>OZ012735.1:248354210-248954210 GCA_963859935.3 Lathyrus sativus
TCACCTCACTAGGGATGAAGAACACTCGATTATCATCAAGGTTCAAAGGGGAACAAACATTACAATGCTTGTGTAGAGTTTAACAAAACTCTCTAGATCTATGTTATAACACTCAAGAAGGGAGTAAGTAACCATTACTATGATTCTTACATAGAGTTTACAAACTCTATCCTAGGGTTCTAGTTGAAGAGCACTCCTAATAAAGGTGGGTTTTTTTAGACTTAAAGAAAAGTCTAATGGCTTATACTAATGTTCAAGATGACTTCACAAAGTCAAGGGAACGGGTAATGAGCTATCCATGACACAGGGGTCAATGGAGAGACTTTTCCTTTGGAAGGAGAGAGAGAGAGGCAACTTGGATGAGAACTAAAGAGTTCCATCACTTGGGAAAGAAATACTTAACAAAGCAATCAACAAATAAACATGAAGAGAAAGGAATATGGTTACAACCAAGCAAGCGTGCATATCACAATAAGCAAGGATTAGATTGATACAAATGGTTACAACCAAAAATGACATCTCTTCACGAAGATAAACAATTTAAAGGATACATATTAACAAATATGGAAACAAACATCATACAAATAAGTCACAACTTAAAATGATCATGTTATAAGTCCAAAAGTAACAACGTTTAGGCATTGATGACAATCAAATACGTAAAGAATATTCACGACAGTACAAGCATGATTTTAGGTAGAGAATGACAAATTTATGGAAACCACCAACAAGAAATGAAGTCCTAACATGTTAACAAACACAAAGAAATCAAATTCCAATAAATCTCACAAGATAGGTCAAGCATGGCATAAAGAAAATTCGATCACGACGCAAGCTAACGACCTAAAAGAGAACCCAACTTACAAATAGGAAAAAAGGCAATGTAAAAACAAAAAATTTGAGATTTTAATCCATTAAATGAAAATAGACATTACAATGAGCAATTTGCAAAAAGAACGGGTTAAAAACGATGAAGCATGAAAAAGTTATGATATTTTGTATTTTTTATGAAAATAAAATAAAAATGCAACGAGCAAATAAAAAGAAGTGGCATGGGAAGGGATTGAACCCATGCCCTTGTGTTTACAAACACAACACCAACCATTGGGGCACAACACGTGCGCATGTGAGAGGAATGTAAGGAGAGAAGAAAATGATTAAACATGGCAAATGAAAAATAAAAAACCAAAAGAGTTGATCACCAAGGATCGAACTCAGGTTAGGCATGGTAAAGGGTATAAGGCGCGCAAGTGTATTACCACTGGGGTGGCTATACATCCGTGTATTTAGCCACCCCCATAAATAGATAAACCTAAATATGGTGGATTTTCTGGGCAAAAAGCAAGTCAACAAAACCAAATACGTGAAGGATTCAAACTTGATCAAAACTCAATCTTTTTCCATGAAATTTTAGCCAAACTCAATTGTTTTTTAACAAGGATTATGATGGTCACAACAAAATTTTGAAATGATGTCCACAAATTGAAACACGATAGCACATGCATATTATTATTTTGAGATGCATAATGGAAAACCAAGCCAGTTCTGAGTTCAAACACACCAAACATGTATTGCACACAAGTCATACACATCATAACAGAGGGATTACACACTTAGGGCTCAGTCACAACTCAATAGAATAAAAACCGGTTCATGAATTGCAAACATGGTATGAAAATGAAAACAAGCTGTCAAGGGCAGATGGAAAGGTTCAATTTACATACATGGCCTAACAGTTCTAAACATGTTATTTGAAGCACTTAAAGTTCACTAACCAAACATAAATGCTCAGGAAGAAGAAAGTAGCATGACAACATATGACAGCATATTGGATGAAATTGTGCTCTCAAAATAAAATGAACTCAAACCAAAAACCAAGTTGTTCAAAACCTGAACAAATAACAGTTACAACAATACATGTGTGGCTGGTCCTACTTTGTGATTGGGAGGGGTCAAGGATTGATGAAAATAAAAGGCAAGCAGTAGGCCAAGGCAAAAGAGGCCTGCTGCCCAGAATTTTAATAAAAGGGGGCAAACATGGAGGAAACACATTTTGATCACAACAGAACCAATACAATCATGAAATATCAACCAAAACATTTAGAATGCAATGAGAAACAAGATACCAATAATCAACATGCTGAGATCAAACACCAAACACAACTGTCATACCCTATGCCAAGTGAATTTGAAAGATGCAATTTGAAAGCTAAATCATGGAATAAGCATAGTCAGGTTGAACAGGCTTCACACACAAACTCAAATCATGATATTAAGTGTTTATATACTCAAGGATCAGCATAAATCAAGCAAAACAGAAAGTTGGTTCATTGGTTGCAAAGGTATCATAAAGTTGGGCAGGCTGTCAAGGTGCATGAGAGGGGTTCAACTCATACACACACATCAAACAAATCTCACATAATGTTAGCTCTAGGGTTCATGGATTAAGAGGCTTTGTTCAAACAGGGAATGATATAGTGTGTATGTGTGTGTGTGTGTGTGCTGCTGTGATTTTGCAAGAAAACAGTTTTGGCAATAGGATAGGTCATACAAGTTGGTTTGGTAAAAAATGTGCATACTCATGATGTACACATACCACATATATGACAACAAATGATGTTATGTTTAAAAATTCAGGCATACTTTAATCAAAACAAAATTTGGTATGTTTATGCAATGTAAGCAGCTATTTTGAAAAAGTAGGGTGATGCAGCAAGATATTTTTTCATGTAATGAGTTGCAAATGCTAAACTAATGAGATACACACATCACAAATATTCAAACAGGTGAGATCAATCCTATAATTCAGGCATATTGCAGATAAAACAGAAATTGGTATGGTCATGGCATACTTTGGCTTGAAAATGCACATTGAAAGTGAGATGATGAACCAAGTAGAAATAGATCAAACAACCAATGTACACACATTATAAACATGGGAATGAAATAGATCATATTTAAATTTCAAGCATATTTCCAACAGAAAAGAATTTGACAGGTTGATGGTTATGAAGAAAACTATCTTGAAACAGCACTTGTGGTACAGCAGGGCATTTGGCAAGTGATGAGTTCCATGCTAAAATAAAGACACACACATACCACAAATATGCAAACAGATGAGATCATGCCTCAAAATCAATTCAAAACAAAACCAAACAGAATATGGCATATTGAAGCTCATGAAATACAAAAAAAAAACAACTCATTCAAGCAGCAGGAAAGTTTATGGCAGTGGGGATAATTGGGCATCACATACAAGTTTAAAACAAGTAGAACAATGATTCTAGGCACATAGATCAAGTAAAAACAAGCTGGAGCAGAAAATGGTATACTGTTGGCATCATGAGGTTAAAAAACACAAGTGGAGAGTGAAAAGTTGTTTTGAAAAAGTAAGGGCAGTTTGATCATGCAAGTACAACATACAACCTCAAAACAAGTTAAGTGATATTTTCACATATAAAATTCACACACAGACTGCTCACAACAAGAAATGACATGTTGGTTCAAAACATTTGACAGCAAAACACACAAAACCTCACAGTTGGCCTTAATAACCAAATCTTAAGTTTCTCATCATTTCAACAAGCTCAACTAGGCAAATAAGATCATATAAACATAAACCAATAGTTTAGAATACTTGAGACACAACATGACAAGCATAAGCAGTTTAACACAAAACTCATGATAATGGTATAGCAAATGTAGCATCTATCATAACAAACCAACCTAGATTCAAACATGACCTAGGGGCAAGGGAAGCATCATGAAACAACTAACAAGTTATCTAAATATCACCAAAAACCAGGGCTGCTAGATCTAGGGAAAACACATCAGCATTATCATGTTTGGATCCCCTAAAGCTAATCTTAGATAAAATCTTCAAAACAAGTTGTACACGACATCAAAGTTCATTATTGGTAACATATCATCAACACATCATTCATGAATAACACACCTTAACAAAAGCAATATCATAGCCACAAAACATAAGCTCTTGACAAAGAACTAATACGGGACAGCATGCCTATATTTTCACAACAAGCATTTCAAAATTGCAAAACATGACAATGTATGCATAATAAAGAGGTTGAACATGACAATGTATGCATAATAAAGAGGTTGAGCATTACATACCTCTTGGATCCTCTTGAAGCAATAAACTATCTTTCAAGACAATTTGAGTTGTGAACTTCCCAGCTGGTTTTTGAGACTTTGGACAGTTGAAATATGATATATATATATATATATATATATATATATATATATATATATATATATATATATATATATATATATATATATATATATATATATATATATATATATATATATATATATATATATATATATATATATATATATATATATATATATATATATATATATATATATATATATATATATATATATATATATATATATATATATATATATATATATATATATATATATATATATATATATATATATATATATATATATGAGGTGTTGTGAGTGTTGAGGTGGTAGGAAAGGCCTTAAGTAAAGACTTGGTTTCCAAAGTGCATAAAAGTCAAAATATTAAGGTATGAAGGTTGAATTTTAGGAAAATGATGTTTTTGGGTGGTTTAAGTGTATGAACACCTTCTACACAATGTTTATAGATTGTGCAAATGGTTTTGAATGGCTTGGAAGGGGTGGAAATGAGTTTGGGCAGAATTTTGCTTGAGACAGACTTTGGTGAAAACTTGGAAGTTTTTGAAGAATGAGGTTTTTGAGAAAATGAATGAGAGCTGAGAGCTGTGATTTCTCTTGGTTTTTAAGAGTGCCCTGGTTTGTTTTGTAACATAGATAGAGGTCTCTATTTATAGGGAAAGTGAGGGTGAGGGAAGCCTTGGCTTTTTCACATTTTGGAGGGAGATTGTGAAGTTTTGAACGAATCTTGCCAAGATCTTGTGGCAGCTCTACACATCAGATCCTTGGCTCAAGGAAAGCCAAAAAATTAAGTGAAATGATGCATGAAGTGACTGCATAGAGCTTAGAGTGATGAGTCTTGCAGCTGCTACAGTTTTCTTGGAGAAAAGTTTCTCTTTCATGGCTTTTAATGATTATTTTAATGGCCACTTGCTCCAAGTTGCACAAGCCTAGCAATTCTTCATTTCTTCTGGTTTTTGCATCATCTAAGCTTCATAATATCATAATATAATATGATCCGATGGCTGAGGGTAGCCCAAGTTGATGAATTTTGAATTTTGGAGAGTGTTGAAGTAGTGACTTCAAATGTGGCAGCCCCAACTTCTATGACCCATAACTTTCTGCTCACAAATGCTATTAAGGAGTTCTATCACAATTTAGAAATCTCTCAAGTAGATCTACAACTTTCATGTTTTGTAGATTTTCAAATTCTAGATGGAACTAGGTTGAAAAATCCCTCCAAGTTGCTGAAAAAATCACTTAAAAGGCCAAATAACTTAGAATTTTTCTAAGTTATTTCCCTTCTTGAAATGAATTTTGTCATAACTCCAAATCTATGCATTTTTGACCATGGAGCACTTTGGGGTTTTTGTAGGATTTGTCGAGAGCTTTCCAATGAGCTTTGAACCACTTCTTTGGGATGTGTGGTTGAGGAGTTATGGTCTTGCCCCTTTCAAAACCCTAATTCCCGACTTTTGCAATTACTTCTTAACCCTTGATCCAATGGTCATGAAATTTTATGGGAAGGTGTAATAAGACATAAGGAACATTTTTGATTCACATATTGAATTCAAATTCGTTATTGTTGAAGAGTTGACTTTTCGGTCAATCGTACGATCAATCGATGACTATCAGACCGTCTGTTCATGTTCTGGGTATTCTGAGGCCTTGAAACTCTTTGGATAGACTTTACTAAGCCATAGGAACTTAATGGACCATGATCTCACCATTGAAACACTTTTTAAAACAAAAGTCAAACTACAGTTGAGTTTTCCTCATCAAAGACCCTAATCGGGTATCTTGAACTGCACTATTCTCAATTCCTGGGCGACAACCTCAAATTGGATTCATACCTGACCCAATGTAGTATCCTTAATCTTGTTTATAGTTGAATCAAATCCAGAACATTGATTGATCAAACCACCGAAGCCTCGATTTCGACGGTACGGAACCCTGATTCATCTGCATCTTGACAAAGATAAACTTGAAGTGGGATAAAGTTAGTTAATCAAATGAGTATGATCCTAAAACAATGATGAGGATCTATGGGGGAAAAATTTGGGGTGCAACAGATGCCCCTATTTAAATATCTTCACTAGATAGCAATGAGAGATGACAATCCTCATAGAATCATAGTGAAAAGTATTTAAATATAGCAAACCAGAAATTTTGTCCCTTAGATCCGATGGTATGTAAAAGGACAAATGTGAAATGTAATGAATCTAAGTGATGTTTTATGATGCTTGAATGCAAGACAAATGCAGACACCTGAGCAAAAGTAAAAGAACGACAGGACAACGAGTAACTACTCACGGGGACCCCACACACAGGGGAAAGATTCAAAGCAAAGTAAGCAAGATAGTTCAAACATGACTAAAGATGCTGTTCAAGGGAATCTTTCACGCAGGGGACACAAATTCCACCAGGGAAGACATATCTTCACTGGGGAAAGGAGATACATACATCACTGGGGATGACCAGATGAGGAAGCCCACTGGGGAATAAGGCAATTCTTCACTAGGGAGACGAAAGAAAAGAAACGCAAACCTCACTGGGGAAAGAACCCACTGGGGAAAACTTTGCTGGGGAACAATTCCACTGGGGAAGCACAACTTCACCGGGGGGAAAGTCAGAACGGAGACACGAACTTCACTGGGGATAACCAGATGAGAAATTTCCTATAACGAAGAGTTCAAACGGGATCTTCAGGAAAAGGTTAGAAACAAGACCGGACGCGCCAGGGAAGCTAGTATCCACTAGTTCTCCGAGACTCGACTGGGAAAGCAAAAGCTTCAATAGGGAAAACCGGTGACGACCAGAACAACAAACAGTTTCAACCTATGTTAGTTTTCACTAGACTTACTGGGGATGATGGTGATGACCAAATCAAAGTTCGGTTCCCAAAAAGTGAAAAATACCACTAGACTTCCTGGGGATATGGTGACGACCAAATCAAAGTTCCAATTACAATTGGGAATTCCAAGCAATATTGATAAGACATAGGACTTCGGCTAGGGGAATTGGTAACAACCGACTAATAACAACTAGTTTTTAAACAATGCCAGTAACTACTGGACTTAGAGGGGACTGGTGATGACCAAATCAGGATATACCAATAACAATTAATAATGGATAATGCTAGTAACCACTATATTTAACTGGAGAAATTGGCAATGACCGAGTCCAAGGAGACCAATAACTATTGGATTTTCAAAGAGTTTGGTAACAACCAGACCAAAGTGATGATAACAATCTGATTTAAGCGACGCCAATAACTATTGGACTTAGGCCAATTGGTGACGACCAAATTAAAGTATACCAATAATAACTGGTCCTGGATAATGCTAGTAAACACTAGATTTTCCAAATGATGCTAGTGACCACTAGACTTAGAAAGATTGGTAATAACTGAATCAAAAGGTACCAATAACGATTGGATTTTGATAACACGAAATCATATAGATATTTTCATGCATAATTCAACTAAAGTCTAACCGTTTTCGATCCGATTTCGGGTTATTTCCGTGTATTTGTCTGATGTTTTGCAGGTATTCAACGATCACGTCTAAACAAGGCAACATGAAGAAAAGAAGCAATCTCGGATGAAATATGGACGAAAAAGGAGTGAAAACACAATGAAAAGCGCAGCAAGCTGTTTTTGCTGATGTGACGATCGTCACAGATCCATGACGACCGTCACACGGGTGACGACCGTCATGCAGGCAAAAACACCCACTCAGATTACACGTCAAAAGAGCAGTTCCAATTCCCACAGAGTGTACCACTACTCCCTAAATTATCTGCCTCAAGGTCCATCATTCTCAGAGATAACCGTTGGGATTCCACTTCTATAAAAAGGGAAGCAGGGGACTTCAGAAAGAGAGCGGCATTCATACCACGAAGTGCTGCCGAATTTACTTTCCAGAGCAATTACTTTCCAGTTTTATTTGTATTCATTTCTCTTTACCCTTCCTTATTCCCATTTCCGCTCTTCTGTAATTTCTATTGTACTGTACGATCAAATTGGCACTAAAGACCAGAATCCTGCCAACATCTGTGGAGGATCTGCCCAAAGGCCAATTGGCATATTTACAGGTTTTCATTTTGATCGACTTCAGTTTTATTGTAATGCAAATTATTATTTATTATTCTTATTTATATTTTGTTTTTCCCAAATCCATGTCTAGCTAAACTTAGGTAATCGATATGTAGTAATAATTCGAATGGGATTTGATAACCACTGGTTGGAAAACTTTCTTTTCACAAAAGTATTCTATGGTCTGAGTGTTTAAAATTGATTCACGGAATAAACTTCGTCGCGAAAGCGAGAACTTATTTAAAAGTAGTTTTGCCACGAAAGTGGGAAATTAATTAAGATACGAACCAACAAGCGAAAGATGCGGTAAGGTCAGATAGTAAACACTAGGCATTTGTTTTAATAACAGCGAAAGCACTTTAAAATGAATTAGAACTTAGAGATTTCCAAAAAATAATTTTAACCCCGAACGGGATACGAAAGTGTACGTTTGGCCCTTAGGATTATGATTAGCGTCAATAACCATCGTGAGACGAGAGTCTTCAAATCTCCATTTTCTGCTTAAATAAACTTTGAAAATTATTTCATACACCAGTAATTTATCAAATCCCTGAAGAACACAATTACTACGTATCGATTCAATTAATTATAATCTAAATAGAAATCTTAGTTCCCTTTTTAGTGACAATCTTATTCCCTTAAACATATTCTACCTAGCTAAACATAGTAACTCCCGAGAACACTAGTTTGATTACGAGTCCCTGTGGGATCGATATCTATTATTACTACGCGATAGACTGTGCACTTGTAGTTAGTTGTATTAGACATAGAAAGTCGCGATCAAGTTTTTGGCGCCGTTGCCGGGGACCCGTTTAGTCAATAGTGTAACCTTCTGTTACGCCGTATAGACTAGGTTAACAATTTTCATTTTTCCTTTACTAGTTCTGTCGATTGTATGCCAAGAAATCGCCCGCAAAGCGATATCGTAAAACCTTCGGTCGCAGAACTAGAACGCTTCTTACATTTAAGAAATAGAATCATTGAGTACCAACTCAAACAACTCAAACATAACACTCCCGAACCTCTCACTCCCATTCCCAAATCAGAAGAAGAAGAACCAGAGATGGCTGAAGGACCTCCGAACAAACCGCTGAAGGCATACGCTACACCATCTCAGATGGAGCCTAGAAGTAGCATTGCTGCCCTAGCTATTACCCGAAATGATTTTGAGCTGAAACCGTCATTGCTGTCGGCTGTACAACAAAACCAATTCTCAGGAAACGCAACTGAGGATCCGAACGAACATCTAACGAGGTTTGTACAATACGCAGACACAGTGAAAGCAAATGGAGTAACTCCAGACGCGATAAGACTTCGTCTTTTCCCATTCTCTCTTAGAGACAGAGCGTGGACATGGTTACAACTATTACCATCCAACTCCGTTACGACGTGGGAGAAATTGAAGAACGTCTTCTTAGCGAGATATTTTCCGCCAAGCAAAACTGCTATGCTTAGAGCTCAAATCAACGGATTTCGATAAAAAGATACTGAATCTCTTTACGAAGCATGGGAACGATTCAAAGATATGATGAGAACATGTCCTCACCACGGTCTAGAAGACTGGGTGACAATCCATACCTTCTATAATGGGCTTCTATACAATACTAGATTGACAATAGACGCTGCCGCGGGCGGTGCACTTATGGATAAGCCATACGATGAAGCCTATCAATTAATAGAAAACATGTCACAAAACCATTGCCAATGGGGAGGTGAGCGCACTCCAACTGAGAAAACCACAGCGAAAGGTGGGATGTATGAAATCAGCAGCCTTGAAAAGTTCAATGCTAAAGTAGATGCTCTAGCATAGAAGATTGATAGTCTGACCGTTAACCCCACTGCAACTGTCGCTGCAGTAACTCCAAATTGCGAGTTATGCGGAAGCACCACTCATAATGCACCCGAATGCCCATTGCTAGCCGGAATCCCGCCAGACCAGGTAAATTATGCTCAAGGAAATCCCTACGCAAATACCTACAACCCAGGTTGGCGAAATCATCCAAACTTTTCTTACAAAAGCGAAAATGCATTGCAAATGCCTACTGCTCCTCCAGGATATCAGAAACCAGCTGCTCATAATGCACCTAGGAAATCAAAACTCGAATTGATGATGGAAAAGTTCATAGCTACTCAAGCTCAAACAAACAAAGAGTTTCTAAATCAAAACATACACACTAGCGAGCAAATTAAACAGTTGACAGGAAAAGTAGACGCTTTAGCCACCCGCAACAAAATGCTAGAAACTCAGATATCACAAGTGGCTCAACAGCAAGCATCTGCTGCCGCACCTGCTGGCACATTTTCTGGACAACCCGAACAGAATCCCAAAGGCCAAGCAAATGCTGTGATACTAAGAAGTGGAAAAGAATTGGACGAACCGATCGATCCGAGGACCGAAAACTCAGCCATGCAACAAAAACCAACTGAACAAGCAGAAAAGGAATCCGAGTTAGAAAAGAAGGAGGACAACGAGAAGGAGGATACCGCAAGTGAAAAAACTCAAGCACCTCCAGCGCCATATAAACCACCCATTCCTTATCCGCAAAGACTAATAAACTCTAAAACTTCAGGACAGTTTAAGAAATTTGTAGAGCTCCTTAAACAGCTGAATATTACTATTCCTTTTACATAAGTGATAACTCAAATGCCGTCATATGCTAAATTTCTCAAAGAGATCCTGTCGAATAAGAGAAAGATCGAGGATAACGAAACAGTTACACTTACTGCAGAGTGTAGCGCTATTATTCAGAACCGCATGCCTCCTAAATTAAAAGACCCAGGTAGTTTCTCCATACCCTGCGTCATAGGAAAGTTCGTAATAGACAAAGCTCTATGCGATTTAGGAGCCAGTATCAGTGTTATGCCCTTATCTATATGCAAAAAGCTGAATATGGGAGACCTCAGGCCAACCAAAATGTCCGTACAATTAGCTGACAGATCAGTAAAATACCCCGTCAGAATACTGGAAAACGTTCCAGTACGCATAGGACAATTCTACATTCCAACCGACTTCATAATCATGGACATCAAGGAGGACACTGTAACCCCAATTATCCTAGGAAGATCGTTCCTAGCTACAGCCGGAGCGATTATAGACGTGAAGAAAGGAAGGCTAACATTCGAAGTAGGAGAAGAAAAGATAGAGTTCATTCTCACCAAGTTCTTACAAGCACCAGCAATAGACGATACCTGCTATTTAGTAGACGAAATTGACGAATGCATAAGAGAACTTGAAAATGAAGAGACCACGTATTCAGAAATAATAAAGATTCAAATACCCGACATTTCTGAAGACGACAATTGGCGTAAACAGTACAAAGACGACAGCCTAAGCGAAAGCTTAGCACTGACCCCAAACCATATGCCAGGTCCGAAGAACCCATCTTTAGAACTTAAAACACTACCCAAAAACCTCAGATATGAATTTCTAGACGATGAACTAAAAAGACCAGTGATAGTCAACGCCGACTTAGGACAACCAGAAACCGAAAAGTTATTAGAAGTCCTAAAGAAGTACCCCACCGCGTTAGGCTATAACATAAGCGATTTAAAAGGTATAAGCCCTTCAATCTGTATGCATCGAATTACAATAGAGGAAGACTCTAAAACTTCTCGAGAGCATCAGAGAAGACTAAACCCCATCCTGAGCACTGTAGTCAGAGATGAAGTAAAGAAATTGCTAGATGCAGGAATCATCTATCCGATCTCTGATAGTGAATGGGTTAGCCCAGTTCATGTCGTACCAAAGAAAGGAGAAGTCACAGTAGTTAAAAACAAAAAAGGCGAATCAATAACAAAAAGAGTCGTGACTGGAAGCAGGATGTGTATTGATTATAGGAAGCTTAACAAGGCTACGCGCAAAGATCACTTCCCGTTACCCTTCATAGACCAAATGTTGGAAAGATTAGCCAAACATTCATATTTCTGCTATCTAGATGGTTACTCAGGATTCTTCCAAATTCCCATCCATCCTGATGACCAAGAAAAGACTACATTCACCTGTCCTTACGGTACTTTTGCTTACCGCCGAATGCCGTTCGGACTCTGTAACGCCCCAGCAACCTTCCAAAGATGCATGATGGCAATCTTTGCAGATTTCATAGACGACATTATGGAAGTGTTTATGGATGATTTCTCGGTATGTGGACAAAGTTTCGAAGGATGCTTACAAAACTTAGAAATGGTACTAGAACGTTGCGTAAAAGTAAACCTCGTCCTAAATTGGGAGAAATGTCATTTTATGGTCAGACAAGGAATAGTTCTAGGACATGTCATATCAGATAGAGGGATTGAGGTAGACAAAGCTAAAATAGAGATTATAAAGGATCTCCAACCTCCAAAATCCGTACGAGAAATACGGAGTTTTCTAGGACATGCCGGTTTCTACAGAAGATTTATAAAAGATTTCTCGAAAATCACAAAACCTTTGACCGGCCTGTTAATGAAAGATGCTGAGTTCATCTTCGACGACGACTGTTTAAAAGCATTCGAAACATTAAAATCAGCCCTTATCACCGCACCAATCATGCAACCACCCGATTGGAGACTACCGTTTGAAATCATGTGCGACGCGAGTGATTACGCTGTAGGCGCAGTTCTAGGACAAAGGAAGGACAAGAAACTCCATGCCATCTACTATGCCAGTAGAACCTTAGATCCTGCCCAAATGAACTACGCTACCACAGAAAAGGAACTTCTAGCAGTTATATTTGCGCTTGACAATTTTCGTTCTTACTTAGTAGGAGCAAAAATTATAATATACACAGACCACGCTGCCATAAGGTACCTAATAAGCAAAAAGGATGCCAAACCAAGACTATTGAGATGGATCCTGTTACTACAAGAGTTCGACTTAGAAATCAAAGATAAAAAAGGAACCGAGAATGTTGTTGCAGATCACTTATCCCGAATAGAGGGCATCAGACATGAACCAGTACCGATAAATGACGATTTCCCGTACGAACGTCTGATAGCCAAATTGGAAAGTGACATGCCCAATTCAATCTCGAAAGATCCAGAATTCGAAAAAGCCGTAGAAGCCGTCTATGCCCAAGTCACATTACCTTGGTATGCTGACATCGTTAATTACCTCGCTGCGGGCGTGCTTCCACCAGATCTTACTTATCAGCAAAAGAAGAAATTCTTCCACGATCTGAAACACTATTATTGGGACGAACCCCTACTCTTCAAGAGAGGGGCCGACAACATATATCGTCGCTGTGTCCCAGAGGAAGAAATAGAAAATATTATTTCCCAATGCCACTCAGCACCATATGGTGGTCATGCTAGTACGTCCAAGACGTGCGCTAAGATTCTCCAAGCCGGCCTATTCTGGCCTAATCTCTGGAAAGACGTTCACATCGCTGTGCAAAAGTGCGATAGATGCCAACGAACTGACAACATCTCACGACGCGATGAAATGCCTCAGAAAGGAATCTTAGAGGTAGAAATCTTCGACGTCTGGGGAATAGATTTCATGGGACCTTTCCCACCTTCTTTTGGAAATAACTACATACTCGTCGCTGTCGATTACGTGTCTAAATGGATAGAAGCCATAGCTGCTCCAACAAACGACGCACGAGTAGTAATCAAACTCTTCAAAAACACAATCTTTCCTAGATTCGGTGTACCCAGACTCGTCATTAGTGACGGAGGATCTCACTTCATATCACGAATATTCGATAAACTTCTCTCTAGATATGGAGTCCGGCACCGAGTAGCTACACCCTATCATCCGCAAACTAGCGGACAAGTAGAGGTCTCGAACAGAGAAATAAAACAGATCTTGGAAAAGACTGTCGCTACCTGAAGGAAAGATTTGTCGTCAAAGCTACAAGAAGCTTTATGGGCTTATAGGACCGCATTTAAGACACCAATTGGTACTACTCCCTATAAATTAGTTTACGGTAAATCCTGCCATCTCTCTGTAGAGTTAGAGCATAAGGCCTTTTGGGCCATTAAGACACTCAACTTCAACTACACCGAGGCAGGAGAAAAGCGAATCTTGAACTTACACGAGTTGGAAGAACTTCGATTAGACGCTTACGAAAATGCCCGTATCTACAAAGAACGAACTAAAAAGTGGCATGATAAACGTTCAATCAGGAAACAATTCAGTGTGGGAGACATCGTATTGCTCTTTAATTCACGATTAAAACTCTTCCCAGGAAAACTAAAATCTAGGTGGTCTGGACCCTATGAAGTGACTAAAGTACTTCAGAGTGGAGCTGTTGAAATTACCGATAAGACAAATGCACCATTTATCGTAAACGGGCAACGTCTAAAACATTACAATAAGAACGACAACAATCCTCAAGTCAGCAATATAACATTGCTTGAGCTTCCAGCTCAGACACCCGAATAGCTCATCACCAAGCTATCGTCAGGCTTTAGACGTTAAAAACAACGCTTACTGGGAGGCAACCCAAATTTCCCTCGTTATTGCATTTCATTTTCTCCTTAAAATTTTACTTTGAAAAATCCAACAAAAATTCTAAAATTACTACTACTTTCTACTTTCGTTCATTTTCGTACTTTTATTCCTATTTTATTTTCTCTCTTTTGTCTTTTGTTTCTACCGCTTTTCGTTTCTAAAAAATCCTGACTTCAATTTCTTGTTTCAAACTTTTCAGGATTTTTAAAGTCTTCAAAACATTCCTTCTGTTTTCTCCGAATTACCTGCGAATATGGCCGAGTACGACTTCACAAAGGTTCACTTCCAAGGACTCGCTCAAAAGGCAAGATTTGCAGCACTGACCGAAAGAGAATTCGCCTTAACCCTGTATTATGATAAGGCTACTATGGATAAACTAGGGATCACAGATAGCATTCAATACCTATTCAATCAACTAGGTTTGGAGAACACTGCTCTGAAAACACGTTTCGCTACCTACAAGGATCTTACCTATGAATTCCTTAGTTCTTTCAGATACACACCCAACTATGGTTTTGGATCCCGCTCAGAGTTGATTACCTTCAGATTGTTTGGAATGGACCAAACTCATAGCCGGATGTCACTAGCTAACCTCCTAGGATTCCCTAGCGGACCACATGTGTTCATCAGTGCAGAAGATGACGATATTGATTTCGAACTCGATCAATTCTGGGGTAGAATCACAGGCGACTATCACCCCGAACCAGCCAGAATGCATAATGATGACATTCATAACCCAGCCTTCAGATACTTCCATAAGATACTAGCTCACACCTTGTTTGGAAAAGAAGAAAATATTACTACAGTGTCTAAGGAGGAGTTATTCATCATGTTCTGTGCTTCTCAGGGACGGACAGTAAATGCAGTGCCTTTCATGATGAGATCTTTCAAACGCCTCACGCTGGAACCTCGGACACCTATTCTTATAGGAGGCCTAGTAACAATGATTGCCCACGAGCTTGGCCTTAGATTCCATTTAAATGCCAGCACTCGTTTTGGTACCATCAGACCCATGAACATACAATTCTGCTTTAACAAGCGCATCTTAGGGACTATGGGACCTGGACCGTATGAGTACCTTATTAACGAAAAACCAGTACAGCTATTCACACTGCCTGATCATCTGATGACAAGCATCCACAACAAGGATAACTGGCTCTACGAATTGGATGAGCCTATGGGACCTCCTTCACCACAGTCAACACCACAGAACTATATGTATGACAGTGACCACATCTCTGAGGCACACGACTATATGTACTATGAGGACGCTGCCTCTGAAACTGAAGTAGACCCTACGACTCCTCCACACTACAATACTTATCCTGAGCCTATCCCTGAGGAGACCACCGACAAAATGGATGCCGTGTTACTCAGATTGGACGATGTTGATAAAGCTCTGACTAATGTAAAAGCTGATATCGCAAGCATGCACAGCGAACTGGTAGGCTTCATGGATCTAGCCTGCGACCAACTCGACTACTATTCACAGAAATTCGATGAGTTGAAGGCACGAAAAGATTAGTTATTAGCTCGTAGCAGTAGTTTCAGTTTAGTCTAGTCTAGTTTAGTTTCATTTAATCAATTGGATTTTTCGCAGTTAGTTTTCAGTATGTACTACATACAATTGTTTCAATTTTATGTTATTTCAATTCTAGTTTTTATTCAACTATTCTATTTTCGCATTAATTGTTGTTTGTTGGCTGTTATATTACATCACCGTATCAATACTAAGCCTTAAAGTCACTACGAGTACGCCCTCAGAGCAAAATTCTGTGTTCTGCAGATTTTGCTGCTGTGACGACCGTCACAGGCTCATGACGAGCGTCACGCGGGTGACGAGCGTCACGCGGGTGACGACCGTCACACCTATGTGACGAGCGTCACGCGGGTGACGAGCGTCACGCGGGTGACGACCGTCACACCTATGTGACGAGCGTCACGCGGGTGACGAGCGTCACGCGGGTGACGACCGTCACGCAGTCAGAAACTGATATCTGAAAAAAAAACAGGGTTCGTGTTCTCTTCCACTCCCCCCATTATCACTTTCAAACATCCTAACTCCTACCCCACTACGAATTTTCGTCCTCCCCACATTGAACTATAAACTTCAACTCCAAATTCAACCTCCAAACCACCGTTCTGCCATTTTTTCCCTCTCTGCAGAAAAACCCCAAACCTCAGAAACCTCTCCATCTTCCAACAATGGCAAGGAATGCAGAAACCCCAGATGTCAGCAACATTACCTTCAGTGAAGGCGAGTTAGGCGAAAGACAACGAGCAAACTACATTGCATTTCATCAGAGGTCACTCCAGCCGACTCATTACCCGCACCTTCCATCGCTTACGGAGCTCGGACTCCTTGAAGGTGTAACCTGGATGCTTCAAAGAGTAGGCATCTGGAACCTCTGCACCAACCCACAGCCAACCTACGAACAACTCACTCTTAAGTTCTTGAGTTTGTTCACTTACGTCACAAGCAGCGGCGAACTTAACCAGCATTCAAGTGCCGTTTGCTTCCGGATGTTTGGCATCAACTATCAGATGCACCAAAACCAGATTGCCGGCATCCTACAGCTACCTCGCGGCGACAACGCTCATCGCCGCATCACCGATCAGTTCCAGCACGAAGCCTTCACGCTGTGGTATCAGTTGACCGGCCTCAATGCCGATGGTTGGGACTCCCTGCACGCCACTCATATCCATAACCCAACCATCAGGTACTTTCACAGAGAGTTGAGTAACACTATCTTCGCCAGAGACAGCAACCATAAAGTGAACTCCAAGGAGATCTTCTTTCTTCATTGCGTCTTCAATAATGAACCTGTCAACGCTGCCCCGTTTCTGCTGGCTCACATTCAGGCCAACTGCAACCGTGGCTCGAAGCCATTCTACTTTGGCGGGATTGTCACGGCTATTGCACTTGGGCTGAACCTTGGCGACCGCCTCCAGCACCTCCATTCCATCCCCTCGGTGTTCCTTGACACCGACCACTGCAGAGCCTCTCATCTCATCCGCTCCCGAGCTGACGGCAAATACCATCCGGTTGTGCGTGGCAAGACCGTCCGAAGCATCATCCTTCCGTCCCGCACCCGCATCCATCCAAAGGACCGTACCAACTGGTTGTTCGACCTCACTGCCCCTCCTGCTGCTGCTGTTCCCACTCAGGACCACACTCACGATTCCGACGATGAAATCCAAGCTGAGTTGGACAGGTCCGAGCAACCAGAGGCATCGCAGCCTCCTCCTCCCATAGGTACATCTTCTCGCCGCCGCCGTCATCATCCCGTGCCAGACTACATAGAAGAAGACCTCCGTCGCTCCCTAGACCAGCAGGCACAAATACTCACGATGCTGCAGCAGCAGAATCAGCGAGCTGACCAGTTCGAAGCTTGGCACCAGACTCAAATGCAACAACTTCACACCGGCCAAGCTACGATCACTGAGAGCCTAGCGAATCTGACCCTGCAGGTCGAAGGACTCTGAGACACCGTCTACCACACCGGAGCGATGAGCTATGAAGACAGAGTAGCCCTTGCTAGAGCCAGAGGACGCCAGCGCGGACGTGACAGAGGCCGAGACTAGATTTCGATTTTTTTCCTTCATTTTTTACTATATTTCAGTTATTTGTATTTTCATTTTCAGTTGTATCTCCCTCTCGCATGCTTCAAGAATCAGTGAGGACACTGATCGAGATAGTGTGGGAGCGGAGCCTTATTTCCATTCCACTGTACTCTGAATTTCCCTTTATTTCCTTTATTTCCATTTCACTGCACTTTGAATTTTCGTAATTTCTATTTTTACACTTCCTATTTTTAGCAAATAAAGCTCGTCTATATATTTTTCACGTTACGCAAACAATCCCCACATTATTCAACGTAAACAAAAAATTTTTAGTTCGTTCCTCAAAAGCAAAAGCATCACGAGAGTGCATCTGAGCTCAAAACAAGTTTTGAAACTCCGAGGAAACGACAGTTCTAACAAAACCAGTATCGTCCAGACACCTTAGATCTCTAGTTTATGCGAGTCGGTTTCACCACCTACGTGTACCAAAGTCTCAAGTGTCTACGCAAACCCAACCCCAAGTAGTTTATACTAGCAGTCAGCACCATCCTAAAAACACTTATAAGCGAGCGACCGATGCAAATAAGTGTATGATCTCCAAAAAGATGAAAAATCATGAAAAGAGAGCTAAAAAGCCCAAGAATATAAGATACGTTTCCTTCTAAGTTAGGTGCTCCTCACCCGAGCATTTAGCCCAACGACACGAAAAACTCATTGAAAATCAATGACATAAAATTATGATCAATGAAGAAGATCAAAAACAGAAATGAGATCATATTCACTAACAGGTCGACTTGCCATGAAAGTGTACGGACAACGGGCTTAATGTGATTGCGCTAGAACAAACAGGGTGAACTTGCCGCGAGAACCTTGACACCAAGCTACAGTAGCATGACTGAGACCGATTTGCATAAAAAGAAGACCTCCGAAGACTTGTAGTCCAGTGTCGTCATGATACTCGTCTTGTTCCTACCAAGAATCCCGGGTTTTCCAAACTCTGCGAACGAAGAAGCTGCCTCGTGCTTGCCGACTTTTCCATGTTTTACTTGAGGACAAGCAAAGATTCAAGCTTAGGGGAGTTTGATAACACGAAATCATATAGATATTTTCATGCATAATTCAACTAAAGTCTAACCGTTTTCGATCCGATTTCGGGTTATTTCCGTGTATTTGTCTGATGTTTTGCAGGTATTCAACGATCACGTCTAAACAAGGCAACATGAAGAAAAGAAGCAATCTCGGATGAAATATGGACGAAAAAGGAGTGAAAACACAATGAAAAGCGCAGCAAGCTGTTTTTGCTGATGTGACGACCGTCACACGGGTGACGACCGTCACACCTTGTGACGACCGTCATGCAGGCAAAAACGCCCCACTCAGATTACACGTCAAAAGAGCAGTTCCAATTCCCACAGAGTGGACCACTACTCCCTAAATTATCTGCCTCAAGGTCCATCATCCTCAGAGATAACCGTTGGGATTCCACTTCTATAAAAAGGGAAGCAAGGGACTTCAGAAAGAGAGCGACATTCATACCACGAAGTGCTGCCGAATTTACTTTCCAGAGCAATTACTTTCCAGTTTTATTTGTATTCATTTCTCTTTACCTTTCCTTATTCCCATTTCCGCTCTTCTGTAATTTCTATTGTACTGTACGATCAAATTGGCACTAAAGACCAGAATCCTGCCAACATCTGTGGAGGATCTGCCCAAAGGCCAATTGGCATATTTACAGGTTTTCATTTTGATCGACTTCAGTTTTATTGTAATGCAAATTATTATTTATTATTCTTATTTATATTTTGTTTTTCCCAAATCCATGTCTAGCTAAACTTAGGTAATCGATATGTAGTAATAATTCGAATGGGATTTGATAACCACTGGTTGGAAAACTTTCTTTTCACAAAAGTATTCTATGGTCTGAGTGTTTAAAATTGATTCACGGAATAAACTTCGTCGCGAAAGTGAGAACTTATTTAAAAGTAGTTTTGCCACGAAAGTGGGAAATTAATTAAGATACGAACCAACAAGCGAAAGCTGCGGTAAGGTCAGATAGTAAACACTAGGCATTTGTTTTAATAACAGCGAAAGCACTTTAAAATGAATTAGAACTTAGAGATTTCCAAAAAATAATTTTAACCCCGAACGGGATACGAAAGTGTACGTTTGTCCCTTAGGATTATGATTAGCGTCAATAACCATTGTGAGACGAGAGTCTTCAAATCTCCATTTTCTGCTTAAATAAACTTTGAAAATTATTTCATACACCAGTAATTTATCAAATCCCTGAAGAACACAATTACTACGTATCGATTCAATTAATTATAATCTAAATAGAAATCTCAGTTCCCTTTTTAGTGACAATCTTATTCCCTTAAACATATTCTACCTAGCTAAACATAGTAACTCCCGAGAACACTAGTTTGATTACGAGTCCCTGTGGGATCGATATCTATTATTACTACGCGATAGACTGTGCACTTGCAGTTAGTTGTATTAGACATAGAAAGTCGCGATCAGATTTGAAGGTAATACTAGTAACCACTAGATTCAGAAAGATTGCTAATAACCGAATCAAAAGGTACCAATAACAACTGGTTCCAGGCGATGCCAATAATTATTGGACTTTTTAGGAAATTTTGGTAACGACCAACTCAAGTACCAATGACCATTGGTTTTAAAAGGCAATACTAGTAACCACTAGATTTTAGTAAAGATTGGTAATAACCGAATCAAAAGGATTCCAATGACAATTGGTTGGCTTTATAACAAAATTAGTGACAACTGGGTTTGGAAAATTGTTGGTGACGACCAAATCGAGACACCAAACATAATTGGTTCTGAACAATGCTAGTAATTACTAGACTTTCAAAGATTATTGGTGACAACCAAATCAGAGATAAATATTGGTAACAACCGCCCATCTGCGTAAATCGGATACTGCTAGTCACCACCAGCTTCCCAAAGGAGATAAGTAATCCCAGGATTACCCGTAACCTTGGGGTGTCGACCTTGAAGCGAAATCTGTTTGTAACGGATCAAAGATAGAGGTAACGGCCAAAGGATCTCAAAGGTGATAGCCACACGAACAGAGACCAAAACCAAATGCAAGCAAATGCGTATGCTAGTATGATGCTGTATATAAAATGTAGACCGACCCGCAGGAAAAAAGGAAAGCAAAACAAGGAAAACACAGAGGGAACTTGTCACGCTGAGTCTCAATTGCTTCAAGTCGGGCGACACTTTTTTATGGTGTAGATAACAATCTTCCTAGACAAAATCTTCGTAATCCTGCAGAGAAGAAGTCTTGGCTTAAGAGCAGGAACTGCTGTCTAACGCATCTAGTTGGTCAAAGGTGACAGCAGACTTTCACAACTTTGAGAACTGCGTAATGTTATCAGATTACCTCTAGAGTTCTTCAATCATTTTGTCAAATTATGTTTTCTTTTTAAAATAAAAATTAAGTTTTTAAAAACACTTCGCTTTTCGGAAAAAAATCTTTATTAATAAATAAGTGAAATTGCATAACAAAAACAGAAGATCATAACAATGATTGGCCAAAATATGATTTCATTGATAGACAAGAACTTTACAAAGGGCAAAGTCTTGGGAAATTTATACATTTGGAAAAAATGGTAAACAGAATCCCATAATAATCTGATCCTCCTAACTATCAGTTCACTTGCTCTGCCGCTTCTGACGAGAATGACAGACATTGATCTTTCTTCTACCACCTTACACAGGACTTTGCCCCGGGGCTTGTCAGCTTTCAATCTTTGG
Organism: Lathyrus sativus; assembly: GCA_963859935.3. NCBI lineage: Eukaryota > Viridiplantae > Streptophyta > Magnoliopsida > Fabales > Fabaceae > Lathyrus > Lathyrus sativus. The sequence continues at coordinate 248,376,257 of OZ012735.1, forward strand.
ACTTCCGTCTCGCTGAAGCACTGGACTCTCCTTTCTAGGTTTCCTGCTTTAGGCGTAGTACTTTCTCACTGCATCTGAGTTGATAGGGTACTTGAGTTATTCGCCATCCATGGTCTCAAGAATTAGAGATCCTCTGGAGAAGACAGTTTTTACAAAGAAGGGGACATCATAATTGGGCATCCATTTGCCGCGTATATCCTTTTGAGTTGGTAGGATTTTTCTAAGCACGAGCTCTCCTTCCCTATACTCTTTGGGACGAACCTTTTTGTTGAACGCTCTTATCATTCTTTGTTGATAGATCTGACTATGACACATGGCCGTCATTCTTTTCTCATCAATGAGATTCAATGAGTCTAACCATTCTTTTATCCATTCATCTTCCTCAAGCTTGGCTTCCATCAAGATCTTTAGAGAAGGTATCTTGACTTCGATGGGTAGCACAACATCCATCCCATATACCAAGGAAAAGGGAGTTGCCCCTGTTGAAGTTCGCACTGATGTTCGATATCCATGTAGAGAAAATGGTAACATCTCGTGCCAATCCTTGTATGTTATGACCATCTTCTATACTATTTTCTTGATATTTTTGTTTGCAGCTTCAACTGTGCCATTCATTTTGGGTCTGTAAGGAGACGAATTGTGATGCTTGATCTTGAAATCGTCACAGAGTTCCTTCATCATTTTGTTGTTTAGATTCAACCCATTGTCAGTAATGATTTAGTTAGGAATACCGTATCGACAGATGATTTCCTTTTTGATGAAGCGAGCAACCACTTGCTTTGTCACGTTCGCATATGACGCTGCTTCCACCCATTTGGTGAAGTAATCAATTGCTACAAGGATGAAGCGATGGCCGTTGGAAGCTTTTGGCTCTATTGACCCAATCATGTCTATGCCCCACATTGCAAAAGGCCATGGTGACGTCATCACATTGAGAGGATGTGGAGGGACATGTACTTTGTCAGCATAGACTTGGAACTTATGGCATTTTCGAGCGAAGAGTATGCAGTCAATCTCCAAAGTTAACCAAAAGTAACCTGCCCTTAAGATTTTCATAGCCATGGCATGGCCGTTGGCATGGGTACCGAATGTTCCTTTGTATACTTCGGTCATTATGAGGTTCGCTTCTTTTTCGTCGACACATCGAAGTAAAACCATGTCGTGGTTTCTTTTGTACAATGTACCATTGTTGATGAAGAATTTAGCCGATAATCTTCGTATGGCTCTTTTGTGAATTCTGGATGCGTCAGCTGGATATTCCTGATTTTAAAGAAAGTTCTTGATGTCGTGGAACCACGGTTTCTCATTAGTTTCTTCATCTATTGTCATAACATACGCGGGTACTGTCCTTCTTTCAATGCGAATCAGAGGCGCCTCGTTAACAAACTGGACCTTCCACATTGATGCCATCATGGCTAGTGCATCAGCAATGTGATTTTCCGCTCTCGGTACATGCTTGAAGGTAATTTCATCAAAATATTCAGCCATCTCTAGGATGTGAGTTTTGTAAGGGATTAACTTTTCATCCCTGGTTTCCCATTCTCCTTTGAGCTAGTAGATCACCAAATCAGAATCACCGATCACTTCCACGATTTTGATGCGAAGATCAATAGCAGCTTCCAACCCTAAGATGCAGGCTTCATACTCGACTATGTTGTTCGTACACGAGAAACAAAGTCGGGCTGTGACGGCAGTATACCCTCCGGTTGGATTTTTCAGAACAGCTCCAACACCATGTCCATTCTTGTTTGACGCTCCATCGAACATCATTTCCCATCGAGATCCAGGCTCGGGACCCTCTTCAAGACCAGGCTCTGGTTTTGTGCGCTGAATATACATCACATCTTCATCAGGAAACTCAAACTTGAGTGGTTGATAATCTTCCATGGGATGCTCTGCGAGGTGTTCTGACAAGACACTTCCTTTGATAGACTTTTGAGCCACATATTGAATATCATACTCTGATAAGAGCATATGCCATCTGGCCAATCTTCCTGTTTGAGCCGGCTTTTCAAAGATGTACTTGATGGGGTCCATCTTAGAAATCAGCATTGTAGTGTGACAGATCATGTACTATCTCAGACGCTTGGCGGCCCACGCTAAGGCACAACAGGATTTTTCCAAGAGAAAGTAACGAATCTCGCAATCGGTGAACTTCTTGCTCAGATAGTAGATTGCGTGCTCTTTCTTTCCTGACTCATCATTCTGGCCCAAGACACAGCCCATTGAATCTTCTAATACTGTCATATACATGAACAAAGGTCTTCCAGGCACAGGAGGAATCAACACTGGAGGTTCTTGTAAATACTGCTTGATTTTCTCAAATGCGGACTGGCAGTTTTTTGTTCCATACCAACGTCTGATCTTTTTGTAACAACTTGAAGATCGGCGTCCTTGAAGGTTTCAGTGCTATTTTGTGTCATGATGAGAAGCTGACGTCGGTCTGGAGCCAAGTCCATGTTGTATTTATATTGTTGAATGAAGGCATCTGAAAGGTCTTGAAAACCATGGATCTTTGCTTGGTCCAGGCTGAGATACCATTTAGCTGATGCTCCTTTAAGACTGTCCTGAAAACAGTGCACCAACAACTTGTCGTTTTCAATATGCGGAGCCATCCGCCTGCAGTACATGATCAGGTGTACCTTGGGACAAGTAGTCCTCTCATATTTGTCAAACACTGGCATTTTGAATTTTTGGGGAAATACCAAACCGGACACCAGACACAGGTCTTTGGCGTCATACCCGAAAACATTGCTTCCATCGATGGCTCTCATTTTTTTAGTCATAATGTCCATCTCTACCCTCAATTTTTCGTGCTTCTCATCCTCGGCTTCAGAACCGTTAGGTATGTCAAAGATCGGTTGTTGATTGTTGAAGACAAGTCGCATTGTAGTTGGTCCACCCGCCTGAGTGAAAATGGGATTCCTGATTGTTGAATCAAACAGTGGATTAAGACTTGAAGATTGTATATTGCTGAATGGTGGCATGAAATCCCGAGTCATGCCATAGGGAAATTATGCAGTGGTAACCGGAGCTACCGTGACGTTGGTCGTCACTGTGGTGAATTCGGAGATTACCGTAGACTGTGTGTCCATCTTTGCCTTGATTATATTGAGAACTTCCATAATTTGGCTGACGTCACCCTTGATTCCTTCGATGTCGTTGTCCATTTGGTCGAACCTCTGTTCATTATCAGCCATCTTCTTCTGAGCTCTGGATCGAGTGTTGTATTTGTAAGAATTCAACGTGACTCCTCTCTCTCCTTTCTAGACAAGAACAAAGGATGAGTTGCGTAACTTAGATGAAAGACCAATGCAGGATGAGATGCGAATGCAAATGCGAATGCAAATGTGAATGCAAATGTACAAACCATTCAAGGAAAAACAAATTTTTGTTTACAAACAAAAACGTTGGAACAACATGTAACGACATGCTTAAAAAAGTGTTTTTCATTGATAATTGAAGTCTATTACAATAGATGGCTCTTTCTAAAAAGCAAGACCTTTCTTACAAGAAATGAAAGTAAATGCAACATAGGATTACAATCCTTTTAGGGAAAACAGGAAATGGTGAAACAATGATCATTCTAACAAGATGATCCTTCTCCTTCTTGGTCTTTGACATGAGCTAGGTCCTGGCAGATGATTTCCCACAGGTCTTCGTTCTCTCGTTGTGCTTTGATCAAAGTGTACTTCAGCTCTTCCCTAGTTGTGGGGACCTCAAGTTCCATCGTTATCTCGTAATCACGAGTGTAGAACATGTTCAGAGCTATTTCTTTCGACCCAAGCAAGTACCATCTGGTAGTTAAACAACTTATGTTCTCCATTGGAGTTATACCTAAGAGGTGAGGATCTCTTTGAGCATAGTGAGCACGGGCTTCCAATTCAGGGTTACGACCAGTTTCGCAAAAGCAAGGTCTCAGCAGTTCCGGCTCGGGCTCTGGCCCGGTTGAATACCCATACTGACGCTGGGCAAGAACAAGTTTGTAGGTGATAACCCCCTTCGTTCCAATGAGAGGTACATTGGGGAATTCTCCATAACTGGGAATCATAACTAGATTACCAAGGCTGATGTCATACCAGGTGATGTCATAATGCCTGAGTGTGATGAGCTTAGAAACCCATGCGCTCTTGCTGGGAAGCCTCCAAAGGATGTGGGTCCTGGGTAGATGAGAGGTAAACCACCTGTCAAGCAGTGCGAGGCAGCATGAAAATTGGTCGAGGTCTTACAAGATGAAGCGGTGAATGACCACATATGTATCTGCCAATATCTCGTTTACTGGATTTTTGACGATGAAGTCATAACGGCTTGGGAAGAGATACAACCCATATATTAGAAATGCCAAAATTGCTTCAAAGATGCCCAAATTTCTATTTTCATAATGATATTCGGCCATCTCCATTAGCGGTCCTGCTTCCATTCCATAATATCCTCCCTTTGCTCTCATAGGTGGTAAATCCTCTTGCTTGAGATGTAGGGCTTTGGCCAAATCTCTTCTCTTCGGTTTTCCATAAGGAAGCGTGAAAGTCCATGGAATCTTCAGATAGTCAGTGTACTCCTCTATGGTCGGAAGCAACTAAAAGTCTGGGAAGACGAAACAGTGGTAGGTTGTACCATAGAATTCAACTAGAGCCTACAGCATGGGCTCGTTGACTTAAGCACTTATCAGTGGTAGGAGATCTCCATATTTGGCAATGAAAGCAGCGGGGTTCCTGACAAGTCTTGCCAACATCCTAAGACGGCCCAACCTCAAATCCGGGAAAGGAAGCATGTCTCTTCTCACCATGTTGTTGTCTACAAAAAGAAAATTTTGAATTTCCTTGAATGGTTAAAAAAAATGCAAATGCAAATGTGCATGGTGTCATGGGACTCAGACATTTACGAACATCAAAAGTCGTTATTTCATTGATTAACAAAGATGGGATTACAAAATATTGTTTCCTCTTACAAGAGTTTTAAACATAAACAACAGCTAATGAATCCTAACGAGGTTCCCCTAGCAGCCTCATGTTGAGCTTCTCAATCTCTTTTTCCATCTGAGCCTTCTCAAGAATGAGCTTGTCCATAATTAACTTCCACGGAGTAGACTGAGTATTAGAATGTTCTTCTTGTGCTTTCCTCTTCTTACAAGAGAGTACTTCTTTGTCTTTCAACTGGAGTTGTTTCTGGAGCTCTGCATTCTCTTCGACGACCACTTGATACTTGTGCTTCCAAGCGTCTTCGGTTTGTTGTGCTTTGACTAAAGCAATTTTCAGCTTTTCTTCTTCAGACATGAAGACCAAGGGACGTTCTTCCTTCAAAGCCATAGGCTCTTGCTTAGGATAAGGCATCCTTAGTGCGATAGCTCTCTTTCGAACCCATTGGAGGTAAGGTTCCAAAGAGACACAGTTGAGTCTTCCAAGATCCTTTTTCCCTTTCTTGTGCAGATGCTTCCAAGCTTTTAGAATCTTCTCTTTTAGCTCTTGACTGTCTTTTTCCTCTTTGAAGAAAATGTTTTCCACCTGAACACCATTGGGCTTGTCCTTCAAAGGGTATCCCAATTGCCGACGGGCGAGGACTGGACTGTAACTGATTCCTCCATTAGCACTGAGAAGAGGTACATTACCGAAATCCCCACAATTGTTAATGATCATTGTCCCATCATAGTCATGACTATACCAATCAACATCAGAGTCAGTGAGAGCCATGATCTTTTGTGACCACCATCCTTTCTTCGGGTCCCAAAAAGCGTTAGCTTTAGGCAAATGTGAAGTGAACCATTTGTATAACAAAGGAGCACAACAAGTAATCATCCCTCCATTATGAAAGTTCCTCAGATGAACAAATGGTATGCATCTGCTAGCAAGGTAGGCACAGGATTCTTCTTTAAGAAAATTTTAATGGCATTGAGGTCCACAAAATTCTTGAAGCTAGGGAACAGAAAGATGCCATAAATGAGCAAGGCAAGGATAGCCTCAAATGCATCCATGCTTAAATGATCCGCATAATATTGAGCTTTCTCGACCAAGAATTCTGCATTTAACCCAAAAACTCCTCCTTTTGTAATTAGATTCTTTTTAATATCAACCAATCCCAAACGGGTAGCCTTGGCAATATCTTGTTCTTTAGGGTCCTCCTCCATGATCGGAAAAGGAGAATCTTCAAGAATGGGCAATCCAACCAGATAAGAGTATTCCTCTAGTGTGGGCACTAATTGATAATCGGGAAAAGTGAAACAGTGGTAGAGCGGATCATAAAACTGGAGAAGCGTAGAAAGGAGTCCACTATCCATCTTTATCTTCAACAGTAACAACAACTTCCCATATCTGCTTTGAAATCCCTATGGATCTGTCACCAAGGTGCTCAACCTTTTTAGGTCATCTAGGTTAAAACCCTTGTAAGTGTACTTCAAAGTTTTCTTTCTTTCATTATTCATAACGACCTCTGATGTTTACAAACAAAAAAGTCTGAGTTCCATGAAACATGATGATATGATGTTATGAATGCAAAATGCACAAACATAGGCAAATGCAAAGATCACACATATGCACACCACACAAGCCTAGGTTTAAAGGACGAGCGTGGATCCAAGGTCTACCCATCCCCAAGGATTTTCACTATGGGTTAATTTGTACCTGCCGAACGGGTTCTACAGAGTTCCCAGAGTCATCAACCCATCTTTCGGATATTATCAACTTCCCAAATCACTTGGTAATCGATAATATTCTCAAGACAGTCTCGTCCAAGTGTAGTATCGCGTATCAACTATTTCAGAAATACTTCCTTATAGCCATCGCACTATGTCCTAATAAGGCCAAAGTGGGGTAGAATGTATTCTAAAAGTCCACAGTGTCATGGGCTCCTTCGTTGAAAGTAGCATTGTTTTCACGAATACTCGATCAACAATACTAAACTTTCAAGAGGGCCTACACTGAGCGGTGGTTTCTCAAGTTAGCTTGGTCGGGAATCAACTCCCTATAAGCCTTCTTGAATATACCACCATCCTATCATAAGTGCACTCGAGTCCGGGTATATGACCATCTCACCACTCAAAGCTCCCAATACCCAACACACAAACAAATATATTAACAAATATACATGTTAAGCAAATATTCACAAATATAGCATGCAATTTAAACAAGATAGGCTAAACCCACAAGTTAAGTAATTTTTCCCCAGTGAAGTCGCCATTTTTGTTGCGGTGAGAATCATGATACCAATCTATTGAATTAACTTGAATCTTTACTTTTTAAATTCACAACCGGTCTTTAATTTATCCAAAGAAAAGGTCTAAAGAAAGAAAGAACCCTTTTCGCGATATAACAACAATGCTAAGAGATTCGGGGATCGAGGGTTAGTTATGCATAGGGTAGGTATTTCACATCCTAAACATCTGTAGTACTCTACAGGAACCTTTTGTTTGCTTGCATGCTAATTTTGGTAAATGTTTGCTATGGGTTGGGATTGGGTAAAGGTATAGGTTAAAACCTAAAGATAGTTTCTAAGTTTTCTCGCAAAGACATCGCGTCCTCTGCCTACGTATCATAACTAGGATAGAATCAGAGCAATCGTAGTTCACCTCACTAGGGATGAAGAACACTCAATTATGATCAAGGTTCAAAGGGGAACAAACATTATAATGCTTGTGTAGAGTTTAATAAAACTCTCTAGATCTATGTTATAACACTCAAGAAGGGAGTAAGTAATCATTACTATGATTCTTACATAGAGTTTACAAACTCTATCCTAGGGTTCTAGTTGAAGAGCACTCCTAATAAAGGTGGGTTTTTTTTAGACTTAAAGCAAAGTCTAATGGCTTATACTAATGTTCAAGATGACTTCACAAAGTCAAGGGAACGGGTAATGAGCTATCCATGACACATGGGTCAATGGAGAGACTTTTCCTTTGGAAGGAGAGAGAGAGGCAACTTGGATGAGAACTAAAGAGTTCCATCACTTGGGGAAGAAATACTTAACAAAAAAATCAACAAATAAACATGAAGAGAAAGGAATATGGTTACAACCAAGCAAGCGTGCATATCACAATAAGCAAGGATTAGATTGATACAAATGGTTACAACCAAAAATGACATCTCTTCACGAAGATAAACAATTTAAAGGATACATATTAACAAATATAGAAACAAACATCATACAAATAAGTCACAACTTAAAATGATCATGTTATAAGTCCAAAAGTAACAACGTTTAGGCATTGATGACAATCAAATACGTAAAGAATATTCACGACAGTACAAGCATGATTTTAGGTAGATAATGACAAATTTATGATAACCACAAACAAGAAATGAAGTCCCAACATGTTAACAAACACAAAGAAATCAAATTCCAATAAATCTCACAAGATAGGTCAAGCATGGCATAAAGAAAATTCGATCACGACGCAAGGTAACGACCTAAAAGAGAACCCAACTTACAAATAGGGAAAAAGGCAATGTAAAAACAAACAATTTGAGATTTTAATCCATTAAATGAAAATATACATTACAATGAGCAATTTGCAAAAAGAACGGGTTAAAAACGATGAAGAATGAAAAAGTTATGATATTTTGATTTTTTATGAAAATAAAATAAAAATGCAACGAGCAAATAAAAAGAAATGGCATGGGAAGGGATTGAACCCACGCCCTTGTGTTTACAAACACAACACCAATCACTGGGGCACAACACGCGCGCATGTGAGAGGAATGTAAGGAGAGAAGAAAATGATCTCCAAGGATCGAACTCAGGTCAGGCATGGTAAAGGGTATAAGGCGCGCAAGTGTCTTACCACTGGGGTGGCTATACATACGTGTATTTAGCCACCCCCATAAAGAGATAAACCTAAATATGGTGGATTTTCTGGGCAAAAAGCAAGTCAACAAAACCAAATACGTGAAGGATTCAAATTTGATCAAAACTCAATCTTTTTCCATGAAATTTTAGCCAAACTCAATTATTTTTTAACAAGGATTATGATGGTCACAACAAAATTTTGAAATGATGTCCACAAATTGAAACACGATAGCACATGCATATTGTTATTTTGAGATGCATAATGGAAAATCAAGCCAGTTCTGAGTTCAAACACACCAAACAGGTATTGCACACAAGTCATACACATCATAACAGAGGGATTACACACTTAGGGCTCAGTCACAACTCAATAGAATAGAAACTGGTTCATGAATTGCAAACATGGTATGAAAATGAAAACAAGCTGTCAAGGGCAGGTGGAAAGGTTCAATTTACATACATGGCCTAACAGTTCTAAACATGTTATTTGAAGCTCTTAAAGTTCACAAACCAAACATAAATGCTCAGGCAGAAGAAAGTAGCATGGCAACATATGACAACATATTGGATGAAATTGTGCTCTCAAAATAAAATGACCTCAAACCAAAAACCAAGTTGTTTAAAACCTGAACAAATAACAGTTACAACAATACATGTGTGGTTGGTCCTACATTGTGATTGAGAGGGGTCAAGGATTGATGAAAACAAAAGGCAAGCAGTAGGCCAAGGCAAAAGGGGCATGCTGCCTAAAATTTTAATAAAAGGGGGAAAACATAGAGGAAACACATTTTGATCACAACAGAACCAATACAATCATGAAATCTCAACCAAAACATTTAGAATGCAATGAGAAACAAGATACCAACAATCAACATGCTGAGATCAAACACCAAACACAACTGTCATGCCCTATGCCAAGTGAATTTGAAAGATGCAATTTGAAAGCTAAATCATGGAATAAGCATAGTCAGGTTGAATAGGCTTCACACACAAACTCAAATCATGATATTAAGTGTTTCTATACTCAAGGATCAACATAAATCAAGCAAAATAGAATGTTGGTTCATTGGTTGCAAAGGTATCATAAAGTTAGGCAGACTGTCAAGGTGCAGGAGAGGGGTTCAACTCATACACACACATCAAACAAATCTCACATCATGTTAGCTCTAGGGTTCATGGATTAAGAGGCTTTGTTCAAACAGGGAATGATATAGTGTGTGTGTGTGTGTGTGTGTGTGTGTGCTGCTGTGATTTTGCAAGAAAACTGTTTTGGCAATAGGATAGGTCATACAAGTTGGTTTGGTCAAAAATGTGCAGACTCATGATGTACACATACCACATATATGACAACATATGATGTTATGTTCAAAAATTCAGGCATACTTTAATCAAAATAAAATTTGGTATGTTTATGCAATGTAAGCAGCTGTTTTGAAAAAGTAGGGTGATGCAGCAAGATATTTTTTCAAGTAATGAGTTGCAAATGCTAAACTAATGACATACACACATCACAAATATGCAAATAGGTGAGATCAAACCTAGAATTCAGGCATATTGCAGTTAAAACAGAAATTGGTATGGTCATGGCATACTTTGGCTTGAAAATGCATATTGAAAGTGAGATGATGAACCAAGTAGAAATAGATCAAATAACCAATGCACACACATTATAAACATGGGAATGAAAGAGATCATATTTAAATTTCAAGCATATTTCCAACAGAAAAGAATTTGACAGGTTGATGGTTATGAAGAAAACTGTCTTGAAACAGCACTAGTGGTACAACAGGGCATTTGGCAAGTGATGAGTTCCATGTTAAAATAAAGACACACACATACCACAAATATGCAAACAGATGAGATCATGCCCCAAAATCAATTCAAAACAAAACCAAACAGATTATGGCATATTGAAGCTCATGAAATACAAAAAAACCAACTCATTCAAGCAGCAGGCAAGTTTATGGCAGTGGGGATAATTGGGCATCACATACAAGTTTAAAACAAGTAGAACAATGATTCTAGGCACATAGATCAAGTAAAAACAAGTTGGAGCAGAAAATGGTATACTGTTGGTATCATGAGGTTAAAAAACACAAGTGGAGAGTGAAAAGTTGTTTTGAAAAAGCAAGGGCAGTTTGATCATGCAAATACAACATACAACCTCAAAACAAGTTAAGTGATATTTTCACATATAAAAATCACACACAAACTGCTCACAACAAGAAATGACATGTTGGTTTAAAACATTTGACAGCAAAACACACAAAACCTTATAGCTGGCCTTAATAACCAAATCTTAAGTTTCTGATCATTTCAACAAGCTCAACTAGGCAAACAAGATCATATAAACACAAACCAATAGTTTAGAATACTTGAGACACAACATGGCAAGCATAAGCAGTTTAACACAAAACTCATGATAATGGTATAGAAAATGTAGCATCTATCACAACAAACCAACCTAGATTCAAACATGACCTAGGGGGAAGGGAAGCATCATGAAACAACTAACAAGTTATCCAAATATCACCAAAAACCAGGGCTGCTAGATCTAGGGCAAGCACATCAGCATTATCATGTTTGGATCCCCTAAAGCTAATCTTGGATAAAATCTTCAAAACAAGTTGTACACAACATCAAAGTTCATTATTGGTAACATATCATCAACACATCATTCATGAATACGATACCTTAACAAAAGCAATATCATAGCCACAAAACATAAGCTCTTGACAAAGAACTAATATGGGACAACCTGACTATATTTTCACAACAAGCATTTCAAAATTGCAAAACATGACAATGTATGCATAATAAAGATGTTGAGAATTACATACCTCTTGTAGACTTTCTTGAACAACCTAAAAAGCTAAGAAACCCAGAGATCTTCTTCTTTGGCAAAGATTTGAAGCTTTCTTCCTCTTGAAGCAATAAACTATCTTTCAAGACAGTTTGAGTTGTGAACTTCCCCGCTGGTTTTTGAGACTTTGGACAGTTGAAATATCATATATATGAGGTGTTGGGAGTGTTGAGGTGGTAGGAAAGGCCTTAAGTAAAGACTTGGTTTCCAAAGTGCATAAAAGTCAAAATATTAAGGTATGAAAGTTGACTTTTAGGAAAATGATGTTTTTGGGTGGTTTGAGTGTATGAACACCTTCTACATAATGTTTATATATTGTGCAAATGGTTTTGAGTAGCTTGGAAGGGGTGGAAATGAGTTCGGTTAGAATTTTGCTTGAGACAGATTTTGGTGAAAACTTGGAAGTTTTTGAAGAATGAGGTTTTTGAGAAAATGAATGAGAGCTGAGAGATGTGATTTATCTTGGTTTTTAAGAGTGCTCTGGTGTTTTTTGTAACATAGAGAGAGGTCTCTATTTATAGGGAAAGTGAGGGTGAGGGCAGCCTTGGCTTTTCCACATTTTGGAGGGAGATTGTGAAGTTTTGAACGAATCTTGCCAAGATCTTGTGGCAGCTCTAGACATCAGATCCTTGGCTCAAGGAAAGCCAGAAAATTAAGTGAAATGATGCATGAAGTGACTGCATAGAGCTTAGAGTGACGAGTCTTGCAGCTGCTACAGTTTTCTTGGAGAAAAGTTTCTCTTTCATGGCTTTTAATGATTATTTTAATGGCCACTTGCTCCAAGTTGCACAAGCCTAGCAATTCTTCATTTCTTCTAGTTTTTGCATCATCTAAACTTCATAATATCAGAATAGAATATGATCCAATGGCTAAGGGTAGCCCAAGTTGATGAATTTTGAATTTTGGAGAGTGTTGAAGTAGTGACTTCAAGTGTGGCAGCCCCAACTTCCATGACCCATAACTTTCTGCTCACAACTGCTATTAAGGAGTTCTACCATAATTTAGAAAGCTCTCAAGTAGCTCTACAACATTCATGTTTTTGAGATTTTCAAATTCTAGATGGAACTAGGTTGAAAAATCTCTCCAAGTTGCTGAAAAAATCACTTAAAAGGCCAAATAACATAGAATTTTTCTGTTATTTCCCTTCTTGAAATGATTTTTGTCGTAACTCCAAATCTATGAATTTTTTGACCATGGACCACTTTGGGGTTTTTGTAGGACTTGTCAAGAGCTTTCCAATGAGCTTTGAACCACTTCATTTGGATGTGTGGTTGAGGAGTTATGGTCTTGCCCCTTTCAAAACCCTAATTCCCGACTTTTGCAATTACTTTTTAACCCTTGATCCAATGGTCATGAAATTTTATGGGAAGGTGTAATATGACATAAGGAACATTTTTGATTCACATCTTGAAGTCAAATTCCTTATTGTTGAAGAGTTGACTTTTTGATTAATCGTACGATCGATCGATGACTATCGGACCGTCTGTTCATGTTCCGGGTATTCTGAGGCCTTGAAACTCTTTGGATAGACTTTACTAAGACATAGGAACTTAATGGACCATGATCCCACCATTGAAACACTTTTTAAAACAAAATTCAAACTACAGTTGACGTTTCCTCATCGAAGACCCTAATCGGGTATCTTGAACTGCACTATTCTCAATTCCTGGGTGACAACCTCAAATTGGATTCATACTTGACCCAATGTGCTATCCTTAATCTTGTTTATAGTTGAATCAAATCCAGAACATTGATTGATCAAACCACCGAAGCCTCGATTTCGACGGTACAGAACCCTGATTCATCTGCATCTTGACAAAGATAAACTTGAAGTGGGTTAAGGTTAGTTAATCAAATGAGTATGATCCTAAAACAATGATGAGGATCTAAGGGGGAAAAATTTGGGGTGCAACACCTACGTATTCCCTCGTGCATTGGGAAAGTCAGAGTCAACGTAGTTCGGGAAACTACGGGGCGGGGGGGGGGGGGGTGATTTCTTGCCAAGACATCGCGGCTCGTGTCTAGGTATCCTCGTCTAATACGAGAAATCAGAGCAAATGCAGCTCGGGCTAACTACGGGTAAACGGGGTGTTCTTGATCGCACGGGGAGCGAGAGAAAAGGTAGACGATGCTAACACACACATTCTAGCAGTTAGGTGTATTGTTGCTCGGCTATTGGAGACTTAGGCGTTACCAGTTTGCGATAGAACGGATGTAGCATGTCTTAGGGTAAAAGGTACGGGGAACCTAAAGGTTTAGTACAACAGGCTGGTCTCAATTGCACCGGGACAAGAGAAGGGGGAAGATTAGTCGTTAGCGGGAAGGTCTCGATCGCACTGGGGCGAGAGAAAAGAGAAGTTAGTTGTTAGCGTGCTCGCCAAGACATCTCGTCTTGTGCCTACATATTCTCATCTAGTATGCGAAATCAGAGCAGCTGTAGTTCAGCTGGCTACGGGTAAACAGATTCTAGATCGCACGGGGGCGAGAGAAAAGGAGTATCAATCGCACGGGGGCGAGAGAAAGGGAGTCTCGATCACATGGGGGCGAGAGAAAAGGGATCTCAATTGCAAGGATGCGAGAGAAAAGGGGTCGGGACGCACACGCTAAGTCCTAAGACGTAGGAGCGAATGCGTCACATATTGCCCAAAGGACATACGCTAAACACTCTAGACGAAGTGAGAGGAGGCCCCCCACTCATCATTTCCTACGTATCTAACACTAACAGCTCACAACACTCGACGGTTGAATAAAAAGATGAAATTAAAACAATGTTACCGAACAGAGTGGTTCCGTTGACCCTTGATCTTGCGTGCATGCTCATTTCCAAGCTTCTCCTCTTTGATCCTTGATGGTGATGATTCAAACCGAATCAGGACCAATGTGACGCTAAACCGTCGTAATTCGACTTATAAGGAAGGTCAAACTTTAAGAGGTCGCGTATTGATATCTGTGCTATGGACAAGATAGAGAAATGATATTGAGGATCATTCTCCAATTGAATCGTGTCGCACGGACCAAAAACAGAAGTGGGATCTCGTCTTACGGATACAAGACTTCATCGATCCAAGACAAGTCAAAGTAAAATCGAAAGACGAAGAGAAAAGAGGAGAGAAAGAAGTGGTTTTGAATCCAACATTATTCATCAATAATTTGACTGGTAATGAATTACGGAAATGTCGTCATCGACCAAAACAGATGAAAATGGGATAAAATGCCCAATAACAAAAGAGAAAGAAATTCAACTCTAAAAATGAAGTCTCTAAAAGAAATTGAAATTAAAAAACTTAGAATAATATATAATATAAACTCTAAAAGAAATATATAATATCTATATCTATATATATATATATATATATATATATATATATATATATATATATATATATATATATATATATATATATATATATATATATATATATATATATATATATATATATATATATATATATATATATATATATATATATATATATATATATATATATATATATATATATATATAAAATTTAATTTCAAAAAGAAAATTAAATAAATAAATTGAAAACAAAACTGAAAACCAAAACAAACACAACGCAATATTCTCTTCTTCTCACATTTCCGCGACCGTCTACGAACATCGCCTCCTCTGTTCCATTTTATTCTCAATCTCAAATGGTTTCAAGTCGAACCCTCTTTCAATCTCCCTACCCAGATTTTTCTTAACCTCTTCTCAAAACCATACCCTACTTCTCCATGTTGTTTCTGTTTTAATGGAAGGTTGAACAGTTTCTGGAAGTTTCGAAGGTTGGTTTGTGTTGATGAAGTTCTGGGATGATTTAGGGTGAGAGTTTGTTAATGGTGTTTCGGAGATTTTCTGGAAGAGGGATATGGGTTTTTGAGGAATGTTAATGGAAATGGGTATGGCAGAGGTTTGCGGGTTGGTGAGTTGAAATGAGTTAGGGTCGTGATTGAATCTGGGTCATAGCAAGGTTGAGGTTTCCGATGAAGGTGATGATGATTCATGAGCTTGAGTTTGAAGATCTGGGGGAACAAAACGGGTTTGCTGGGTTTATGTTGAAGCATATTTTCGCGGATTGTTGGTTGTGAAAAAATGGGTTAGGGATTTGAGTTTGTGGAAATGGATGTTTGAGGTTTTTGAGAACATGTTGAAAAGTGAAGAAATGGGTTGTTCGAAGATTATTTGTAGGTTGTTTTTCTGGAAATGAGTTTTAACTTCTGGGTTTGAAGCTTTGGTGGTGAGTTTCGGAAATGGCGGAAGGAGGTCGAGGGTGGTTTTTCCAACAAAAATGATGAGATGGCGACGGTGAAAGGTGAAGAGGAGGGCGGTAGTTGCGTTTTTTGCTGGTTTTTCAGATGATGATGAATGTGAATTGGGTTGCTGTGTTGGTGAGAATGACTTGCGGTTTGCATTTCTGGATTGAGTTTCAGTTGTGAAGGAGATGGTAGATTTCATGAAGGAGGCGGAAGGTTAATCTGGAAATGATGAAGTTGAAGGTTGTTGGAAGGTGGATGAGGAAGGGAGGCGCGAAATTCTAGGGTTGAGGAGAAGATGGAAATGAATAGTAATTTATACTATAGAATGCTAACACGTGGCTTGCTTGACGCTGAATTAATTGACTAATGATGTTGATTAATTAATGCAAAGCTTGATTAAATGATTAATGAACATGCTGATGTTGACTAAATGGACCACTAATGAGAATGTTGAATATTAATTAAATCAAATTAATCCTATTAGTAAAAGACTAAACTAGATAATCGACTATCCTAATATAATAATATTAATAATAATTAACCTCTACTCTTAATTAAAATCTGAACTAATCTAATAAAAATTCTAATTAAAAGAAAAATAAACCTAAAGAAAATTCAAATAAATAAAAACTATAGAAACAATTATCTAATAAAAACTCTACTTTCTAACAAAAAGCTATTTAAACTATTAAAAAAACTAAATAAAATCCAATTAATAAAACTCTAAAAACAATTAAAAACTATATTGAAACCTATTTAAAATAAATTCTAAACAATTAAACATGGAGCAAAAATAACAATAAAATGCAAAATGCCATGGGAAAAATGGACGAGCCCCGAAATGCGCTGATATTATCGACACGGATTGAATCATCAAGAAGAGAGCGACTTTTCGCTCGATTTCGACACTGAACATATGAGTTCATTCTTCTGCAAAACATTACCAAATGCTAGTTTGGACAATTATCCCCTTTGTACTTCTCAAAATTTGGTGTTTTAAACTTGGGAGGCATCACAAGGCCTGACACCAAACACATGCTTGAAGCATTCAGATTAAGAGTATCCTGACTCATCAAGGCGTCAAGCTTTTCCTCCAACAAATGACATCTTCTCATAAGTTCAACATTATGTGGGTTCTTAGCATTAATCTTTGGAACAACCCTTTGAGAGTCTGGCACAGAGAAAATGAAGCTCTGATAGTCTGAGTCATGGAGAGAAGATGAATCTCTATCTCGGACAATGGTAGGCTCTTGATTTCCAACAGAAATATGCACAGGCTGAGTTTGAACAACATTGTTCACCGGAGTACTCTGAATATTGGCCTCTCCCCTAGTCATAACTGTCATGGCTTCCATGAGCTGATCCAACTGATTCTTCATCAATTCAAACTCTGCCCTTGTAACAACTGGATTCTGCTCCCCTGAGTTCATGATGTAACGCCCATTTTATTTAGATTAATTTAATTATGATATTTTGTCGTGTCTCGTTGTGTCGTAATTGTATTCGAGTGTATTGGGTTAAGTTAGGTGGGAGATTGGACTGTTAGTGTGAAACAGAAGCAAAAGAGCAGAAATGTGGATTTTGTTGATGTGACGCTCGTCACAAGCATATTACGGTCATCACGCTCATTACGATCGTCATGGGAATGTTACGACCGTCATGGCCTTGACGTCTGTGAGGTTCATTACGTTCGTCACACTAACAAAATCCATAACTTGCAGAATTGGAACGTGGCTACGAAATGTGGAGAATTGTAGTAACGTTATTGCACATTTCACTTACCTTTTTTTCTGTCGTTGTTTGGAGAGAAAAGAGAATGGTAAAGGAAAAAGTAACGTAGTTGAAAGAAGTTGATAACAGAAGAATTGTCCATCGGTGAAATTGGAAGATAGTTACAGGAGAGTTACCGTAGGACAGGACCAGAACTGGAAAGCGTAGAGTTGGCCTCAATTCTAAGGTAAGGGTAGGGTTCAATTCTATAACCGTAGGGATGATCGAATTTAGGTAGGGAATCGAATCATAGATATAGTTTCCGTTAATCGATAAATGTTAGGGACGAGGTTTGTCTGTGTAGGAATGAATGTGTTATATCGTTAGTTTTGTACGATGTTGTATGGTTGCCCTTAATGGGGAAAGATTAGTTGCCCCGTAGTTAACGAACCTTTTCAGAAAACTATAATTGATTTAGTGAGAAAAAGTTGTAATGTTGCTCTTACGATGATGTGCTGAATTCTTAATTTTCGAAAGTATGTTGTTATTATTCTCGTATATGAACAGGTGGAAAATGATGATTTCATGAGTTGTACGAAATTATGATGCTTTGTTATGGACAGTTTGGTTGTAGGCTAAACGCCTTGTTGTATGGTTGTTATGGTTGTGTTGTAGTCCATAATAGATGCATTTCATGGCATATCATTTTGGTTGGCCTGTATTGGCGTTTGGTTGTGCCTGTATTGGCGTTGGTCGTGCCTGTATTGGCGGCCTTTAATGGCGAATGAATTGGTTGTGGAGTTTTACTCCGAAATGGTACCACATGCATGTGCATAGTTGAGTCGCATGATGTTGCATCGTTGTGTTGATTGTAAGTCATGATTGTTGTGGGATTTTCTTAATCATTGTTGCATATATGAGATATGGATTTGCTTGCAGTTTATTGTAGATAATGTTTATAAATTGCGAAGATTATAGTGTTGTGATATGATTTCTGACATGATTTTTATCATGCCTTATGTTATATTGTTGATATCTCACCCCTTTCCGTTGTATGTTACCTCCGTTGGTGGTAATTTGCAGGTAACTCAGAGTAGAATGTTGTTGTTCGTTTAAGGTCGTTGGTCGCTCTGATACATAGCACTCTTGGGGGAATGAACGCTTAATGTTATTGTTTTAGTTGTTTTCGTTGTTGCTGAATTTTGTTAAGTACTTTTCATTAAATTGGCTGCTTCTGTTAAGTGCCAAACGTTGGTTGGACGTACGAAACCGATGAATCGGTAGTGCTGATTTTTATGGTTGAAACTATTTGTTTTCGTGGATTTATGCAAGATTTTACTTGCTGAAATTTTAATGGAGTTTAGATGCAAAACCTTTCTTGCCTTGTTTTCAGTTTATTATGAGTGGTTGGAAAGTTTATTAAATTCCGCTGCAGAATAACAGGTTGTCTTATAATTAAAATGTAAAGCAGGTTATTGTTGTCGGTTCATCCGAAGTTGTGATATGTATGTTATTAAATGACTTTACGCAGGTGGATGTTTGTATTTTAAGATGAAAATGTAACATATCTAGATGATGCACTCTGATTTTATTTATTATCCGCTTGGGTAGAAATGAGGTGTTACACATGATCCTTTCAGAAGCTAATTTAAATCCAATGCGAACGTCGAGAAATCAACTGCGGATTGGGCAAAAGACATGTAAGCTTTCTGTTCCGGGACGAGGATGGAAATGAAAACATGAGATGCACATGCAATGCAATGCAAGATGTTAATGCAACAAACAAAGGAATCAAAGCTCCCACAAAGCTTTGTACAAACTGCTGTACTGTTGACTGGACAAGTTCAAAAGTCCGCTCTGAAGAGAAAACCAGAATACTGGGTAGGTTGGAGGTCAAGTTTTCTGCATAACTCAATCCCTCTCATAGGTATGGACCTAATCTCTAATAAGGTTTGGAATCCTATGCAGTCGACGGTGTCACAGACTTTCGAGAAACGATGATACGTTCACCATTTCTGGTTTGGCATCATAGTCTAACAAAGCGGACTCACTTAGCTGACTCCCAAGTGATCGGTCTCCAGAGTCGACAGTTTCCAGATCCAACATCCCCGTCCTGACCAGCAGGATGAGATGTCTTCAAAGAAAACCTCGTCTGAATGCGAGTTTCATGAGGACTAGTGCTTGTCTCCATACAGGTCCTCACTACTCTCCACTCTAATGCTATGTGTATCCTTAAGCCTGGGTTTTGGCTTATCTCTCAAAGGAACAACCACCCAACAACACAACAATATAATAAAGTGCGGAAAGTGTAAATACAGCAATATATAAAATACAACACACAAATATACAGACCCAAAGACAAGCAAACAAAACCCTAGGATTGACTCGCATAGGGGATGGGAAAAAATCCCCATCAGAGTCGTCAGCTGTCGCATCGCTACAAAGAGAGGGGCCGACAAGGACAGAAGAGTCGCCACCGTTCGTTATTTATCCCAAAGAGAGGGAAAGGAAACGATCAGAGAAAACCTACGAAAAAAAGGGAAAAGACAGGTCATATCGCAACCATATCTCGGGTTCGGAAGTCGGTTATGCAAGGGGAAGGTATGAGCACCTCTCACGTCCGCAAATCAGTGTCAAGCAAATCTATACTCAACGGGATCCACGCTTGTTGTCTAGTCTATGGGTGAAAAAATAAACTATCTATGGCTGCTAAAGCTAAACGGAAAGAACTGACTCGATAGGACATCCCCGCCATATGCCTACGTATTCCCTCGTGTAATGGGAAAGTCTGAGTCAACGTAGTTCGGGAAACTATGGGGGGGATCGCTCGCCAAGACATCACGTCTTGTGCATACGTATCCTTGCCTGATACGAGAAATCAGAGCAAATGTAGTTTGGGCTAACTACGGGTAAATGGGGTGTTCTCGATCACACTGGGAGCGAGAGAAAAGGTAGACGATGCTGACACACACATTCTAGCAGTTAGGTGTATTGCTGCTCGACCATTGGAGACTTATGCATTACCTGTTTGCGGTAGAACGGACGTATCATGTCTTAGGATAAAAGGTACAAGAAACCTAAAGGTTTAGAACAACAGGCTGGTCTCAATTACACTAGGGCAAGAGAAGGGGGAAGATTAGTCGTTAGCGGGAAGGTCTCGATTGCACTGGGGCGAGAGAAAAGAGAAGTTAGTTGTTAGTGTGCTTGCCAAGATATCGCGTCTTGTGCCAACATATTCTCATATGGTATGTGAAATCAGAGCAATTGTAGTTCAACTGGCTACGGGTAAACAAATTCTCGATCGCACGGGGGCGAGAGAAAAGGGATTTCAATCACAAGGATGCGAGAGAAAAGGGGTCGGGACGCACACGCTAAGTCCTAAGACGTAGGAGCGAATGCGTCGCATATTGCCCAAAGGACATACGCTAAACACTCTAGACGAAGTGAGAGGAGGCCCCCCACTCATTTCCTACGTATCTAACGCTAACAGCTCACAACACTCGACGATTGAATAAAAAGATGAAATCAAAACAATGTTACCGAACGGAGAGGTTCCGTTGACCATTGATCTTGCGTGCATGCTCATTTCCAAGCTTCTCCTCTTTGATCCTTGATGGTGATGATTCGAACCAAATCGGGACCAATGTGACGCTAAACCGTCGTAATTCGACTTATAAGGAAATTCAAACTTTAAGAGGTCGCGTATTGATATCCGTGCTATGGACAAGATAGAGAAATTATATTGAGGATCATTCTCCAATTGAATCGTGTTGCACATACCAAAAATAGAAGTGGGATCTCGTCTTACGGATACAAGACTTCATCGATCCAAGACAAGTCAAAATAAAATCGAAAGACAAAGAGAAAAGAGGAGAAAAAGAAGTGGTCTCGGATCCAACATTATTCATCAATAATTTGACTGGTAATGAATTAAGAAAATGTCGTCATCGACCAAAACAGATGAAAATGGGATAAAATGCCCAATAACAAAAGAGAAAAAAAATTCAACTCTAAAAATAAAGTCTCTAAAAGAAATTGAAATTAAAAAACTAAGAATAATATATATATATATATATATATATATATATATATATATATATATATATATATATATATATATATATATATATATATATATATATATATATATATATATATATATATATATATATATATATATATATATATATATATATATATATATATATATATATATATATATATATATATATATATATATATATATATATATATATATATATATATATATATATATATATATATATATATATATATATATATATATATATATA
Source organism: Lathyrus sativus (assembly GCA_963859935.3). Classification (NCBI taxonomy): domain Eukaryota; kingdom Viridiplantae; phylum Streptophyta; class Magnoliopsida; order Fabales; family Fabaceae; genus Lathyrus; species Lathyrus sativus. The sequence continues at coordinate 248,398,175 of OZ012735.1, forward strand.
TATATATATATATATATATATATATATATATATATATATATATATATATATATATATATATATATAATAACAGTTTTAAAAATATAAACATATTAACCATAATAAATTTACAAAATCCTAAACTAAAAATATTATACATTATGCACAATTTTCCTAAAAAATTTAAAGAAGAACAGGGGGTAAGAGAAAAAGGGGGACGGAACAGGAAACAGGGGTTTAGGCCCAATATCAAAAATAATATAAATTGAAAACAAAACTGAAAACCAAAACAAACACAACGCAATATTCACTTCTTCTCACATTTCCGCGACCATCTACGAACATCGCCTCCTCTATTCCATTTAATTCTCACTCTCAAATGGCTTCAACTCAAACCCACTTTCAATATTTCTCTAGATTTTTTTTAACCTCTTCTTAAAACCAAACCCTACTTCTCCATGTTGTTTCTATTTTAACGGAAGGTTGAACGGTTTCTGGATGTTTCGAAGGTTGCTTTGTGTTGATGAAGTTCTGGGCTGATTTGGGGTGAGAGTTTGTTATTGGTGTTTCAGAGATTTTCTGGAAGAGGGATATGTGTTTTTGAGGAATTTCATGGAAATGGGTATGGCGGATGTTTGCAGGTTGGTGAGATGAAATGAGTTAGGGTCGTGATTGAATCTGGGTCGTAGCAAGGTTGAGGTTTGCGATGAAGGTGATGATGATTCATGAGCTTGAGTTTGAAGATCTGGGGGAACAAAACGGGTTTGCTGGGTTTATGTTGAAGCATATTTTCGCGGATTGTTGGTTGTGAAAAAATGGGTTAGGGATTTGAGTTTGTGGAAATGGTGTTTGAGGTTTTGGAGAAAATGTTGAAAAGTGAAGAAATGGGTTGTTTGAAGATTATTTTTGGGTTGTTTTTCTGGAAAAGAGTTTTAACTTCTGGGTTTGAAGCTTTGGTGGTGAGTTTCGGAAATGGCGGAAGGAGGTCGAGGGTGGTTTTTGCAACGAAAATGATGAGATGGCGACGGTGAAAGGTGAAGAGGAGGGCGGTAGCTGCATTTTTTGCTGGTTTTTCAAATGATGATGAATGTGAACTGGGTTGCTGTGTCGGTGAGAATGACTTGCGGTTTGCATTTCTGGGTTGAGTTTCAGCTGTGAAGGAGATGGTAGATTTCATGAAGAAGGCGGAAGGTTAATCTGGAAATGATGAAGTTGAAGGTTGTTGGAAGATGGATGAGGAAGGGAGGCGCAAAATTCTAGGGTTGAGGGGAAGAAGGAAATGAATTGTAATTTATACTATAGAATGCTGACACGTGGCCTGCTTGAGGCTGAATTAATTGACTAATGATGCTGATTAATTAATGTAAAGCTTGATTAAATGATTAATGAACATGCTGATGTTGACTAAATGGACCACTAATGAGAATGCTGAATATTAATTAAATCAAATTAAACCTATTAATAAAAGACTAAACTAGATAATTAACTATCCTAATCTAATAATATTAATAATAGTTAACCTCTACTCTTAATTAAAATATGAAATAATTTAATAAAAATTCTAATTAAAAGAAAAATAAACCTAAAGAAAATTCAAATAAATAAAAACTATAGAAACAATTATCTAATAAAAGCTCTACTTTATAACAAAAAGTCATTCAAACTATTAAAAAAAACTAAATAAAATCCAATTAATAAAACTCTAAAAACAATTAAAAACTATATTGAAACCTATTTAAAATAATTTCTAAACAATTAAACATGGAGCAAAAATAAAAATAAAATGCAAAATACCATGGGAAAAACGGGCGAGCCCCGAAATGCACCGATATTATCGACACGGATTGAATCACCAAGAAGATAGCGACTTTTCACTCGATTTTGACACTGAACTTATCGTTTGAATTGATTTGAATCGTCTGAAATGCGAGCAAAGCGGCTATAATCCCGATAAATTCAATCCGGCTGATAACACGGGTAAAATGCGACCTAAATGATATGCAAATTGAATATGAAGCAAAAGCCAGTCAAAGCTAGAAAACGGGTGGGCAGATTTTAGGGTGCAACAGGACTGTGTAGTTTATGTGATTAATAGGCGATAGTATGAGAATTACCGCGAGTATAATTATGAATTAATATGTGATAATATGATGAATTAATATGAGTATGACTGTAAGCGCTATGTGATTTGTATATGATTATATGATGATTTCTATGATGTATGATGATGATTATTATGATTATATGATGACATGATGTATGATGATGATTATTATGATGAAATATGATGACATGACGTATGATGATGATTATGATGATGATCTATGACGTTTGATGATGATGAATATGATGAATGATGATGCACCTATGATGTTGTTATGAGGATGATTTATGACGTGTGCATCATGCATTCATGTGCATCCAGACTTCGGTTCAGGACCTCGATTACTTTGGCTTCAATCCCATTGTGTGGATGTGAAGTGTTTTGATGTGCTCCGGTTCTCAAGTAGAATCGATCCTATTGATGGGGATCTATGGAGGGTTGATGGCCCAGTGTCCATCATGCTGTGATGATTGGTACCACATGCATTGAGTCTTGTTGCATTTGCATTTATGGGTCCTTTTGTATGAATTATGACGTTGTGGCCTTTTAGGCATATTGAAGGATATGAATGTGTTTAATATGATTATGATGGAGTTTATATGTTGATTTTTATACATTGATTATTATGAATTTTTATACATTAATTATTATGAATTGTTTTATACATTGATTATGAATTGTCTTACTCACCCTGCCTATTAATATGATCAGGTTTAGCCATGGACGCCGTTGAGGATTTTTGAAGTCTTTGAGTCGTTAGCCTTTTGGTTAACTTAGAGGGTCTTGCTCTGATATGTAACATTGGGTTGAGTTCTTTTGAGTTAAAATATATATTGTTGAGTTATTTTGCTTATCTTCCCGTATAAGGAAAACCTTGATTTATACCTTTTGAGTCCCGCTGCTTTGTGCAATTGGATGTATTTTGAGAAAACCCGTTGTACACGGAGCATTGACTTATTTTGAGCTATTGAGAAATGTACACCCTTTGAGGTGATTTTTATTGAGTTAAATAATTTACTCTGATATGTGTGTTATTTTTCCTTAATAATTGTGGGGTAAAAAAGGGTGTTACATTAGTGGTATCAGAGCAGGTCGGTCCGTTCGGCCAAGTTGTCTAATGTTAATTGCCCCTTGGTATGCGACATGTGCGTAAAAAGACTATCGGTACACATTTGTTTTCTAACCTTTATCTGCAGAAGTGAGAACGAATCAAGTGGGGGAGAAGCTTGTGCTTCTCTAGGATGCTGCAAGTGTGGAGTGGTGGCTCAGTGTGTCGATGAACGCTCTTATAGTTTGGTAAAGATGGTTTATACCCCATCATGATTTTTTACTGTCTATTGACAACTTGAGGGACTGATCACCCTTAATCTCTTGTTGATGGTGGACGGAGTCATGTTGGATGGGATAGACGTGTCTTGCAAGCTTAGATGGCGTGAGCAGTAAATTGCTTTGAGTTAAGCTAAGTGCTTATAGATTGTTTTGATAAGTAGGTGCAGGATGGTGCTGAGATGTTTATTTTGATGGAAACTTTGAGTGTTAATGAAAGTGGGGAAGTTTGTGGTTTGCCAATTAATTGTTATTGTCCGGAGGTTTTTCCTAATGAGATAAGTGATTTACCGCCGGAGCGCGAAGTGGAGTTGCGATCGACTTAGTTGCTAGAACTAGTCCAATATTGATGGCTCCATATCGTATGCCTGCATTGGGATTGAAAGAGTTGAAGAGGCAACTTGAAGATTTGCTTGAGAAGGTTCTGTGAGGCTTTGGGTGGATTATAGATAAGTGAACAAGGTGACTATTGAGAATAAGTATTCACATCCAAGGATTGATGATTTGATGGATCAGTTGGTTGTTGCAAGTGTGTCCAGTAAGATAGATTTGAGAACTGGGTATCATCAGATTCGTGTGAAGGCTGAAGATATTTAGGAGACTGCTTTTAAAATAAGGTATGGACATCATGAGTATTTCGTGATGCCATTTGGTGTCACTAATGCACCATGTGAGTTTGTAGAGTATGAACAGGATTTTCCATAATTATTTGGGCAAGTTTGTGGTTGATATGACGAAGGTTGGAGCTGTATAGCAATGGGAAGCTCCAAAAACCTATATTTGAGATTATAAGTTTTCTTGGGTTGGCAAATTATTATTGGAATTCATTGAAGTATTTTTCCAAGTTATCTTTTCCATTGACACAGTGGACTAGGAAGGTTCAAGCTTTTGTTTTGGGATGCAAAGTATGAAGAAAAGTTGCAAGAGCTCCTGAGAAGACTGACAACAGCTCAGGTTTGATTTTGCCGAATCTGACAGAACCATTGTGGTATAATGTGATGCTTCATTGATGGCATTGGGAGGTGTGTTAATGCAACATCAGCAAGTTTAGCTTATTCTTTAAAGTAACTTAAAGGGCATAAGAGTAATTAGCTGACACATGATTTAGCTGACACATGATTTAGAGTTGGTTGTTGTTGTGGGTGTGTCGAAGCTTTGGAAGCTTTATTTGTTTGGTTCGAGAATTGAGATGTGTAGTAATCGTAAGAGTTCGAAGTACTTCTTTGATCAGAATGACTTGACTGTGAGGAAGAAGAGATGATTGGGACTTCTGAAGGATGATGGTTTTGGGTTGAATTACCATTCGGGTAAAATATACGTGGTAGCTGAGCATTGATTTGGAAATCTTGCATATACTGATGACGATGGTAAAAGAGTTAGAACTGATTGAGCAATTTCGTGATATGAGCTTGGTTTGTGAAGAGACTTCTTATGGAGTTAAGCTTAGTATGTTGGACCTTATTAGTGGTATTCTTGATGAGATTCAATGAGGTCAGAAATCTGATTTGGGTTGGTAGATCGGTTAAATTTGATGAATCAAAGTCGAAGGACTTATTTTCAGATTAATGGAAATGGTATCATGAGATGTCGTGATAGAGTTTGTGTTCCATATATTGTTGAGTTGAAGAAGAGTATTCTTGAGGAAGGACATTTAAGTGGATTGAGTATCCATCCCGGTGCTATGAAGAGGTATTCGTATTTTGGTGGTTTTGTGGATTATTGGGAATTATGCATTTTTGGATTATTTGTTTAATTAATAGTATACAATATGGAAAATTAGTATTATTATTAGTTAAAATAAATATAAGTGAAATAAGGGTAATTTGGGCATTAAGAGGAGTTAGTAAGGGTGTTATGGGAAAAACCCAATTGTGTGGCCCAAGACTAGGTTTGACAAAAAGGAATTCTGAAGGAAATTAGGATTCATTTTGTTAACCGTGAAAAATATTGAGGCCAGAGCTCTGAGGAGAGGATTGGAGGCAGAACCTTCGAGAGATTCCCTGAAAGATTGAGAAGGATTTGATCGACAACTAAGGTATGGGGAGTATAGCCTTTCATAATTTTCCATGTGTGACTTTCAGTGTATTTAAGGTTGATTTAAGGGTTGAAGAGTTTTGAGGCGAATAATGAGAAAAAGGGATTTTTGGCCTTCGTAGCCTAAATCGATTATTGAGAATTTTAACCGTAGGAATTTATTTGGGAAAAAGGGAAACTAGGCCTTCGTGACCAAAAACTATGATTTGACTCTAACCCTGTAGGGAAATTTGATAGTGAAAATTCTGATGGTTGTGGTGTAGTGGTAAGTATTCCTGACTGTTAGAGTATAGATATGAGAAATAGTGATCTTTGGCCTTCGTGGCCTAAACCTATTAGTGTGAATCTAACCTGGAATCCATTGGGGAAAAGGGAAAGGTAGATGTTCATGGCCAAAACCTTGAATTGTTATATGTCTAACCCTGAAGGGATAGGAACATTTGATAGTGAGTAACTCTGATGCCTTAGGGTGTAATTGAAGGAAAAATTGTTATTTAGGGCGTGAATATGTTACGGGATTGGCCTAGTAAACTGTAGGTTTTGTGCCTTTATCGTCGTAAGAACTTAGGGATGATTTAGAGATGTTTTGGGGGCATTGAGGAAGTGAATCGTGTGGACTTTTGGGTTGATTTAGGTTCTGGAGCGTAACAGCGTTTTGCTGTCCGTCACGATTGTTCATGTTTTCGGTCGAAATCGTTTTGGACGTAACTTTTGATCTGTAAGTCCGTTTTGGCCCCCATTCGAAGTGTTGGAAAGCTAATGAATAGGGCTATAACATAGTATAGATAAGGGAATTGGTTTCCCAATATTTTTATATCTAATTATGTTTTAGAAGTCAATTGTGTATATGTTTTATTAATGAATCATGTTCTGGTTCAGCGAAGTCTTGAGGTTTTGATGCTGCAATTTTCCTGATGAATTACCATGAGGGTAACTGTGATAATATGTGATAATATGATGAATTAACATGATTAGAACTGTGAAGTTTATGTGATTAATATGCGATAGTATGAGAATTACTGCGAGTATAATTATGAATTAATATGTGATAATATGTGATAATATGATGAATTAATATGAGTATGACTGTGAGCGTTATGTGATTTGTATATGATTATATGATGATTTCTGTGATGTATGATGATGATTATTATGATTATATGATGATACGATGTATGAAAATGATTATTATGATGAACTATGATGACATGACATATGATGATGATTATGATGATGAGCTATGACGTTTGATGATGATGAATATGATGAATGATGATGCACCTATGATGTTGTTATGAGGATGATTTGTGACGTATGCATCATGCATTCATGTGCATCCGGACTTCGGTTTAGGACCTCGATTACTTTGGCTTCAATCCCATTGTATGGATGTGAAGTGTTTTGATGTGCTCCGGTTCTCAAGTAGAATCGATCCTATTGATGGGGATCTATGGAGGGTTGATGGCCTAATGTCCATCGTGCTGTGATGATTGGTACCACATGCATTGAGTCTTGTTGCATTTGCATTTATGGGTCCTTTTGTATGAATTACGACGTTGTGGCCTTTGAGGCATATTGAAGGATATGAATGTGTTAAATATGATTATGATGCCATTTATATGTTTATTTTTATACATTGATTATTATGAATTGTTTTACTTACCCTTCCTGTTTGAATGTTACCTCCACGTGGGTAACGTGCAAATGATCAGGTTTAGCCATGGACGCCGTTGAGGATTTTTGAAGTCTTTGAGTCGTTAGCCTTTTTGTTAACGTATAGGGTCTTGCTCTGATATGTAACATCGGGTAAGGTTCTTTTGAGTTAAACTATATACTATTGAGTTATTTTTCTTATCTTCTCGTATAAGGAAAACATTAATTTATACCTTTTGAGTTCCGCTGCTTTGTGCAATTGGATGTATTTTGAGAAAACCCATTGTACACAGAGCATTGACTTATTTTGAGCTATTGAGAAATGTACACCCTTTGAGGGGATTTTTATTGAGTTAAATAATTTACTCTGATATCTGTGTTATTTTTCCTTAATAATTGTGGGGTAAAAAAGGGTGTTACAGGGGACGACAGCTAGATGGTGGGCTAGTGCCACAACCCGCATGATGACTCTAGGTATCCCAAAGGATTGGGAAAACTTTAAGGCAGTATTTTTAGATCATTATTTCCCAAACATCTTGAGGGCGCAGAAGGAGTTTGAGTTTCAACAACTTCGTTAGAGTAGTATGTCAGTAGCAGAGTATGCCAAGAAGTTTGAAGACATGGTTGCTTACTCTAGACAAGCTGCCTATGGACCAAATGAAAAACGGAAAATAGACCAATTTATGTTTGGCCTTCGGGGAGAGATTGAGCATAGTGTATCCCAACAGGATTTTGGAACTTATGGAGAATTGTTAAGGCAATGCTACGTTATTGAGAATTGTTTGAATAAGATCCAGACCGAAAGTGAAGAAGTTAATCAGCTTCAAGGGACTTCTATTGGAATTGTACTGCACTTGGAACCAAGGGGATCTCCATCCAAGGCAAGGAAACTGCAAAGTGCTGAAGTAGTGTCACCCCTCCTATGCCAAAATTGTAATGGTTTACACTTTGGAAAAGAAAGATGGGGTCGTGGAGATGTTATCATTGTCAAGAGAAGGGCCACAAGGCAAAGGATTTCCCCAAACCAAAGACGTTGTGAGTATCATATGGATTTCCTTGCATGAACACCCGAGTACAGGTATGCTTACTTCAATCATCTTGGGTTGTTGTATTGTGAAGTATTCCAGTTTCTTTGTTATTCAATCTGGAACGCATTAATTAAATACCTTTTATTGGTCACCTAACGAGTAGGTTTAAGTTGTATGAACACAAAGTATGATGCTCACGCATTATTGGGACTAAGTATGCCCAAAACCTCACTGACGAGTCATTCTGGAGGTGCAGTTGAGGAGCAGAGTCACAAGTTTTGAAAGCAGGATTTTAAGTTCAAAGTTTGAAAGTGTTTGCTCAGCTAATTTCTCATAGAGATGTCAAATAAGTTAGACGTTTGGGAACCTAACTTAGTGAACCATACTTAGTGGGAGAATTGCCGGTAATTGTGGACGGGCGAACTATTTCGAATCTACCTTCTGTTGGACTAGGAAAGTTTCTTATCTTAACTCTCACCAAGGAATCAAGTGAGAGAAGGAGCTTATAAGTTTTGACGTGGGGTGTTTATGACTAATGTGCGACCGTGACAAAACTTTAAGAGTTTGCTTTGTTCTCGTTTGGAGTGTGTCATCTGCATATTATAGCTTTATTTTGAGTTACTTGGTGTTGATCGTGGTTGGTGAGTATTATGCGAGTGGAAAATGGGATTGCGAGTTAATGTAAGCCAGATTGGTGTTTTTGGAATTGCATTATCTGGGAGAGTGTTGTGTGATGATTATTTGAGTAAATGTTAAGAGATTTTGGAGTTTGGGGAAACAATCTAATAAACCATATTTAGTGTGATTAAATCTTGGATATATCAGTATTATAACTACTGAGGACCCTACGCGTGAAGTTGTAAAAGACTTGTGGTGACCTTACGGACAATGATTCAGTAAATTTTGAATTTGAGCTAATATGGTGTAAGTGGATAGTCAGAATATGACGATTGTTAATTCTCGCAAGTTCACGACATCAGATATAGACTCGTAAGGGTGGTACCGGATGTGTGCAGTGTACTTTACCCATTGAAGAAACTTGAAAGTTATCCCTCTAAGTAAGAGTGGGAATTCGACATTTCGAAGTTAAACGTGTAACTTAGACTGTAAAGGGAACAAGATGCTGGAAAGAAATGGTTTTTGATAAGATGTGTAATGTAATCTCCAAAGGTGTGTGAATTATTGTGTGTGGAACATGTGTGTAAATTGATAAGTAGTATAGAAACTCATCATTACTTCTGGATAGCTCGAGTTTTGGTATTAGTGATTTGTGAATGATTGAAGTTCATTAATGGTGTTAAGTTGTTATTGGTTAAGATCTCCTGTCAGCAGAGACCTTGAAGCGGTCAGAACCCTATAAGAGAATTGATATGGAACATAGTAACCGGAGCCAGAAGTTGTTAAGCTAATTTTGATAAATTGCTTTGAGCTTATAATGGATTTGAAGGTTGTATATGTTTATGGTTGTGGTCATAACTCATGTATATCTATCGTCTAGAAAGTGTAGAACTGATTCTAAACGTTGGAGTGTTCGCAATGATGTACGTTGATTAGTAGGCACTCTGATGGACAAGCGAGTTTCTACACAGATTTTTAGTTGTCTTGTAGTGCTTAAAAATTCGAGGTGTTCCACCGTTGGAATCAGAGTAGCATAGTGGAAGGCAAAAAATGAAAGAGTTTAGTCGGGATAATGAGGAATAGAGGGATATTTCTCTAAGGATGGATGTGAGACAATCTCGTGTTAAGGGTGTTATCCTATTTGTACAATACAGAAGAGTTGAAGCGTCGAGTGTAATTGTTATATTGAATAGTAACAGATCTAGTGGGATTTATAAGGATACCGATCAATGGATTATGAAGTTGTTTTAAAGGTTGAAGGATTTATAAAAGGAGAACCGTCAGTATTTTCTTGAAGACAAGGAATTATTGAATTGTCTCGTGAAGATACGATTAGTGTTATTTATCCAAAACTAAGATGAGGTATTATGGTTTTATTTTGTGATTCATTAGGAGAGAATGGAGTTGTAAATTCCAAAAGTAGAATGTGAGCAAGCGCTTTAGAATGGCATGATAGAGGATTTAAGAAAAAACAAAGTTAAAGGTTAAAAACACATTTGAAAAGAGTGTAGGCAAGACCAAAGAGTTTGAGAAGTTGTGGAAAATAAGAAATTAACCTGTGAAGGTAAGTTGAAAAGAATCGAGCACGTTAGGAGTGTTAACTGGAGTTAAGTCAAGTGTTGATCCTTGACGATGGTTCAAGGGCAAGTTATTATTGAGGAGAGGAAATTCAGGGGAAAATTTCAATTTAAAGGGGGATAGTGTAATACCCCATGTTTCATTAAATGCTCTAAGTGTCATCAGTTGAGACTAATAGAGTAACTAGTGGACTCTAAAGAGATCAATTATTAATAAAAGAGATAGTCAATATTAGTACATGAAAGAAAGAATATTTTAGTAACTCTAACATTTGGTCAATTGGTGTTAGATGACAAAATATCAATTGGAGATATTTTTACCATTGGATAATATTATATAATATGTTTAATATATATATGTGGTGAAAGAGAAAGAGAATAATAGTAAGAATAGAGAAAAAGAAGAGAAAGAGGAGAAAGGAAAAGAAGAAGAAAACCTAGAAGAAGTCTTTACCACTCATCATCTTCATCATCTTCATCATCCCTTTCTCCATCAAAGGTGATTTTCATTAGTTAGTGATAGCTTTAGGGGGAAAACATGTGAACATTGGTGGGTTATGGTCTTAATGGAAATGAATCAAATGTTGTTTTTTTTTTAGAAAATTGATGGATTGCATGCTTAATAATGTCATACCATGCCAAAATACGTGTTTGATTATATTTTAGGTTGTTGGGAATTAAAGTATTGGAGTATTGGTCATGGTTTATACTATTCCTATGTTTCTGGAAATCTGGAGATTTCATGGTTTGCACAGCGAGTTCCAGTGAGCCAACACCGACTGTTTGAATTTGCCATGTTTGCACTGCGAACTCCAGCGAAGCGAAAGCGAGACTTCACGTAGAGCTTTCTATGAAGGTTTTTGCCACTACCACTAACTTACCCTGTTTCGCTTGGACCTTGCACAATGAAGTGTAGGCGAGCAACCTCTCCTAGAGCTTGCACAACGAGCCTGACAGGTTTTGTTTCATTTGTTTGTCCAATTGTTGGTTGTTCCTTATGCATATTTTATTGTATCTTGGTTTGTTTATGATGAGTATAATAATTGATATGCATGTATAAAGTGCATATAGAGGTGTTCTTGATTGAATGTTATGGATTCAATAGAATGAGGAATATTATGGATTGAGTGAGGTTGAGCTCCATGAAAATTGGAAGGATAATCCCAATGGATATTAAATGGTGATGTAATACCATGATTTAACCAATGATACTTGGTAAATGATAGTGATGGCTTGTATGCCTAATGAGGCACGTTAACTACTACCATTTGTGATTTTTGACATGTTATACTATTATGTGTGATTTATATGTGATGAACATGTATGTTGATTAGATGTTTATTTGTGTAATAACATGCTTAAAACACTATAAAGATGAGTGAGGAAATATAGAAGATTACTAGGTAAATGACTTAGTAAGATAACCTAGGATGTGAAATGGTTTAGATAGTGATACTTGGATGTGATTGTACAGTGGTATGTACAGCGGACAAGCAATCACGTAATTGATGTTTAATATGGTTTTTGTATGGAACATGTGATAGTTAAAATATGTATAATTGATCATTAATATGATGTAGTTATAGAAATTTCAATCAAACTCCAACTTCTCTCTATCATTGAGATCTTCATATTTTACTTTTATTGTTATTTTAAGAAACAAATATGAAAATAGTAAATTAAACATATAAGTTGTATTATTACATTAGGTCTCTATCGAGACAATAAAAATATACTTACTAGATTGTGATATTTTTACACAGTACTAGTCTTGAAACCCTATCAACAACACCCCCACCCCATCTTAGCATCAACCTTCACCACGTCTGATCTCCCTTATCTAATGTTTTCTTTAACATCAAAGCTCTTTCATTCTTAACCTTTGGTTGCTCCTTTAGCATACCACTGACAAACTATGACACATGTTTCTAAGATGTTTGATCACCTTTAAACTCGTCTTCATCTCAACACAGGCCATCTCCCTAATCTGTGGAAACAAATTCAACATAAAAAATAATTATTCTTTTCCTTTTGCTTCTTATTCATCATCGGTCTTGAACAACATGTCATCCTTGTCTACTTATTCATAATTACCTAAAAAATGTCAGCACCATGAGTGACAAACGTTTTGGACATGAACAACAACTTCAATAAAACCCTCGTTGAACTGTCAATCAATATTGATTTTCAACTCAATCACCTTACCATCTAAATATGAGTTAGTGGACTTCAAGTTCTCCACCTTCTAATGAGTTCCAACCATGGAATCCTTAAACTCTTGAACATTCATGTAAAGATCAATGACTTCTACCTCAACATTTTCAAAAGAGTCTTACATTTTTATTCAACCTTTTTATATTAACCTTCAACCTCTTTTCCTTTTTATACCCCTCCCCACTACCTTTTCATCTTTTGTTTAGATTAAGCTATCCATAAAGTATGTGTATTAAATTATAATATAAAGCTGAAGCACCAACTTCTTTAATCTTAGGTAAGGACTTTTCCGAATCGTAATGTCTGAGATAATCACCATTGCATCGCTAGTCAAACCTTTCTTCATTTTTGCAAAAGCATTGTCCATAATGGGCAATCCTGATCCAAATGAGACTATAGTATTAGTAATAAAAATTAAGATGCGGGAAGGAGCGACCAAATAAACATAGCCACATTGACATTCACATCCATTTTTTCAAAAGGCTAGATTCACAATATTAATAAAAGGGACATGAAAAAGCGTAAATGTGCTTCTTCCTCTTCCTCTCAAAGGGAGAATACGAGGAAGATTCTCAATCTTAAGAGATTCAAAAAACACTTCCTTCATCTTGGCTTTGAGATAAATGATAACTTTCATATGCACAACGAATTCCATTATTTTCCTATTTATCACAAAAAACCAAGAGATTAACTGATCATACCTCAAAAAGTATAAGCCTGGTCATTATGTTTGTGGAGTGTGATTCAAGAAAATTTAGAATCCACCTTTTTCCATTTTTTCATATTCGCGAGATTACAATTGAAGCATTTCCTTGCTACCTTAACATAAGGCATTTGAGATGAATTGTGAGGTATTTGGAGGAAATGCGTTGATATAAAACCGCAAGTACGCAAGTGTATCACGTAATAAAAATATAAATTCCAATTTTTTTACCATCTGGTTTTTAAGGGAATTTTATCCTAATAATTTAGAGTTTGGCCTGAAAAATTTATAAGCCTAGCCAAACATTATTCTCATAAGGAATCGAACTCGGTATTCCAAACTTTTTTTTCCTAGCAAAAACTCGTTTATCACTCAACCTTAAGTGCTTGGTTTAATCCCATATAAATTTTGTTGAGTATAGATTTGTATTTGTATGATGATTATTCATTAAAAAGGTTAGTTGTTTTTAGTTATAACGGGAATTATAAAGACTTGTAACGACTGGTTAAAATGTTAGACCAAATACTCTTATTGTTTGTTTTATTATTATATATGAAAAATTGTTTAAGATGACATCACTTGTAATTCAAATTTTCTCTAAATTATTTGTTTAGGGCGCATTGACAAAATGACTCCCACTTTCATTACGAATATGAGGTATAATTACATTAAACATTACTTTCCTTTTATTTAGAGGTCTCTCGCTGAAACAACAAGTAAAATATTACATAAATAATATTTATGGTGCTTTAACAACATGACTTCCTTCTTTTTGTTAGAGAGATTTTAATTTTAAAGACAGTTTTATTTAATAGATTTTAATTTTAAAGACAATTTTATTTTATAGATTCAGTAGCCAATTCTTTTAGTCCACTCATTCAAGTTAATATCAAGTTTTAATACACATCAATCCAATAAAATGTTGAAAGATTAAACTTGATTTGAGCCTAAACATATTATTTGGATTTTTGGGCTTAGTTATTTTGGACTTAGGTAATTTTAATTAATGTATTTAGAAAACTCTTGAAATGTTTGGAGTGTCTAGATATTTCTTAGGGTTGTAATATTCTCTAAAATGCTCTTGGAATTCCTAGAGTTGAGAACTCTCTAGAATTAGTGTGTCTAGAGTTTTTCTTAGAGTATTATAAATAGAGATGTAATTCTACACTTTTGCATCAAGAAAAATACAAAGTTCTTTCTTCCATAAATAATTCTTCTACCTATCAAGTTTCTCTTTAAGTCTCTAATATTCCCACACACTTTTCCTAAACACAAAAGGTCTTATTTCCAATAAAGTGGCATCAAAGCTTGAAGGTCCTCAAAAGATGGCGAATGGAGGTTTCCCTTTTCAAATGCCGATACTCACAAAGAACAACTATGACAGTTGGAGTATCAAGATGAAGGCGCTACTAGGAGCTCAAGATGTGTGAGATATTGTTGGGAAAGGCTTCAAGGAGTAAGATGAAGCCTCCTTAAGCCAAGGTGTAAAGGAGACATTAAAGGAGTCAAGAAAGAGAGACAAGAAAGCTCTCTTCCTCATTTATCATTCGGTGGATGAAGATACATTTGAGAAGATCTCCAATGCAACAACGACCAAAGAAGCATGGAACAAACTTCAAACTTGCAACAAAGGAGTGGAGCAGGTGAAAAAGATTCGTCTTCAAACTCTTAGAGGTGAGTTTGAACGTTTATTTATGAAAGAGTCTGAGTCAATTTCTGATTATTTTTCTCGAGTATTATCCGTAGTCAATCAACTTAAAAGAAATGGTGAAGATGTTGATGAGGTGAAAGTCATGGAGAAAATACTTCACACTTTAAATCCAAGTTTTGAATTCATTGTTACCAACATTGAAGAAAACAAGGATTTAAACACCATGACTATTGAGCAACTTATGGGTTCCTTACAAGCATACGAAGAAAAACAAAAGAGAAAAACTAAACAAAAGGAGACTATGGAGAAACTACTACAACTCAATGCAAAGGAAGAAAACTATGTGATTTACAAGAGTCAAAGAGGACGAGGTCGTGGCCAAGACCGTGGACATGGACGTGGACGAGGACATGAAGGATAAAGAAGAGACAGTTATAACAACTACTCCAACAACTTCAACAGTGGAGAACGAAGTTGAAATCCATAATCAACAAGAGGTCGTGGAAATGGAAATTCATGGTCAAAGTACAACAAGTTACAAATCAAGTGCTTCAATTGCAACAAAATTGGTCACTATGCATCTGAGTATAGATTCTCAAAGAAGGTTGTGGAGAAAGCTAACTTTGTAGAAGAAAAAAGGTGGAGAAGAAGAAACTTTGTTGCTCGCGTGCCAAAACCAATTTGAAGAGAAAATAAACAAGTGGTACCTTGACACCGGCGCAAGCAACCATATGTGCGGCGATCGAAGCATGTTCATAGAGATCAATGATACGACAACTGGAAATGTCTCATTTGGAGATGACTCAAAGATACCGGTCAAAGGAAAAGGTAAAATTCTCATACGCTTAAAGAATGGGAGTCATCAATTCATATCCAATGTCTACTATGTTCCTAACATGAAAAATAATATTTTGAGCTTGGGACAATTATTGGAGAAAGGATATGACATCCACTTGAAAGAACAGTCTTTTATTAAGAGATTGTGGGCATAACTTGATCGCTAAGGTGCCTATGTCAAAGAATAGAATGTTCCTCTTGAACATTCAAAATGACGTGGAAAAGTGTCTCAAGGCCTTCTATACCGACTCTTCATGGCTATGGCATCTACGATTTGGACACCTCAACTTCGGTAGTCTAGAATGTTTGTTAAAGAAGGAGATGGTGAGAGGCTTGCCTAGTATAAACAACCCAGACCAACTATGTGAAGGATGTCTAATTGGGAAGCAATTCCGAAAAAGCTTTCCAAAGGAATCAACATCAAGAGCAACAAAACCACTAGAGCTCATACACATTGATGTTTGTGAACCAATCAATCCAAACTCTTTTGGTAAGAATAAATACTTTCTCCTATTTATTGATGATTATTCTAGAAAAACATGGGTTTATTTCTTGAAGGAGAAGTCAGAAGTGTTTGAAAATTTTAAGAAGTTCAAAGCTCTTGTGGAGAAAGAAAGTGGTCTTTCTATTAAGGCCATGACATCTGATCGAGGAGGAGAGTTTACTTTAAATGAGTTCAACAAATATTGTGAAGACCATGGAATCCGCTGCTCACTGACAATACCAAGATCGCCACAACAAAATGGAGTAGTGGAGAGAAAGAATCAGACCATACTTAATATGATTCGAAGTATGCTTAAGAGCAAGAAGATGCCGAAAGAGTTTTGGGCCAAAGTAATGGCATGTGTGGTTTACCTGACAAATCGTTCCCCAACAATAAGTGTGCATGAGAAGACACCATAAGAAGCATGGAGTGGAAGGAAGCCAGGGATCTCTCACCTCAATGTGTTTGGAAGCATTGCATATACCCACGTTCCAGATGAAAGGAGAACAAAGCTCAATGATAAAAGTGAGAAGTATTTATTCGTGGTTTACGACTCAAGCTCCAAAGGGTACAAGCTCTATAATTCAAATAGTGGAAAGATTGTCATAAGTCGTGACTTGGAGTTCGAAGAAGAAGATTGTTGTGGTTGGAGTGTTCAAGAAGACATGTATGATTTTCTTCCTTATTTTGAAGAAGATGATGAAATGGAACAACCAATGATAGATGAACATATTACACCACCTGCCTCACCGACACCAAGGTTGGATGAAACAAGCTCAATTGAGAGGACACCATGATTAAGGAGCATTGAAGAGCTTTATGAGGTTACCAAAAACCAAAATGACATTAACCTCTTTTGTCTTTTTGGTGATTGCGAGTCTCTAAGCTATCAAGAAGCTGTTGAAAACGTAAAGTGGAGAGACGCCATGGATGAAGAAATAAAGTCAATCGCGAAGAATGATACGTGGGAACTTACTACACTTCCACGAGGACACAAAGCAATCGAAGTAAGATGGTGTACAAGGCGAAGAAGAATGCAAAAGGAGACGTGGAGAGATACAAAGTAAGACTGGTGGCAAAAGGCTATAGTCAAAGACAAGGAATTGACTATGATAAGGTATTTACCCTTGTTGCTCGTCTTGAAACTATTAGACTGATCATTTCTTTGGCAGCCCAAAATGAATGAAAGATCTATCAAATGGATGTAAAGTCGGCCTTCTTGAATGGTTTTCTTGAAGAAGAAGTTTATATCAAGCAACCACAGGGATATGAAGTAAAAGGGCAAGAAAAAAAAGTCCTCAAGTTGAAAAAGGCATTGTGCGGACTCAAGCAAGCTCCGAGAGCTTGGAATGTTCGAATCGACAAGTACTTTCGAGACAAGAATTTCATCAAGTGTCCATATGAGCATGCACTCTATATTAAAGTGCAAAGTGGAGATATTTTGATTGTGTGCTTATATGTTGATGACTTGATCTTCACTGGGAACAATCTAAGCATGTTTGAAGAGTTCTAGAAAGACATGTCAAATGAATTTGAGATGACAGATATGGGGCTCATGGCATATTATCTTGGCATTGAAGTAAAGCAAGAAGACAAAGGAATTTTTATCACTCAAGAAGGCTATGCAAAAGAAGTCCTTAAGAAGTTCAAGATGGATGATGCCAATCCGGTTGGCACCCCGATGGAATGTGGCAGCAAGTTGAGTAAGCATGAAAATGGAGAGATTGTGGATCCAACTCTTTACAAAAATTTGGTTGGAAGTCTACGCTACTTTACAAGTACAAGGCCGGATATTCTCTATGTTGTAGGAGTCGTAAGTCGTTACATGGAAGCTCCAACAACAACTCACTTCAAGGCGGCAAAGAGAATCCTTCGATATATCAAAGGTACAATAAACTTTGGCTTACACTATTACTCTTCTAACAATTATGAAATTTGGTTGCTATAATGATAGCGATTGGAGTGGAGACTTGGACGATAGAAAGAGCACTACTGGTTTTGTGTTCTTTATGGGAGATACTGCTTTCACTTGGATGTCAAAGAAGTAACCTATCGTCACACTGTCAACTTGTGAAGCCGAATATGTTGCTGCTACATCATGCGTGTGCCATGCAATTTGGCTAAGGAACTTATTGAAAGAGTTAAAAATGACACAAGAAGATCCTATGGAAATGTGTGTTGACAATAAATCATCACTTGCTTTGGTAAAGAATCCTATATTTTATAAAAGAAGTAAATACTTCGACACCCGTTACCACTTTATAAGAGAATGCATCGAGAAGAAGGATGTGAAGTTGAAGTATGTGATGTCTCGAGATCAAGCTGCCGACATTTTCACCAAGCCACTCAAGTTGGAAATTTTCGTAAAGCTAAGGGAGCATGCTTGGAGTCACAAATTACGTTTAAGGGGGGATGTTGAAAGATTAAACTTGATTTGGGGCTAAACATATTATTTAGATTTTTGGCCTTAGTTATTTTGGACTTAGGTAATTTTAATTAATGTTTCTAAAAAAACTCTTGTAATGTTTGGAGTTTCTAGATATTTTTTAGGGTTGTAATATTCTCTAGAATGCTCTTGGAATTTCTGGAGTTTTTAGAGTATTATAAATAGAGATGTAATTCTACACTTTTGCATCAAGAAAAATACAAAGTTCTCTCTTCCATAAATAATTCTTCTACCTATCAAGTTTCTCTTTAAGCCTCTAATATTCCCACACACTTTTCCTAAACACAAAAGGTCTTATTTCCAACATAAAAATATTGATAGGAAAAAAGAAACTACTATACAAAAGAGTACTAATACCAAAGTAGTTTGCAAGGAAAAGGTAATCAAATTATTTTATTCCTCTTCAGTCAAACAAACCATACATTGAAGCAGTAACAATAATAGTATATCAATAACCGTATCACATAGTTTATATTAATGCTCAATATTTTGATTAATAAAATAAAAATAGAAAAAAAATACCTTTTCATGGATTGTTAAAGATAACGCTCAATGAATGAATGCATAATCGAGACAGTGAAAAAATGAAGAATATGAAGAATGGCATCATGAAAAAGTATGTGATGGTGGTCGTGGCGAAGAAGATGTGGAAGTTGAGGTACTGGAAGGAGAAGAAGACAACAAGGAGGAACTAGCGACAAGAAATGTGAATTTTTGTGGAAGCTTGACCCACTCCGCTTCAATATTAGTTTGAGTTTTGTTGCCAATTGTTACTCAGTCTTCAGGCTTGGAATATTTATCATGAATTCATCCCTTTTGGCTTTCACTTCTCTTCCTTTCTCATACAGTTCTATTTTTCTCCTACCAACCTCATCTCTTATTCTTTTATATTTTTCAATCTCAACATTAACCATTTTGATTTCTTCTTCAAGCTTTCTCTTCCTTTCCTCCAAGATAACCAATTTATTACACAAACACGTCTCCTCCTTCTTCGTCTCATGAAACTCGTTAACATTAGCTTCAAGATCATTCATCACTTCACTTGCTTTTGATAGTTCTTTTTTTGCATTTGCTGAAAGACCTGATGCATCGTGATACTCCAAACTCCATCGTTCAAAATATTGTAACATTTTCTTTATTTCTATTTTCGTAGTCGTGCAGAATTCTTCACTTTGTGGGAATGTGAGGAGGTATTTGAGTATATCTTTTATCTCTATAGAACGCCCTGGGTGTAACAAAAGAGAGAAATCTTTAGAGAATAAATCTTGGAGACTTTAAATTGCTTTCTTGATATTTTCACTTGGCCTAAAAGGTAAAGAGAGAAATCTTTAGAGAATAAATCTTGGAGACTTTAAATTGCTTTCTTGATATTTTCCCTTGGCCTAAAAGGTACTAGATGTGATGGAGAAGTTGTCTCTGATGATTCAAGAGATGCATAAAATGCATTCATATTCCTAGTTTTATTATGTTCGTCCTGATTTGCCATCTTCAGTTGATCATAGAGATTCTGAAAAGATACACATTAGTTGCATTATATATTGAACATTACTTGTCATTTATCATCAAAATAAGCATTAACTTAGAAAACATAGAATATAATCATACATAATCATTAACAAGAATAAAAAACAAAAATTCTAAACTTAAAGATGGGTCCATTAAAGTGGGTGTGAGGTATATTACCTGTGCAACAATGACAAACACACCAGCAGAAACAGGCGCATCCAAGAATGAGGCAGGCGCAACAAAATGTTCACTCTGACCGGTGTTCTTTATGCCTTTTTAAAATCTCAAACATGTTTAGAAACAAACAATAACATCAAATGGAGCTAAAATATCGTTATGGCAAGCTATTACGTACATATATCTATAATTTCATGTGTACATGACAACACATGTCCAAATATTTTTGACAAGAAGTAATTACAAAATTCAGTTACAAAATATTTTTACATAATCATGCTAAAAATAATTTCAATCACAAAATTACAGTCTAGTCTACCTATCAACTAAATATTATTTGTTGAAGATAATTAACTACAACAAAATATTAAACTTGCAAGGAAAATGCAAGAGAAGAGAAAACCATGGAATTAATATAGAAGTTGCTGACATTAATTATGGTAGAAGCAAAAGACAAATTAGCCAAACTCTAAAATATTAAACCCTATTTTTTGCATGACAAAATTAATGGCACAGCCATATCTTATTAAACCCTATAATTAAGAAAACTATAAAATAATCTCAAAATCTCATCACTCAATACCAAATCTCATATTCATTTATGTAAACTATAAAATAATCTCAAAATCTCATCACTCAATACCAAATCTCATATTCATTTATGTTCAATCTCTCCCATTAGAATCCCAAATCTAAGAAATCATGGATGAAGAAAAGAGAAACAAAACTTACCAAAGAATGCATCAACAAGAGAATTTGTGTTCGATAGAAATCAAAATCGGATCTTTTGGCTGTGAGAGAATAGAAGAGAGCGTTAGAAAATAGGTTTAATTAGAATAGCGATTGTTTTAATTTACATTTTTGCCATTATTGAAAACACCCACTTTTCTGAGTTATTAAACAAATATTTTATTCTTAAGTTTTTAAAATCTTAAATAGAGTTTTTAGGAACTGTTTCAAACACGTATTCTTAAGAAATTTTAAAATGCACACTTAATGAACAATTATTAACAAAAATATATCTTAATGGCTTTACTTGGAAACCAGAAGATTAACATTAAAGAGAAAAAAAAATGCAAGAGATTCAATGTACTTGATTATCCCCTCTTTACAAAGATTATGATACTTTTTACACACAAAATACAAACAAGGTAATTATAATGGATAAGTTGTATGTAGTATTATTTATTTTTTATATCTTTTAGATAAAACATAAAAGAATTTATAAATTAATTTACACATAATATAAATTTATATAATGATTTATTATAAGTTAACAAGTTGAATTCTTCGTGTGTTTTCTTAATAAGTAATGGAAATTTTTAATAGTAACAAGATTGCAATAAAGGAAATGGTAAGTCATTCAAAATTCGGTTTAGAACTTTTAAATATGACTGCATTATGTGATAACCATATGTTCCATATACCGGCAAGCCAAAAGAACGGAAAACGACATAAAAGTATTGTTAAATTAATTTTTTATTTTTTTAAGAGAAATATGTTGATATTCTTAAATTTAATTGGGTATTGATATGTTTATTTAATAAAATAGTAATATTTAATTTTATTTAATATTTTAATATTATCTTATTTTAAAATCTATTATAAATTTAAATTTATTTACATTAAAAGGATTGTTACCCCGACCAAAATTCATGGGTACAAATTTTTTTATCTTTTTTAAAATTAAAATGCAACAATAAAATTTAGAAAAAAAATAATAAGTTATTTAAATTAGCTTATAAAAAAAATTATGTTATTATTAGATTATATATTGTGATTGGACAAGTTTGAAAAGTTAGATAAGTTAGGGGTGGTTAAGTAGGAAAGTTAGTATGAAATACTAACTAACTTTAACTCCAAGTAACCAAACATAGAAGGTGTTTACTACCTCTCTTTCTTTCTCATTCTTGCTTTTTTTTTATATGGTTCGTTCAAATATAATATGGTTTCAATCGTCATAGTTGGGATTTTTTTTAAAAGTATAAGGATCATACTTGTAACTAAATTTATATGCCGCAATTTACTTGCGTGAAAGTGGTCAACTTCTACTACACCTTTAAGAGTTCTAGACTGAAGGGATACATCTAGAGACCCTGAGAGATGGATTCCCATAGTTTGATCAGATTAGATGTCTTCTAATTTCTCTTAAGATTTTTATGTAATAGAGTTAAAGAAAAATTCAAGTTGATAGTATGACTTCTCCTTTCTGCTTTCTGCAGGTCACAAGTATTCAAATAGAGATGATAAGTAACACAATACGTTTCAATTGCAATCATTCATCAAAATTAAAAATTGAAAATCATAACCTAGAAGCATAATTGTAAAGGCTTGATCTAAAATTTCAATGCATGCATCTCATCTAGTGGTTAGCTCATCAAATAATGCACCAAAACATACCAGAGTGACAAATTGGTCATTTTTTTATGCCACAAATCCATAATGATCCTACTGTTAGGGTTGGCTGATAATATACATGTTAAAGAAGTCTCACATTAGTTAGTTTTGTGAATGAAGAGAAAGTCCAAGGCTATCTATAGGATATAAGTTCTTTAAATTCTTACATCACTTAGTTTTGTGAAGGAATAGGGAGTCCAAAGCTATATATAGGATTCAAGTTCTTCATTCCAAGATGCACCAGTCAAA
This sequence comes from Lathyrus sativus, assembly GCA_963859935.3. Classification (NCBI taxonomy): domain Eukaryota; kingdom Viridiplantae; phylum Streptophyta; class Magnoliopsida; order Fabales; family Fabaceae; genus Lathyrus; species Lathyrus sativus. The sequence goes on from OZ012735.1 coordinate 248,421,158, forward strand.
AGCACTTTAAGCTTGTATTTGACTTTCTTTGTTCTCTTATATTCTTGTATTCGAGTGTTGTGAGATGTAGTTGAATATCTGTTTTGGAGGTTGCGCGTGTAGTGGAGGCTTAGTTAGTTGAGGGTATATTATGTGCTGTAACAATTTTCACGTAGTTTATTCTCTTGTTATTATTTGATAACGGTCGTGATTTTTTCTCTGGTTTTGGAGTTTCTACGTTATGTTATTGTGTTGTGATTGTGTTTCTATTTTTTCTCTATGCTTTATTTGTTTTTTCCCAACAATTTCTATCAGACCTTTTAATTTGATCTGGTGATAAGTGCTCTTATTATGCTTTGTGGTTGCAATTTTCTATTATCTTCCACATCAAAAAAAAGGGTAGTGTTGTGAAAGAGTTGTTGAGTTGTAGTCATAAGTTCCGCTGTGCAGTTTGGGCTAGAGAAAATTGATGGAATAATTTTTTTTAACTTGTAGAAAGTTCAAGTCAAAGGTGTGTTGATAAAATCAAGATTATACACGGTGCAAGATTATGTCATTGGTTGAAGAGCTTCCTGCCAACAAGGAAGTTGCACCATAATGTTTCTACCTGATTTTTGAAATGTGAAAATTCTTGAAGTGGTTTAGCTTCAAGTGAAGTATACTCTTTTTTAGGAGGAGTATGATAGTTTTTTAAAACTATGATATCTAGTGAAGGCAGTGTGAAATTCTTGGAGTGGTTTAGCTTTAAGTGAATTTTATTCTTCATGATAAAATATATGATTGTCAATGATGACAATGTGAAATTCTTGAAGTGGTTTATCTTCAAGTGAAATATATTTTTCATGAGAGAGTATGATAGTTTTTAAAACTATGACTATCGGTGAATACAATGTGAAAATTCTTAGAATGGTGTTGCTTCAAGTGACTATACTCTTATGGTGGAGAATGATTGTTGGTGAAAACAATGAAAGCTTATGTATTCTTTTCAATCAAGGTGGAGAACGTTGGGATTAGTTGAAAATATACATGTTGGAAAAGTCTCACATCGCCTAGTTTTATAAATGAAGAGAGAGTCCAAGGCTATATATAGGATACAAGTTCTTTGAAGCCTCACATCGCTTAGTTTTGTGAAGGAAGTGGGAGTCTAAGACTGTATATAGGATTTAAGTTCTTCATTTTAAGATGCACCAGTCAAAAGCACTTTAAACTTGTATTTGACTTTCTTTGTTCTCTTACACTCTTGTATTAGAGTATTGTGAGATGTAGTTAATATTTATTTTGGAGGTTGTAGGTGTATTGGGGGTATGTGTTAGTTTAGGGTATGGTATGTGTTGTATCAATTTTCACATAATTTATTTTCTTATTGTCATTTGATAACGATCGTGGTTTTTTCTCCATATTTAGTATTTATACATTATGTTCTTGTGTTGTGATTGTATTTCTTTTTTTCTCTAAACTTTGTTTGTTTTTCCTACAATATCTACTAGTCTCAGTTTTTCTTTAAACTGTTAATGTGTTCTGAGCAAGTTTGCAAGCTTGATGCTTGACTTTTAAATAGGTTGTATAATGTACCACTTCCTAAGCATGACAGTAAATGTGTAGCACGATATGAAGATTCACAACCATTATTGTTTTATTCATAAGTTCCACCTCAACATATTTAAAAAAATAGAAGAGGTGTATTGGAATGTATCTCCTACTCTTTAAAGTTAACAAGTGCAATTAAAAATAATAATAAAATCAGGAGGTCATGTATACATAAGGAATGCCATAAATTTTAATACACACAAATGGACGTGTCTGTATAGGACAATCTAGAAGTGGAGATTATTGTTGTTAAATATCACTTTTTGAGAGTTTGCTAATGCTCGACATGGTGTAACAACACATTTAGAAGAACTCATTTTAGCAACATAAAGCTCTTCACAAATCAGAACAACTTCTTCAAAAATGTGATTACACGGAAAAAGTTAAACAAAGCAAGATTGTATTTCGTAAAATTTCATCATATCACCATTCATCGTAAAACTCTCTAATAGCAAGTCAAAAGTGAAACAATAGGAACATTTTGTTCTTTTTCCAAGAAGTTATGGATGTATTTCAATCTACAATTACTTCAATAACGAGGTTATACACATATATGATTTCAATTTCATTGGTTGCCTTTGAATACAAAAAGCCTGAATCGGCCACAATACATGTAAGACTTTGATACACAAAACCTTGCATATTGAAAAAAAAATATATGACATTAGCATATGTAAAACCCCAAAATTATAAATCAAAGTTAAAAGATTAAGTCCAAACATACCATATTTTCTTCTAATACTTGAACTATATCTTTAGGGAACCACAATCTACAACATTTTCCAAACTCTTTTAGTGATTCACTATTGAGCTTGGTTGTCTAAGGCCATGCATTTTCCATTTTTACTATATTCTTTTGATTTTTTAAGGTATTTCTTTTTCCATCATTCTTCACTTTTTCAACTGAGTGAAAGTGGTGATCGTGTATTGCGATATGCTTTTATCCTTAGAATGATAATTGATGTTTGGAAGACTCTTCAGCCTAAGCTCTACATAGATCCAATCTTTTTTTTAAGTTCTTGGTCCACCTCATACAGGATTTTCTCAAAAGTATGGTTATAGCATTCAATTCTTTCTTCTAATTTCAAATTAAATAGATATGTATGATTCGATTGTATCTTGAGAAGGTAAAGAAGAAACCAAACTTCATCAGAAAGACGGCATTTATGGCCATCTCATAGAACTCTTTAACATTAGCTTCAAGATCATTCATCACTTCACTTGATTTTGATAGTTCTTTTTCTGCATTTGTTGAAAGACCTGATGTATTGTGATACTCCAAACTGCACCGTTCAAAAACATTGTAACATTTTCTTTATTTCTATTTTTGTAGTCGTACAAAATTCTTCACTTTGTGGAAATGTGAGGAGGTATTTGAGTATATCTTTTATCTCTATAGAACATTCTGAATGTAACAAAAGAGAGAAATCTTTTGAGAATAAATCTTGGAGACTTTGAATTGCTTTCTTGATTTTTTTTCACTAGGCCTAAAGGGTACTAGATATGATGGATAAGTTGTCTCTAATGATTTAAGAGATGCATAAAATGCATTCATATTCCTAGTTTCATTATGTTCGTCCTAATTTTCCATCTTCAGTTCGTCATAGAGATTCTGAAAAGGAGCACATTAGTTGCATTTTATGTTCAACATAAATTGTCATCTATCATCAAAATAAGCATTAACTTAGGAAATATAGAATAGAGTCTTGCATAGTCATTAACAAGAATAAAAAAAAACATAGGTTAGATTAAACATAATGAACAATGAATCACATGTAATGTGGCGTGTAAAAATAGTGTGAGATATTGGATCAAACTCTAGCTTAGCATGTCATCAAAGTATGCTCACATGCTATTGTCAAAGACCTGCATGTTGTAGTCAAAATGTGTTCTAGTATGTAGTTGTCGAATTGGACCTTGTGTTAAGGATACCACTGTTTAAGTTAGCTTGTATCCTAAGTTAGCTTGTAATGGGTAATTGTTAAAAGGCCCATTAGTTTTGTATGTTAGATTTATTATAAATAACATACTAGTCTCTCATCTTAAGTGTGTCAAATCCTAATTAGAGTGAGAAGGTTATTTGTTAATTTTGAGTACTTGTAATTTGTTTAAAGAGAAAGTAAAGAATTGCAGTTATAACCAATCCTTGTTGTTGTTCTTCTTGTTTTTCCATTAAACCTAACCCTTGTGTGTTTTTTGACCATATGGAAACCGTTTGTACTTTGTTTCAAGACATTGTTTTTCACAACAAATTGGTGCGGTGAGCATGGAGAAGATGCCTTCAACAAAGTATGAGATTGAAAAGTTCACCGAAGTGAACGATTTGGTCAGTGGAGCTTGAAGATAAAAGCCCCACTAGTTCATCAGGGTTGTTTGGAAGCATTGAAGGGAGAGGCATCCATGGACGACGCGTTAACGGAAAAATAAAAGACGACCATGATAGAGAAAACTCACAATGCAATATTTTTGAGCCTTAGTGACAAGGTTCTTCGACAGGTATCAAAGGAGATTACGACATCAAGGTTATGGTTGAAACTTGAAAGTTTGTACATGACCAAATCTCTGGTGAATCGACTCTACCTAAAGCAAGCTTTGTATTCATTTAAGATGAGTGAAGACAAAGTGTTGGCTGAGCAGTTAGATATGTTCAACAATCTGATTCTTGGTCTTGAAAATATTGATGTGAAGATCGATGATGAAGATCAAACATTGTTGTTGTTGTGCGTTTTGCCCATAATACATGCTCACTTCAAAAAAACTCTCATGTATGGAAGGGAGTCCCTGAGCTTTGAATAAGTTTAATCAACCTTGTATTCTAAAGACTTGAACGAATGAAAGGAGCATAAACCTTCGACGGTTGGTGATGGTTTGGTCGTTAGGGGAAATTCTTGCAAAAGGATGGTAAGTTCGACAAGAAGAAAGGTAAAAGTCAGCAGAAGTCTTATAGTGGTGAGACATCTGGTATTTGATGTTATCATTGTAAGAAGGAGGGTCATACAAGAAAGGTGTTCCCTGAACGCCTGAAAGATCATGGAGGTAAGGATAATGGCAACGCAATCATTGTACAAGATGACTTCGAATCATCTGATGTCTTGGTGGTTTCAACAAGTGACTCAAGAAAATAGTGGATTATAGATTCATGTTTCACTTGGCACATGACTCCAAACAAAGACGTGTTTGAGGAATTATGTGATCAAGATGGTGGATCAGCAATGTTGGGAAATAACAAAGCTTGCAAAATTGCAGGAATAAGATATGTGAGATTCAAGCTCCACGATGAATCAATAAGGTTATTGACTAAAGTCAGGTATGTACCTGATTTGAAGAGAAATTTTATTTCCCTTGGTGAATTCGACAGGAAGGGATGTGTTTTTAAAGGAGAGAAATGTATCCTAAGAGTCATGAAAGGGTCGAAGGAAGTCTTGAGAGGCATGAAGAAACAAGGCTTATATACCCTTGAGGCTGAAGTTGTAAGTGGTTCGAAAAATGTTGCATCCACGAAACCTTTGTCGAAGACATAAATTTGGCACATGAGATTGGGCCATGTCAGTGAAAGGGGTCTGGTTGAATTGGGGAAACAAAATCTGCTTGGTGGAGACAAAGTTGAAAGTATGAAATTTTGTGAACCATGTGTACTTGGAAAAATTTATAGAGTGAAGTTCAATAAAGGAAAATAAATAACTCATGGATCCCTTAATTACATCCAAGCTGATCTTTTGGGGCCTGCAAGGTGTCCATCACATTTAGGAGCAAGGTATTTCCTATCCATAGTTGATGATTATTTCGGATAGTTATGGGTATTCATCCAGAAGACTAAGGATAAAACTTTTGAGAATTTCAAAGGTTAGAAGACTTTGGCCAAAAATCAGACTGGCAGAAAGGTCAAGAGGTTGAGAACCGATAATAGCCTTGAATTTTGCAATGAGGCATTCGACAGTTTTTGTGTTGCCTCAGGTATTGTAAGGCACAAAACCACTGCAGGTACTCCACAACAATAACATATTACCAAACTTCCAATCACGAGGTCAACAATAACATATAACACCAACCAACTCTCTTCAGTCCATTGCTCCTGATGATGGAATGACTAGAGCTTTGATATCTTCAAGAATAATAGGACCTCCAGAGTTCTTCCATCAGAAAAATATGCAGCGGAACCACCAGAAGAACATCTTCAACATGCCCTAAACAAGATGTCAGAACATCTTATAGAACATCATTCAGAAGTAGCCACTCCTCCTTTGGCAAACCATTCATTAGATCATATAAGCTCCTATATCAGAGGGCACAACAGCAGATACACAGAATCCTTTGCAACCTCCTCCTAAACTCCATAAGCAGCAGCTCAAATGTTTAGAAAGATCAGCAAATCGGCTACCACTTCTCCTCGTTCAAAACACCAGAAAGTATCTCCCAAGATCTCATCTAGAACAGACAGGATGCCTGCTCTGATACCAATTGAAATTCTAGTATGCAGATCTCAGATGTCCCAAGAACATTGATCTCTGGTAAAACAGAACAAGGACAGAACATGACCATTTTAAATCCCTTTAAGAATTACCAATGTCATGACCTCTGTTGTAACATCTGCAGACTGACAGAACTATTTATCTAACCATTTAAAGTGTGTAGAATTATAAATGCTGAAAGATAAATAACACAATGAATTGTTTACCTAGTTCGGTGCAACATCACCTACATCTGGGGGCTATCAAGTCAGGAAGGAAATCCAGTATTAGTAGAATTAATTCAGAGCTAAACTCCCCCGTTTACAACCACTCACTTAATCTCTACCCAATGCAATTTCTTCCTAGATCTCACTAGACAAGAGACACCTCTCACTCCCCCTCAATCACAACAGTGATAAACAATTCAATACAAAAGAAGACTTTAGAAGACACTCTTCAAAGTCACAATACTTGATTTTTCTTAACAACTTAAATCAAGAACAATACACTCTTGCTTAAAAGTTTTGAGTGAACAATTAAAACTGTACAAATAACAGCCTAAACATGTCTACCACGATGCATCCAAAAATACAAAGGGTGACTTACAAGGTCACACATAAAAGACTCTCAAAGCCCAAAACCCTTATTTTACACTCAAGTTTTTCTTAGTTTAAGTGCTTGATTTCCCTTACTTCTGCTCCTCCTTAAATAGTATTTCAGATTGGGCTTGGGCTGATCATAAATTAGGTTTAAGCAAGTTAGCCTAATTTTCATAATTCAGATGCTGCGAATTAGGTCACAACTGCTTCATGTTATGCCCAGCCCTGACTAGAATCTCGCCTGAGATGACTAAGGAGCCATAATAGGTTTCCTGAATTCTAGCCTGAGATATATCAGGTAAAATACCAGAAAACTAAAACACGCGCGCAGATGTCATACGCTTGATGTCATAACATCCATCATGACATCCAACATACTTGACTCTAGCTAACCAAATTTACCCTGCTGAACACTCCTGCAGAATCTTCTTCATAACAGTAGAAACAAGCATATTATAGTTTCCTAAAAAGTCTCAAAGATCCTTTTCATGAACACCAATTAAATCTTCACTTTGTTCCTAATAAGTTTCTTTGGCCTGCACATACTGATGAGGTATATCCAACAGGTTCTCATCAAACCAAAACAATTATGTCAAGTGATATAAAACAGCAGCTCCAGCGATGTCAAGACATTGGTAATGACATCCTGATTAAAACATATGACAGCAGTACTGTCATCAGCTCCTACTGTACCAGACAGCGGTGTCATGACATTGGTAATGACACCCTGATTAAAACACATGACAACAGTATTGTCATCATCTCCTGCTGTACCAGACAGACAATGATGTCATGACATTGGTAATGACATCCTGATTAAAACACCTGACAACAATACTGTCATAGCAGTAGAAGTGGATGTTATGACATCTTTCTTAACATCAGTGCAGAATCATGTTTTACCAAAATTTAGCCAATCATAGAACCATGGACAATCATAGAATCATGGAACTAACAAGTACCTCTTTGTATTCGGATCTTTCTCATTTGTTATTTTGTATTGTCTCAGCTTTGCTTGATATGAGAAAATTTCGGTGGTATTCTTGTTCATCTCTGTTGTTCTTGTTTATTGAAACTAGAATCAAGGGGGAGATCTCCCTGTAAATACATAGACATGTTTGCATTTTCATTTGCATCGCAAGTGTTCTCTGTGGCCTTTGTTCTTATCTCTGCTTGGTTTTATTCAGTAATAGGATTAAGGAGATTAGTTTCCACAGATATCCAACTCGAGGTAATCAGCAAAAAGTAATGGATCATGTTCAAGCTAAATTGCAGGAAGTCAGAGCTCGCATGACCCAGTTCATGGAGCGGATGCAGAATGTTACTAGTGGGCTGGAACAATTAAGAACTATGGTTCAACCGTTGATAGCACGGGTCGATGAAGAGGGCATTTTGCATGGAGGATTTGGTGTTATTCCTCCACTGGTTGGTGGGTCTGTTCCACAGGGTATTCCTAATATTGTCATACCTCTGGGCGGAGGTGTTGCGAATGAAAATGGTAATGTTGCTGGTGGAAGTGTGTGCGTTGTGCACGGGGCTGCTGTCCTTCATTGGGAAGATCACCAGGATGACGTCTTTTCCATGAAAGATATGGAGGGTGGTTTGCCAACTGAAGCTGACAGGAGGTTTAAACTAATAAAGGAGAAGATGAAGTCTTTCGAGAATTAGAACTCTTTGGGTCTTGATATTTCAGATCTTGGTCTAGTTCCTATGGTCAGGATTCCTCCCAAGTTTAACGTACCAGATTTCGACAAGTACAAAGGGAGAACATGTCCTAAAGTACACATCTGAGCGTATTTTAAAAAAATGTCAGCATACTCCGATGATGAAAAGATGTTAATGCATTTTTTCCAACAGTCTGGCAGGAGCGTCTCTGGAATGGTATATGGGGCTTGAGAGAACTCATATCCATAGCTGGAGAGAATTGGTCGAGGCCTTCGTTCGTCACTATCAGTATAATAGTGACCTAGCACCGAACAAGGTATAATTGTAGAGTTTGTCGCAGAAGAATACTGAGAGCTTCAAAGAGTACGCCCAAAGATGGCAAAATTTAGCTGTGAGGGTGCAACCTCCTATGGTGGAAAGAGAACTGATCGACATGTTCATGGCTTCATTGCCTGGTGTGTACTTTAAGAAGTTGATAGGCTGCATGTCTGCGGGATTTTTTGATTTGGTAATGGCTGGTGAAAGAATCGAAAGTGGGATTAAGTCTGGGAAGAGTCCAAATGGTGGTGGATCCTCTTCGGGAGGAGCAAAGAAACCATATTCAGGAAATCCTAAGTGGAGGAAAGGGGATGCAAATGTTATTTCTCACAAGGGTAAAGGTAGAGCGCAATCTCGTTATCATCAATAAGTTGCTACTGTAGCTATCCTGGCTACACCTCAGAAATGAGTTAATAAACCACGACTTTACGCTGCTAGACCCAGAATGGCTTATAGGAAGTTTGAGACTCCTCTGATGTCGTATTCTCAGTTGTTACAACATCTGTTGCAGTTGCAACTTATTCAAAAGAGGACTTTGGCTACACTCACTGGTACACCGTCTCCTGGTCACGATGCGAATGCCAGATGCAATTTTCATTCAGGCGCCCCGGGCCACAATATTGACAACTGGAAAGCCTTCAAGCACAAAGTTCAGGACTTTCTTGACTCAAAGGCTATCAAATTCACCAACGAGGGGCCTAATGTGAATCAGAACCGATGCCGAATCATGGGGTGGCAAGATCTACTGTCGTTATTGAGGGAGAAAAATTGAATTTGATAACTGATGTTGGGGATTTGAAGACTCCGTTGAGTTTTGTGAAGGCTAGTTTGTTTAAGAAGGGAGTGTTTCTGGGGTGTTCTACTGACTTCTCAGAATGTGAAGCGCAACCTGAGGGCTGTGATCTTTTTGAAAAAGGGTATTTAGAGGACGATTGATGAGGGTTGTTTGCAATTTAACAAGGTTGTAAAAGAAGACGTTGAGGATAAGGTGAGTAATGATGGAAGCGAAGTTGCTACAATCTCTATTCCATACCGAACAATCAATATTTTAGTGCCTGCTAGGCCAACGCCGGTTATCATTACTGTACCTGGACCTTTACCATACAAGAGCATTAAAGCCATTCCATGGAACTATGGGGAAGAGGTGTTCTGTAATGGGCAGAGACAAGAATTGATAGGATTTTCATGCGGAAGTTCTTCAGTTGGGAATATAGTTGGTGTCGGCGATGTCACTAGAAGTAGTAGGATCTTTTCTCCACCGGAGGTTAATACTGATAGGAATGACAAAGGAAAGGGTAAAGCAGTGATTGAGGAGAATGTCCAACAATAGGTTGATACTGATGTTTTTCGAAAGATGCGAAGGAATTTATGAGACTCATTTGAAAAAGTGACTACAAGATTGTGGATCACTTAAGCCAGACTCCTTCGAAGATTTCCATTCTGTCATTATTGTTGTGTTTGGAGGCACACCGCAATACTTTATTGAAAATCTTGAATTCGACATATGTACCCCAGGGGATTTCTGTTAATCAATTGGAGGGGGTAGTAGCTCATGTAAACGCTAGTAATGGTTTAGGTTTTACTAATTTGGATTTAACTCCTTCCCAGAGAAACCATAACCATGCTTTACATATATCAATGGAATGTAGATGGTCCCTGTTGTTGCATGTTCTGGTTGATACAAGATCGTCCCTTAATATGCTGCCGAAGAGGGCATTGATGAAATTAGATACTCAAGGTTTGATATGCACACCAAGTGATTTGGTTGTTAGGGCTTTCGATGGATCTAAAAGATCAGTGTTTAGGGAAACTATGATGCCCATTCAGGTTGGACCAGAGATCTTTGATGCAATTTTTTACATTATGGATATCCAGCCAACATACAGCTATTTGCTTGGCCGACCTTGGATACACGTTGCGGGAGCAGTCACTTCAACGTTGCATCAGAAGTTGAAATATATGGTGGAAGGGAAAGTTGTTACAGTATGTGGTGAAGAGGATATCATGGTTAGCTATTTGTCATCCTTCAAGTATGTGGAAGTGGATGGGGAGATCCATGAAACGATTTTCCAGGCGTTTGAAATAGTTCAGATTCAGGAGAAGTCTTCTGTAGAAGCCAAAAGCCCAGAGGTTTCCATGTCATCATTCAAGGAAGCCCGTGCTATCGTAGAATCGGTTCATCAGAGAAGTGGGGACAAGTTCTTAATGTTCCCGTCAAGCAGGACAAGTTCGGCCTGGGATACAAACCCTCCAGTTCTTCTCAAGACATTCTGAGATACAGGGGACCTATTCAATTCACCAGCGGTGGTGTGATATTTGGCAGGCTTAATGCTATTGAAGATGACGAAGGTGACAGTGACTGCGATATGGATGCCTGGATTCGTCTGTGTACTCCTGGCTAGAAGCTGTGCAACTGGACTACTGAAGAAATCATTCATGTTACTACTGCAAAGTAATGTTCATTGTTTTGATTATGTTCAGTCCTACATTCTGCCCAAGGCATAGTGACCCAATCTGTGGGGCCTTCTTGTTATTTGAACTTTATCATAAATAAAGAACGTTTTTCGCATTCAAATATTGTGATTCCTATTTTTCTTGTTTTCTTTTGCATTTATTAAACAGAAAAATGGCAATGTTTTTTGTTAGTTGCATCGCATAATAAATATAAACATCATCATGTAGGTTTTTTCTATTAGATACCATTGATTCAAATTTAACTATGGCTTCGTATGACTTCGATAATCCCGTTTATCAAGCTGAAGAAGAGACTGATGAAGACTGTGAACTATCCGAAGAGTTAGCCAGACTTCTCAAGCAGGAGGAAAGGGTCATTGTGCCTCATCGGGAGGATATTGAAGTTATAAATCTGGGTACCGAAGACGACAAGAAAGAGGTTAGAGTTGGGGCTGCATTAGAAGACAATATCAAGAGAATATTGGTTAAAATGCTCCGTGAGTATAGAGATATCTTTGCTTGGTCTTACCAAGACATGGCTGGGCTGGATACATATATTGTGGTACAACGGTTGCCTTTTCGAGAAGAATGTCCGCCAGTCTAGCAGAAGTTGAGACGGACGAGGCCTGACATGGTAGTCAAGATCAAAGAAGAGGATCAGAAGCAATTGAATGCTGGTTTTCTTGTTGTCACGAATTACCCTCCGTGGATCGCTAATATTGTTCATGTACCTAAGAAAGATGGAAAGGTCAGGATGTGTGGTGACTACAAAGATCTGAATAAAGCAAGCCCGAAAGATGATTTCCCGCTCCCCCACATTGATGTGTTGGTTGATAACACCGCTCAATATTCTATGTTTTCCTTCATGGATGACTTCTCTGGGTATAACCAAATTAAGATGGCCACAGAGGACATAAAGAAAACTACTTTCATTACACCGTGGGGGACTTTTTGCTATAAGGTGATGCCCTTTGGATTGAAGAATGCTGGGGAAACCTATCAATGGGAAATGGTGACTCTCTTTCATGATATGATTCATCATGAGATCGAGGTATATGTTGATGACATGATTGCGAAGTCACAGACGGAGGAAGGACATCTTGTCAATCTTCTGAAATTGTTTGAAAGGTTAAGGAAGTCCAAGTTGAGGATGAATCCTAACAAGTGCACCTTTGGGGTGAGATCTAGGAGGCTACCGGGGTTCATTATCAGTGAAAAGGGTATTGAGGTAGATCCTGCCAAAATAAAAGCTATACAAGAAATGTCTGAGCCGAGGACGGAAAAAGAGGTTCAAGGTTTCTTAGGGAGATTGAACTACATTGCAAGGTTCATATCTTATCTTACAGCCACTTGTGAACCAATATTCAAATCATTAAGAAAATATCAAACGGTCAGGTGGAATGAAAATTGCCAGAAGGCGTTTGAAAGAATAAAAGAGTATCTGCAGGAACCTCCAATACTCATGCCTCCAGTTGCAGGGAGACCTCTGATCATGTATCTCACGGTTCTTGAAAATTCAATGGGATGTATGCTCGGTCAACAGGATGAGTCAGGTAGAAAAGAGCACGCCATCTATTACCTGAGTAAAAAGTTCACTGAGTGTGAGTCGAGATACTCAATGCTAGAAAAAACATGTTATGCACTCGCTTGGGCTGCTAAGCGTTTGAGACAGTGCATGTTAAACCACAAAACCCTATTGATTTCAAATATGGATCCAATCAAGTATGTCTTTGAAAATCAAGCGCTCTCCGGAAGGATTGCCCGATGGCAAATGGTTTTAACAGAGTATGATATTTAGTATGTTTCCCAGAAAGCCATTAAGGGAAGCATTTTGTCTGAATATCTTGCTGAACAACCTATTGAGGATTATCAGCCGATGAAGTTTGATTTTCCATACGAAGACGTCATGTTTTTGAAGATGAAAGACTGTGATGAGCCTTTACCTGACGAGGCTCCTGAGACCGGGTCTCAGTGGAAACTGGTTTTCGATGGAGCTGTTAATTCATATGATAATGGAATTGGTGTAATCATTACAACTCCTCACGGTTCTCACATACCGTTCACTACCCGATTGACATTCGCCTGTACCAATAATGAAGTCGAGTACGAAGCGTGCATGATGGGCTTAGAAGAGGCCATTGATATGAGGATCAAGAATCTAAATGTGTATGGTAATTCAACACTAGTCGTCAATCAAATCAAAGGAGAGTGGGGAACTCGTCAGGCCAACCTGGTGCCTTATAAGAATTATGCAAGGAGATTGTTGCTATTCCTTGATAGAATTGAGTTCTATCATGTGCCAAGAGCTGAGAATCAGATGGCGGATGCCTTGGCCACGTTATCATCAATGTACAAAGTGAATTACTAGAATGAAGCTCCAGCTATCACCATCATCCGTCTTGATAGACCCGCTTTTGTGTTTGCTATTGAGAAGGTATCATATGGAAAGCCTTGGTATTTTGATATCAAGCATTTTCTTAAGACTCAAGAGTACCCATCTGAGGCATCCAGCAAAGAGAAGAAGACTCTGAGTGTTGCACCCCAAAATTTGCCTAACCTTTTCTTACTTGGTTTATGTTTCATTGCATTAGCATTACATTGTTCTAACATTTGCGTAGCATAGCATTGTTCATTTGTGTAGGGGATCAAGTGTGGTTTATATCCAGAGGAGCCTTGCTAGAGGTCTTATTCAAGCTTGAGAAGTCACCATAGTCATCAGGAAGAGGGTTGGGTTCTTGAGGAGTTCAGTTGTTTGTATGTGGTTAATCTCCTAATTTGAGGACCAAGCGAAGATCACCAGTGGGTTGTGAGGCCTTCATAAAGGAGAGAGTGTGTGGATAGAGCTCATAGAGTGTCTTGAGGGTCATGGTGGAGCTCAATCAAGTCATTGTGTCAAGTGTGAAGAGCCACAGTTGAGGGTGTTGCAATTAGGGTTTTCATCTGAGTAACCCTAAGTCAACTGTGCAATTGAAGAGGATCAAAGCTCAATTCTAAGTCTTTGTAATCATGGATAGTTATGTTGAGATACATGATATTATATTCCAAGATCTATGCAAGAAGAATTCAAATTGTGAGGAGTTGCTAAATTAGGGTTCTCAGGGTAAAATCCCCTATTTAGTGCCTAACTTCAAGACCACTTATCTCAAGATGCAACTTTCATCTCCACTTTTGGCCAACATGAAACTTTTAGAGCATGTTCTTAGCTTTAATTTGAGTACTAGGAGTCCTCCATTGGATGTATAGAACTCAAGTTATGATTCAGAGAAGTTACAGGTCATCCGAGGAATGTGAAATTTGTTTGTGAAAGTTCACCAACTTCCAAGGAACTCTTGACCTAGAAGTGTGTTTCTCCTAAACTTTTGGCCAACATTAAAGTTGTAGGTCTTGATCTTAGCTTTCCAAATTGTACTAGAAGTCTTCCATCTGATTTGTAGAACTCAAGTTATGAGGTTTACAAGTTAGGGGTATTTTGGGAAAGTAAGATTATAGGTCATTTGGCATTATAGGTCATTTTCTTCATCTTGCGAGCTTCAAATGCAATTTTGTTCAACACAAAACTTTCTCCAAATGATGTTTTTAGGTTAACCATGTCCTCATGATGAATTGATTTGGCTTAGGGTGAGACTTGGTTTGAGAAATTTTGCAAAAGGAAGAATTAAAAGGCATTTAAGTGAAAATTCTCAAATTAATTCATTGGTGTTCAAAATAGGCCATATGAATACTCGTTTTAATCAGAAAAACATTCTAAACCCATTGCCAATATCGGATTTTTCATTTGAGGTCTTTTTCATAGCTTTATGGTTTGTTACTTCACAAGTAAGCTACACTTCACAATTTGTTCACATGATGAATTCAAGCATTTTAATCACTCTAGACTCCCTCACCAGACCACAAGGGAAAGAATGAATGCTTCAAAGAGAAGTTTTAAGCCAAAACACGTGCACACCATTGTTGGTTTTTTGAAGGAAACTTGAAAATTGAATTTCTGGATTTGGGCCTCCATTATATCAAAAAAGCCCACAAACACTTTCTATTTAAGTTCTGTGAATGATTTAGAACAATTTTGGTGACCAATTCGTGCTGGAAGCAGAGATAGAGAGTTGAATTTTAAGAGCTCCAAGTGAAATCGTGAATTTTGATTGAGAAGGATTCAAGCCAAATCAAGGTTCCTAGAAGCTTTATCACACTCCATTGAACGTATCTGCAAGAGATTGGACCAAGAGAAGCTTCCTAACTACCTCAATTTGAAGCTCAAAGTCAGGTATGTAACTTTCAAATTTACACTGATTCTAGCAAGATCTAGGCATGGATAGTATGTGGATAGGCTTTGGATTGAAACATAGATGAAATCTGGATAAGAATTTGGTTGATTAGAGACAAAATAGGATTCGATGTAATTTCTGTTGAGAGTTAGTTTGGCCTGATCTTGAGGTTTCAACATGATCTATTTAGTTGAGGATGATCAGTGTGACAAGAGGAGTAGATCTATGGTTTTAGTTTGAGGAATGGTGAAGATACAGAATTATGCATATTTTGAGATCTTCTTCGTGTTTTGTTTTCTTGTGAGAATTAGAGAATTTGGAGATCATATTTGAGATCAGGAGGAATTTTGGAGTGGATCTATATAAGTTTGGATGAGTTTTGATCACATGTAACTGCTAGACCACCGGAGAAGATGACCGGAGGTGATCTCCGGCCACCGTGCTGGACTTCCCTCCCTTTCCCCATTCAAATGAAGAAGATGACTTGGTTACCCTTGGATCTGGTTTGAACATTGACAAAGTCCCCTCATCGTGTGGCCGTGACTTGTTCTCAGAATTGGAGTTTTGAGTATGAAACGCTGCGTTTCATTTTTGAGGTGGCAGCGCAGGAACCCTCAGATGCCTTGACCAAGTCCACCATCCAACGCCTCCCATTTATTCTTGCATTTTAATTCTTTTATTTGATTTTCTTTTTATTTTAATTGCCTTTTCATTCTTTAATTCATATTAAATCCAATATTTGTCAGAAAAATAATCTAAAATTATATCCATGATCCTCATTTTATGTGTGATTTTCTGTGATGTTATATTTTTGGTTTGCTTATTTTTCAATTTAATTTGATTTTTCTCATTTTATTAGTTTCTTTATTTTTGCATATTTGACCTATGATTTTGCTGAATTTTGATTGGCTGTTTGGTATAGTTTATGGATGAGTTTTTTGCTAGTATGTAGTTTAGAGATGTATGATCCCCTAGGATTTTTCTCATAATTTTCAGGTAGCATTTGGTTCTGTTTTGAATCAAGAACATTAGGCCTTCCATTTTAGGGTTTTAGTTAGATACCTTATGATCTAGGATTTCTTTAGGTGACTTCCCTTTAGATTAAGGTTCTGACCCTTTGCCCATAGGTCCTTAACATGTTTAGGTTCCTTTAGAAATTTTCTTAGGATTTTAGAAAGTGTTTTAGTATTTTAAGTTGATTTAATTCTTAGGCTAGTTTTTAGTTGTTCATAACATAGCACTTGCCTTAGATTGACCCCAATGGTTGCCTTTAGTGCATGATAAGCTTGATAATATTCTTTGTTGGTGTTCTATACATGTTTAAGCTTCTGTTTGCTTGTTGGTGGTGCTTGGTTTGGTGTTTAGGCCTCCCTTTAGAAGCTTTCTGTGAGCTTGTTCAATTAGGGTTTAGGAAGAGCTTAGTTGTTTTCTCTTTCTTCACATAAAACATGGATTGCTTTAAGCGCATTCCATTCTCATCCTATGATTCAAGGTCCCTATATGAAATCCTCATCTTTCCTTTGGAAGGATGTGTGGCATTTTACAATAGGTAGAACCTTTGAGGATGCCTTTCTCAGATGACTGGTTGAGTGTCAGGAGGGATTCCTTTGGTTTCCTTTCTGCTTCCCATCATCAGTCAATATTCTTGATGATCATTCTCTTCTCTTGTGTTAGAGCTTGTTGAAGCATAGAGATGAAGGCTTCTCTTGAAGATTGCTTGAAGTTGGTTTGCTTACAGTTGTTTGCTTATTTGATGTTTATCTGCTCTGTTGTTGAGCTGTTTTGTCTGCTGTTTCTCTGGCTACTTTGTTGTTGCTTGTGTGACTGATTTACTGTGTGTTGCATTAGACTAGGTTCTCATATAGTGATCTAGGCTTAAGAGCATCCTAAAGGTTAAGATTAGCTCCATTTGCTTGTCTGCATCTAGAGGTTGAGTCTGTCTCCCTCTGCTTGACTGTTATTGATTGGCTTTGCTTGTTGGCTTAAGGTTGAGTCTGTCTCCCTTGCCTGTGTTTTGTGTGTTGCCTTTGGGCTTGCTTGCTCTAGAAGTTGAGCTTGGCTCCTTCTGCTTGTTTGTTGCATTACATGCATTTTATTTACAGTTGTTTCTGTATATTTATTTCTTTTGCTGTTGTTTTCCTTTGCCATGTTCCCCTAGGAACTCTGACTTCTCTTGTTCAAGAGAAGTTATGACAGACATTAGGGTTCTAACCATGCATGATAACATTAGGTAGTTCCCTCCTAACCTCAACCATAGGATCAATTTTGCATGACAACTTTAGGATTGGATCAGTTCCCCTTAGTGCGTCATTTCTCTTCTCATCTGCAAACAAAATCAAAATACAGTAATAAAGGTTAATTGACGTCGTACGTTACGAGCCTTAAGCTACTTGAGAAAGGATTGTTGAAGAGTTTCTTTTCAACAGTCTGGATGTTTAGTATGGCACCCTTTGGGTGACATGTGTAACACCCCTCTAATCCCCGCAATTAATTAAAATAATCAAAGTAAAATTAACATGCATTCAACCAAGGGTGTCACACTTCAAACTTTCAAACACCTGTCATGCTCATCAACACTTCAATGAATAATCATGTTTTACAATTTCAATTAGCGTGTAGCAGCGGATTCATTTATCCAATGATTTTTCATAAAAGAAATATTTGTTTTCATCACATAAATCAACAAGGCTCGGGCACTAAGGCCAACTTCTTATTATTTCAATAAACAAGAAAACATAGTATATTTCTAAAACATAAACCAAGCGTTCCCAGTGTTACACGACCAGAGCATGACTTGACCCAACATAAATAAATCGCTAAATAGCTACACCAATAGCGGCCTCGGGACTACAAGCAGCTCTACTCTGAAATACCTGCACGATGTCATGTAGGATATCATTCCAGCAGAAGGGTGAGAAATATTACCATAATAATCAATGCATATAATTATGTATATAAGCAATCATAAAATACATATATGCCACATTTCTCACCATATTTCATATTCAATTCACACATACCTCTCAATCACCTCATCATATAAACTAACATGGTTGATCATCAAGCATATTATCATGCACATAGCATACTTTCATACAACACTCACATACTCACCACTCTTAAATCAACATATCATATATATATGCACACTTCTCCTAACAATCACATATTCATCATTTTCAATTACACAAGTCATGTACACATACGTAAGCATAACTTTAATCAACAATTCTATCCATGCCACATGGCTCACATAAAGCCCATCAATTCTACCAATTCACTATTACACATTCATATTTCTCAATTACACAAGTAATGCACACACGCATATTCCACAATTCTCACCATACTTCATCATAACTCGTCATATACTTTACAAAGCATACTTATATAAACAAATATGGACAGCCATCAAGCATATTCATCATGCACATATCCATAGTCCTCATCAATACACATAACAAACACATAAGCATTTTTGCATACAACAATCTTATATTCACACTCTCAAATCAACAAGTCATGCACACACGCATGCTTCATACAACAACCACAATCATGCCATGTGACTCAATGCAACTCATGCCATGTGGTACCAACATTTGTTATCATTTTTCGGTTTTTACATTTAAACCGGGTCCACTCTTCTAGACCGATAACCAACAAAAGCCCGTCCTCTAAGCTTTCAAACCCACTCTTCTAGGCTTGGGACAAGTCACTAGTCTCCACGAAACTAGCAAACATTGCCTCTTGACTAAATGATGCATATGCAATCAACAATCAAATGCACTTAAGACCGACATCTTAATCTCATGCATTCAAATAATTCATCTCTTCAAGAATTATAGCAATGATTGCACACACAACATATTCACATATATCATCAATATATTATCAATCAATGCACACATATCCACAATATGTTCCAATGCATCTTTCACACATAATCGCATACAAACAATACGCATTCACAATTCAATATCATCACCACATTATCAACAATGCACACATATCCACGATATGTTCTCATGCATTCTTCACAGTTATCAAACAATGCACACATATCCACAATATGTTCTCATGCATTATTCATATTTAATCACATACATACAATATGAATTTAAAACATCTATCAAGCAATGCGCACATATCCACGACATGTTCTCATGCATTCTATTCATACAACCGCATACAAACAATATAGATTCACAATTCAATATCATCACCACATTATCAACAATGTTCTCATGCATTCTTCACACACAATCGCATACAATAATATGCATTCACACCAATGCATACCAAACGGAAATCGAACACCCTAATTATTTAAGTCTCACTTACTTAAAATAATTAATCTCGATTAATCGGTAAAATTGGCTAAAAGTCGGCTAAAAATAATATTTCTTTTCACCAAGTTATAGAACATATTATTAGCTTCAGTTTGATATAAAGAACGTCAAAATCCGATAAACGGTGAAGAAGTTATGAATTTTTGAAGTTTTGAAAATAATATTTTCTCACACTTACAGTGTTAATCGGCTAACGCATATGGTTAACCGATTAACCACTCCAAAAACTAAGTTTTTAGGCCAAAAACTCAGCTTTTAGGCCCCCAACATTGTGTTAATCGGTTAACGTATATGGTTAACCGATTAACACCTGAAAAACTCAGAAAAACAGCTACGGGTTCGACACTAAAACCCTCAAAAAGTCACCCCATTCAATTCTATTCTCCCGATTAAATACCTACTCATCATTACCAATCATATAGTGACATTTTAAGACCATAAAACACTAATTCTACGACTTCCGAATTTCACCCAAAATCTTAACCTCCAATTTCTCCAAAAATGTCAAAACTCATAAACTCGATCAAATTCACTCCAACGAAACTCAATACTCTCGGCTAAGCATTACCTGACTAAACTACGCAACTTATTTCGAGTTTGAACCGTTAGAACTCGATTTCTACCGATTAAATCCGTTTTTTCCCTAGAATTGAAAATGGAGAAAAACATCCAATAACTCAAACAACCCATACATAATCATACACATTGATCAAATAATAATGTTTCTCACCTTTAACTTATATTAATTGGAAGCTAGAAGTCATTCTTAGCGATTCCAAGCTTTTCCTCTTCTCCTTCTCTTTTCTCCTCTTCCTCTTTCTTTCTCTTCTCTTTCCTTATGTTTTTATTTTCTTTTCTTTTCCTTCCACTTCCTCATATATACCTTTCTCTTTATTTCTTTCCAATATATTTACTCTCTCAAAACATCTATCAATCCATTAAATAAACATCTAATTATTCAAATAATTAGAATAATCCAAATAAATCAATTAATTAACACAATTAATTAATTATTGAAAATTGGGCTGTTACAACATGCGGCGCATTCACTCTCAGGTCATAGTCTCTAGTGCGATATCAGTTGCAAACTTCCATAAAAGATACTTCTCTAAAAAACAGAAAACAAAGATCAAAACTCTTTTTGTCCTCTTGGACCTTTAATCCCTTGGAAACCCTTTTTCAGAAGGAGAGTTTTGTTAACTCCCGGTTCTACCGCAAACGGTAAACGCCTAAGTCTCCGTTGAGCGAGCTGCATACACCAAACTGCTGGAACCGTCTATTAACCCTACTCGGATAAAAAAGACAAACCTGTGTCTCTCGTGTCCTGAACTACGTTTGCTCTGATCTTTCATGTTGTGTGAAAGTACGTAGGCACAAGATGCGATATCTTGGCGAGCAACCTTTCCCCGTAGTTAGGCGAACTACGTTGACTCTGATTTCTCGTTCCAGACGGGAATACATAGGCATAAAGTGCGACGCTTTGCCGAGTCATTTTCTTTTCTTTTCAGACCATACTTTTAGCGTAGATAGATGTAACAAACCCGTCAGATAAACATAATAAGCGTGGATCCCATCGAGTACGATGGACGTGAGGGGTGCTAATACCTTCCCCTTGCGTAACTGACTCCCGAATCCAGACAATGGTTGCGATGACCTTGTCTTATACCTTTTGTGTCAGGTTTTTCTGATTGTTTCCTTTCCCGTTCTGAGGGATAAATAACGAAAGGTGGCGACTCTTCTGTCTTGCCGACCTCATTTTTCGCAGTAGCGATAGCTGGCGACTCTGCTGGGGACTCTAGTTCCCTATGCGAGTCATTCCTAGAGCTTATGTGTTTACTTGTTGGGTTTTATTTATCGCACTTTACTTTCCACATTTTATTTTCAGTATGATATTATTATTATTATACTGTTGTGGGAAGGGGCTCTGATGAGTGAGAAGCCAGACCCAGGCTTGAGTGTACTTAGCATTAGTTGTAGAAATTAGTGGGCGCGTGCTTGCTTTGAAGGCACTAGTGTCTCATGAAATCCACGCTCAGGCGAGGTTCTCCCGGTTGACTTTTTTTCCGGCCCTTTGGGCTTGAGGGGTTGTTGGTTTGGAGGATTGTCGACTCTGGGGACCGATCATTTGTGACTCAGCAGAGTGAGGCCACTTCAGGAGATGATGATGCCACACCTTCTAGGTATCGTATCATCGCTCTTGAAAGTCTGTGACGCTGAGAAACGCATAGGATGCCATACCTTGTTTGTGATTAGGTCCATACCTGTGAGCGGGGTCGGGTTATTGCAGGAAACCTTAACCTTCAGACTACCTGGTTTTCTTGACAGTGAATCAGTGTTGTTGGGTTCATAGGTTCTTATTGTTAGAGATGTGGTTGTTCTCGACAGTGCATATTTATTGGTCCTCTTCAGGGTTGTGCTATCAGAACAGTGTTGTGATGGTGTTGGATCAGAGCTTTGATTTTCTCAGCAGCCATCTTGATTCCCTGTTGCGTGTTTGCATTTTGCATTTTGCATACTCATTTGCATATCATTAACGTGTGTCTATGTTGCAGGTACATTGCCCCCCGGTTCCGGTATTTTCTTGCCTGCTGTTGTGCTATTATGGGTTCTATGAGGAAGAATGTGGCCTATAAGCTCCCTACTCCAGATGTTGCTCAGTTGTCCAGTCTGATTGCTTTGGCAGATGATACTGTGAGAGGTGAATTCAGAAAGTCTTATGGGAAGCTGCTCAGTTTGGTCTGTAAACCTTCTGTGTATGAGTTGAATGGGTTATATGCCTTGCTGCAGTTCTATGATCCTCCTTTGATATGTTTCATTTTCCCGGACTTCATTCTTGCACCTACATTAGAGGAGTACACTGAGTTATTGGGTGTGCCTATCAAGAGTCAGATGCCATTTGTTCATATGGATGCTGAGCCTAATCTGGCTAATCTAGCTCTTTCTCTTCATCTGGATGCCTCTGAGTTGATCTTGTCTAGTTGGAACGAGGTTCCTGGTTTCTCTCTGCAGTTCCTAGTTGGGAAAGCCCAACAGTGTGCCAAAGACGGTTGTTGGATTGTATTCAACGCCATTCTTGCTCTCTGCATATATGGTATCATTTTGTTTCCTAACATGCCTGATTTTGTAGACTTGGATGCCTTTCATATCTTTGCATCAGGGAATCCAGTTCCTACCTTGATTGGTGATGTGTATCATTCTGTCCATTACAAGAACGAGAATAGAAGGGGTAAGAATGTATCATGCTGTGTGCCATTATTCTACCGATGGTTTGATAGTCACCTACCCAAGAAGGGTCTCTTTGCTTCATCTGCAGCCACAGCTGAGTGGTCTGAGCGATTGATGGGTTTATCAGCTGAGAGTGTTGTTTGGTTTGATAGAGATATGTGGGGTACTGAGGTTATATTCAGCTGAAGTGGGTTTCCGAATGTGCCTTTGATTGGAAGAAAGGGCTGTATCAACTATAATCCATCTCTACTTGTCAGACAGTTTGCTTATGCTTTGAGAGTTCCACCAAAGGATGAAGAGGTGCATGAATCTCTGTACCTCACCGGTCTTCTAGAGGGGGATACGTTATCTTAGCTTCAGCATGCCTGGAATGATATTAGTAGACGAGGGATGTCATTGTTGGGGAAAAGTAATAGCCAAGCCTACGCTCCGTATGTGACCTGGATCTAGACCAGAGCAGAGACTATTGGGATGCCTTTTCCACCTGCTAAGCAGGAGTGCCCTCCAGTGGTGGAAGAGCCTATTACCGTGCCTATTCAGCAGTATAATCAGGTGTTAGCTGAGAGAGAAGAGCTGAAAAAGGAAAATGAAGAGTTGGAGCAAGAGTTGGCACAAATTAGAAGCGAGAGAAATGAAGCCGTCCATTTTTTCAAGAAGCAGACAGAGTTGGTGAACAGGTTGGCCACAGATTTGACTAAGCAGATAGCTGATCATGAGCGTTTGGGTCTGGACTTCAAATCTGTTAATGATGTACTAGTCACCAAGAAGTAGCACTTGGATGAAGCATACCGGAGAATATCCAAGTTCAATCAGCAGTGGAATGCCACCATAGCCAACAACAAGGAGAGGGAAGATAAACTGAAGCAGCAGATCTCCAAATTGAAGGCTCAAGTGAAGGCTAGTAAGAAGAGGTTTGATGAGGAAACTGCTCGCAGGTATGCCACTGAAGATTTGCTGAACAAAGCTATCTCTAACCTGAAAGATCGCAAGCAGAGGCTCGAGTCCAAGAAGCAAAAGTTAGAAGATTACTTTGGCCAGGGAGCGTGGGAAGATTCAGTTGAGGGTCTCTAGTGCACTATTATGCAGAGAGAGTTGCTTATTGAGGGGTTACTCACTCGACCTGATCACCCCGAGACTAGAGAGTTGCTAGAGGAGTTTCGTGCCTGCTGTCGCACTTGATTATTTTTGTAACTCTTTATATTTTTCTGATTCTTGCTGTAGGCTGACCATCACCAGACTTGTTGGTTGAGGTCATGCTATTGATTGCCTTTGTATTCATCGACTTTGTACTGCTGCCTTGTTGGCCCATATATGTATGAGATGTTATTTTAGTGACTAGATCCGGACTTCTTGTTATCAGCACTTGCACTCGAATCGGGGAAAAATATCCCTAACCCACAGACACACGTTTTCATCTGCATAAATCATTTGCATAGCAAGTACCTTGTACTGTTCTCCTAACCCTCGGTTGATGCAGGTTCCAGGATTGCCGATCAGCGAATTCATCGCTACTCTACCAGAAGCAACTGTAAGAAAGCCATGGACCAGATGCAGACTGAGATGCAAGAGATGCGCGACCGGATGGCGCAGCTCATGCAAATGATGGAGATTATGGCCAAGGTCCAGGAGCAGCTGCAGACTCTGGTGCAGCCTCTCATTGCTAGGGTTGACAGTCAGGGTGTGCTACATGGCGGAATTGCTACTGATCCTCCTCACGGCGAGACTCTCCAGGCTGGTGATGTTGTACCAGTGGTTGTCCTCAATGCGACTGAGAATGGTAACCGAGCTGGGAATGGAAATGGGACTGGCAATGGAAATGGGCATGTGGAAACTAATGGTAATATTGGTGCTGGAAATGCTGGGTTCAATGCTGGCACTGGGAACGCTGGTCTAGGTACTGGGAATACTGGTATGGGTGTTGGTATTGGCAACGCTGGTATTGGTGGTAATCAAGGCTATGGCAACCAGGGTAATGGAAATCAGGGTTACGAAAATCAGGGCTTCGGTAACGCAGGTTTCGGCAATGCAAGCCACAATGGTGTTGGAATGGGTGCTCACAATGCTGGTTTTGGGCCAGGTGCTGGAAATCAAGGTTTTGGTACTATGGGATACGGTCCTAGGATCAATCAGGCTAGTTTTGGTCCCAATACTGCTTATGTTGTGTATGGTAATGAGGATTCTCACTGGGGCGAAGATCGCCAGGAAGATGGTTTCCCTCCCCCAGGCAGGGATCGTGAGATGCCCATTGACAGTGATAGATGGTTCAGGTCGTTGGAAGAACAGATGAGGAATCTTGCTAATCAGAATTCCACGGGGTTGGACGTGGCTAACATGGGATTGGTCCCTGGCTTGAGGGTACCAATCAAATTCAAAGCGCCCACATTTCACAAGTATAAGGGGGATACTTGCCCGAGAGTTCACGTGCGATCTTACTACCGGAGAATGTCCGCTTACTCTGATGACGAAAAGATGCTGATGCATTTTTTCCAGGACAGCTTGTCGGGATCATCCTTGGAATGGTACATGGGGTTAGAGCCTACTCAAATTGGAAGCTGGAAGGAGTTAGCAGAGGCTTTTGTCAAGCACTACCAATACAACATCGACCTTGCACCGAACAGGGTCCAGAGAGTTTAAAAGAATACGCCTAGAGGTGGCGTGAGCTAGCTGCCAGGGTGCACCCGCCCATGGTCGAGCGTGAGTTGGTGGATATGTTTGTGGGCACTTTCTCTGGGTTATACTATGACAGGCTTATCAATTATACGACGAGTAACTTTTCTGAGTTGATACTCTTGGGGGAACGCATCGAGAATGGTGTTAAGATTTGTAAGATTCAAGCGGGTGAGTCAACCTCAGCTGGAGGTGGCAAGAAGGCTTTTGGGAATAAGAGACAGGGGGATACTAATTCAGTATACAACTCCTGAGGGAGAGGTAGTGGTCGAAACCAATACCGTCAACAGCAGATTGCTAGTGTGACTATCCCTGTACCTCAACAGCAACAACAACAGCCACAACAACAACAAGGACGTCAGAATGCTGCTCCACAGAGATATCAAGGTTGAGATAGTGCTGTGAAGAGAGTATTTGATGCACCTCCATTGCCGTATGCTCAGCTTCTTCCAACTTTGTTACAGTTGCAGTTGGTCGAGAAAAGGATGTTGGCTCCGTTAAAGGGCACGCCTCCTTTCAGGTATAACTCTAATACCCATTGCAACTTCCACTCCAGGGCACCCGGTCATACCATTGAAAACTGCCATGCTTTCAAGCACAAGGTGCAAGATTTGTTAGATAGCAAGGCTATAAACTTCGGCAATGAGGCACCCAATATTGAGAAAAATCTGATGCCAGCTCACGGATCTACGCAAGTGGGTGCAATTCTGGAAGATGTTAGTCTGAACCTGGTTATGAATGTGGATGAAATGAAAATGCCTTTGGGTTATGTCAAGAGCAGATTGTTGAAATGGGGGTGTTCCCTGGTTGTGATGCTGATTGTATTGATTGTTTGGCCCAGCCTGAGGGTTGTAATAGCCTGAGAAGAGGTATTCAAGGGTTAATTGATGAAGGTACATTGCAATTTGACCGTACTGCTGAAGAGAAGCCTTTTGAGGCAATACTTGAGAAGCAGAGGGAAGTTGCAACGATTACTATCCCGTTCAAAACTGTCACGATATCGACACCTCCCAAGAGGCCGACTATCACAATAACCAAAGCTGGGCCTATTCCGTATGAAAGCACTAAACCCATCCCTTGGAACTATGGGGCGTAAGTTTACTGCAATGGGGAGAAGATTAACCTGCCGAGCCCGCCGGTAGGGTCAGTTGATAACCTTGTGGGGGAAGGGGGCATAACCCGCAATGGCAGAATCTTTGTGTTGCCAGAAGTAGAAGCTGAGAGAATTGCAAAGGGGAAAGGTAAAGTTAATGAAGAAGGACCTTCGTAGGAGAAGGAAAAAGAAGCTTTGAACAAAGATGTAGAAGAATTCATGAGATTAATTCGGAAGAGCGATTACAAAATTGTCGATCATCTGCAGCAGACACCTTCCAAAATATCAATCTTGTCATTGCTGCTTTGTTCCGAGGCTCATCGGAATGCTTTGCTGAAAGCTCTTGACGCTGCCTATGTACCCCAGGAGATATCCATGAATCAGCTCGAAGGAGTGATTGCGCATGTGAATGCTGGGCATGTCCTTGGCTTTACCGATTTTGATTTGACACCCAAGAGTCGTAATCATAACAGTGCGTTGCATATTTCTGTTGAGTGTAGGGGCACTGTTATGTCTCATGTCCTTGTTGATACTGGCTCATCCCTAAACGTCTTGCCCAAGAAAGCATTGCTGAAGCTAGATACCCGAGGTGTAATCTGCACGCCAAGTGACTTGGTAGTGAGAGCATTTGACGGGACGAGAAGGTCTGTATTCGGAGAATTGACTTTGCCAATCCAGGTTGGTCCAAAAGTGTTTGATACTGTGTTTTACATCATGGATATACAGCCAGCTTATAGCTGTTTGCTTGGACGACCGTAAATCCATGCTGCCGGGGCTGTAACATCAACATTGCACCAGAAGCTTAAATATATGGTCGGTGGTAGCATTGTCACTATATATGGGGAGGAAGACATTCTGGTCAGTCACCTGTCATCGTTTAAATATGTCGAAGTGGATGGTGAGATCCATGAGACATTGTGCCAAGCCTTCGAAGGAGTGCAGATCAGAGATAAATCTCTTGTCATAAGCAGTGGTCCAGAAGTGCCTATGTCGTCATACAAGGAAGCCCAAGCGGTAGTTCAGGCCGGGGAGACCAAGGGTTGGGGGCAAGTTCTGGAGATTCCTGTTAAGCAGGACAAGTTCGACTTAGGGTATCGCTCGTCGTCGTCGTCATCACAGAGCAAGCCAAAGTTCAAAGGGCCGATTGTGTTCACTCTGGGAGGAGTTAGTTTTGAATAGATCAATGCTGTGTCTGACAGTGAAGAGGGTGATAGCGACTGTGACATGGATTCGTGGATCAAGCCCAGCAAGCCGGGACAGAGCCTATGCAACTGGTCTATCCAGGACTTTGTTCAAGTGACGTCGAAACAGTAATGCCTTGTTTTTCGATTATTGTACAATCCTATGTCCTACCCGGGGCATAGTGATTTTATTTCAGGACCTACTTGCTTATGTGTATGTTTTGTTTTAATCATCAAATAAAGGCGTTTTTCTCATGCAAATTTTGTGATCCCTGTTTTTCTATTTTTATTTTTACAATAAAATGGCAATGTGGTGTGTGCTTCATTTGCATATCATTTGAAGCATTTAACCCTTTCTCTTGCAGGATCTACATTTCAGATGGCACCAATCAAGATCTCCCTATGACTCGCTTCGACTTTGAGCATCCGATATTCCAAGCCGAAGAAGAGATTGTTGAGGACGACGACTTACCAGAAGAGCTGACTCGTCTGTTGAAACAAGAAGAGATAATCATCCTGCCTCATCAGGAGGATATCGAGGTCATTAATTTGGGTTTGGAAGAGATTGTCAGGAATGTCCGGATAGGGGCTGCACTACAAAGCGATATCAAGCAGAGACTTGTCGAGATACTTCGAGAGTATAGTGACATCTTTGCTTGGTCTTATGAAGATATGCCTGGGTTAGACACTGATATTGTGGTCCACCGCTTGCCATTGCGTGAAGATTGTCCGCCGGTCAAGCAAAAGCTCAGGAGAACTAAACCAGATATGGCTGTAAAGATTAAAGAGGAAGTACAAAAACAATGGGACGCTGGTTTTCTGGCTGTTACAACTTACCCTCCTTGGGTCGCCAATATAGTACCGGTACCAAAGAGAGATGGTAAGATGCGAATGTGCGTTGAATATCGGGATCTGAACAAGGCGAGCCCTAAGGATGACTTCTCGCTTCCTCATATTGACGTGTTGGTCGACAACACTGCTCAATTCTCCGTGTTTTCCTTCATGGACGGCTTTTCGGGCTATAATCAAATTAAGATGGCGCCAGAGGATATGGAGAAAACAACTTTTATTACCCCGTGGGGAACGTTCTGCTACAAAGTGATGCCCTTTGGTTTGAAGAACGCTGGGGCAACATATCAACGTGCTATGACGACACTCTTTCATGACATGATGCATAAAGAGATCAAGGTCTATGTTGATGATATGATTGTCAAATCCCAGACGGAGGAAGAGCATCTGGTGAATCTTCTGAAATTGTTTGAGAGGCTTAGGAAGTTCAGGCTGAGGCTGAATCCTAATAAGTGCACCTTCGGGGTGAGATCAGGTAAGCTACTGGGGTTCATTGTTAGCGAAAAAGGAATTGAGGTTGATCCTGCTAAAATAAAAGCAATACAAGAAATGTCAGTGCCGAAAACAGAGAAAGAGGTTCGTGGCTTTTGGGGGAGGTTGACCTACATTGCCCAGTTCATATCTCACCTTACAGCCACGTGTGAGCCAATGTTTAAACTGTTGAAAAAAGATCAGGCGATTGTTTGGAACGAAAATTGTCAAAAGGCGTTTGAAAAAACAAAAGAATACTTGCAGGAACCTCCGATCTTGATACCCCCAGTAGCTGGGAGACCACTGATCATGTACTTGACGGTTCTTGAGAACAGTATGGATTGTGTTCTCGATCAACATGACGAAACTGGACGAAAAGAGCATGCGATCTATTACCTAAGTAAAAAGTTCACAGACTGTGAGTCCCGTTACTCAATACTCGAAAAGACGTGTTGTGCCCTTGCTTGGGCTGCCAAACGTCTAAGACAATACATGCTGAATCAAACAACCATGCTGATATCGAAGATGGATCCGATCAAATATGTCTTTGAGAAACAAGCACTTTCAGGAAGGATCGCTCGATGGCAGATGGTGCTGACAGAGTACGATATACAGTATGTCTCACAAAAGGCTATCAAAGGTAGCATACTGTCAGAGTACCTGGCGGAGCAGCCAATCGATGATTACCAGCCGATGAAGTTTGATTTTCCTGACGAGGATATCATGTACTTAAAGATGAAAGATTGCGAAGAGCCGTTGCATGGTGAAGGTCCTGAGCCGGGTTCCCAATGGCAATTGATTTTTGACGGTGCTGTGAATTCATATGGAAGTGAAATTGGGGCAATCATCACGACTCCCCATGGGACGCACATCCCGTTCACTGCCAGATTGACGTTTCCAGTTACCAATAATGAAGCTTAATATGAGGCATGTATCATGGGTCTCGAGGAGGCTATTGATTTGAGGATTAAAAATCTTGATGTGTATGGAGACTCCGCGCTAGTCGTGAACCAGATCAAGAGAGAATGGGAGACTCGTTAGCCTAATCTAATACCGTACATGAATTATGCAAGGAGGTTGTTGCCTTTCTTTGACAGAGTCGAGTTTCACCATGTGCCACGGGCAGAAAATCAGATGGCTAACGCTCTTGCAACATTGTCTTCCATGTACAAAGTTAACTTCTGGAATGATGCTCCCAGAATAGTTATCTCTCGCCTTGATAGGCCTACCTTCATATTCGCCATTGAGGAAGCTTCCGATGGCAAGCCGTGGTATTTTGATATCCAGAATTTCCTAAAGAACCAAGAGTATTCGACTGGGGCATCCAGCCGTGATATGAAGACTCTTAGGAGATTGGCTGGTAATTTCTACTTGAATCCGGATGGTGTTCTGTATAGGAGAAACCATGATTTGGTGCTTTTGTGATGTGTTGATGAGAAAGAGGCTAATCTACTCATGGAGGAGGTCCACGAGGGTACCTTTGACACACACGCCGGCGGACACGCTATGTCTCGGAAGTTATTACGGGCAGGGTATTATTGGCTTACGATGGAAAGAGATTGCTTCAAGTTTGCAAAGAAATGCCATAAATGCCAGATTTATGCAGACAAGATTCAGGTTCCGCCGAGCCCTCTCAACGTTATGGCGTCCCCGTGGCCTTTCTCCATGTGGGGCATAGATATGATTGGCAAAATTGAGCCCACTGCATCCAATGGACACCGGTTCATCTTGGTAGCTATCGATTACTTCACCAAATGGGTTGAAGCAGCGTCTTACGCTAATGTTACCAGGTAAGTGGTAGCCCGATTTATCAAAAAGGATATCATCTGTCGTTACAGGATCCCTGAAAGAATCATTACTGACAATGGTTCGAACCTGAATAACAAAATGATGAAGGAACTGTGCCAGAGTTTCAAGATTGAGCATCATAATTCATCTCCCTATGGGCCGAAGATGAATGGCGCTGTCGAAGCGGCCAATAAGAACATCAAGAAGATAGTTCAGAAGATGGTTGTGACATACAAAGACTGGCACGAGATGTTGCCCTTCGCATTGCACGGTTATCGTATGATGGTACGCACGTCGACTGGGGCAACACCTTTCTCACTGGTGTATGGTATGGAGGTTGTCCTACCATTAGAAGTTGAGATTCCTTCCATGAGATTTTTGCTCGATGTCCAACTCGATGAGGCAGAGTGGGTAAGGAATAGGCTGAGTCAGCTCAGTTTGATGGATGAGAAGAGACTTGCATCTATCGCATCTGGTCGGTTATACCAGAGCCGGATGAAGAAAGCTTACGACAAGAAGGTGCGCCCTTGAAGCTTTCAGAAGGGCGATCTTGTGCTGAAGAAAAATCTCCCACCACAATCAGATCACAGGGGCAAATGTACTCCCAACTATGAAGGTCCATATATCATTCGAAAGGTCTTCTCCGAAGGAGCCTTACTGTTGTCCACCATGGATGGTGAGGATTTTTCATCCCCTGTGAACTCGGACGCAGTTAAAAAATACTTTGCTTAAAGAGACCCGCTGGACAGAAAAAAAGAGAGTACAGGCAAAAATGGGGCATCCCGGCGAACCAAAAAGAAAAAGAAAAGGTTCGGGCAATAATTAGGGATAAAATTTAAAAGATGTACACCCGCGAGGTCGAAAACCTGAGAAGGCGAATTCGGCAAAAAAGGGTATCCCGCTGAATCGAAAACCCGCAAAGGGCGATTCAGGCAAAAATTAGGGATTGAAAAAGCAAATGACTGCGGTCCGAGTTTGATATTGCATTGCTTAGTGGTTTGGGAGTACCTGAGGGTCGATTGTCGAAGTCAATCTCTTCCGAAGACGGAGTATCAGGAAAGCGTCGGAGTCAGGCGAGTTATAGGAGGATCAGCTCATGGTGTTCGTCTGTACCACGTTGCCGACATGTATACAAATTTATTTGTACCTCTGTACATATTTGTATTTATTTTTGTAGCTTCCTCTTTTCAAGAGTTGCATCCCTTGTACAAAACTTTGCCTATTTACAGGCCCGTTATCAATAAACACATACTATTCAGTACTTGATGTTGTTTCTTGTTTTAACTTTTACTTTTTTGTTTGTGGAAAACATCGATGTTTTTGATAAACTTACACGTGCATAAACTTGCAGGCCTCAGCCAATAATTGTTAAAACTTTGAATTGACTGAGCGATTGTACAGCTATTGACCTGGATATTTCCTTTTGTATAGGATATCTTGTTGTTGCTCATGTTTTGCAGGGTCGTTACTTTTGCAGCCAACAACTAAGGGATCGTGTCTCCCCAGCCAGAGTCCCTTAACGTAGGAGCAGGCTCTAGGTGATTTTATTCCTACCCAGCAGATAGAAGTCGCATCTCTATCCCCACAAGAGTCGTATGCAAGTTAGCAAGCAGTCAGGAAGTAATGTGCATCCCCAGCAAGCAGCGGTCGCGTGTGCATGTAATCCCCAGTGAAGTCCTCACAGGACACAACCAGGTTGTCAGTGGTTTTAAAAGTTCATCCCCGTGCAGGATTGTTCTTTCTGTTTCTCCAGCAGGTTGTCTTTCCTCCAATAGGTTGATTATCCTCAGCAGAGTTCGTGACTCCGGATTCGTAAGATTATCCCCCAGCAGGATTGTTTCTTCCCCCCAGCGGAGTCGGTTTACCTTTCCAGCATTTATTTTGCTGGAATAATTCTGTGATATCTGGTTATCCCTGGCGGAGTTGGCTTTGTCTTCAGCATTTATTTTGCTAAAGTGGTTATGTATCCAGCTTTTCTTCGGCGGCCAGTGCCTGTGGTTGAAGCCTGCATTTGCATCATATATGCATTGCATAGCAATTTACCCCAAACGCGTAGCATTTCCATCGTATATGGAGCATTACGCCATTTTCAAACATGTGTATTCTGAAACATAGGCCAGGTTGGTTACCTCTTTGTTTTCAGGTGTTTTTCCCTGCATGTAATTTGAATTCTTGTTCAAGATGGTTTTCAGATATTCAGATTTATGGCATGAGATATGTGATGATAACGTTCGTCCTGTCATGTCTTCCCTCATCAGAGGTGCTTGGTTAAGTTTCTCTTCTTCCCCGATAGAGTTTTCTTTACGCAGCTGCATAATTTGACTTTGGAGTTGTTGTCAGAAATGCCCCAGCGGAGTTTTCCTCAGACTGCTGTCACGTCAGCATGTCAAGAGAAAGATTTCAGAGATTAGACATCGGAAGTCACTACTCGTCGTCAAGGTTAATATCTGGCAGTTGTCGTCAGAATTTCCCCGACAGAGTTCTCCTCAGATTGCTGTTATGGCTTCATAATTAGACTTTGAAGTTGTTACCATCATGACATGGCTTCATAATTAGACTTTGGAGTTATTGTCAGTTCTAAACGGCTTCATGATTAGACTTTGAAGTTCGTTATATCAGCACTACAAGGCTTTATGATTTGACTTTGAAGTTTGCTGTTAGCATTTTAAAGGAGGATTTCAGCGATTAGACGGTTGAAGTCGTTACTTGTTGTCAAGGCTTCATGATTTGACTTTGAAGTTTGTTGTCAGCATGGAAGGCTCCATAATTAGACTTTGGAGTTGTTATCACTGTTACAATGGCTTCATAATTAGACTTTGAAGTTGTTGTTATAATTCCCTCAGAAGGATTCTGGCTTCATAATTTGACTTTGAAGTTCGGCATAATTATCCTCGAGTAGCTGTTACGTCAGCGTTGCAGGCTTCATAATTTGACTTTGAAGTTCGGCAGAATTTTCCTCGAGTAGCTGTTACGTCAGCATTGCAGACTTCATAATTTGACTTTGGAGTTCGGCAGAGTTTTCCTCGAGTGGCTGTTACGTCAGTGTTACACGGCTTCATAAGTAGACTTTGGAGTCGTCGTTAGAAATTCCCCAACAGAGTTTCCTCTAGTTGCTGTTACGTCAGCATTACAGCAGCTTCATGATTAGACTTTGGAGTTTGTTGTCAGAAAGTTTCGTCAGCATCAAAGGGCTTCATAATTAGACTTTGGAGTTCGTCAGTATTGAATAGCTTCATAATTAAACTTTGAAGTTATTGTTATTGGCATTGGATGACTTCATGATTAGACTTTGGAGTTGTTGCCATATTTTTCCCGCAGAGTTGCTTGTTCAAGTCTTCGGATGCCTGATATCGTGCTTTTATTTAGTGAGGCTCTACCCCGGATAGTACAGGGATGACGCACTTGACGTAGTGCCCGCTTATTGTAGCGTATTTTGAAGTTGATTGTTTGGATTCAATGCCTGTGGCGTCACACCGGTGGTTAATGTTGAGATCAGGTTCTTTATCGGATGATTGATCAGTTGTTGCCGTGACAACTGGATTCAATTTTCTGGATTTTTTCCCCAAGCTGTTTGTACAGTTTATTTCTTCGGTTAGCAAATTTCTGGGTTCTTTGGTATTCAACCATCTTTTACCTGGATTTCCTAAAAGCCGTTTGGTTTTCATCCAGTCAGGTCCAAGCCGCTTGAATAGGGGCAGCTGTTGCACCCCAAAATTTGCCTAACCTTTTCTTACTTGGTTTATGTTTCATTGCATTAGCATTGCATTGTTCTAACATTTGCATAGCATAACATTGTTCATTTGTGCAGGGGATCAAGTGTGTTTTATATCCAGAGGAGCCTTGCTAGAGGTCTTATTCAAGCTTGAGAAGTCACCATAGTCATCAGGAAGAGGGTTGGGTTCTTGAGGAGTTCAGTAGTTTGTATGTGGTTAATCTCCTAATCTGAGGACCAAGTGAAGATCACCAGTGGGTTGTGAGGCCTTGATAAAGGAGAGAGTGTGTGGATAGAGCTTATAGAGTGTCTTGAGGGTCATGGTGGAGCTCAATCAAGTCATTGTGTCAAGTGTGAAGAGCCACAGTTGAGGGTGTTGCAATTAGGGTTTTCATCTGAGTAACCCTAAGTCAACTGTGCAATTGAAGAGGATCAAAGCTCAATTATAAGTCTTTGTAATCATGGATAGTTGTGTTGAGATACATGAGATGATATTCCAAGATCTATGCAAGAATAATTCAAAGTGTGAGGAGTTGCTAAATTAGGGTTCTCAGGGTAAAATCCCCTATTTAGTTCCTAACTTCAAGACCACTTATCTCAAGATGCAAGTTTCATCTCCACTTTTGGCCAACATGAAACTTGTAGAGCATGTTCTTAGATTTAATTTGAGTACTAGAAGTCCTCCATTGGATGTATAGAGCTCAAGTTATGATTCAGACAAGTTACAGGTCATCTGAGGAATGTGAAATTTGTCTGTGAAAATTCACCAACTTCTAAGGAACTCTTGACCTAGAAGGGTGTTTCTCCTAAACTTTTGGCCAACATGAAAGTTGTAGGTATTGATCTTAGCTTTCCAAATTGTACTAGAAGTATTCCATCTGATTTGTAGAACTTAAGTTATGAGGATTACAAGTTAGGGGTATTTTGGGAAAGTAAGATTATAGGTCATTTGGCATTATATGTCATTTTCTCCATCTTGCAAGCTTCAAATGCAATTTTATTCAACACAAAACTTGCTCCAAATGATGCTTTTAGGTCAACCATGTCCTCATGATGAATTGATTTGGCTTAGGGTGAGACTTGGTTTGAGAAATTTTGCAAAAGGAAGAATTAAAAGGCATTTAAGTGAAAATTCTCAAATTAATTCATTGGTGTTCAAAATAGGCCATATGAATACTCATTTTAATCAGAAAAAACATTCTAAACCCATTGGCAATATTGGATTTTTCATTTGAGGTTTTTTTCATAGCTTTATGGTTTGTTACTTCACAAGTAAGCTACATTTCACAATTTGTTTACATGATGAATTCAAGCATTCTAATCACTCTAGACTCCTTCACCAGACCACAAGGGAAAGAATGAAAGCTTCCAAGAGAAGTTTTAAGCCAAAACACGTGCACACCATTGTTGGTTTTTTGAAGGAAACTTGAAAATTGAATTTCTGGATTTAGGCCTCCATTGGATCAAAAAAGCCCACAAAAACTTTCTATTTAAGTTCTGTGAATGATTTAGAACAATTTTAGTGATCAATTCGCGCTGGAAGCAGAGATAGAGAGTTGAATTTCAAGACCTCCAAGTGAAATTGTGAATTCTGATTGAGAAGGATTCAAGCCAAATCAAGGTTCCTAGAAGCTTTATCACACTCCATTGAACGTATCTGCAAGAGATTGGACCAAGAGAAGCTTCCTAACTACCTCAATTTGAAGCTCAAAGTCAGGCATGTAACTTTCAAATTTACACTGATTCTAGCAGGATCTAGGCATGGATAGTATGTGGATAGGCTTTGGATTGAAACATAGATGAAATTTGGATAAGAATTTGGTTGATTAGAGACAAAATAGGATGCGATGTAATTTCTATTGAGAGTTAGTTTGGCCTGATCTTGAGGTTTCAACATGATCTATTTAGTTGAGGATGATCAGTGTGACAAGAGGAGTAGATCTATTGTTTTAGTTTGAGGAATGGTGAAGATACATAATTATGCATATTTTGAGATCTTCTTCGTGTTTTGTTTTCTGGTGAGAATTAGAGAATTTGGAGATCATATTTGAGATCAGGAGGAATTTTGGAGTGGATCTATATAAGTTTGGATGAGTTTTGATCACCTGTAACTGCCAGACCACCGGAGAAGATGACCGGAGGTCATCTCTAGCCATTGTGCTGGACTTCCCTCCCTTTCCCCATTCAAATGAAGAAGATGACTTGGTTACCCTTGGATCTGGTTTGAACATTGACAAAGTCCCCTCATCGTGTGGCTGTGACTTGTTCTCAGAATTGGAGTTTTGAGTATGAAACGCTGCGTTTCATTTTTGAGGTGGCAGCGCAGGAACCCTCAGATGCCTTGACTAAGTCCACCATCCAACGCCTCCCATTTATTCTTGCATTTTAATTCTTTTATTTGATTTTCTTTTTATTTTAATTGCCTTTTCATTCTTTAATTCATATTAAATCCAATATTTGTCAGAAAAACAATCTAAAAATATATCCATGATCCTCATTTTATGTGTGATTTTTCTGTGATGTTATATTTCTGGTTTGCTTATTTTTCAATTTAATTTGATTTTCTCATTTTATTAGTTTTTTTATTTTTGCATATTTGACCTATGATTTTGCTGAATTTTGATTGGCTGTTTGGTATAGTTTATGGATGAGTTTTTTGCTAGTATGTAGTTTAGAGATGTATGATCCCCTAGGATTTTTCTCATAATTTTCAGGTAGCATTTGGTTCTGTTTTGAATCAAGAACATTAGGCCTTCCATTTTAGGGTTTTAGTTAGATACCTTGTGATCTAGGATTTCTTTAGGTGACTTCCCTTTAGATTAAGGTTCTGACCCTTTGCCCACAGGTCCTTAACATGCTTAGGTTCCTTTAGAAATTTTATTAGGATTTTAGAAAGTGTTTTAGTATTTTAAGTTGATTTAATTCTTAGGCTAGTTTTTAGTTGTTCATAACATTACACTTTCCTTAGATTGACCCCAATGGTTGCCTTTAGTGCATGATAAGCTTGATAATCTTTTTTGTTGGTGTTCTAGACATGTTTAAGCTTCTGTTTTCTTGTTGGTGGTGCTTGGTTTGGTGTTTAAGCCTCCCTTTAGAAGATTTCTGTGAGCTTGTTCAATTAGGGTTTAGGAAGAGCTTAGTTGTTTTCTCTTTCTTCACATAAAACATGGATTGCTTTGAGTGCATTCCATTCTCATCCTATGATTCAAGGTCCCTATGTGAAAGCCTCATCTTTCCTTTGGAAGGATGTGTGGCATTTTACAATAGGTAGAACCTTTGAGGATGCCTTTCTCAGATGACTGGTTGAGTGTTAGGAGGGATTCCTTTGGTTTCCTTCCTGCTTACCATCATCAATCAATATTCTTGATGATCATTCTCTTCTCTTGTGTTGGAGCTTGTTGAAGCATGGAGATGAAGGCTTCTCTTGAAGATTGCTTGAAGTTGGTTTGCTTGCAGCTGTTTGCTTGTTTGCTGTTTATCTGCTCTGCTATTGAGCTATTTTGTCTACTGTTTCTCTGGCTGCTTTGCTGTTGCTTGTGTGACTGATTGACTGTGTGTTGCATTAGACTAGGTTATCATATAGTGATCTAGGCTTAAGAGCATCCTAAAGGTTGAGATTATCTCCCTTTGCTTGTCTGCATCTAGAGGTTGAGTCTGTCTCCCTCTGCTTGACTGTTATTGATTGGCTTTGCTTGTTGGCTTAAGGTTGAGTCTGTCTCCCTTGCCTGTGTTTTGTGCGTTACCTTTGGGCTTGCTTGCTCTAGAAGTTGAGCTTAGCTCCTTCTGCTTGTTTGTTGCATTGCATGCATTTTATTTACAGTTGTTTCTGTACAGTTATTTCTTTTGCTGTTGTTTTCCTTTGCCATGTTCCCCTAGGAACTATGACTTCTCTTGTTCAAGAGAAGTTATGATAGACATTAGGGTTATAACCATGCATGATAACATTAGGTAGTTCCCTCCTAACCTCAAACATAGGATAAATTTTGCATGACAACTTTAGGATTGGATCAGTTCCCCTTAGTGCGTCGTTTCTCTTCTCATCTGCAAACAAAATCAAAATACAATAATAAAGGTTAATTGACGTCGTACGCTACGGAACTTAAGCTACTTGAGAAAGGATTGTTGGAGAGTTTCTTTTCAACAGTTTGGATGTTTAGTATGGCATCCTTTGGGTGACATGCGGTGCATTCACTCTCAGGTCATAGTCTCTAGTTCGATATCAGTTGCAAACTTCCATAAAAGATACTTCTCTAAAAAAACAGAAAACAAAGATCAAAACTCTTTTTGTACTCTTGGACCTTTAATCCCTCGGAAACCCTTTTTCAGAAGGAGATTTTTGTTAACTCCCGGTTCTACTGCAAACGGTAAACGCCTAAGTCTCCGTTGAGCGAGCTGCATACACCAAACTGCTGGAACCGTCTGTTAACCCTACTCGGATAAAAAAGACAAACCTATGTCTCTCGTGTCCCGAACTACGTTTGCTCTGATCTTTCATGTTGTGTGAAAGTACGTAGGCACAAGATGCGATATCTTGGCGAGAAACCTTTCCCCGTAGTTAGGCGAACTACGTTGACTCCGATTTCTCGTTCCAGACGGGAATACGTAGGCATAAAGTGCGACACTTTGCCGAGTCATTTTCTTTTCTTTTCAGACCATACTTTTAGCGTAGATAGATGTAACAAACCCGTCAGATAAACACAATAAGCATGGATCCCATCGAGTACGATGGACGTGAGGGGTGCTAATACCTTCCCCTTGCGTAACCGACTCCTGAATCCAGACATTGGTTGCGATGACCTTGTCTTATACCTTTTGCGTCAGGTTTTTCCGATCGTTTCCTTTCCCATTCTGAGGGATAAAAAACGAAAGGTGGCGACTCTTCTGTCTTGCCAGCCTCATTTTTCGCAGTAGCGACACTGAGGAGGTTAGCCGGTAACTTCTATCTGAATAAGGATGAAGTGCTATATAGGAGAAACTTTTACATGGTCTTGTTACATTGTGTTGACTAACATGAAGCAAACTTATTGATGGAAGAGGTACACGAGGGTTCTTTTGGTACTCATGCCGGTGGACATGCCATGTCCAGAAAACTGTTAAGAGATGGGTATTACTGGATTAATATGGAATCCGATTGCTTCAAATACGCCAGAAAATTCCATAAATGCAAGATTTATGTATATAAGGTGCATGTTCCACCGACTCCTTTGAATGTGTTAACATCTCCTTGGCCCTTCACTATGTGGCGAATCGATATGATCAAAAATATTGAGCCGACTACTTCCAATGGTCATCGCTTCATTATGGTTGCGATTGATTACTTTACAAAGTGGGTAGAAACAGCTTCCTTTGCCAATGTCATGAAACAGGTGGTCGCCCGATTCATAAAGAAGGATATCATTTGTCGTTTCAGAATTCCAGAGAGAATTATTACTGATAATGGTTCAAATTTAAATAACAAGATGATGAAGGAATTGTGCCAAAGTTTCAAGATTGAGCATCACAACTCTTCTCCATATTTCCTGAAGATGAATGGCGCTGTTGAGGCAACTAACAAGAATATCAAGAAGATTGTGCAGAAGATGGTTGTAACCTATAGAGATTGGCACGAGTTGTTGCCCTTTGCTCTTCACAGTTATCGTACTTCGGTGTGTACGTCAACCGGGGCAACTCATTTCTCACTGGTGTATGATACAGAAGCAGTCCTACCATTAGAAGTTGACATTCCTTCTTTGAGGGTATTGTCTGATATGAAGCTTGACGAAGCTGAATGGGTGCAGACCAGGTTGAATCAGCTGAGCTTGATTGACGAGAAGATATTGGAAGCCATTGCTCATGGTTGGTTGTACCAGAGTAGGATGAAGAAAGCCTTTGATCAAAAAGTGCATCCTCGGTGCTTCCATACGTGTGATTTGGTGTTGAAAAGGATCCTTCCTCCTCAGACAGATCACAGGGGAAAATGGACTCCCAACTATGAAAGTCCATATATGGTGAGAAAGGTTTTCTCTGGCGGAGTCTTATTACTATCAACCATGTGAGCGCAAACGTGGTTAAAAAATACTTTGCTTAAAAGAGACCCGCTGGATAGAAAAAGAAAAGTCCAGGAAAAAATGGAGCATCCCAGCGAACCATAAAAAGAATAGGTTTGGGAAAAAATTAGGGATAAAAGAAAAGAATGAACCTGCAAAGTTGAAAACCTGAAAAGGCGACTTTGGCAAAAATGGGTATCCCGGTGTATTGAAAACCCGAAAGGGAGATCCAGGCAAAAGTTAGGGATTTGAAAGAAAATGATTGCGGTCTGTGTTTAAAAGGAAAGGAATCAGTCCAATCAGTCTTTTTAGAAGGAGAAACATGGGGGAACATCGAAGACATACAGGTTATAGCTGAATCGCCACATGGTGGTTGTCTGTTTCCACATTGCTGACATTTGTATATATTCTTTTGCTTTTTGCACAATTACCTCTTTTCAGGAATTGCATCCGAATTGTAATTCTCCTATTTATAGGCCTTTCATCAATAAAGTATTCAATTCAGTCAAAGAGCTTTCCTTTTCTTGTTTTTACATTTACTATTTTATTTGTAAAAAAACGTCTGATATTTTTTATGAACGTTACAGGTGAAAACATAAGGCTTTGCAAAGCATAATGAAAGCAATAGATTTACTTGAACGGTGAGTGTCATAAATGGTAACTGAGGTAACCATTTTGCACATGGGGCATCCTATTTGTTTCTTGTTTGTTGCAGGATGGCATGATCCTTTCCTCAGTAGAGCGGTTATCCCCCGTGATGAAGTTCTAACAGTAATGCATGGCGAATAATTCCTCTCCCTAGCGGAAGTTCATAGTCGTATTTCCCAGCCGAAGTTTACTCATACTCCCCAGCGAGTTTTCAAAGGGTGACTATTTCATATAGAATGTAGTCAGGCATTTTCAGTTCCATAGAGCAAGGTTTTTGTCTCCCCACCAAGGCTAATTCTCAGCAGCAAGGTGGATTTATTCTTAGCATTTTTAGCAGAGTAAGGTTGAAGGATATTCCCTCAGCGACAAGGTGGATTCCAATTCAGTGTTACTCTCCAGCAGAGGCAACATCCTTGACGTCCTTCCCCCAACGGAGTTGATGCTCTGGCGTCTCTCCCCGGCAATATCAGTATTCAGAAATTTCTTCCTCGAGCAAAATTTAGTGTTGATTCCCTCGACAGGTACATCAATGACAGATTGATATCTCTAGATAAGTCCAATGATCATTGGCATCTTTTAGGATTAGTTGTCGGGACGAGCTCCCAACAGATGGTATTCTCATTATCCTCAGGGAAGATGTTTAAGCAGAGTGTGTTTATTCCCCAGTAGAGTGGAGTTCTCAGTAGAAGTTTTTGATATCCCCTGTAGGGTGAAGTTTTTCGGAAAGCCATCCAGGGTGTATTTCCCAACAGGGTGAAGTTTTTTCAGGAGAGCCATCCAGGGCGTATTCCTCAGCAGGGTTAGTTGTCGATCCTCTCAGCACTCCTCCGGGTTGTGTTCCTTTGCATTTGCATTTGCATAGCATCCTTCTAAATGTGTAGCATTTCCATTTCATATGGAGCATTACGACATTTTTAAACATATGCATCTGATGCATAGGCCAGGTTTGATACCTTTGGTTCCAGTTGTCTCTACGACAAATGAGGTTTTATTCAGAAGAGTTTTGTGTTACCCCCGTTAGAGTGGATCTTTTGGTTGTTCATTTTATTGGGTTTCTCCAGCAGAATCATTTGTAAACATTTTCTTCCCGGTTGAGTTGTTTATTTAAACTTCTTTCCCCTAGCAGAGTTGTTTGTTAACTTCTTTTTCTTCAGCTGAGTTGTTGTTTTAACGCCATTTTTCTTGACAGAGTCGATTGATTCTATTTCTTGCATATTTTGGGTGTGTCATCCCAACTTTTGGTTGGTAATTCCCATCATAGTCCAAAGTCTTGTGATTGTTATTCCAACTTTTGGTTGGTAATCCTTGGGTGTGTTATCCCAACTCTTGGTTGGTAGCCTTTGGTCCCCCCTACAGAGTCGCTATCCCAATTCTTGGTTGGTAGTCTTTGCTCCATTCCAACTTTTGGTTGGTGACCCATTGGCGGTTGGATGTTATTCCAACTTTTGGTTGGTAATCCTTGTTTTCCTTGGCAAAGTCGGTTATTCCAACTTTTGGTTGGCAGTCTTCGTTGTAGTCAGTTCGCCTTTATTCAGCATTTCCGGAGATCCTAACTTTTGGTTAGAAGCCTTGTATTCCAACTTTTGGTTGGTATTTCTATATGATCATCCCAAATTTTGGTTGGTAGTCTTCTTTGGTGGAGTCAGCTTTGTTTGATGCCCTGGCGGTCCTAACTTTTGGTTAGTAGCCTTATTTCCCAACTTTTGGTTGGATTTTATCCCCTACAAAGTCGTTATTCCAACTTTTCGTTGGTGTTGCGGTGAGAATCGTGATACCAAGCTATTGATTAACTTGAATCTTTAATTCTTAAATTCACAACCGGACTTTAATTTATCCAAAGGAAAGGTCTAAAGAAAGAAAAACCCTTTTCGCGATGTTACAACAATGCTAAGAGATTCGGGGATCGGGGGTTGGTTATGCATAGGGTAGGTATTTCACATCCTAAACATCTGTAGTACTCTACAGGAACCTTTTGTTTGTTTGCATGCTAAGTTGGTAAATATTTTCTAAAGGTTGGGATTGGGTAAAAGGTGAAGGTTAAGACCTAAGGATAGTTTCTAAGCTTGCTCGCAAAGACATTGCGTCATCTGCCTACGTATCCTAACTAGGATAGAATCAGAGAAATCGTAGTTCACCTCACTAGGGTTGAAGAACACTTGATTATGATCAAGGTTCAAAGGGGAACAAACATTTTAATGCTTGTGTAGAGTTTAACAAAACTCTCTATATCTATGTTGAACACTCAAGAAAGGGGAGTAAGTAATCATTTCCATGATTCTTACATAGAGTTAACCAAACTCTATCCTAAAGTTCTACATTGTAAGACCAATTGGTTCTATCCAGACCAAAAGGTGGGAGAAGGAGGAAGGTTGCTCGTCAAGATATCGCATCTTGTGCCTACGTATTCTCATTGTTCAATGAGAAATCAGAGCGGTCGTAGTTCGGGCACAAACTACAAAATAAGGATCTATTGGTTCTTTACAGACCAAAAGAGGGTGAAGATTCTATCCAGACCTATGAGTTTAAATCCTATTGGTTCTATCCAGACCAAAAGGAGGGGAAGGTTCTATCTAGACCTATGAGGGTATCCTATTGATTCTATCCAGACCAAAAGGGGGAGAAGGTTCTATCCAGACCTATGAGTTTAAATCCTATTGGTTCTATCCAGACCAAAAAGGGGAGAAGGTTCTATCCAGACCTGTGAGTTTAATGAGCTATCTATGACCCAAGGGTCAATAGAGAGACTTTCCTTTGGAAGGGAAAAGATGACGCAACTTGGATGAGAACTAAAGAGTTCCATCACTTGGGGAAAGTAAACTTAAGAAAGCATAAACATTCACACATGATGAATATAAGGGATATGGTTACAACCAAGAATGATCAAGCATATTATAATAAGCAAGGATCTAAATCAGGATGAATGGTTACAACCAAATCAAGCATTTAAGATATTACAATACTAATGATTTCAATCAAGATAGATGGTCACAACCAAAGCAAGTATCAAGATATTACAATATCAAGAAGGGTAAGTTCTTACAAG
Organism: Lathyrus sativus; assembly: GCA_963859935.3. Taxonomy (NCBI): domain Eukaryota; kingdom Viridiplantae; phylum Streptophyta; class Magnoliopsida; order Fabales; family Fabaceae; genus Lathyrus; species Lathyrus sativus. The sequence continues at coordinate 248,465,525 of OZ012735.1, forward strand.
ACTTAAGCATAAGAAAGTCACAACCACAAACATATCATAACAAAGATGGGGATATATCTTAACAAAGATGGCAGGGGATCTTAACAAAGATAAAGATGTATCTGAAAAAGAATGGTTTCTTAGAGCTTACAAGATGCCATATGTAATTACAATTATCAAGCGTAATCAAATAATGTCACAACAAATGTAAGTGAGAAGTTTTAAAACTTCACGGGGAAAACTTTCAAGTTTTAAGAGAAGATCAAACACTAATGCTTACAAGCAAGAGTTTTAGTCAAACTCAAGTACACAAGGATGCTAACAAGCCAAAATCATAACTTTAAAATAAAAATCAAAAGAGAATAAAATTAAAGTTTTGAAATGAATAAATGAGAGATAGGAAGGTGAAAACCCTAAAAACATTCATGGTAGCATGTGAAATGCAAGTAGAAAGTTCACATTTATGAGTTTTAGGTTTACCTCTTGAAGCAAGCTTAAGCAATAATAAAAATAGAGATATTGAGAGCTCTTACAAGGTCTTCAAATGTTCCTAGGTTGATGAATAGATGCTCCAAACAACCTCCAAGCAAACTAGTGGACGAAATGCCTTGTAAATGAAGGAAAAACTCTAAAATCCAAAGGTTTCAAAGACCAACTCACTCAAACCTTGTTACATAAGTGTGGAAGTGATTTGGATAGCTTCAATACATCATATTTGATGTGTTTGAAGTATTTCTTGAGTTGGAAAAAGTTTGGAAATGGTTTTGGAAGGTGTTTTGCAAAAATAAATTTTGAGGGATTTTGGAGACTTAGTGAGATTTTGCAAGAATTTGGTGATTGTGTAAGGGAGAGAGTTCTAAATGGTTTCTAGCATAGAACTGGTGTGCTTTTGATGTAGGAAGTGAGTTCTATTTATAGTCAAAGGCCTTGGATCAAGGTATGGGCAAAAGTGAAGCAAATTGCCAATTTTAACCTTCCATAATGAAAATCTGAGTTTTCCAATGCAATCTTCATACTTGTCCTTAAGCCACTCTACTAAGATACTCTCCATGCCCTATATATTGTTTTCATCATGTTTTATAGGTTAGGAGGTGACTTGTTGAAGTAAAGTTGATGATTTGACAAGGGTAGCCACCTTTTTTCTCTTTCTTCACTATTTACTTTTGCAACTTGCATTAAATAAAGATTTCCTTTGATCTTTGTGCCATTTTCGTGGGAATTGATGTTAAAAATGTTCATTATCATGCAAACATCATAAATGAGGTTTAGTCTTTGATTAGAATCGATTTGGAGAGGTTTTGGAATAAAAAAACTCATGCTGACCTAGTTTTGCGAATGTGAGTTTTTGCCAACTTGTGGATCTTGGTTCTCTCTAACCAGGAAGAGTTATAGAACCCACTTGTACTTTTAAAAATCCCCAATTAGGTACTACAATATTTATGCTTGTGTTAGGAACTTATTCTCCTTGAAACTAGGTCAAAAAACCTTGTGTGGTTAAGGAGTTATGGCTTTGCCCTTTTCAAAACCTTAATTTCCTAACTTTTGCGGTTACTCCCTAACCCTTGATCCAATGGTCATGAAACTTCATGGGTAGGTGTAATATATCATTAGGACCATTTTTATTCCCATCTTGAGGTCAAATTCCTCATGAGTGAAGAGTTGACTTTTCGGTCAACCGAATGATCGATCGGTGGCTACCGAGTCGACTGTTGATGTTCCGGGTATTTTGAGGCCTTGAAACTTCTTGAGTAGACTTTACTAAGCCATAGGAACTTCATGGACCATGATCCCACCATTGGAACACCTTTTAAATCAAAAGTCAAACTACAGTTGACTTTTCCTGATCGAAAACCCTAATCGGGTATCCTGAACTGCACTGTTCTTAATTCCTGGATGACAACCTCGAATTGGATTCATACTTGATCCAATGGAATATATTTGATGATGTAGAGACTTATTTTAAGTTGAATCAATCTAAAACGTTGACTGATTAACCCTCGAAACCTCGATTTCGGCTGTACAAAACCCTGATTCCTGTATCTTGACAAAGACAAACTTGAAATAGGTTATGGTTAGATAATCAAATGAATATGATCCTAAAATGATGAGGAGGATCTAAGGGGTCAAAATTTGGGGTGCAACAGTTGGTAATCCGTCGTTTGTTGGACGTTATCCCAACTTTTGGTTGGTAATCCCCAGCTGGGTCCAAAGCTTTGTTTGTGTTATTCCAACTTTTGGTTGGTGGTCTGCCTTTCCTGGATGTCATTCCAATTCTTGGTTGGTAACCTTTTGGTGGTGGTATGTTTATCCCAACTTTTGATTTGTAGTTCTCCTTTATTCCTCGGCGAAGTCGTTATCCCAACTTTTGGTTGGTATTTGTGACTTGTCAGATTTTTTATTCCAACTCTTGGTTGGTAATCTTCGGTTTGTGGGAATTATACCTACTTTTGGTTGGTAACCTTTGCCTCGATCCCAACTTTTGGTTGGTAATCCATCGGTAATGTCTTTTTCCCCAGCAAAATTGTTATTCCAACTTTTGGTTGGTAGTCTTCGCCCTTTGGGGTGTGATTCCAACTTTTGATTGGTAGCCTTGGTTTGATTTCGACTTTTGGTTGGTAAGATTTTGTTGACACGATACCAACTTTTGGTTGGTAATCCCCAACTTAGTCGTCTTGTTGATTTTATTCCAAATCTTGATTGGTAATCTTCTTTTCCTGGTTGACGATTCCGACTTTTGGTTGGTAGTCTTTGTTTTGGGTTGACGATTCTGACTTTTGGTTGGTAATCTTTGTTTTGGGTTGACGATTCTGACTTTTGGTTGGTAGTCTCTGTTTTGGGTTGACGATTCCAACTTTTGGTTGGTAGTCTCTGTTTTGGGTTGACGATTCCAACTTTTGGTTGGTAGTCTTTGTTTTGGATTGATGATACTAATTTTTATTGGTAGTCTTCTTTTGTTGGTTCAACTATTGGGGGTCGGTACTTTTTTTTCCCGCAGAGTTCGCCTTCGGTTGGTGTTCTAGTGATTCTAACTTTTGGTTAGTAACCTTGTTCTTCAGCTTTTAGGTTGAAGGTTATCCCTTGAGGATTAGAAGTAATTCTGACTTTTGGTTGGTAGCTTGTGTTCGGTTTTGTCTCATCTGGTGATTTCAACTTTGTTCGGTATTTCGGTGATCCCAACTTTTGGTTGGTAGCTTGTATTTATTACCTTTTGTTGCATTCTGACTTTTGGTCAGCATATTCCCTAGTGGAGTTATCTTTAGGTCGTAAAGTCGTTGAGTTTACTTCCTGTACGACTTGGGGGGTATCTTTTGACTTTATCCCAACTCTTGGTTGGTACTCTTTTGTCGGTCATCCCATTTTTTGGATGGTATCCTTTGATTATTATCTTCTGGTAGACACTTGTTCCCCACAGAGTCGACTGTTTAAGCTTCTTTTTTTATTTTTCCTAGTGGAGTTATCTTTCCCTCAGGTTGTAAGTATGTTGATTGTACGTTCTATAGGTTCTTAATTTGAGTTTTTGTCCCCTAGAAGGTTATCTTTGGGTGGCATTCTCGTTATCCCAACTCTTGGTTGGTATCCTCTGGTTATTATCCCAACTTTTGGTTGGTATCCTTTGCTTCATCCCAACTTTTGGTTGGTACCCCTTTGATCGTTATCCCAAATTTTGGTTGGTATCTGGTGGTTGTTTATCCCAACTTTTGGTTGGTATCCTCTGGTTGTTATCCCAACTTTTGGTTGGTATCCTTTGCTTCATCCCAACTTTTGGTTGGTACCCATTTGATCGTTATCCCAACTTTTGGTTGGTATCTGGTGGTTGTTTATCTCAACTTTTGGTTGGTATACTCTGGTTGTTTTTCCCAACTCTTGGTTGGTGTCCTTTGTTTCGTTCCAAATTTTGGTTGATGTTTTATTTATCTTGGATTGTTATCCTCAGAGTGTCATATCCTAACTTTTGGTTGGTATTCACTATTCTGCATCCCCGCAGATTGCAAATTTCCGGGTTCTTTTGGTATTCAATCTCCAAGTACCTTGAATGTTTGAAAGACGTTGCTATCATCCCTTCAGGTCCAAGTTGTTTGAATAGGGGCAGCTGTAGCACCCCAAAATTTGCTCTTTCGTTTTAACCGTAACTGGCTTATGTTTCTCTGCATTTTGCATTTCCGCATATCATAGTATTGATTCTTGAGACATGGGATCAAGGTGTTTCTGTGGTTCAGGGTTCCCTTTTATTGCAAGAGTCTAAACAGCGAGTGTCAGAGGCTCGGGCATTTATTTTGCCCAGCAATCGAGCAGTCGATTTCATTTTATTCAGCAGGTTATTTTCAGCCCAGGAGACGGTGTACAGGCTATCTCAGGCGTTCTCACAGTTATGATATTCAAGAGCAAGTTTCAGAGGCTTAACAGAGCTCAGAACAGGTGGCAACGGGCAATTATACAGGATTCCTTCCATTTGGCGCCAAAAGTGGCAAATTTTGAACAGGGTAACCAATTACCTGATATAGGGTAACCAGTTACTTCAAGCGAAATTTGCCAAAATATTTGAATTTTCACCATGTGCAATTTTCCAATCATTCTTAACCATTGATTTCACTTGATCATATTTGGAAGGATCTAGAATTGTTTCAACTTTCACCATTTCCCTCCAAATTGCAAACACTCTATTCCTAATTCTACTCCTAATTTCCATTCCAAAGGCTAATCCACACTCCAAACCATATTTTGATTCCAAACCTATAGCTTATTTAAGTGAATTTGCTCCAAACCTAAAAAAGAACCCTTCATTTTTAGACTTCACTCTCATTCTTGAGAATTTGCTCTCAATTTTCTCTCCACCTTTTCACTCCCAAAACCTCCATTAAATCTCTTTCACTTGAGATCTTTGATTCTTGATTGGAATCATAGAATTCTAGAGCTAAACCTCCATCATTCATCTCTGTTGTCTTCAATTCACCATTCAATTTTTGTTTGGTTTTGGATCTGAATTTGGAAGCTAGATTGGAAGTGCTTTTTGGATCATTTTTGCTTGATCTTCATTTCTACCATAAGGAAGCTCTTGGATCTTAAAGAATCTATGGGTTTCTTGCTTGGATCTACTAATTTCAAGTGAATCAACACTCACCAAAGCAAATCTCAGATTTGAAGGTTGGCAATTCTAGATCCATTTCTATTTTGAGCTTATTTGAATAATCACAATGTAGATCCATAGTTTTTGCTGCTTTTTGATCCATCTTGTTGATTTGGATCTTGGTGATTTGTGATTTTAGTGTTTGATTGTGTTTACATGATGTTTGTTCACTGTTTCTTGGTGTTAATTTCGTGCTTGATTGATATCATGTTCATATGGATGATTGGATAAGATGTTGGATGTTGAAAATTGATTTTAAAAGCTGTTTTTCTGGTTCTGGTTCAGTGGTAACCGGTTACCTTATATAGAGTAACCGGTTACGCAGTGCAAATTTCACTGAGGCAGTTTGTTTTTCAATAGAGTAATCGGTTACCCTATATTGAGTAACCGGTTACCACTGAGGCAAAATGTAATTTTCTTGCATTTTCTTGCTTGTTTAGTATCCTTTCCACAGGTTAACTTCATGGATTGATATGATGCATTTATGTGGATTTGTTTGGACATGTTTTATCGTTCTTGAATGTTTGATCTCGATTCTTCGACGCGCGACTTTTGGTTTCCGTTTGAATGCATAACATGTTGATATTGCTTGATTGATGAGTGATCATTTATTATGCTTGCTTGTGGCATGATTAATTAATTATCATTGAATGCTTGTTGCTGGATAGAGTGATGCATGATTGCATTTGTTTCCGATTCCGCTTCATGCATATTCGTTTGATCATTTGATCGTCCATTTTTGAAATGCATGTTGATCTTGATGATTCTTGTTGATGCAATGTTGTTGATCATTTATGATTGTTTGTCAAAGCATGTTCGTACTGGTATGATGTCAATCCATGATTGTTGTTGGCATTTATTTAATTGCACTCAAACATGCTTACTGCTCTGTTTTCCACAGTTGTTCTTGCTTTGAACTTGCATGCTGTCTTTGCCTTGCTTGCTTGCTGCCTGACTTTTCACACCTGTTTTTGTGCTGAATCATGTGTTGTTATATGCTGTCTTGCTTGCATGCTAGATATTATTGTTGTTTTGTGCAGGAGGCGTTGTGGTAGCTGCTATTTTAGCCTTGTTTTTTTGCTTTTTTTGCTTTGTCTTTGCATGTTCCCTTAGGACTCTTATTCCAATTTAATTTACGATTATATTTGGAGTAAGATAGATATTAGGAGTTTAATCCATGCATGATAACATATAGGATAGTCCCTTTTAACCTCAACCTTAGGTCCATCTCTTGCATGCTAACATTAGGATAAAATCTCCTTTCGCATCCCAACTTTAGGATCACTTTGCATGACAACGTTAGGGCCGAGTTTCCCCTTAGACCTTTCGTGCGTCTCTCTTATCATCTCAAAACAAATTCCAACTCATTTAATAAATACAATGAACATTGTGCGCTACGAGTCTTAAGCACATGGGAAATGATGAGTGAGAGGTTTCTCCTCACTTGCCTAGATTGTTTAGCGTATGCCCTTTGGGCGATATGCGACGCATTCGCTCCTATGTCATAGTCTTTAGTGCAACGTGAATCACAAAGCAAGCTAATTCACTTTATTAAAACTCACAAACAAAAGTCAAACATTTTATCGTTCTGGATTTACGTTTCAAACATCATTTTCATAAAAGATTACGTTACTTTTCTGTTCTACCGCAAACATGCATCGTCCCTAACTGCTGGAATGGTAACTTAACATTACTCATAAAAAACACTTAACCAATTCGTGGTTTCGTTTACCCGAACTACGTTTGCTCTGATTTCTCATATCATATGAGGATTGTCGCTACTGCGAAAATCGGCGACGGCTGAACAGAAGAGTCGCCACCGTGCGTTATTTATCCTACGGGAGGGAAAGGAAACGCTCAGAGTAAACCTCGCACAACACGGGAAAAGGTATGGTCGTCGCAACCAAAACCTGGATTCGGGAGTCGGTTACGCAAGGGGAAGGTGTTAGCACCCCTCACGTCCGTCGTACTCGACGGGATCCACGCTTGTTTTCGGGTATGGATTGTTATTCTATCTACTCTACAGGTTAAGGGTTAAAGGAGAATAAAATGAAAATAAAATGACTCGGCAAAGTATCGCACTTTATGCCTACGTATTCCCGTCTGGAACGAGAAATCAGAGTCAACGTAGTTCGCCTACCTACGGGAAAGGAGGGGAAGGTTGCTCGCTAGGATATCGCATCCTATGCCTACGTACTTTCATATAGCATGAAAGATCAGAGCAAACGTAGTTCGGGCCACGGAAGACACAAGCTTGTCTTGATTGATTTTATTCCTTCTGAAAAAGGTTTTCTGATTAGCAGTCCAAGCGGACAAAAATGACGTCTTGATGAGTTCACATTCTTTTACGGAAGAAGTGTCTTTTATTGTGTTTGAAATCTTATTGTGTTTTTCTGTTTGTTTTGAGGAAGAAGAGACAGAACTCTAACCTACGGTTGCAAAGGGAATCAAACTATCCTAATGTTATCCTGCATGGGTTAAGACCTAGTGTCTATCATGCTCCTCTCTTGCACAGAGAGAAACAGAGATCCTAAGGGAATAGACGGCAACAGAAACAATAGCAGATATACAGTAAAGCAATAAAATGCATGGGTGCAGCAATACAAGCGAGGCAAGGGAGTCCCACTCAACCTCGAACCTAGAAAACAATAGGCAAAAGTGAACAGACTTCACTGTCAACCCAACAGGGTAAACAGCAAACAATACAGTCCAGAAAACCAATCAATACATCAGAAATGAAATACAGCAAAATAAACAGCCACAGCAGCTCTGCACCAACACCTATCTTCAGGTCATCTCCAATCAGCTACAAGCTTCTGGCAAGCCTCAGTCTCCATCTCCATAGCTTTCAAGCAAGGGCTTTGGTTATCAATCTTCAGTCTACAATGGCTTTTCTTCAAGTCCTATCCTCCAAGCTGAGGGATCAATCACTAGAGTGAATTGGGTGTTAAGCAATTAGTTGACTACCAAGGGTGGCAAACCAACTGCTACTAACACATAAGATATTTTCTCTCAAGAGTTCTATCCCTTAGACAGTAGCACCAAGCCTTCCAAAGGAAGGGGGTGAGTGTCTAAGAGAGACTCTGTATCACAGAGAGGAATGGAGGCAGTCAAAACCTTCCATGTTTGAGAATCAAGCTTCCTAATCTAGAGCTCTGCCTAGCTCCTAAACCCTAATCTCCTCAACAGCTGCTAGCAGGAATCTCCTCATCAACTCTGGAAGTTGGTCTTCAGGCTCTGGATCTCCAATGGCTTCAATATCACAAGTCTTCAGCTCCTCCAATCCCCAGACAGTCCCAATACCCACACAGACAAATCAATAATCCCCAGAGGGCACACCACACCAATCAATCAAATATAGACAGTAATATACCAATAGCAGTAGGGGAATCCTAGTGATTTCTAAGGGGATCTATCCTATACCCATAACCCCTATAGTCCATACCCAAAAAAATCAAATGAAAATTTCCTAAAAGAATTAAACTATCTCACCTAAGTTGATCTAAAACCCTAATTTTGTTCATGTTGTTCACACCTAAACTAAACACCTAAAATTAATCCCTAAAAATATGAATTAAATTGTATGTACGAGCTAACAATGTCTATTAATCAACCTAAAAAGAATGGACAAAAAATATTATAGCAACTAGTAGAACAAAAATTATCAAAATCATGTATGAAATGAAACACCTAAAATATGTATTTATTTGGAAAATATGGGAAAAATATCAAATAAAAAATAAACTGCAATTTTCATTTTTTATAATTTTCTAGACACCTTGAAGAAATTAATGCAAAAAGAATCAGTTGAAAATATGCATTTTATGATTTATTATGATTTATTTAAGAATTAATATTTTTGAAGAAATAAAATGAATTAAAAGTGGAGAGGGGTGCAGGGAGTAAATTGATTCAGTTAAAAAAACAAGGATGGGCCCAGACTGGGGGGCGCGCATAGCAAGCGCGTCTGGGCCCAATGCTATCAGAAAACTTAACAAAAAAATAAAAAAACATGAACGGTGTCAATAGCAAATAAAACAGTTGAATATTGTTGGGCCTTGGCTGAGGGGGGTGGCATTAGCAAGTAGAGTTTGAGCCCGCTCAGAAACTTAAGTGAAACGCATCGTTTCACTCCTAGGACTTCCCTCCATTTCTAACTTCAAACCACATCCGTTGGATTAGACTCAGAGTCGTGGTCAAACAAGAGATCCCACGGCTATCCATCATCGTCCCCAATGGATCATCTAGGGTTTCAGAAAACCAACACCCATGCATGCTCCTTCCACCTCCTCGTGCTCTCTCCATTCGTCATGAAATCACAAGATTCAAAAAGCAAAAACGATCCATTTTCTTCCCTCTACACAACCATAGCATCAACTCCTTCTAGAACTCAACCAATAAATGAACCCGATAGGTAGAACAAATAGAATCCACCATGAACACCTGATATCAACTGCTTCAATTCTTGCCAAAACTTATCCTATCCTAATCTACACCTCATACTGGTCATTCTAAGCTATATAATGAGAATTATCGTGCCATATTCCATGAGATACAACCCTTAACAGAATTGGTGCATCATACTCAATCTTCATGAAACCTCCCCAAACTTATCAAAATCAGTCCTCTACCCTATCTTAACAACTCTATACTAACAATTCCCTAAGATTCTAACTAAATCATGCAATACGAAGAGAAAACAAACCTGGTGCAAAATGGTGAAAACAGTTATGGAAACCCTTGAATCTAATGCTTGCAGTGATTGGAACTTGATCAATGACCTTGATTAGGAGTTCTGTATGCAATGGCCTTTGTGCAAACTCCTTGAATCTTGTACTTGAAACCTTCTTGCAAATTGGATGATGAAGATGGATGGCACGATCCTTGCTCCAATCTACCAAATCTTTGATGGAATTCTGATTTAGGAAAGGTGTTGATGAAGATCCAATCAAGAAGTGTGAGAATTGATGGAGATTTGAGAGAGTTTGAGATGCTTTTGCAATTTGGAGAAAGTGATTGAAACTTGTGATTTTGAGAGAATGATATCACCAACCATGGCATGAACCATCTCATATCAATATATACATGATGTTAGAAACTCCTAGAAGCTTGGAGAAGCTTCCCTTGCACAATTTCCCTTGCATTTGGTTTATGTATCTTCCATTACAAGTAACCATGGATAACTCCCAAAATGTGAACTAAGCTCAAAATTCTACTTTAGCCAATGTCTTTAAAATGATCTTTCCATTCAAAATGACCTATAATTTTGCTTCATTTGGCCAAAATATGAAAAATCTCATTTTTAAGTCCATTTTTATTCATTAAATCCAACAATTTTGAAACCTTGTGCTATGAATCTTTCCAATCTCTCATGGTCACTTTTCTAGACTCAAAATGTCATTTGGAACAAGTTTTATGTTGTAAAGTTTTCCATTTGAAGCTTCCTTGTATGAGTTTTGGGCATAGATTGAAATGACCTGTAATTCTCAGATGACCAAAATACCCTTTGCTTGCCAAGACCATAAGTAGAGTTCCACAAATCATATGAAGGCATACTATACCATTATAGAAAGCTACGACAATGAGGAACAACTCTTATGTTGACTAGAAATTCATTTGAAATCTCCTTGAGGGGTAAAAATTGCTTGGAAGTCAAGTCACTTTCACAGACAAAATTTCAGATACCTCAGATGACCTGTAACTTGCAAGGACCATAACGTGAGTTCTATAAATCTCCTTGATGTCTTCCACCACTAAAATTAAAGGTCTTGAGATCCTCTACAAGTTCCATGTTGGCCAAGGATCCATTTGAAGCTTGTATTTTGACTTATCTTGCTTGGAAATTTGACCTAAACTAGGGGATTTTACACAGAAACCCTAATTTAGAAACTCCTCTTCTCCTTGATTTCTCTTGAATTCTTCTTAGCATAACAACATATCCTTCTTTACATGTCAAATGGTGAACCCCACATCTCTCCAATAGACCTTAATGCCCTTCCATCAGTCATTTGACCTAGAGTTGACTCAGGGTTGACCCAGATGAAACCCTAGTTGACTGTCTTCATCCACAACTCTTGTGACTACACCAATGACTTGTCTCCTTCTCCAAATGACTTTCTAAGTCTCCCATGATGTCCACATACTCTCTATGCCCTCAATTCACAGCTCATACTTTCTTTGTTGACCCTCAGGTGCCCTCAGATAGGAGATAGATTAACTGCTTGATCCATTGACTTGATAGCTTCCCAATTTTTCTGAAGACTTGAATGAGGTTGAATTTGAATAATAACCTATTTATAGGCCTCTAGAGATGAGAATAATGATTGGTTCCCTGTTGGCTGACTTGCTATGCTTATGCTATGCAGATGAGTAACCTATGTACATGACTCTATATGCAAATGCTAATGATATTGAAACATAAACCAAGTGAATAAGGTTGAGCAAATTTTAGGGTACAACAGCTGCCCCTATTCAAGCGACTTGGACCCGATTGTATGAAGAGCCTGGAGCCTTCAGACATTCGCGGTACGAGACGGTTGAATACTAGGAACCCGGAAATTTGCCAACCGCAGAAATAAACTACGCCCCTGCCTGGGGAACGAAATTCGTCAGCTGAATCTGACTGTTACGGCGATCCACCGATCACGTGCGACCGTGCTGGGGATGACTCGTCTTTTTATGTAAGGAATCACATTTTTCCACGTAAGGAATAATTTCTTTTTTCAATCGGTCCACGTCAGGACTAAACTTTCCACGTAAGGAATCAATCTCTTTCCACGTAAGGAAACCATCTTCTTTCCACGTAAGGAAACATCGTCTTTCCACGTAAGGAAACCGCTTTTCTTCCACGTAAGGAATGCCCTTGATATGTCCGCGTAAGGACTCTAATCTTTCCACGTGAGGAATACTATATCAATCTTTCTTTCCACGTTAGGAATGTCATCTTTCCACGTAAGGAACACCTCTGTTCCACGTTAGGAATGCAACTTTCTTTCCACGTAAGGAAACCACAATCTTTCCACGTTAGGAATACAACTTTCCACGTTAGGAATAACTTGATCTGTCCACGTCAGGACTAAATTTTTCCCCGTAAGGAAACAACTTCTCTTTCCACGTAAGGAATAGACCTGTCCACGTCAGGACTCTCGTTTCGTCTTGATTCGCCCACGTCAGGCCTCGCCTCTTGAAAACTTGTCCACGTTAGGACCCATATCTCAACCTGCTGAAGAACTAAACTTGTCCACGCCAGGACTTGCGCGTCTTTGACTTGCTGGGGAAATAAGACCGTGTCCACGTCAGGACTCATACTCGTCAAACTGGAAGAAATGTCCACGTTAGGACTCCGCATTCCATCAATTCTGAGAAATCGAATCTGCCCACGTTAGGACTAGCACCTCCTATCAGCCCAGGGAAATAAAACTGTCCACGTTAGGACCCTCACTTCTTTAGCACGAAGAAATCCCGTCAATAAAATTGTCCACGTCAGGACTCATTTCTCCATTGATCCCAAACCACAAACTTCTTAGCACTGACGCGACAGCGACCTTGAGGCGGACTCTACTGGGGATATTTGAAAACCAACCCACTGGATGCCTGTTCTGATAACTGGCGGTGGTCTCTGAAATTATGGTTCATGAAACCTTTTAATGCTGACGTAACAACAACTTTGAAGGAAACAATCCGCCGGCCGGACTAGAGGAACTTCAACAAGAACCCTGGCGGGGAAATAAGTAATTCTGCTTAGGGACAACGAGAAATTTATCCTATTGACTCTGTGGTGAACACTGCCAAAGTTGACACTTCGTCGAATGTCTCACGTCGAGATCCTGAATGTTTTATTGATTCACCTGAGCAAGAGCTCTCTCTACCTGCAAGAGAAACAATACTTGAAACCAATGGTTAGCCAACCTAGTTTGTGTTTCACAAATGCGTATGTTTGACAACGATGCAATGCTCCATTCGACATGGAAATGCTACACGTGCTTATTTGGTGGATGCAAGTATGACACTATAGGCCGATGCAAATATGACACTATATGCCACTGCAAATGCAGTCCCGAACTGCTGGGTACAGAACTGCTTCAGCAAAATAAATGCTGAAGATGATGCCAACTCCGCTGGGGATAGCCAGGTGCTACAAAATCATTCCAGCAAAATAAATGCTGGAAGAGCGAAGTCGACTCAGCTGGGAAATGGGGAACTTAAACCAAACACCTCGTTGAAGTAACACCCTGCTGGGGAATATAACTCTGCTGGAGAATAACAGATGCGCCTGGTATGATCGAACTTCTGCTGGAGAATGAACGGATATCACACAGTATTCTGACAAAATAAATGCCAGAACTCACCAACTCTGCCGGGGAGAGTCTTAATCTTCGAGTTCCACTGGGAGGAATGAAAATACTGGCTGGAAAGAAAACTCCGCGGGGGATGGGAGGATTCTCTTGGGGAAAACCAACTGATTCCGTTGGGAGAGAGTAAATGACCCCGCGGGGACAGTGAACTGCCTGAATACAGCTCACAAATATTAAAACCATTCTGCTTGAGATACACTGTCTGAACACAGCCTACAGTCTTGGGATCGTCAATTCTGCTGAGGATAGATGACTTTGCTGGAGCATGCCCTCTGGATAAACTACGACTAGCTGGGGAATTCGATCGTTCTTCAGGAAGAACACGCGTGACCTGCGTGGAGATCAAGTCTTTCGTTATTGCAACCTTTTGATTATCTTCCTCGTACAGCTATGAAACCTGCAACAACACAAACAAGACACGACAAGCCTATGCAACCAAATCTATTCAGGTTAGTAACATCATCTTCAGTTAATTCAAAGCTTTAACAATTGCTGGCAGAGGCCAGTGATGTTATACACATGCTAGTTTCAATAAACTTAGGCGTTTTATCATGCACAAAACAGTAAAGAACTAGCATTAAGTACTGAATAATATATTTTATTGATTGGGCCCCTGAATGGGCGGAACTTTGTACACAGAACGTAACTCCTGAAAAGAGGAAGCTACGCAAAGCAGATATACAACTATGCACACGAAGCATAAATACTTTGACAAATTAAGTTTTGTACACATGTCGGCAACGGGATGCAGACGAACACCACGAACTGATCCTCCTATGACTCATCCGGCTCTAATGCTTTCCCGATATCCATACTTCCGAAGCGGTTGTATCTGATAATCGACCCCTTCAGGTATTCTCCCGCACTGATGCTCACTGTAGTATCAAATTTGGACCGCAGTCATTTGCTTTTCAAATCCCTAACTTTTGCGTGAACCGCCCTTTACGGGTTTTCAGTTCACCGGGATACCCCTTTTTGCCGAAGCCTCCCAGTATAGGTTTTCGACTTCGCGGGTGTACATTTTTTTCAATTTTATCCTTAACTTTTGCCCGAACCTTTCATTATGTTTTTGGTTCGCCAGGATGCCCCATTTTTGCCTGGACTCTCTTTTTTCTGTCCAGCGGGTCAATTTTAAGCAAAGTATTTTTTAACTGCGTCCGAATTCACAGGCGACGTAAAGTATTCACCGTCCATAGTGGACAACAATAAAGCTCCTCCTGAAAAGACTTTTCTGACAACATATGGCCCTTCGTAGTTGGGGGTCCACTTGCCCCTGTGATCTGCTTGCGGCGGGAGAATCCTTTTCAGCACAAGGTCACCCGTCTGAAAGCTTCGTGGATGTATCTTCTTATCATATGCTTTCTTCATTCGACTCTGGTACAAACGACCATATGCTAGAGAAGCTAGCCTCTTTTCATCCATCAAACTTAATTGATTCAACCTGTCTTTCACCCATTCTGCCTCGTCTAGCTGAACGTCTCGCAATACCCTCAAAGAAGGGATCTCAACTTCCAATGGTAATACCGCTTCCATTCCGTATACCAACGAGAACGGGGTTGCCCCGATTGATGTGCGTACCGTCGTACGATAACCGTGCAAAGCGAAAGGTAGCATCTCGTGCCAATCCTTATAGGTCACCACCATTTTCTGAACGATCTTCTTGATATTCTTATTGGCCGCCTCAACAGCGCCATTCATCTTGGGTCGGTACGGGGAGGAGTTGTGATGTTCGATCTTGAAATTCTGACAGAGCTCCTTCATCATTTTGTTATTCAGGTTTGAACCGTTGTCCGTGATTATCCGCTCAGGAATCCCATATCGGCAAATGATATCTCTCTTGATGAATCTAGCCACCACTTGCTTCGTTACATTTGCATATGACGCCGCTTCCACCCACTTGGTGAAATAATCGATCGCTACTAGAATGAACCGATGCCCATTAGAAGCTGTCGGCTCGATCTTTCCAATCATATCGATCCCCCACATCGAGAATGGCCAAGGCGATGACATCACATTCAGAGGACTCGGAGGCACATGGATCTTATCAGCGTAGATTTGGCACTTGTGGCACTTCTTTGCAAACTTGAAACAGTCAGTTTCCATCGTCAGCCAAAAATAACCTGCCCGCAGCAGCTTTCTCGTCATAGCATGCCCGCCAGCATGCGTACCAAAGGTACCTTCGTGTATTTCCCCTATGAGCAGCTTTGCCTCTCTTTCGTCTACACAACGCAACAACACCAAGTCGTGGTTTCTTTTGTATAAGACGCCATCCGGATTCAAATAGAAATTACCCGCTAATCTCCTGAGAGTCTTCTGATCTTGACTGGATGCCCCAGCCGGATACTCTTTGTTCTTCAGGAAATTAAGGATATCAAAATACCATGGTTTGTCGTCGGATGCCTCATCAATAGCAAATACGAAAGCTGGTCTGTCCAGCCGAGAGATAATGATTCTGGGAGCCTCGTTCCAGAAGTTGACTTTGTACATGGAAGACAAAGTGGCGAGAGCGTCAGCCATTTGATTCTCGGCCCGCGGCACATGATGCAACTCAACCTTGTCGAAGAAAGGCAACAATCTCCTTGCATAATTCATGTAATGTATCAAATTGGGCTGACGTGTCTCCCATTCCCCTTTTATCTGATTCACCACCAGAGCTGAGTCTCCGTATACGTCTAAATTCTTGATTCGCAAATCAATGGCTTCTTCGAGCCCCATTATACAAGCTTCGTATTCGGCCTCATTGTTGGTAACGGCAAAGGTCAATCAGGCAGTGAACGGGATGTGCGACCCGTGTGGCGTAGTGATAATTGCCCCTATTCCGCTACCGTAAGCATTCACAGCTCCGTCAAATATCATCTTCCATTTGGATCCCAACTCTGGTCCTTCGTCTGGCAACGGCTCTTCGCAATCTTTCATCTTTAGGTACATGATATCCTCGTCAGGAAAATCAAACCTCATCGATTGGTAATCTTCAATAGGCTGCTCCGCCAGATACTCAGACAGCACACTCCCCTTTATAGCCTTTTGCGAGACGTATTGAATGTCATATTCAGTCAAGACCATCTGCCAACGGGCAATTCTCCCTGACAACGCCTGCTTTTCGAATACATATTTGATCGGATCCATCTTCGAGATGAGCATGGTTGTGTGATTCAGCATGTATTGCCTCAAACGCTTGGCGGCCCAGGCTAGCGCGCAACAAGTTTTCTCCAGCATCGAGTATCGAGATTCACAATCTGTAAATTTCTTACTCAAGTAATAAATCGCATGCTCTTTCCTTCCTGTCTCGTCGTGCTGACCGAGAACACAACCCATGCTTCCCTCAAGAACCGTCAAATACATTATCAAGGGTCTCCCTGCCACTGGGGGTATCAAAATAGGAGGCTCCTACAAATACTGCTTTATTTTATCGAACGCCTTTTGACAATTTTCGTTCCATGTTACAGCTTGATCTTTCTTCAACAGCTTGAATAATGGTTCACACGTGGCAGTTAGGTGAGATATGAACCGGGCAATGTAGTTCAATCTCCCTAAAAACCCGCGTACCTCTTTCTCTGTTTTAGGCGTCGGCATTTCTTGAATCGCTTTTATTTTGGCAGGATCGACCTCTATTCCTCTTTCGCTTACGATAAACCCCAGCAGTTTACCCGATCTTACCCCGAAGGTGCATTTGTTAGGGTTCAGTCTCAGCCTGAACTTCCTAAGCCTTTTAAATAACTTCAGCAGATTCACCAGATGCTCTTCCTCCGTCTGGGATTTGGCAATCATATCGTCAACATAAACTTCGATCTCTTTATGCATCATATCATGGAAAAGAGTCGTCATCGCACGCTGATATGTTGCCCCAACATTTTTCAAGCCAAAGGGCATCACTTTGTAGCAAAATGTTCCCCAAGGCATTATGAAAGTGGTCTTCTCCATATCCTCTGGCGCCATTTTAATCTAGTTATAGCCTGAAAAGCCATCCATGAAGGAGAATACGGAGTATTGAGCAGTATTATCAACTAGCACGTCAATATGAGGAAGTGGAAAATCGTCTTTTGGGCTTGCTTTATTCAAATCTCTATAATCCACGCACATCCGAACCTTGCCATCTTTTTTTGGCACTGGTACGATGTTAGCAACCCATGAGGGATATTTTGTCACAGCCAGGAAACCAGCGTCCCACTGTTTTTGAACTTCCTCTTTGATCTTTACTGCCATATCTGGTCGAGTTCTACGAAGCTTTTGTTTGACTGGCGGGCATTCTTCTCTCAGTGGCAGACGGTGCACAACCATATCTGTATCGAGCCCTGGCATATCTTCATACGACCAAGCGAATACATCACTATACTCTCAGAGCATTTCAACCAGTCTTCGCTTGATATCGCCCTGCAGTGCGGCTCCGATACGAATATTCTTCTCAACCCCTTCCGACCCCAAGTTGATAATTTCGATGACCTTGTCGTGAGGCAGAATGGCTCTTTCCTCTTGCTTCACCAACCAAGACAGTTCTTCAGGAACGTCACTATCTTCGACAACCTCTTCTTCGGCCTGAAATACCGGGTGCTCAAAGTCGGGACGAGTCATAGGTGGTTCAAGGATGTCATCTGGAAATGTTATCCTGCAAAAGAAATGGTTAAGCGCTTCAAAATGCGTATAAAGCGGATAACCACGTTGCCATTTTATTGAAAAATACAAAATAAGAAAGACAGAGATTACAGTATTTGTGCATGAAAAAAACGCCATTTATTTAATGATTAACACGCAATGTTCATAACAACACAGCCCGAAGCAAATCCTGATGCCCCGGGCAAGACATCAGATTATTCAACAATTAATAAAGCAAAGCATTACTGTTTAAGAGTCACAGGAACTAGCTCCTGAATAGACCAGTTGCACAGTCCCTGTCCTGGCGTGCTTGGCTGAATCCAGGCATCCATATCACAGTCGCTGTCTCCTTCGTCCGACTCCAAAGCAGCATTGATGGTTTCATGACATACTCCACTGGCAGAGATGGTTATTGGCCCTCTGAAACGGGGTGCTCCCACAGCAGGTGTTGACGACGACGGTTGGTATCCCAGCCCGAACCGGTCCATTTTCACAGGAATATCCAGCACTTTTCCCCAGCCCTTTGCTTCTCCTGCCTCTACCAGAGCTTGAGCTTCTTTATACGACGAGACGGCTATCTCTGACACTTTGCTCGGCCCGGGACCTTTGTCCTTGATACGCACCCCTTCAAATGCCTGGCAGGGTGTTTCGTGGATCTCTCCATCGACCTCCACATATTTAAATGACGACAGATGGCTGACCAGGATGTCTTCTTCTCCGCACACGGTGACTACGCTGTCTCCGACCATATATTTCAGCTTCTGATGCAGGGTAGATGTGACTGCCCCAGCTCCATGAATCCAGGGTCGTCCGAGCAGGCAGCTATATGCAGGCTGTATATCCATGATGTAAAACTCAGTCGCAAACACCTCCGGCCCCACCTGTAGAGGCAATGTTATCGATCCAAAGACTGTTCTTCGCGTGCCGTCAAAGGCTCTAACTACCAAGTCGCTGGGCGTACACAAGATTCCTCTGACATCCAGCTTCATCATCACTTTCTTGGGCATCACATTCAGAGACGATCCGGTGTCGACCAATACATGCGACATTACTGATCCTCTACACTCGACGGATATGTGCAGCGCCATATTATGATCTCTCCCTTTTGGGGTCAAATCGAAGTCGGTAAAGCCCAAGCTGTGGCCTGCATTCACATGTGCCAACACTCCTTCCAGCTGATTCACGGAGACGTCTTGGGGTACGAAGGAAGTATCCAGGACTTTCAACAAAGCATTTTTGTGAGCTTCAGAACATAGGAGCAATGATAGGATAGATATCTTGGACGGCGTCTGTTGCAGATGCTCCACAATCTTATAATCACTTTTTCTAATCAAGCGCATGAACTCTTCTACATCTTTCGATGCCGATTCTTTGTCGCTTGCTTGCACTGGGACATTCTCAACCATCTTCCCCTTTCCTTTCGCTAGTCTTTCGGCCTCGACTTCAGGTGATATAAATATCCTACCACTCCTTGTCATCCCTCCTGAACCAACAACATTATCGACAGTCTCGGCTGGCTGCTTGTTAACATCAATTTTTATCCCGTCACAATACACCTCCAACCCATATGACCAGGGGACTGCTTTTGTATTCTCGTACGGGATCGGTCCGGCCTTAGTTATGGTGATCGGTGGTCGCTGGACCGGTGCTGCAATAGTGATTGTCTTTCGAGGAGTCGTTACAGTGGCCACATCACTCTGATCATCTGCTACTGCCCCTACGGGCTCTTCAGTTGCTGCTCGGTCAAACTGCACTGTGCCTCCATCAATTAAAGCCTGAATGCCTTTCCTCAAATCATCACACCCCCCGGCTAGGGTCCAGCATTCTAAGCAATACTCGTCACATCCTGGATAAACACCCCCTTGCAACAATCTGCTTTTTATCTCTCTCAGCGGCGTCTTTAAATCATCGACATTCATAATCAGATTCAACCCTTCCTCAGTCAGAATGGCGTTTGCCCCATGATTAGGCATGGGTTTCTGCACTATATTCGGACCTGCCGTTCCGAAATTGATAGTCTTATTGTCCAAAAGATCCTGCACAACGTGCTTAAAAGCATGGCAACCCTCTATATCGTGGCCCGGAGCCCCAGAATGAAAATCATAGTGCCTGCTTGCATCATAACCATACGGAGGAGTTCCCGTTATCGGTGCCAGAGTCCTCTTCTCTACCAGGTTCAAACCCAACAATGTCTGCAACAAAACTGCATAGGTTGAGGGGGGCTTCTCAAACACTCTTCTTGGTTTACCACCCTGGAATCTTCGATGAGCCTGCTGTGCCCCCTGCTGTGGCTGCTGCTGCTGTTGATGTTGTTGCTGTTGTTGCTGTTGTTGCTGCATTGGCTGCTGTTGAAATGGTTGTTGCGGTTGAAGCGGTTGTTGCTGATATGGGATAGTAACACTCGCCACCTGCTGCGGCTGATGATATTGGTTTCGTCCCCTGCCTCGGCCTCGGCCTCGGCCTTCAAACACTGCGCTTGCCTCGCCCTGACGGCGCCCACCAAAAGCCTTCCTATTACTTCCAAATGCAGTTGATTCCTCGACTTGGAACTTTCCCTGCTTAATGTTACGTTTAATCTTTTCTCCCATCAGAATCAAATCGGAGAAACTGGCCAGAGATGTATGAAACAACTTGTCATGGAACATGCCTGTGAACGTGCCGACGAACATGTCATTCATTTCCTTGTCCTCTAAAGGAGGACGGACCCTAGCAGCCATGTCGCGCCATCTTTGCGCGTACTCTTTAAAGCTCTCATCCTTTTTCTGAGACAGTCCTGCCAATTGGACCCGATTGGGCGCCAAGTCGCTGTTATACTTGTAGTGAGCTACAAATGCCACTGCTAACTGCTTCCATGTCTTGATATTGGTTGGCTCCAACCCCATATACCACTCTAGGGAAGGGCCTGACAAACTATCTTGAAAGAAATGCATTAGCATTCTCTCATCAGTCGAGTATGCAGACATCTTTCTGTAATAAGCTCGCACGTGCACTTTCGGACATGTGTCCCCTTTATACTTATCAAACGCAGGTGCTTTGAATTTGATTGGCACCCTCAAGCCAGGTACCAGACCCATTGTTGCCATGTCCAAGCCCACAACACTTTGGTTCAGGACCCCCCTCATCTGCTCTTCCAGCATTCTGATCTTCTGGGAGTCATCCATCGGCCCTTCGAAACCTCCGCCGGAGAAAGCGTCCTCCTGCTGGTCTTCTTGCCACATACCATTCCCAGCTCCATACCCATCGTATCCATTATTGTGGCCAGCCCTAATCTGGTTCATCACCGGGCCTCGGCCTCTGATGCCGTATCCCTGAACACCTCCAGCAGGCCCAAAAGCCATTAACCCAGCGCCGTTTCCATTTCCGAAACCTCCGTAACCCTGATTGGCCACACCATAACCATCTTGCCCAAAGCCTTGAGCATTGAACCCATATTTCCCAGCGTTATCGAATCCCTGATCGTTGAACCCGAATCCAGTATTGCCAAAGCCGTTGCCTCCCATATTATCACCCACGTTGATATCACCAAGCCCAACGTTATGGACAACAGTCTCGTTCCCAACTCCGACGTTACCGTTCACAGCAGCGGTAGCGTTGTTGACATTAGCAGCAGGTATGTTGACTACAGGTGGAGCCATGGGCGTGGGAGTGCCATCTCCATGAACAATATCGACTCGCACAGACTGATGATCCTCGTTACTGTGACCAGCGTTTCGGGCCAACAGAGGCTGGACCATGGCTTGCAAATTTTCCTGACCTTTTGCAATAGCTTCCATGGTCTGCATAAAGAGAGCTAGCTTCTCACGCACATCTTGCATCTCGTTCTGCATTTGATCCATGATTCTTCGACAGTTGGTGCGAGTGGAATAGCGGTGCGGGTGCTGATCTGCAATCCTGAAAAGTACCTGGTACAGAGCAGGAAATAAGACACCATCCAGAGATTACCTGTAATGCAATATGAATATGAATGCAATGCAATGTGTGTCTGTGCATTAGGGAAATTCATTCCCCGATTCTAGTGTGAAGGTGCCGGTGCAGTGGCAGTGTTAACAATATAAAGATCGGAGATGAATCACAGAAAGCCTCATATATTGCTGAGAAACCAATAAGCCAAGAATACAATGTTACTGGGAGTACAACAAGAAGGCAGGACCTCAACCAACAATCCTGGTGATGGTCAGCCCTGTGCAAATAAAGCATACAAGTTACTATATGAAGTGATCAAATCCTCCCATAAGTCTGGTACTCTTCTAGCAACTTCTTGGTCTCCGGATGACTTGGTCGAGCAAGCAGCTCTTCAACAAGTTGGTTTCTTTTCTTAAGAACACGCCGCACGTCTTCAGCAGTTTCTTCCCATACCCCCTCTCCGAAGCGGTCTTCTAGTTTACGCTTCTGAGACACAGCTTCATCTCTGCCTTTGATGGCCTTGTTTAGTGCATTCTGGAGGCTATAGCGGGTCATCACTTCTTCTTCACACTTCTTGATGCTGGACTTCAACTGCTCTTCAAGGTCGGAAATTTGTTGCTTCAACTTATCTTCCCTCTTCTTATTGTTGGTGAGCGTGGCATTCCAGGTCTTATTGCAAGAAGAGATCTCTCGGTGAGCGATGTCAAGTGCTTTCTTCTTGGATTCAAGCATGTCATGGGAGCTTCTGAACTCTTGCCCCAGACGTTCGCGCTTCTTCCTCTCCTCAGTCAACTCAGCCCCTAGTCTGTTCATTAGCTCAATCTGCTGTTGGAAAGCATGTACGGCCTTGTTTTTCTCGCTGCGTATCTGGGCTAGCTCCTGCTCTAACCCTTTGTTGATCTTCATCAAGGCTTCTTTTTCTTTCACCACTTGCTCGTAGGCCTCCCTAGAAACAGTAGTTGGCTCTGCCACCGGAATGGGAATAAGAATTGGTACATCTGGGAATGGCATCCTCAACTGACTGGCCCTCTCCTGGATCCAAACCCTGTAAGGTGCATAAGCCTGACAGTCATTCTTCCCTAACAACGGCTTCCCTCTTCGGTTAATACGCGTCCAGGCATGCTGCAGCTTGGCTAATAACTCCCCCTTCAAATCACCGGTGAAGTACAGAGATTCCTGTACTTCTTCCTCCTTTGGCGGGTTCTTCAGCGTATATCCGAACTGACGGACCAACAGTGATGGGTTGTAGTTGATACACCCTTTTCTTCCAATCAGCGGCACATTAGGGTACCCAGAACAACTGAATATAATCTCAGATCCCAACAGATCTCTATCAAACCACTCAACGTCTTCGGAAGATAGCCTCATCAGGCGCTCTGACCAGCTAGCTCTGGTTGCACTCTTCACAAAATATCCCTTCATGGGAAGGTGGCTTTTAAACCACATATCCAGCAATGGTACACAGAAATGAACATTCTTTCCTCTTCCCTTCTCATTCTTGTAATGCAGAGAGTGGTAGAAATCTCCGAGCAAGGTCGGTACAGGATTACCAGCGGCAAACAAATAGAAGGCATCGAAGTCCACAAAATCCGGTACATTGGGAAACAATATTATGCCGTAAATGCACAGAGCCAGCACAGCATTGAATGCAATCCAACATCCGCTCTTAGCGTACTCTTGAGCTTTACCGATCAAGAACTGGAGTGAGAAGCCTGGAACTCCACGAGAAACAGTAGTCAACAGTTCAGAAGCATCCACATGCAAAGCTTTTGCCAAGTCTTCCGGCTTGGGCTTAATGCCAGAATGAATGAGCGGAACCTGGTTCTGCACGGGTAACTCAATAAACTCCACATACTCCTCAATGGTAGGCCCCATAATGAAGTCAGCAAACGTAAAACATCTCAATGCAGGATCATAGAATTGCATCAAAGCGTACAGCCCATCCAGCTCTATCTCCGTGGGTTTGTGCACCAATCTCAATAGTCTTCCATAGATCATTCTGAAGCTCCTACGAACCTCTTCATCAGCCAGAGAGATCAACCCAAGCAGGGGAACAACATCAGGAGTAGGCAATTTGTAAGCAACTGTCCTTCTTAAGCTGGCCATGACCAATCACTCAGAACTCCGGACACTAGAAATAGGGAAATGCAAATGCACCTGCAGCACAGACACACGTTAGTGGGATGCAATGATGATGAGTATGCAACGAATGCAATGCAAGTAACATGCAACAGGGACCAACTGCTGTAGGTGAATAGCCTGAACCATATCAAGAAATCTCAGATAGATTCTCTAGAAGTCATCAAATCCTGGTCTCAAATAGACCTAACACAAAGCTCCAACAATGGTCTCTGACAGACCTACAGCATAACTCTGGCTGGTCTCTGATAGACCTCAAATCATAACTCCAATAGGTCTCTGACAGACCTCAGAACTCCTCAACTGGTCTCTGATAGACCTCATAACACATCTCCAGATGGTCTCTAACAGACCTCATAACTTTCCATAAATACCCAGGAACTCTGATCAAGAAATAACCGGTATCTGGAGGTCTAGTTACCTGCATAACCCCAAACCCTCTCACAGGTGGATGTCCTAGTAACTGACAAAGGTATGGCATCCTATGCGGTCGTCGGTGTCACAGACTTTCAGGGTTGATGATACGATTCCCAGAAGGAGTGGCATCATCAAATCCTGAAGAGGCCTCACTTAGCCAACTTCCAAATGATCGGTCCCCAGAGTCGACAATTCAACTAACCAGCAACCCACGCCAACCAAAGGAAGGGGCAGGAGGCCAACCAGAGGAACCTCGTCTGAGTGTAGATTTCGAGGGACACCAAAGCAAGCAAAGCAAGCGGGCGCCAACTAATCTCTACTCTAATTCTAGGTGCACTCAAGCCCAGGTCCGGCTTCTCACTCAGTATCAGAACACCCGTCACACCCTAATACAGCAATAATAATCAGGATATATAACGCTGAAAATAAAGGTCAGAAATATAAATCCATACAAAATCCTCGACGGGAAAACAAGCGTTAGGATTGACTCTCTTAAGGGACGTTGGATCCCAAATGCATAAGAACTATCGCAGTCCTTAGCAGCCAGGGGACGTTGGGTCCCCAGCAGAGTCTCCAGCTGTCGCTACTGCGAAAATCGGCGCCGGCTGAACAGAAGAGTCGCCACCGTGCGTTATTTATCCCACGGGAGGGAAAGGAAACGCTCAGAGTAAACCTCGCACAACACGGGAAAAGGTATGGTCGTCGCAACCAAAACCTGGATTCGGGAGTCGGTTACGCAAGGGGAAGGTGTTAGCACCCCTCACGTCCGTCGTACTCGACGGGATCCACGCTTGTTTTCGGGTATGGATTGTTATTCTATCTACTCTACAGGTTAAGGGTTAAAGGAGAATAAAATGAAAATAAAATGACTCGGCAAAGTATCGCACTTTATGCCTACGTATTCCCGTCTGGAACGAGAAATCAGAGTCAACGTAGTTCGCCTACCTACGGGAAAGGAGGGGAAGGTTGCTCGCTAGGATATCGCATCCTATGCCTACATACTTTCATACAGCATGAAAGATCAGAGCAAACGTAGTTCGGGCCACAGAAGACACAAGCTTGTCTTGATTGATTTTATTCCTTCTGAAAAAGGTTTTCTGATTAGCAGTCCAAGAGGACAAAAATGACGTCTTGATGAGTTCATATTCTTTTACGGAAGAAGTGTCTTTTATTGTGTTTGAAATCTTATTGTGTTTTTCTGTTTGTTTTGAGGAAGAAGAGACAGAACTCTAACCTACGGTTGCGAAGGGAATCAAACTATCCTAATGTTATCCTGCATGGGTTAAGACCTAGTGTCTATCATGCTCCTCTCTTGCACAGAGAGAAACAGAGATCCTAAGGGAATAGACGGCAACAGAAACAATAGCAGATATACAGTAAAGCAATAAAATGCATGGGTGCAGCAATACAAGCGAGGCAAGGGAGTCCCACTCAACCTCGAACCTAGAAAACAATAGGCAAAAGTGAACAGACTTCACTTTCAACCCAACAGGGTAAACAGCAAACAATACAGTCCAGAAAACCAATCAATACATCAGAAATGAAATACAGCAAAATAAACAGCCACAGCAGCTCTGCACCAACACCTATCTTCAGGTCATCTCCAATCAGCTACAAGCTTCTGGCAAGCCTCAGTCTCCATCTCCATAGCTTTCAAGCAAGGGCTTTGGTTATCAATCTTCAGTCTACAATGGCTTTTCTTCAAGTCCTATCCTCCAAGCTGAGGGATCAATCACTATAGTGAATTGGGTGTTAAGCAATTAGTTGACTACCAAGGGTGGCAAACCAACTGCTACTAACACATAAGATATTTTCTCTCAAGAGTTCTATCCCTTAGACAGTAGCACCAAGCCTTCCAAAGGAAGGGGGTGAGTGTCTAAGAGAGACTCTGTATCACAGAGAGGGATGGAGGCAGTCAAAACCTTCCATGTTTGAGAATCAAGCTTCCTAATCTAGAGCTCTGCCTAGCTCCTAAACCCTAATCTCCTCAACAGCTGCTAGCAGGAATCTCCTCATCAACTCTGGAAGTTGGTCTTCAGGCTCTGGATCTCCAATGGCTTCAATATCACAAGTCTTCAGCTCCCCCAATCCCCAGACAGTCCCAATACCCACACAGACAAATCAATAATCCCCAGAGGGCACACCACACCAATCAATCAAATATAGACAGTAATATACCAATAGCAGTAGGGGAATCCTAGTGATTTCTAAGGGGATCTATCCTATACCCATAACCCCTATAGTCCATACCCAAAAAAATCAAATGAAAATTTCCTAAAAGAATTAAACTATCTCACCTAAGTTGATCTAAAACCCTAATTTTGTTCATGTTGTTCACACCTAAACTAAACACCTAAAATTAATCCCTAAAAATATGAATTAAATTGTATGTACGAGCTAACAATGTCTATTAATCAACCTAAAAAGAATGGACAAAAAATATTATAGCAACTAGTAGAACAAAAATTATCAAAATCATGTATGAAATGAAACACCTAAAATATGTATTTATTTGGAAAATATGGGAAAAATATCAAATAAAAAATAAACTGCAATTTTCATTTTTTATAATTTTCTAGACACCTTGAAGAAATTAATGCAAAAAGAATCAGTTGAAAATATGCATTTTATGATTTATTATGATTTATTTAAGAATTAATATTTTTGAAGAAATAAAATGAATTAAAAGTGGAGAGGGGTGCAGGGAGTAAATTGATTCAGTTAAAAAAACAAGGATGGGCCCAGACTGGGGGGCGCGCATAGCAAGCGCGTCTGGGCCCAATGCTATCAGAAAACTTAACAAAAAAATAAAAAACATGAACGGTGTCAATAGAAAATAAAACAGTTGAATATTGTTGGGCCTTGGCTGAGGGGGGTGGCATTAGCAAGTAGAGTTTGAGCCCGCTCAGAAACTTAAGTGAAACGCATCGTTTCACTCCTAGGACTTCCCTCCATTTCTAACTTCAAACCACAGCCGTTGGATTAGACTCAGAGTCGTGGTCAAACAAGAGATCCCACGGCTATCCATCATCGTCCCCAATGGATCATCTAGGGTTTCAGAAAACCAACACCCATGCATGCTCCTTCCACCTCCTCGTGCTCTCTCCATTCGTCATGAAATCACAAGATTCAAAAAGCAAAAACGATCCATTTTCTTCCCTCTACACAACCATAGCATCAACTCCTTCTAGAACTCAACCAATAAATGAACCCGATAGGTAGAACAAATAGAATCCACCATGAACACCTGATATCAACTGCTTCAATTCTTGCCAAAACTTATCCTATCCTAATCTACACCTCATACTGGTCATTCTAAGCTATATAATGAGAATTATCGTGCCATATTCCATGAGATACAACCCTTAACAGAATTGGTGCATCATACTCAACCTTCATGAAACCTCCCCAAACTTATCAAAATCAGTCCTCTACCCTATCTTAACAACTCTATACTAACAATTCCCTAAGATTCTAACTAAATCATGCAATACGAAGAGAAAACAAACCTGGTGCAAAATGGTGAAAACAGTTATGGAAACCCTTGAATCTGATGCTTGCAGTGATTGGAACTTGATCAATGACCTTGATTAGGAGTTCTGTATGCAATGGCCTTTGTGCAAACTCCTTGAATCTTGTACTTGAAACCTTCTTGCAAATTGGATGATGAAGATGGATGGCACGATCCTTGCTCCAATCTACCAAATCTTTGATGGAATTCTGATTTAGGAAAGGTGTTGATGAAGATCCAATCAAGAAGTGTGAGAATTGATGGAGATTTGAGAGAGTTTGAGATGCTTTTGCAATTTGGAGAAAGTGATTGAAACTTGTGATTTTGAGAGAATGATATCACCAACCATGGCATAAACCATCTCATATCAATATATACATGATGTTAGAAACTCCTAGAAGCTTGGAGAAGCTTCCCTTGCACAATTTCCCTTGCATTTGGTTTATGTATCTTCCATTACAAGTAACCATGGATAACTCCCAAAATGTGAACTAAGCTCAAAATTCTACTTTAGCCAATGTCTTTAAAATGATCTTTCAATTCAAAATGACCTATAATTTTGCTTCATTTGGCCAAAATATGAAAAATCTCATTTTTAAGTCCATTTTTATTCATTAAATCCAACAATTTTGAAACCTTGTGCTATGAATCTTCCCAATCTCTCATGGTCACTTTTCTAGACTCAAAATGTCATTTGGAACAAGTTTGATGTTGTAAAGTTTTCCATTTGAAGCTTCCTTGTATGAGTTTTGGGCATAGATTGAAATGACCTGTAATTCTCAGATGACCAAAATACCCTTTGCTTGCCAAGACCATAAGTAGAGTTCCACAAATCATATGAAGGCATACTATACCATTCTAGAAAGCTAAGACAATTAGGAACAACTCTTATGTTGACCAGAAATTCATTTGAAATCTCCTTGAGGGGTAAAAATTGCTTGGAAGTCAAGTCACTTTCACAGACAAAATTTCAGATACCTCAGATGACCTGTAACTTGCAAGGACCATAACTTGAGTTCTATAAATCTCCTTGATGTCTTCCACCACTCAAATTAAAGGTATTGAGATCCTCTACAAGTTCCATGTTGTCCAAGGATCCATTTGAAGCTTGTATTTTGACTTATCTTGCTTGGAAATTTGACCTAAACTAGGGGATTTTACACAGAAACCCTAATTTAGAAACTCCTCTTCTCCTTGATTTCTCTTGAATTCTTCTTAGCATAACAACATATCCTTCTTTACATGTCAAATGGTGAACCCCACATCTCTCCAATAGACCTTAATGCCCTTCCATCAGTCATTTGACCTAGAGTTGACTCAGGGTTGACCCAGATGAAACCCTAGTTGACTGTCTTCATCCACAACTCTTGTGACTACACCAATGACTTGTCTCCTTCTCCAAATGACTTTCTAAGTCTCCCATGATGTCCACATACTCTCCATGCCCTCAATTCACAGCTCATACTTTCTTTGTTGACCCTCAAGTGCGCTCAGATAGGAGATAGATTAACTGCTTGATCCATTGACTTGATAGCTTCCCAATTTTTCTGAAGACTTGAATGAGGTTGAATTTGAATAATAACCTCTTGATAGGCCTCTAGAGATGAGAATAATGATTGGTTCCCTGTTGGCTGACTTGCTATGCTTATGTTTTGCAGATGAGTAACCTATGTACATGACTCTATATGCAAATGCTAATGATATTGAAACATAAACCAAGTGAATAAGGTTGAGCAAATTTTAGGGTACAACAAGGATACGTAGGCACAAGACGACAATGTCTTGGCGAATAACCTTCCCCCCGTCACCCATAGTTTTCCGAACTACGTTGACTCTGACTTTCTCATTGCACGAGGGAATACGTAGGCATAGGGCGACGATGTCCTATCGAGTCTCTTTCTCTTTCTTTTTCTTTTGTTCTTGTTTCTGTTTAGCAGTAGCTTATAGATAAACACACCCTTTAATTAGACAACAAGCGTGGATCCCGTTGAGTACAACGGGCATGAGGGGTGCTAATACCTTCCCCTTGCGTAACCGACTCCTAAACCCAAGATTTGGTTGCGATGACCTTGCCTTTTCCCGTTCTTCAGGTTTTCTTCAATCGTTTCATTTCCCTCTCTTTGGGATAAATAACGTTTGGTGGAGACTCTTCTATTTTTCCGTTGGGTGTTTTCGCAGTTGCGACAGTCGGCAAGAAAGCTCAAAACGAATAGAAGCTTTGACGATTACGAGAAGTAGATCAACAGAACGTGGTCCCAGTGGGAGTCAAAATCATGGTAGATCAAAATCTCAAAGAAGAACAAACCTCAAATGCTACAATTGTGGCAAGATAAGGCACTTGAAGAAAGAATGTTGGTTCAACAAGAAGAATGATGAAAAGTCTTATAAAGTAAGTACATGTCAAGGATGTGTTGCTAGTACCTCCGATGATGGAGAAATCATTTATAGTGGAGCAGCAATTAGTACCAGCGGCGAAATTCAACTCACTGATGGTTGGATAGTATATTCAGGAGCAACATGGCACATGACTCCACGGCGAGATTGGTTTTGCACTTACCAACCTATCTCAGAAGGATATATATTAATGGGGAATGACCATGCTTTGGAAATTGCTGGAGCTGGTACTGTCAAAATGAAAATGTATGATGGTACTATCCACACACTTCAAGGGGTACGACATGTGAAAGGATTGATGAAGAATTTGTTGTCTATTGGGCAACTAGATGACCTCAGATGCAAGACCCATGTTCAAGGTGGGATCTTAAAAATGGTGAAAGGTTCACTAGTAGTGATGAAAGCAGAGAAATTCGCTGAAAATCTATACATGATTTTGGGAGACACGATGAAAGGAGCAGATGTATTAGTAGCAGCTGGAAACCAAGAAGAAACAACGGTGATATGGTATCGCAGACTAGGCCATATGTCAGAACGAGGCTTGAAAGTTCTTGCAGAACGTAATCTTATAATTGGGCTCAAGTCGGTAAATTTACCTTTCTGCAAGCTCTGTGTGATAAGCAAGCAACATAAACTAAAGTTTTCTAAGTCAACTGCTAGAAGAAAACACATACTAGACTTGATTCATATTGATGTGTGGGAGTCACCGAAAATATCCATTGGGGGAGCAAAATATTTTGTATCATTCATTGATGATTACTCTAGGAGACTCTGGGTGTACCCCATCCAGAAGAAGTCAGATGTGTATTTAGTATTCAAGGAGTTCAGAGCATAACTAGAACTTGAAACTGGGGAAAAAAATTAAGTGCTTGAGGACAGATAATAGAAGGGAATATACAGATGGTGATTTCCTGACATTCTGCAAGCAAAAAGGTATTAAGCGGCAATTTACTGTTGCTCATACACCTCAGCAGAATGGTGTAGCAAAGAGGATGAATATAACTCTTCTAGAGAAGATGAGAGCTATGCTGAAAACAACAGGATTGGCGAAGTATTTATGGGGAGAGGCAGTCAAAACTTCCTGTTACGTGATAAATCAATCGCCAATAACTGCGATTGATTTAAAGACACAAATAGAAATATGGAAGGGAAAACCAGGTGATTATTCTTCTTTGCATATATTTGGATGTCCTGTGTACATGATGTACAACTCTCAAGAAAGAACAAAGTTGGACCCAAAATCCAGGAAATGCATATTCTTGGGTTACGCTGACAATGTGATGGGGTATCGTCTGTGAGATCCCGCTGCCCACAAGATTATTGTTAGTAGAGATGTACTCTTTGTATAAAATGAACTACAAAAAGAGCATAAAGATGAAAACACTATAAAGGAGACTACTACAGTAAAGATGGAGGAAAATTTAGGAGAAAATGATTCTTCTAAAGTAGAGCCAGAGCACGAAAACCAAGAACCAACTGAGGTCAATAGTGTAGATCCCCAAAAGAACCACACGTCAGATAAGAAAACCACCCTGGCACTCAGAATATGTGATGGCAAGTCATGATGCATATTTTCTTCTATCAGAAGATGGAGAACCATCAACCTTTCACGAGGCATTAAATGGTTCACATGCTTCTCTGTGGATGGCAGCAATGCAAGAAGAAATTGAAGGCTTACATAGAAATAACACACGGGAACTTGTTGAACTTCCTAAAGGCCGGAAAGCCATCGACAACAAATAGGTTTTCGAAATGAAGCGAGATGGCAACGGTCAGGTGGAATGACGTCGTGCAAGACTGGTGGTCAAAGGATATGCTCAGAAAGAAGGTATTAATTTCAATGAGATATTTTCTCCAGTGGTAAGACTCACCATAATCAGAGTGGTTTTGGCGATGTCTGTTGCATTTGATATAAATCTAGAGTAGCTTGATGTAAAGACTATATTTCTCCATAGAGAACTTGAAGAGGAAATATATATGCTCCAACCCGAAGGCTTTAAAGAACAAGGAAAAGAAAACATAGTTTGTAGGTTGACCAAATCTCTGTATGGTATAAAATAGGTGCCAATATATTGGTACAAGAGATTTGATTCCTTCATCATGAGCCTTAGATACAACAGATTAAGTTCAGAATATTGTACGTATTACAAAAAGTTTGATGATAATGATGATTTTATCATTTTGTTGTTGTAGGTGGATAACATGTTGGTGGTAGGCCCCAGCAAAGATCGAGTCCAAGAATTGAAGGCACAATTGGCTAGGGAGTTTGACATGAAGAACTTGGGACCAACAAACAAGATTTTAGGGATGCAAATTCACCGAGACAGAAAAGATAGAAGGATTTGGCTTTCTCAGAAAGTCTTGTGCTGCTTTAACATGTAAGCCTATAAGTCAATCTCTACCCTACTTTCTGTCAATTATAAATTATCCTCAAGTATGAATCCTAGCAATGAAGCGGAAAGGATGGAAGTCTCGAGTATCGTATGCATCAGCGTGGGAAGCCTTATGTATGCTATGATATGTACTAGACTAGATATTGCTCAGGAAATTGGAACGGTCAGTCGATTTATGGCAGATCCAGTTAATGAACATTGAAATGTTGTTAAAAGGATCCTTAGATACATCAAAGGAACCTTAGGTGCTGCATTATGTTTTAGGGGATCAGAATTCACTATTAGAGGCTATGTTGATTCAGATTTTGCAGGCGACCTTGATAAAAGAAAATCTACTACTTACTATGTGTTCACACTTGCAAGAGGAGCGGTAAGCTGGTTATTCAAATTGCAGACTATTGTAGCTTTGTCTACTACAGAAGTTGAATACATGGCCGTTACCCAAGCATGTAAGGAAGATATTTGGATTCAAAGGTTATTGTAAGAACTCGGGCACAAGAAATAAAAGATTATTGTGTACTGTGACAGTCAGAGTGCCTTGCACATTGCAAGAAATCCAGCTTTTCATTCTAGGACAAAACACATAGGAGTTCAATACCATTTTTCCAGAGAGGTAGTAGAAGAAGGAAGTGTGAATATGCAGAAAATTCACACTAAAGAGAACCTAGCAGATGTAATGACGAAGCCGGTTAACTCTAATAAGTTTGCATAATGTAGGTCTTTCTATGGCCTATTAGAAGCGTAATCAGCATGAAGTTGGCAAGGTATAGAAGATTTTGGAAGATCACATATGTGACTTTAAGTGGGGGATTGTTAAATATTATGGTCATAGTCAAATTATGTGGTCATGGTAAAAGATTTTGGTCAAGGATTATGGTTGAATAAAGTCACAATTTTGGACCAAGAAAGAAACACCCATGGTTTTACACCCATTGTTTTATAACAACTCCCATGGTTTTGTGAA
This sequence comes from Lathyrus sativus, assembly GCA_963859935.3. Lineage (NCBI taxonomy): Eukaryota > Viridiplantae > Streptophyta > Magnoliopsida > Fabales > Fabaceae > Lathyrus > Lathyrus sativus. The sequence goes on from OZ012735.1 coordinate 248,499,294, forward strand.
GATGAGCACCTATAAATAGAGGTGCATTTCTCATTCCTAACACAACAACACAAAATATTGCAACATAACATAAAAAGAAAAATTTAGAGAGATAGAATATATTTATTTTCTCCTATAAGGTTCTTTTAGTGAGTGTTCTCCTATTACAAAAGAGAGTGTAATTTGTTCTCTCCTTGTATATAGAGAGAAGTATTGTAATTCCTTCCACTTAGTAAAAATATTTTCTACCGGTGCCCATGGTTTTTCCCTCATTTGTTGAGGGTTTTCCACATAAATATTCTGTGTCACTTTTCTTACTCCTTAATCTCTTATTTTGTGATATTTATCTTGCTACTCTGATACCCAACAGTGGTGACAACAACATGAGATTAAACATAAAACAACATCATTCAAGTTTTTGGAAGAGCGTGGCAAGGATTTGGCCCAGGATCAAGGATAATTGTGTTTGGTTACTTGGTAATGGCAGGTCTTTGGATGCTTGGGATAAGAGATGGATTGCTCCCAACATTAAAGTCACCGAGTTGGATCTTGAAATCCTGTCTCAGCTTAAGGAGGCCAAGGTTAAGGACCTGTTGGATATTAATAGAGAATGGAACTGGGACATTCAAAATGATTATCTTTCGCACAACATTCTAGACAGAATCGTGGGTATGGTGCTGACGTGCATTGAAGTTGGGCCAGACATGTGAATTGTTTTTGGTGATGATAATAATGATTTTTCGGTGATGATAATAATGATTTTTCAGAGAAAAATGCTTATAACATTCTTACTGGTGATGGAAATAGTGTTAGGGATGAGTGCTAGCAAAACATTTGGAGGCTTCAGATGATGGAGAGAGTTCGTTGTTTTGTCTGACTGCTGCGGTATGATAGGTTATTAACAAATTGGAAAAAGAGTCGGATGGGTATTAGAAGTGCAATGTGTAGGTTATGTGGGGATGTAGAGGAAGATACTATTCATGTGTTTGTGATTTTCCTATTGTAATGCCCCTTTAGCTTGCATCTATTCATAAAAATAAGAGAATGAGTTGCTTTTCGGGAGACCTTAATTAGTTGATAGATCTTAATATGTTGAACAACCAGGTTGGAATCGTAGTGAAAGCTGGGATGACTTTTGTACAACAGCCTGTCATAGTATCTAGAATTGGCATAATAAGGAAATTGATGAGGAAACTTTTGCTAGGCCCATTTGTCCTTTAACTCATATTTCATCCTTGTTGCGGGAATATATGAAAGCACGAAATGATAATAGGATCATCATGAATCACCCTGAAAGTTTGACTTTTATTCGTTGGGAGCCCCCGTATGAAGATTGGGTCAAGCTCAATTCAGATGAAGCTAGAGACATTGAAGGTAATGCCGGATGTGGAGGCTTAATCATAGGTAATATAAGGGAATGGTTAGGCATTTTTGGAAAGAGAATATGCATTTGTAGTACCATTATTGCAAAATTATGGGGAGTTTTTGAAGGAGTGTAACTTGCACTTAATTGGGGGTTCAAAGCTTATTGAAATTGACCTGGATTCTCTACAAGTAGTCAAGGAAATTAATGTAAAGTATGTCAGCAATACTATGGGTAGAAACTTGATTTCTAAAATCACGTCTTATATGCAGCAGGAAGTGGAAATCATAGGCATTCTAACGCCCTAATTTTTGTCTAACTCTCCCTCTCAGGTTTTCAACTTAGCAGGCTTTTAATCCTCTTTTTCTAGGCATAGTATTTTTTTACTACGTTGGAGTTCACTGGTTGTGGTAACTCCTCTCCATCTATGGTTTTGAGAATTAGGGAACCGCTAGAAAAGGCCCTCTTCACGATGTATTAACCTTCATAGTTTGGGGTCCATTTACTGTGGGGATCCTTATGGATGGGTAGTATTTTCCTTAGCACTGAGTCTCGTTTTTCGAATAGGAGAGGATGCACTTTCTTGTTAAACGCTCTCTTGAGTCTCTGCTTATATAATTACCTGTGACATACTGCATTCATGTACTTCTCTTCTATGAGGTTCAATTGTACAAATCTGATTTGTACCCATTCTGCCTCATCTAATTTAGTTTCCATCAGGACTCTTAATGAGGGGATCTCAACTTCTATAGGGAGTACGACTTCTGTACTATATACTGAAGAGAAAGGGGTTGCTCCTAGCCATGTAGTACAAAAGGGAGCATCTTGTGCCAATCTTTGTAGGTTTTCACCATTTTATGGATAATCTTTTGATATTCTCGTTAGCTCCTTCTACGTCGCCATTCATATTTGGTCAATAGAGTGAAGAGCTAGGGTGTTCAATTTTTAAACTCTCGCATAACTCACCCATTACTTTGTTGTTTAGATTCAACCTATTATCCATGATAATCTATTAGGAACCCCTTAGCGAAAAATTTTCTCTTTCTTAATGAATTGCGCGATCACTTGTCTTGTCACATTGGTGTAGGAAGCAGCTTCTACCCACTTGGTGAATTGTCTATGGCAACTAGTATGAAACGATGTCCATTCGCAGGCTTTGCCTCGATCATCCCGATTATGCGTATACCTCACATAGAAAAAGGCCACAATAGTTAAGATATTCGGGGGAGCTGGTGGCACATGAACTATATCTGCATAGATCTGACACTTATGGCACTTCTTGATGTATTTGAAACAATCACACTTTGTTGTACCCCAAAATTTGCCCAACCTTTTCTTTACTTGACTTATGTTTTCATTGCATCTTCTAGCATTTGCATTTGCATATCATTGGTCATTTGCAGGGGATCAAGAGAGGTGTGTATAGCAAGAGAAGGTTACCAAGGGTTTGAGCCTAAGCAAGAGGTTTTATTCAAGTGGTCAAGTGCTTATCATCATCAAGAGAAGGTCAAAGCTCTTTGAGGGAGTGGATGGATAGTTGTGGTTTATCTCTTATCTGGGAGGCCAATTAAAGATTATCAGAGGATTGTGAGTCCATGGTTGTGGATGGAGAAATTTGTGGGAGCTCATGGAGTGCTTTGAGATCCATTGTGGAGCTTATCCAAGATGTTGTATCATGTTCAAGAGGTGGCAGTCAGAGGATTATACACCAAGGGTTTCATCTGCCTAGTGCAAGATCAACTGTGAAATTGAAGGAGATTAAGACTCAATTCCAAGTCATTGGAGTCATGGATAGTTGTGTTGAAGCATCTAAGATGTTTTTTCAAGATCAATTTAAGAAGAATCAAGAGTGTGGGAAGTTGCTAAATTAGGGTTTCTAAGCTTGTCAGTGTAAAATCCCCTGTTTAGTGCCCAACTTCAAGACCATATATCTCAAGATACAAGTTTCATCTCACTTTGTTGCAAACATGAGACTTGTTGAGCATGTTCTTAGATTTCTTTTGAGTACTAGAACTCATCCATTGGGTTTCTAGAACTCAAGTTATGATGCTGACAAGTTATGGGTCCTCAGACGAATGTGTTTTCAGTCAACGGAAGTCAACCAACTTCCAAGGAACTTTTGAACTAGAATCATGTTTCACCTCAACTTTTGATGAACATGAAATTTGTTCTTCATGATATTAGATTTCAAAAAGTCCTAGAAGTCCTTCATCTCATGTGTAGAACTCAAGTTATGAAGCTTGCAAGGCAGGGGTATTTTGGGAAAGTGAGATTATAGGTCATTTTCATTATAGGTCCATTTCATGATCTTGTGCACTTCAAATGAAAATTTCTCCAACATGAAACTTGCTTCAAATAAGCTTAATTCCATCATGGAACATCAAATAGGATTGGATTATGCTAGGGTTTGGAGATTGGTGAAGGAAAATCAAAGAAAAAGGACTTTAAGGTCATGATTTGAATTGAATTGTTTTTAATCCCTTTTCATGTCATATTTGTGCATATTTTGAGTCCCATTATCATACTAAGTAAAATGCGCAAGTTGGATTGGAGTGGTGCAAGCTAAAACACGAGCAAATTCAAGTAACTTCATGGTGAAGCTTCACATCCAATGTCATCCATTGGATCAACTCAAGGGATAATTTCCAGCCACATGATCAAACCAAAGTCTCAGCAAGTGATTTGAATAAAAAACAAGGCAATTTGAGCCATTTTTGCACGTGGACATGAAGCTTGAACTTCCAACTTTGGATTTCCTCAATTCACCATAGCAGGCCAAATTGGGCCCCTAAACTATCATGGATCCATTACATGAAAGCTTCTGATGAAGAATGAAGATTCATTGAACCATTTTCGTGCAAGAGAAGCTTGGGAGCAGTTGCAAAATTCAAGAACAAAGTGAAATCGTGATTTTAGAATTCAAGCCAATTCAAGCCAAATCAAGATCAGCAACCTCTTCCTTGAAGATCATTGAACGTTTCTGCATCTTTTTGCGCAAGCTTGAGCATAATTGAAGCCCCAACGGAGAGGCTCTGTTAGGTAATTTACTTTTCAATATTTATCACTCGTTATGCATCCATTCATCGCCATTTTTTTTGCATACTAAAGTCGTACATGTGTAGGCGAATTCTGGATAGGTTAGGGTTGTGTTCATGATGATTTCATTTATATGCTCGTTTCTTTAATGCTTCGAATATCTTTGTTCTTGAGTGATAAATGAAAACTAAATCTAGATTTGGATTCTACGTGGGGCGGGCTTTAATTTGGTATAAGGTTATGTGCGTTTTAGTTAGGTTTTAGGTCACCAACTCCGTCCAGGTGCGCCGGAGAAGACGACCGGAGCACAGTGCTCCGGCGTCTGGTTCTCCCCCCCCCCCCCCCCCCCGTTTGCATACGTGGTGGCCACATAGTCATGTTTGGCTCATTGACTGGAAGCGATCAATGGTTGAGATGCGCTTTGACTGGCCACGCGTGCTTTGACCTGCCACATAGTTTAAGTAACACGCATCGTTTTGATTTTGAATTCAGTTTGAGTTTAATTAGGCTTGCAACGCTAATCACACCCCCTCCCATAAAAGCCCAGTGAAATGAACTGAAAAAATTGCTATTTGGCACGCATTTGTTTTTCTTTTTTATTTTCATTTTATGTTTTACTTTTAATTCATTTAAAAATAGCTCCTAATACCATAAAATTCCAAAAAATATTTTCTAGACACTTAAATGTGTTAAATACTTTTTGACATTTTTTATTTTCATTTTGATTTATTTTTCAATTAAAAATGGAATTAATGGTTGGAGCGGTTTTTAAATGATTTATTAATGGTTCTTCCTTGATCTTGGCTTGTTTCTTGAGCGATCTTTTTCTCCAAGGATTGGGGCTCTTTTCTCATTTAGATGATGAGTTTCAAAGCATTATAGGATGAATTTGCCCCTGGTTTGGTTCATTTTTGGTTGACTTTTGTCCCATTTTTGTTGACCCTCGATTCTTCCATCTCAAAGTGGTACACCTTAGGGATTTATTTCTTTTGGTGGTGCTTTGATGGAACGTTGCTCTTGAGATTTTGGCCTCTAGTTGCCAACTCATTTAAGTACTTTTTGCATTTTATTTGGATTTAATGAAGCCTTTTTTCTTATTTTTGAGATGACTTACAACTGAAGTTGTTTCTAAGGGTGGTTCACACAAGTACTTGACCTAGTTTGCTTTGGAAATGACCTTTGTGGATCCATTAAGCTCTCAACTCTTCTTGATTCATATTTTCAACATGTTGAGCTTTCTGCATATCAATTTATAGGTCATAAATTTGTTCATTACTTGTTGAAGTTTGAATTCTTTTTAGGCTTTCCATTTGAGCTTCAAATGTTGAATGTGTTGAATGACTTAGGTCTTCTTCCATGCCTTTGCTTGCATTCTCTTTTGATGTATGTGCTTTTTGTTTTGTGCATCTTCTCTTCTCATCCCCACCTCTGTCCAATGATAGACCTTAGGCTTGAACCCATGTATGACAACATTAGGTATCATTCCCTTTCATCCCAATCATAGGCGCATTTTGTATGAGAAAGCTAGGTTGAGTCTTAGTCTCCCTTTAGAGTGTCTTTCTCTTCTCATCTTCAAATTCTCTTAAAATACATAATAAAGGTTAAGGATTATTGTACGTTACAAGCCTTAAGTACTTGGAAAATGGTAATTGGGGGGCCTTCTCTCAATTATCTAGAGTGTTTAGCGTATTTCCTTTGGATGATATGCGACGCATTCGCTCCTAGGTCATAGTCTTTAGTGCAACATGAATTACAAACAATAATCAGTGCACTTCTTCTCTAAAAAACACAAAAACAAACTTCACATAATTTTATCCTTCGGGATTAATTTGGAAACCTTTTTCATAAGGATAGTTTTTTAACTCTTGGTTCTATCGCAAACAGGTAACGCCTAAGTCTCCAATGGTCGAGCTGCATACACCTAACTGCTGGAACTAAGTTTTAACCCTACTCGGGCCTAAAATATTTTGAACCAACCAGTGTTCTTGTTATCCCGAACTACGTTTGCTTTGATTTCTCATTCCAGATGAGAATACATAGGCACAAGACGGCGATGTCTCGGTGAGCAACCTTCCCCACTTTCACCCGTAGTTAGCCGAACTACGTTGACTCTGACTTTCCCATTGCACGAGGGAATACGTAGGCACAGAGCGGCGATGCTCTGCCGAGTCTCTTTTCTTTTCTCTTGTCCCTGAGACCTTTAGCTAGATAGTAAACACCCTTTTAGATAGACAATAAAGCGTGGATCCCGTCGAGTACGACGGACGTGAGGGGTGCTAATACCTTCCCCTTGCGTAACCGACTCCCGAACCCGAGATATAGTTGCGATGACGTGTCTATTCCCGTTTTCGTTAGGTTTTCTCTGATCATTTACTTTCCCTTCTTTGGGATAAATAATGAATGGTGGCGACTCTTCTGTCATTGACGATACCTTTTTCGCAGTAGCGACAGCTGGCGACTCTGCTGAGGACAGGAACATCCCCTATGCGAGTCAATCCTAGCACTTGGTTGTTTATCTTTTGGGGTGTTGTATATATGTGTTGTACTTTATTTTCCCGCATTTATTTTCAGCATTGTACATATCAGTTTTACTGTGCTGGTGGAGGGGGGGGGGGCGAATGTTCCATTAAGAGATAAGCTGGAATCGGGCTTGAGTATAAACATAGTATTAGAAGTGGAAAGTAGTAGTGAACCTATATGTTTGGCATGCACTAGTTCCCATGAAATTCGCGCTCAGACGAGATTCTCTGTGATGATTTCTTTTCTGGCCCATTGGGCTCGACGGGATTTTGGATCTGACGATTGTCGACTCTAGGAACCGATCACTTGTGATTCAGATAAGTGAGGCCGCTTCGTTAGACTATGATGCCAAACCAAAAATGGTGAACGTATCATCGTTTCTCGAAAGCCTGTGACGCTGATGAACGCATAGGATGCCGAACCTTGTCAGTGGATAGGTCCATACCTGTAAGAGGGATTGGGTTATGCAGGAAACCTTGACTTCCAGACTACTTGGTTTTCTTTGCAGTGTGAATCTGTGATACAAGGGGTTCCTATCAGTGACAGTGCTATGTTCTTGTCAAAGCGGAGCGCTGGTTCTTCTCAATCAACAGCACAACAATCTTGATCCCTTGTTTGCATTTTCATATCGCATATTCATTAACATGTATTTATGCTGCAGGTGTACGTTTCCCTTTGATTCTAGTGTTCTTATTTCTCTGACATGGAGCCTAGCCTAAGGAAGACAGTGATATATAAGTTTCCAACACCTGACATCAGATCTCTGCTGAGTTTGATTTCTGTTGCTGACATAAAAGTGTTGGAAGAGTTCAAGGAATCTTATGGGAAGCTTCTGAATGTTGTCTGCAAGCCATCAGTGTATGAGTTGGGTGGCCTGTGTGCTCTCTTGCAATTTTATGACCCGCAGCTGTAGTGCTTTACATTCCCTGGTTATATTATGGCGCCCACTTTAGAAGAGTTTTCTATGTTGTTAGGAATGCTTGTCCTTGATCAGATGCCATTCTATCACACTGAAGTTGAGCCTGATCTGGCTAAGCTTGCTGCTGCTTTACATATGGATGTTTCTGAGCTGAAGGGGCATTTGGCTAAGAGGAATGGGATTCCTGGGTTCCCTTTATCCTTTCTGATTGAGAAGGCTCAACATATTGCCAAAGATGGGTGTTGGGTGGTGTTTAACGCTATCTTGGCACTTTGTATTTATGGTATCATGTTATTTCCTAACATTCCAGATTTTGTAGATTTGGATGCGTTCCATATCTTCGCTTCAGAAAACCCTATACCTACGTTGTTAGGTGACATCTATCATTCTTTACACTACAAGAATAAAAACCGAAGAGGGAAGAACGTATCTTACTGCGTGCCTCTGTTGTATATGTTGTTTTCTAGTCATCTCCCCAAGTCTGGTCCTTTCATTACTACTGCAGGTACTTCAGAATGGTCTAAGAGGTTGATGGGGTTGTCTGCTGAGAACATTATATGGTTTGACAGAGATATGCTTAGTACAGAGATCGTTTATAGTTGCGGAGATTTTCCTGATGTCCCGTTGGTCGGAAGGAAAGGATGCATCAACTATAATCCATCCTTGCTAGTCAGACAGTTTGGGTACACTTTGAGAGATCCTACTAAGGAAGAGGAGATACAGGAATCTCTGTATCTCACTGGCTTGTTAGAGGGTGATACTTTGCTTAGGGTTGAGGATGCTTGGAGCAGAATTCACAGGAGAGGCAAAGTTTCTCTGGGGAAAAGTAACAATCGAGCTTACGACCCTTATCTGATTTTGGATCCAGGATAGAGAGAAGAGGTTACTTATTCCTTTCCCATCTGTAGAGCCTTTGTATTCTCTCATGATTGAAGAACCTACCACTGTGGATATCCAGAAGTACAACCAGTTGTGGTCTGAGAAAAAGGAGCTTCGGAAGGCTAATGAAGAGTTAGAGAAAGAAATTATTCAGCTCCAGAGTGAGAAGATTGAAGTTGTGCACTCTTTCAGGAGGCAAACTGAGCTTGTGAACAGATTGGGTACAGATTTGACCAAGCAAACGAGTGCTCGAGAAAGTTTGGGTTTAGATCTCAAAGCTGTCAGTAGTGTCCTTGCCTCTAAGAAGAAGGAGTTAGACAAAGATTATCTGGAGATCTCCAAGTTCAACGAGCAGTGGAATGCAACCCTTACCAAAAACAAGGAGCGTGAGGATAAGTTGAAGAAGCAGATTACCAAATTGAAGACTCAGCTCAGGGTGAAGGATGAGAGGATTGCAAATAAAGCTTCACTCAGACGTGACAGTGACCGCAGATTGAACAAAGCTTTAACTACCTTATAGGATTACAAGTTGAGGGCTGATTCGAAGAGGTGCAAGCTAGAGGAAGTCTTTGGTAAGGGGGTCTAGGAAGACTTTGCTGAGGATTTACAGACCATTATCATACAGATAAAGGCGCTCATTCAGGGATTACTCGTCAGACCGGATCATCCTGAGACGCAGGAGATGCTAGAGAGTTTTCGCGCTTGGTCACTTAAATGATATTAAACACACAAGTTCAAATCAGAACAAACCTGTGTTTAATAAATATAAAGCTAATCAGAACAAGTCTTATGTTGAAAGACAGAAGTTCAGAAAAAGCTTTAAGGCAACTAACCAAAAAGGACCCAAGAAAATCTGGGTACCTAAGGATAAAATAATCTATGTTGCAGACATCCTTAGCAGCAAAGTCAAGACTCCAGTCATGGTACCTGGGCTCTGGATGCTCACGACATATGACGGGAAAAAGGTCTATGTTCCAAAGTCTGGAGCTTAGATCTGGAGGAGATGTCAAGTTTGGAGGGAATCAGAAGGGCAAGATGATTGGCTCTGGAACCATAGGCAATGGTAAACTTCCTTCCATAACTAATGTCTTGCTTGTTGAAGGAATAACTCATAATCTATTGTCCATAAGTCAATTAAGTGACAATGGTTATGACATAATCTTTAATCAAAAGTGTTGCAAAGCTGTTAGTCAAAAGGATGGCTCAATCCTCTTTAATGGTAAAAGAAAAAACAACATTTATAAAATTAGTTTTTCAGAACTTAAGGTTCAGAATGTTCAATGCCTTATGTCTGTTAATGAGGATCAATGGGTCTGGCACAGAAGATTGGGTCATATTAATATGAGACGTATATCTCAGATTAATAAGCTTAATCTGGTCAGAGGACTTCCTAATCTTAAGTTCAACTCAGATGCTCTTTGTGAAGCATGTCAGAAAGGAAAATTTTCAAAATCATCTTTCAAATCCAAAAATGTTGTTTCATCTTGAAAACCATTAGAGTTACTTCACATTGATCTGTTTGGACCAGTGAAAACTGCATCCATCAGAGGCAAGAAGTATGGATTAGTCATTGTTGATGACTACAGCAGATGGACATGGGTAAAATTCCTAAAACACAAGGATGAGTCACACTCTGTGTTCTTTGACTTCTGCAAACAAGTCCAAACTGAAAAAGATTTCAAAATTATTAAAGTCAGAAGTGATCATGGGGGTGAATTTGAAAACAAACATTTTGAAAAATATTTTAATGAAAATGGCATTGCTCATGATTTCTCCTGTCCTAGAACTCCACAACATAATGGAGTTGTAGAGAGGAAAAATAGAACTTTGCAAGAGATGGCTAGAACCATGATCAATGAGACTAACATGGCAAAACATTTTTGGGCAGAGGCAATTAACATAGCATGTTACATTCAGAACAGAGTGTCAATTAGACCTCTTCTGGAAAAGACTCCTTATGAATTGTGGAGGAATAGAAAGCCAAACATTTCTTATTTCCATCCTTTTGGATGTATTTGTTTTATGCTAAACACTAAAGAGAATCTTAACAAGTTTGATTCTAAAGCACAAAAGTGTTTCATGCTTGGATATTCTGAACGCTCTAAAGGCTACAGAGTATACAATACTGAGACACAGATTGTGGAGGAATCTATACATGTTAGATTTGATGATAAGCTTGGCAATCAAAATCCAAAGCAGATTGAAAACTCTGCAGATGGAGAAGTTATTCTCATAGAATCTTAAAAGTCAGAGGTAGAGAAAGCTCAAGAAGAAGCTACGCCAGATGCAACTCCATTGGCTGCTCAGATGAATAACATGAATATTTCTGAAGAACCAACAGTTAAAGGATCATCTAGAATCAAAGCTTCTCATCCAGAAGAAATGATTATTGGGAAGCAAGATGACCCTATAAGAACAAGGTCATTTATCAAATCATCTGGAACATCACTTCTTGGGTTGGTGTCTATTATTGAACCAACATCTGTGGATGAGGCTCTGAGTGACAATGATTGGATACTTGCAATGCAAGATGAGCTGAATCAATTTACAAGAAATGATGTGTGGGATCTGGTTCCTAGACCAAAAGGTTTCAACATTATTGGAACAAAGTGGGTATTCAGAAATAAACTAAATGAGCAAGGAGAAGTTGTTAGGAACAAAGCAAGGTTGGTAGCTCAAGGTTACAGTCAACAAGAAGGAATTGATTACACTGAAACTTATGCTCCAGTAGCAAGGTTAGAATCTATACGCCTTCTTATTTCATTTGCTGCACAACATAACAATACTCTATATCAGATGGATGTTAAGAGTGCCTTCTTAAATGGCATTATAGAAGAAGAAGTTTATGTCTATCAACCTCCTGGTTTTGAAAGTGAAAAATTTCCAGATCATGTTTTCAAACTCAAAAAATCTCTTTATGGTTTGAAACAAGCTCCCAGAGCTTGGTATGAAAGATTAAGTAATTTTCTTCTGGAAAAGAACTTTATTAGAGGCAAAGTGGACACAACTCTTTTCTGTAAAACATTTAAGAAAGATTTACTAGTTTGTCAAATTTATGTAGATGATATTATTTTTGGATCTACCAATATTATGCTGGGAAAGGAGTTTGCTTTGTCTATGCAAGCTGAATTTGAAATGAGCGTGATGGGAGAACTTAGATTCTTTCTGGGAATCCAAGTAAATCAGACTCCAGAATGCACATATATTCACCAGAATAAATATGTCAAAGAGCTTCTGAAGAAATTCAATCTGAATGAAAGCAAATTGGCAAAGACTCCAATGCATCCTACAAGCACACTTGGTAAGGAAGAGGTAAGTAAGAAATTTGATCAAAAACTTTACAGAGGTATGATTGGATCTCTCTTATATTTGACTGCTTCAAGACCTGATATTTTATTCAGTGTGTGTCTGTGTGCTAGATTCCAATCAGATCCTAGAGAATCTCACTTAACAACTGTTAAGAGGATTCTAAGGTATCTGAAAGGTACTACTAATATGGGTCTGTGTTACAGAAGATCTGATGAGATAAATTAGTTGGATTCTGTGATGCTGACTATGCTGGAGACAGAGTAGAACGTAAAAGTACTTCTGGAAGCTGTCAATTTCTTGGAAGTCATCTGATCTCTTGGTTCAGCAAGAAGCAACCCACAATTGCATTTTCAACAACAGAGGCAGAATATATTGCTGCTGCTAGTTGTAGCACCCAGATGCTCTGGATGAAAAGTCAACTGGAAGATTATCAAATTTTTGAGAGTAACATTTCTATCTTCTGTGATAATACTTCTGCTATATGCTTATCTAAAAACCCTATTTTACACTCTAAAGCTAAGCATATAGAGATTAAACATCATTTCATCAAAGACTATGTTCATAAGGGAATTATCAATTTAAACTTTGTAGATACAGATCATCAGTGGGCTGATATCTTTACAAAACCCCTTGCTGAAGATAGATTTAAATTTATTCTGAAAAATATAAGTATGGACTTCTGTCCAGAATAAAATATTCATCAGATGAAATTTTTTCTCAGATGATAAATGTCTAAACTCTGAAGTATTTCTTCTGTTGAATTCTGTGTTTATTTATTTGTGTGTAAATCTGAACTAACAAGGCTCAGAGGATCTGAACGTTGCCTAACATTTCATTTCTCAAAGAGTTTCAGAGGCACATGCAAGCAAACACGTGTAGCTCAGAATCTGGAAAGGTAGAGCGCACCATACTGAAGTGACGTTTGAGGTATTGCTTTGAAAATCCAAAATCTCTTGATTTTCCCCCCTTCTGTCAGAATCTTAAATGCTTGATATGATTTTATTCCTTGCATTAATTGCTTCATATGATTATGTTTCACTTCATTCAATGCTTGTGTGTACGCGTAAGATTGTGTGTCCTTTTGCATGCCCAAAATTGTTCTATAAATTCTCACAACACTTCACAAATCACACTTTACACTCTCTTCACCTCTCATATGCATTTTTGTCTTCTCTATTGCTTCCATCTTATTTCAAAACCCAAAACCTCTCGTAAACCCAGACGCATCTCAAGAACATCAATGGCTTCACCATCTTCAACACCTACTCAGATGCAAACCTCAATTGCTGCTGCATCATCTCCAAATGCTGCTGGTTCATCCCAAACTGCTATTGTGTACAAGGCACCTGTGAGAACTCTTCTCACTCCAATCAAAGACCTTGAAGTTCTGTGTGAGAACTTTGTGGATTTTGAATCCATTAAACAAAATGGTTTTGATCTCTATTCAACCATCAAAACTCAGAACTGGGAAAAGTATTTAGACAGGATGATGGGTCCTGTTTATCCAACATTGGTGAAGGAATTCTGGATACACGCTCAAGTTTGCCCTAAGTTCATTCATTCTTCTGTTCTTGGGAAGGAAATTGTCATCACTGAAAAATTAATCAGACAACTACTTGAGTATAAGGAAACTGATGGAATCACAAGTATGGCTACTGATCGTGTGGATTTCGCTGACATTTTTCAAGAAGTTTGTGTTTCTGGGGAACCATCCAACAAGGTCAGAGATCTGAAGCCTGTTTACAGAATCTGGGCTAAGATTTTCATGAGCTCTATCTTTCATAGTAAATCTTCTAACTCACCAGATTATGTGAACTCAGAACAAATGTACTTCATGTTCTGTATGAGTAAAGGAAAGAAGGTGGATTTACCTTATCTTCTATTCAGTCATCTTCTGAACCATATCAAAGAAACAAGAGAAGAAGTAAGGGTTAAAGCTGGAAAAATCAGAAATTGGATCCCTATGGGAAGATTGATATCAAACATTCTAACAGAGAATGGTCTTGTGAAACATTTATTTGATGCTGGAGTGACAGATGATCTGTCTTATGTTATAGGATTTGTTATCAATGGGAACACTCTGAAAAGAATGAAGGTCATTTCAGAGCTTGCTGGAAAACCCAAGAAATTTAACTCTGAAGAAGTCAGCAGAAGGAGAATTCCTTTAGCAGATTTTCCTATGTTCAGTGCTGATGAACCTAGGAACATCATTCTGACATACATTGCTAATTGTTTGAAGAATGGTATCCCTCTGCCTGCTAACATAGTTCAGAAGGAAGGAGAAGTTCTGCCAAATCTTCTGAGAGAAAGGCGCATGAAGAGAAAAGCTGAGGAAGGATCTGTTGCACAGCCTAAGAGGAAAGCCTCTAATGCTGCTGACAAGCCTGAGAAGGACAAGAAGCAGAAGGAAAATCCTCCAGAAGCTAGCCTGGAGGAAATAAGAGCAACTATTCAACAGGTATTAACATCTGATCCCAAACCTTTTGTCCCTTCACCCTCACCTTCACCTCCACCATATCCTCCTCAACCATCAGAACCTCATTCATCTGAACCCATTTCATCTCCTCACAAACAGTCTCAACCATCTTTTATTCAACTACCATCTGAACCCCCTCAACAGAAATCCTCTGAACAACAACCCCCTCAACAAACACAATCTGAACCACAAAAACAACAATCCTCTGAACAACAAACACAATGTGAACAACAAAAACAATCTGAACCACTCTCTTCTACTCAACCACCAGAAGAACCAATCATCCAAAATCTTGAACCATCTGTCCAACAACCATCTAACGACATTCTGGATGTGCAACCTATTGCAACCATGTATGTCCTCTCTTCAATTTCATGTCATTCAACTGAATCATCTCATTCTGATGAATCTGAAGTCCCCTCACCAACTAGCTTACAAATTCCTGATCCTTATAAACCATTACCATCTGATCTACCTGTATCTGACAAACCTCTTCGCTTCAAATTCAACTTCATAAATTTTATACCACCCTCATCTGATGTTGTTACATCAACACCGTCTGATGGTGACACCTCTACTCCTCAACTCACCATACCACAAACATCCATACCACAACCATCCATACCCCAACAATTTGTACAACTACCATCTGAACAACCATCATCTGATCACCCACCTCCTGAACAAAACCAAAAACCTCCTGAACCATCACAACCAGTCACCATAGAAGACTTTTTGAACCCCAAACCCATATCAGATGTTTCTACTCTGTTCAAGAATTTCAAGAAGGAAATACGTATGGGGATTGCTTCTGTGGAAAAAAAGTGCATGGCTAGTATGGATCCTGCTGAATCTGAAGCTTCTTGGAACAAATTCATCTCTAAGTTCAACTCGGCTGCATCTGACCTCAGAACACTCTATACTGATGATGCAAAGGCAAAGTTTGCTGAAATGGTCAGACAGACTCTGCTGAGCATTATCACAACCCTAGTGCTTCTTCTGGAAGATGCTCCTGCTGAAGATTCTGCAATGATAGAAGATACTCATGCATCTGACATGGAGATTGATCATCCAACGGCAATTGCATCTGCTTCTGAACCTTAGGCATCTAAGATGAAGACTGAGATTCCAGATGTTGTCCAAGAAGTCAAGGAAATCAGAACATGGATGATAAAACAGGAACAAACTACTGAAGAAATCAAGACTTGGATGGCCAAGCAAGAAGAGTCCACTGCCAAGATTACTGATCTTCTGACCTTGATTGCTTCTCGCCAGCCCTAGTTTTCTTCTTCATGTCTTTGCATTCTTGTTTTGCACTTGTTTTCTGTTTGTTCTATTTTCTGTCATCTGCTGTATGAACATCTTATCTGTTTTTTCTATTTTGATCTATATGAATCTGGCAGTTATATTTTTCATTTATGTGTTGTGTTTTTCTCTTCTTCTGTTATCTTTTCTGTCTTTAAAATTCTTTTTGATTATGACAAAAAGGGGGAGAAAGAGAATTTGATTGTTCAATCCATAAGCAATACTAAAATGAAATTCAGACATTGTTTTAATCTAACATTGAATCTTAAGACTTTCAGATCTTATTAATTCATCTGACAAAAATGATCTGAAGTTACCCTGAGAATTACCCAACCAGACTCTGATCCTTGAAGAAAATTTGACTCTGATTCTGGAAGATATACCAGAACTCTTAAATTGAAGGAAATCGTCAGACTCTGATTCAAGAAAGCATAAAAAGGATTTCTACCAGGTTCTGAAATATACTCAAGCAAAAAGGGAAGTGTTCTCTTCTATTAGAGTATTCATTTCAGGGGGAGATTCTTAATCTCAGGGGGAGTTATATATTTTATTTCTCTTTATTGAACAAAATTCCCTATGTTTTGTCATCGTCAAAAAGGGGGAGATTGTTAGAACACAGATTGGTGTTTCTTATATCTCTATGTTTTGATGATAACTGTTATGGAATTTTGTATTAAGAAAATATATACTCTAAAATCTATTCTAGTATTATTGTTTTAGGTATCAAAGTTAATACTCTTAAAGAAGAAAAATATACATAAGTACAAGAAACTATGCAAGGCTCTAAAGCATTAGATGCAAGACTATCAGAAGATTCTGAAGCGCTGCCAGAAGGATCTGAAGCAGAAGCTATAGAATGATTTGAAGCGTTAATGAAAGAAGTGTACAAAAGTTAAAAGCTCTAATCTAATCAGACTCTGAAGTTCTTTTCACTGCAAGTTCAGAGGCTTTGATAACCATGTTAGACTATGGCACGGATCTAGAAGGGGGGCTTGAATAGATCCCCAATTTAAAATTTGAGTCGGCGCTACCAATTTAAAATTGGTTTTAAAAATGTTTTAAGTGCGGAAGCGGCCGAGGAAAAATATAGTCTAAAACGAACGGTTATTGGAAAACCGGATATACGTAAGCCTATGGATTAATGACAATTTGGAAAAATAGAATCATAACACAAACTACGCTTATCAATTATTTACTTCAGTTGTAAGGATTCCTAGTTCCAATGATTCAAAATCAAACCAAAACTAGATACACAAGTAAGATAATTTTGGTTCAAGCAATATGTCAAACACTTGGTGTGCAAAAACACTCCAAGTGATGTTTATGTTGAGTAAGTGATTTCAACCAGCCTAGTACAATGTAATGTTGTACTTTAGAGTTAAAAACAAAGTTTTAACCTCTTACTCAATTGATATCACAATTTTGACAATAGAGCTTACACAAAAATTACTTATTTGAGTTGTAACGTAAATGCTGAAAACAGAGAAGACAAGTAATTTGGTGAGGCAGTTCCCCCGTCGTCCTCACTTTGGGGTACGTCTGCCCTCAATTCTAAAACTAGAATTGGGATATATTGTATAGATATAACCTGTTTGAATGAACAGTTTATACAAGGATTGAGCAGCAAATATACAACAAAAATCTCAATGTGTTGAAAGTTGCCTTCACTCCTTGCCCCTTGATTCAAGCTGAATCAAGTTCTTCGATTTGTGTTGATGGACCTCCGACTCCAGCCACCTTATTGAAGAACACGTTGTTGTTCAAACCTTTGGCTTCGGCTGATCTCAACAGCACCAAATCGAACCCGAGATCTTCCCTTCAAAATCACTGAATCTGCTACTAGACTTGTGAAGACCACCTCTTCACAATCACCTTCGCTCGATTGATTGTTGATGAAGAATCTCGTCCAAAAACCCCCAAAATTCGAACCAATCTTGGAGGTCAAAACCCCAATGGTTTTATTCAAGAAAGAACCTATCGCAATCTTCAACCCGAGCTTGATTCTCCAATCTAAGCCTCGAACCTTATCACCTTGAATCTCTCACAAATGCATTTCAAAAATAATTGTGTGTAATTGAAATGTTGTGAGATGTTGAAGATGAAAATGATGAATCTTGGACACCTATTTCACTCTTTCTTGTTTTTGAACACATGAATCAAAAGAATATCAAAATGTTAGTAGACACAAGTGTTTAAGCAAGTATATATAGTGCCAACAAAATTCAGGACATAACAGTATTTCAAAATTGAGAGGGAAGTATTTTAAAACAGATTTTCCGCGTGAATGGTCGATCATAACAGGTCTGTGCGTCGACGCATGGCCTGTGCTGTTTTGGATTTCTGGAAATTTCACCAGTGTGCGTCGACCATACAGTCGGTGTGCGCTGACCCGTTGAAATCCATTTCCTTTGTGCGCCGACCTATGGTCGACCCATTGCTTTTATGCGTTGACCCGCTGGAATGTCATTCCTTCATGCGCTGACCCTATGGTCGACGCATGCTTTGTGCGTTGACTGATTTCCCCTTTTTCTGATGAATACGCCGACCCTATGGTCGACCCATGTCCTGCAAGCCTGCAAAAATTCATTAGTTTGGAGTTTTTCATGCCTTTAGTCATGATTGCATTTTGTCAACACAAAGTATATTCATTTCAAAAAATTTAAGATAAGCGAAAGAAGGATATGGTGGGTGATACGTTGCATCTGGTTTAGTGAATCTGGAATTCATACTTTCCAGTCTATCCTGGGAATTTGTCATCATCGAAACCTGCATTTACCAATGTCTTGCAGACTTGTGTGATATGTGGCGATTTGCCTCCACAATCTCCCCCTTTTTGATGATGACAACCTGTATACAACTAAAACACCAAATATGCAATGTATACACACAAGTATACACAAGCTCCCCCTTTCTTTTGCACTATAAGGCTGTAGAACAAACAACCATCAAATGTTGTTAATATCCTGAACTGTTAATATCCTGACTTGGCTTTGGTGTTTGTTTTCTTGCTACATTGTCTTCTCCCCCTTTGACACCATCAAAAAGAGAAGAAGAACGCATCAATTAACAGAGAACAGACAATAGGTGATAGTTAATTACCAAACTTCACACACAAGCATGATAATGAACAAAAATATCTTGAATTAATAGATAATGGTGAAAACATGTAATGAAAGTTCAGGCACACATAATACAGAAAAAATGAAAAGTACACAGACGAAAACATATACGCAAATACGAAATATGCAACTATGAATCTAATAACCACGACCCATCCTCGTCCTCTCCCTCGGTATGCAACATCTGGATTGTGGTAAGGATCCGAGAAGTCCAAAAAGGCTTCGACGGACATGTTGAGATGACTAAGAGAGTTGGTGATTTCCCAATCTTGTCGCTCATGTGATTCAACCAGAGAGTCAATACGGGCGTCCATCCGAGTAGAAAATGAATTGAACCTTTCATTTTGGGCATGGAGCTCAACTCTAATCTGCTCCATCTGAGTGTCTTGACGTCTCATGAAGTTCTGTTGTTCTAACTGCATTGACTGCATCATAGTAATGACTTCAGAGTTATCCGAAGGCGGAGGAGGTGATGAGTGCTGAGAGGGTTGATAGTCTTGAGGGTAGCCGTGATATGGGTCATAGAATCTACCCAAGGTAGTCCAGCCTGTATATTGCCAATCGCCCCATCCTTGATTTGTAGAGTCGCCTTCTTGTTCTTCTGATGGATATGAGTACTGGACCCAATCGGTATTTGTAGTCGTATCTTAGACTGGAGATTGTTGATAATCTTGAGTCCCATAGATAGGTTCTTGTATCTCTGCATCTGTGTTGTCTTCTGCATCGCCTTCTTCACCTTCCTCGTCACTTTCTTCTCCACTTTGTTCTTCGCTTTCTTCTTCACCCTGCTCTTCACTTTCTTCTTCATCAGAATCATTACTAGGCACCGGAGGAATATTGGCCCGTCGGAAAAATCTGTATGAACGTCGTTCAGCACACCAAAAATACCCCATCATTGCAAGGGTTTTGGTGCTAAATTCTTTATCCGAGGGAACTGATACACATGGAAATGTTGGATACACAACATTCGCAGTAGCAAGAATTTCCGAGATGAACGACCCATAGGCTAAAGCAATGCCTCTACTTGAGTCTCTCAGAGCAAACATCCTGCTAGCAATATAGTAAGGCCAATTTATTTTGATCCTGTTTTGCAGTATGTAGATAAGATGTACCTCAGCTTGTTCGACACACGACAGACCACCCTTTTTCGGTCGTAGTATACGAGCGACAATCCACTGAAGGATGCGTTCCCCTGTATTGAGTTTCCCGGCTGTGACCGATCGAGGAAAAGCATCGTTGTTGACAATTGCCTCTGGATAGGGTCGTTTGAGCATTCCATTCAGAGCCCTCTTATATTCATAACCCGACACCGTACGAGTGTCAGTTACCTCATGAAGAGGTGGTGCATCAGCATCAACAGTCATATCAAAATATTTGTTCCATACTTCAGAATTGATATTAACCAGCCTATTTCCTACAGAGGTGTGAAAGTGTTGATCTTGAAAGTTACCTCGCATATTTGTGTAAAACACTCTGACCAAATCCTCACTGTACTTTGTATAACATTCCAGGAAATTGACGAACCCTTGAAAATCCAACAGGGACAGAAGCTGGGTGAGATTTAAGCGCTCACTTGTTGCATGGTAGAAAGCATGTTGTGGAACTATGGCCCTTTTGCTGAGACTTTTGTTGAAATTTTCAACAGCAGGAGGATGAACAAGTGAAAGAGCAGTAACCGGAACTGAAGCAGAGGATGAAGAAGCTCTTGATCTCTTACTGGTAGTTTTGCGGAGAGAGGAAGCCATTGATGATGAGTTTTGGAGGAGTTTGAAGATGAACTTTGAAGAGAAGGATTTGGGAGTAGTGTTGGAGAAGAAGAATACTTAAGTCTTTAATAGAGGGAGATGTTAGGGTTTTTGGGAAGAGGGAGGAGACAAGGAGACATATTAGGTGTCTAGATGCAATTTACAAGATGAATGTCATATCAAACCATCATAATAGTTGTCTGCACATTTAATGTAGGGGAGAGGGAAATTGGAACGTTTTTCAAAAGAGAAAATTTATGGGTTTTCAAGGGAGCCGTCGACCATAGCCCTGCATGCGTCGATGCATACTGTACAGTTTTTGATAATTTTGAAAGTTTACAGCATGCGTCGACCATTGTCCTGTTTGGGTCGACTCAAACCTTCAAAAAACTCAAAATTTTCAGTTTTATGTTATGCAGAATGTCACACTTGCCTATTTATCATGCCTATTCATCTTTTCACAATGTGACATGCATTCAACACACATAGTATCAACCAGCAACAGTCATATACATATATAAGTACCATGATTGTAGAACGATATAGTCATTTTCAAGTCATGAATGCTAAGAGAGAGAGAGAAGAGAAAGAAGGAGAAGGGAGCAATATCACCTCTATACCGACCACTCTTGTTAATCACAGATTTGCACTTGCAACAAACTCAAAACAATTGTTAGTGGTACAAAAACATAGTTGTAAATATATTAAGTTTGAACGTAGTAATTTTTAAACCCGATCAGAAATATCGAGAATATCAAGTTCTCGACGGATATGAAAGAAAGGCTCATTGGCTAGCGGCTTTGTAAAAATGTCCGCTAGTTGGTTTTTAGTATCGACGTGTTCAAAGACAACGTCACCCTTCTCTACATGGTCCCTAAGAAAATGGTGTCGAATTTCTATGTGTTTGGTACACGAGTGTAACACCGGATTCTTGGTAAGATTTATAGCACTGGTGTTGTCACAAAATATTGGAATACATTCTAGTTTCAAATTGAAGTCCAATAGTTGTTGTTTAAGCCATAAGACTTGTGCACAACAACTACCAGCGGCTACGTATTCCACTTCGGCGGTTGACAGAGCAACAAACACTTGTTTCTTGCTGTGCCAACTGACCAAGGAATTTGAAAATAAGTGACATGTACCACTAGTGCTTTTCCTATCCGATTTGCAACCGGCAAAATCAGAATCGGAGAAGCCTACCAGTGAATAATCATTACCCTTAGAATACCACAATCCATACTTCGGAGTACCAGATAGGTATCGAAGTATGCGTTTGACAGATTTTAGGTGGGATTCCTTAGGACATGATTGGTATCTGGCGCACATACACACGCTAAACATAATGTCGGGACGCGAAGCAGTAAGATAGAGAAGCGAGCCAATCATACCTCTGTACCTTTTTACCTCAACATCTTTGCCACTTTCATCTTTACTCATATTTGCACATGTTGGCATAGGGGTGTCTATGGCTTTTGCATTTGCCATGTCAAATCTCTTGAGAAGATCCAAACAATATTTTGTTTGGCTCACGAATGTTCCTTCCTTCAGTTGCTTGATTTGTAACCCGAGAAAATATGTGAGTTCACCCATCATACTCATCTCGAATTCACCCTGCATAAGCTTAGCAAACTCTCTTACGAGATTCATGTTAGTGGATCCAAATATGATATTGTCAACATAAATTTGTACAAGAATTAATTGTTTTCCTTGACGTTTAATGAAGAGAGTAGTATCAACCTTTCCTCTTGAGTAGCCTTGATCAAGTAAGAATTTGCTTAGTCTCTCATACCAAGCTCTAGGAGCTTGTTTGAGACCGTACAAAGCTCTTTTCAGTTTATAAACATGATCAGGATACTCATGAGACTCAAAACCAGGTGGTTGAGCAACATAGACTTCTTCATTTATAAACCCGTTAAGGAACGCACTTTTGACATCCATTTGAAATAACTTAAAATCTTTCGCACAAGCGAAAGCAAGTAGAAGGCGTATAGCCTCGAGTCGGGCAATCGGCGAATAAGTTTCCTCATAGTTGATGCCTTCCTCTTGGTTATACCCTTGCGCGACTAAACGCGCTTTGTTGCGAGTTATTACTCTGTTCTCGTCCAGTTTATTTCTAAACACCCATCGGGTGCCGATTACTTGATGACCTCGTGGAGGGGGGACAATGTCCCAAACCTCATTTCTAGTAAACTGATTCAGTTCCTCCTGCATTGACAAATACCAATGTTCATCGAGTAGAGCTTCCTTAGGATTTTTAGGTTCCATCTGTGACACGAAAGCGAAGTAATAACAGAAATTACTTAGCTTAGCTCGAGTTGTTACACCCTTTGTGATGTCTCCAATAATGTTTTCAATTGGATGGTCTTTAGATGACTTCCATTCTTGAGGAAGATCGTCGTTTGAAGGCGGATGAACTTCCTCTGTTACATCACGGTGTGCATCCTTATCCTCCTCAATTTTGGCTTTGTCAGGTTGATCAATCCCCGTCTCGCCACTTTTGAGTATTCTTCAATGGATGTACCTGCACCATGAACAACACTATCCTTTCCGACATTTCTCGGGTAGGACTCATCAAAGGTAACATGCACAGACTCTTCTACAACAAGTAATCGTTTATTATATATTCTATATGCTTTACTCGAGTGAGAGTATCCGAGAAAGATACCTTCATCGGCTTTGGAATCAAATTTGCCCAAGTTTTCCTTTCCATTGTTTAATACAAAGCATTTACATCCAAACACGTGCAAGTGAGAAACATTAGGCTTTCGCCCTTTTAAAAGTTCGTACGGTGTTTTGTTTAGAATGGGGCAAATAAGTACCCTATTCAAAACATAGCACGCTGTACTAATGGCGTCGGCCCAAAAATATTTAGGTAAACCACTTTCGTTAATCATTTTTCTTCCCAATTCTTCTAAAATACGGTTTTTGCGCTCCACAACCCCGTTTTGTTGAGGAGTGCGTGGAGCGGAGAAGTTATGATCAATACCATGGTTACTGCAATATTCTTCAAATAAGTGATTTTCAAACTCACCTCCATGGTCGCTCCTAATGGACACTATGTTTGTATTTAACTTATTTTGGGAAAGCTTAGCAAACCTTTCAAAAGCGGCGAATGTATCACTTTTACTTACTAAGAAGATGGTCCAACAAAACCTAGAAAAGTCGTCCACTATTACGAACCCGTAATAGTTTCCTCCTATACTTTTGATCCTAGATGGCCCAAAAAAGTCCATGTGTAGAAGTTCAAGAGGTCTCGTTGTTGAAATTATCTTTTTGGATTTAAATGAGATCCTCGTTTGCTTCCCTTTTTGACAAGCATCACAAAGGTGATCCTTGGTGAACTTTATTTTGGGAAGTCCTAAGACTAGGTCTTTTGAGACTACCTTATTGAGTAAGTCAAAATTAACATGCGCTAAACGCCTATGCCATAGCCATGAGTCTTCACTCATAGTTATGAGGCATTTGTCGCTTGTTAATGATACTTCATTTAAGTCAAGCATATATACATTGTTTACTCTAAAACCATTAAACATATTCTTCTTATCATTTTCATGCACAATTTTGCAACAATCTTTTGAAAAGGATACATTGTATCCTTTGTCTCACAATTGGCTAATGCTAAGCAGATTATGTTTAAGGTTTTCGACAAGCAATACGTTGGAAATCATAGTAGAGGCGGGATTACCTACACTACCTTTACCTAGTATTGCTCCGCGGTTGTTATCACCATAAGTTACATACCCTTTCTTCTTAGCCACAAATTCTATGAATAAGGATATGTCTCCAGACATGTGTCTTAAGCACCCACTATCGAGAACCCATCTTCTCTCGGTGGTCTCGACACATTTCACCTGTCAAAACATAATTAGCACAAGGAGGTACCCAATGGCATATTGGGTCCTAATAGGTTAGCGACAAAATGGTTGCGTTTGGGAAACCATTGGTAGATGCCTTTAGGAACAAGAAATCTCCTAAAACGGCATTTACCAATGGAGTGGCCTTTCCGACAACAATATAAGCAAGCAAAATCAACTTTAGAGACACTTTCACTTGCTTGATCCCTAATTACATATGCATATTTTTGGTATGGGTTAATCATACTTTTTCTAAAATCCTTTTTATCAATAGCAAATGTAACTTTAGGCTCAAGTGCCTTGTTTAATTTGGCCTTGAGGTTTCTAATCTCACCTTGCCAAATATGACAAGTACCACACCCGAAGTTTAAAGGATTTCTATCGTCTTTACAATCCGATTCATTTCCTTTCACAATGGAAGCCTTAAGGTCCTCTAATTTCTTTTCGGACTCTTTAACTTTATGCTCTAAATACGTAAAGATTTTCTTATTAGAAGCAAGTTTCTTGAAGGCTTCAACTGTTTCATTATGTAAGGCATGAAATGCGGTTTGTAATTCTGAATGCGACATATTTGAGGACTTATCATATTTAGAGTGACGTAACTGTTTTTTCTTATTTTTCTGATTGGCGGAGAGGCATAGATTCACGGACTCTTCTTCATCACTAGAACTTTCATCAGAGGAGGAAGAGTCGCTGTCACTTTCCCATGCTATATACGCTCTCCTAGGCTTTGATGATTTCTTGTGTGATTTTGATGATTCCTTGTCCTTTCCCTTTTTATTCATTGGACAGTCCGGTTTGTAGTGACCGGGCTTTCCACACTTGTAGCACGTCCCTCTTGTCTTTTTACCTTTCGAGTCATCATCCTTGGAGTGTCTCGATTGTTTCCAAAATTTTACCAAGTTCTTCTCGGAATGTTGGATGCCGTTCTTTCTCACGTAACGGTTATACCATTTAACAAACAACCCTATATCTTCGCTTGTGTCCTCTTCTTCTTCGTCGCTCGAGGAATAATCATTTTGCTCTTTTGCTTGAGACTTCGAGGAGGAAGTCTTGAGAGCTATCGATTTCTTTTCACTCACCTTTGTTTTGTCTTTCTTTTCCATCTTTTCGCGTTGGTCTAAGCTCAAGAGTACCTGTTCATGCTCTTGTAATTTTCCAAACAATGTTGTTAAATCTAATAAGGTAAGATCATGTGCTTCTTTGATGGCGGTCACTTTAGGCTGCCATTCCCTGTTTAAACATCTTAAGATCTTATTAGTAGCAATATCATTGGAAACAGGCCTACCTAATGAATGTAAACGATTGATGAGATGAGTAAATCTCTTTTGCATGTCAGCAATGGTTTCCCCTTGCTCCATGAAAAAGAGATCAAACTCTTGTGTTAATGTATTGATTCTAGCCAACTTAACATCGTTTGTCCCCTCATGGACTATTTGTAGTGAATCCCACATGGAATTAACGGTAGGACAATGGGATACACGATAGTATTCATCTACACCTAATGATGAGATTAAGATGTTTTTAGCTTTCCAATCATAATTATATTTTTTTCTCATCGTCATCGGTCCATTGTGCTTCAGGCTTTGGCACAACTACGCTATCCGCATTGGTCATAGTAATTTCTATTGGATCATTAAGGATAACGTTCCATATTTTTCTGTCTATGGAGTTTATATGCACACGCATACAGTCTTTCCAATAATTATAATTTTCACCATTGAAAACGGGAGCCCTATTGTACGCCCCTTTAGGTTCGTTTGCCATTTTCTATCTACGTTGTATTTGAAGCACCGAATAACCGGAGCTCTTGATACCACTTGTTAGACTATGGCACGGATCTAGAAGGGGGGGTTGAATAGATCCCCAATTTAAAATTTGAGTCGGCGCTACCAATTTAAAATTGGTTTTAAAAATGTTTTAAGTGCGGAAGCGGCCGAGGAAAAATATAGTCTAAAACGAACGGTTATTGGAAAACCGGATATACATAAGCCTATGGATTAATGACAATTCGGAAAAATAGAATCACAACACAAACTACGCTTATCAATTATTTACTTCAGTTGTAAGGATTCCTAGTTCCAATGATTCAAAATCAAACCAAAACTAGATACACAAGTAAGATAATTTTGGTTCAAGTAATATGTCAAACACTTGGTGTGCAAAAACACTCCAAGTGATGTTTATGTTGAGTAAGTGATTTCAACCAGCCTAGTACAATGTATTGTTGTACTTTAGAGTTAAAAACAAAGTTTTAACCTCTTACTCAATTGATATCACAATTTTGACAATAGAGCTTACACAAAAATTACTTATTTGAGTTGTAACGTAAATGCTGAAAACAGAGAAGAGAAGTAATTTGGTGAGGCAGTTCCCCCGTCGTCCTCACTTTGGGGTACGTCTGCCCTCAATTCTAAAACTATAATTGAGATATATTGTATAGATATCACCTGTTTGAATGAACAGTTTATACAAGGATTGAGCAGCAAATATACAACAAAAATCTCAATGTGTTGAAAGTTGCCTTCACTCCTTGCCCCTTGATTCAAGCTGAATCAAGTTCTTCGATTTGTGTTGATGGACCTCCGACTCCAGCCACCTTATTGAAGAACACGTTGTTGTTCAAACCTTTGGCTCCGGCTGATCTCAACAGCACCAAATTGAACCCGAGATCTTCCCTTCAAAATCACTGAATCCGCTACTAGACTTGTGAAGACCACCTCTTCACAATCACCTTCGCTCGATTGATTGTTGATGAAGAATCTCGTCCAAAAACCCCCAAAATTCGAACCAATCTTGGAGGGAAAAACCCCAATGGTTTTATTCAAGAAAGAACCTGTCGCAATCTTCAACCCGAGCTTGATTCTCCAATCTAAGCCTTGAACCTTATCACCTTGAATCTCTCACAAATGCATTTCAAAAATGATTGTGTGTAATTGAAATGTTGTGAGATGTTGAAGATGAAGATGATGAATCTTGGACACCTATTTCACTCTTTCTTGTTTTTGAACACATGAATCAAAAGAATATCAAAATATTAGTAGACACAAGTGTTTAAGCAAGTATATATAGTGCCAACAAAATTCAGGACATAACAATATTTCAAAATTGAGAGGGAAGTATTTTAAAACAGATTTTCCGCGCGAATGGTCAACCATAACAGGTCTGTGCGTCGACGCATGGCCTGTGCTGTTTTGGATTTCTGGAAATTTCACCAGTGTGCGTCGACCATACAGTCGGCGTGCGCTGACCCGTTGAAATCCATTTCCTTTGTGCGCCGACCTATGGTCGACCCATTGCTTTTATGCGTTGACCCGCTGGAATGTCATTCCTTCATGCGCTGACCCTATGGTCGACGCATGCTTTGTGCGCTGACTGATTTCCCCTTTTTCTGATGAATACGCCGACCCTATGGTCGACCCATGTCCTGCAAGCCTGCAAAAATTCATTAGTTTGGAGTTTTTCATGCCTTTAGTCATGATTGCATTTTGTCAACACAAAGTATATTCATTTCAGAAATTTTAAGATAAGCGAAAGAAGGATATGGTGGGTGATACGTTGCATCTGGTTTAGTGGATCTTGTAACACCCCCTTTCTATACCCCAAAATAATCACATATCGAATCATATAGTCACGAATACAAGTGTTTTTCTTTTCATCAGAGTGTATTTACATTAAGGTATAAAAGAAGTGCCTCACAATACTCACGAAACGACCACATGAATATTAATGTTTAAAAAGAATTAACTCAAAAGGGGTAAATCTCAACTAAAAATAAACGCATGATTCTTCGAAATTACATATTCATGTTTTCTCTTAAAGCGGAAGACTAAAACATGTATATATTCACTTAAGACATGACAAAACGTAATTACATGTCATCTGGTTGTTCACAACTTCATTCACATACAAACAAAGCATCATTAAGACATTCTACAAGCCTATCTACCCAAAGTTACATATCAGAGCGACCGACACGAGGGAAAGGAACTATACTCCAAAGGAAACCTCCAGCAAATCCTAATCTGCAATGCCTCGTAGGGCATTATAAAACAACAGAAGGGTGAGAAACATTATCATAATAATCAAGGCATAAGATATACATATATATATATATATATATATATATATATATATATATATATATATATATATATATATATATATATATATATATATATATATATATATATATATATATATATATATATATATATATATATATATATATATATATATATATATATATATATATATATATATATATATATATATATATATATATATATATATATATATATATATATATATATATATAAATGTACAAGTACCGAAAGCCTATACCTCATAGTTATTCACTACAATGCATAACCATAGATTCTCACCGCATCAAATACACATAGGCATAATCGCTCACACTTAACCGTCTATTCATCGGTCAATATCTTTCACATTTATTTATTTGCTAACGTATCTCATCAATTCCTGCACATAGGCATATTTACATATGACAATCGCGATCATACCATGCGAACCATATAAGACTCATTCACTTCCCTCAATCCTCTTTCCGGACTATGGGTACGTCGCTTATGCTCTACCGGGAACAACGTCTCGGCCATTCTACCCCGGTAACTACCTCACTAGGAACGACGCATCGCCGTTTCTACCCTAGTGAGTAGAATCTCTCTACATATACATCAACCTCATTCTCATATTTACCAGACGTAATAAATATATATATATATATATATATATATAAATATATATATATATATATATATATATATATATATATATATATATATATATATATATATATATATAAATATACATACACTAATACTTTCTCAATGCATTATTTTCAATTCATCATATGAAGATGATAATGCACTCATAGAGACCGACACCTCGACCCTATGCAGCTACAACCACGGCACCGACTCATTCGTCCGTCAGATTCTCTTAGAACTCACTCCTCTCGCACTTATACGGTTACACTATAACTCATCTGATTTCCCTAGGAATCACTATATAACCGTCACATCAAGTGAGGTTCTGCAAATCCTCCAAGGGATCAAATATAACCATCGCTCACACCCCACATGGGCACACGAGGTTCTGCAGATCCTACACGGGATCAAATATAACCATCGCATCAAGCGAGGTTCTGCAGATCCTACACGGGATCAAATATAACCATCGCATCAAGCGAGGTTCTGCAGATCCTACACGGGATCAAATATAACCATCGCTCACACCCCACATGGGGACACGAGGTTCTGCAGATCCTACACGGGATCAAATATAACCATCGCATCAAGCGAGGTTCTGCAGATCCTACACGGGATCAAATATAACCATTGCATCAAGCGAGGTTCTGCAGATCCTACACGGGATCAAATATAACCATCGCATCAAGCGAGGTTCTGCAGATCCTACACGGGATCAAATATAACCATCGCATCAAGCGAGGTCCTGCAGATCCTACACGGGATCAAATATAACCATGCATTTTTATTCAATTCTAAACAATGCATAATTTGCCCAAAGGTCACGGTTCAAAATCACATTCATACACTAGGATTCACGCCTTACGGCTACCCACAACACATCACAAACCAGCATATAAGCTATTAAATCAGAGAAGGGTCGATCGCAACCGAAACCCCAAGCCACGACGACACCACGCAACAGGGAAAATTCATCCTGCTACGTTTGCTACATGCTCGCCTAGCGAGCTGCTAGCGAACGTTCGCCACCTTCTCGCCTAGCTAACTGCTAGCGAGCAAGAACATAAGCTACAGACTTTGTTCGCTACCTCGTTCGCCACAGCGAACCCCCCAGCGAGTCATTCGCTACTCCATTCGCTGCCAGCGAAGGAGACCAAAACACCACTGTCCCAAGCCTGGGACCATTCGCTACGCACTCGCCTAGCGAGATGCTAGCGAACACTCGCGACCTGCTCGCCTAGCGAGCTGCTGGCGAGCGTCTGCGAACTGAACTTCCTCCCACTGTTCAGAATCCAAACACCCGATGAAATCCACCGATAAATCCCAACTTGTTTCCAATAGCCTTAGTCCAACATTCCTCGACTAAATCCTACCACTTATTCTCATTTTCAATCATTAAAACTCGGCTTCTACCGATCGAATCAATTTCGACCTAAAATGGAAGCTTATGGAAAACTCTCCAAAACTCTAATCAATCAACCATACACATACATAACCAAGCATATTGATTAAGATAGTAAGATTTCACACCCTTACCTTGGATTAATCGAAGCTTTTAGTTGCTCTTGATGATTCCACTCTTTTCCTCTTCTTCTTCTCTTTTCTCTTCCTTTTTCCTTCTTCTCCCTTTCTTTCCCTCCTTTTCTTTTCTTTCCTCCTTTTCTCTTATATCATTTCTTTCTATTTCTATTCTTTATATTTCTTTCCATTCTATTTCCTCCAATACACCTATTAATCCAATCAATTTCCATAAACCATCCACTTAACCATTAATTGAGACTGTCCGAAATATTTCCCACTAAACTTTCCAAAACTCTACAAATGATAAAATAGCATAATATGTAGACTTAACATACTATCACACTATCCCATAATTAAAATAATTCCAATAACTAAATTAATTAGTTAAACCGAAATTGGGCTGTTACAACTCTCCCCCACTTTAGGAATTTTCGTCCTCGAAAATGTTATCCAATTCAGACAACTCGGGATGTGACTCACGCATCCCAATCTTCCCAATCCGATTCCATCTAGTTGATTCTTCCCAAATACCTTTACCAAGACAATCCCTCTTTCCTCGAAGTTGCCCCAGTATTCAAATTCTCTCTCACTAACACACCATCCATCCGGATTGATGCGCTTCCTCAGCTTAGACACGCGAACACATCGTATAGTTTCCTTTAGTGACAGCGGTGAAACAATCTAACATGTTATTCCCCACGCTTCCACTGCACTACTCTGATACAGTTACAACGAGTCACGGTGTGCTCCCGAGACTTCAAGCTTGACTACACCAGTTACTATCGTAACTCTCAAAACACGTCTTTTCTTGGGTCATCTAATCTCTTCAGTCGTCTTTTGCACAAACCTCAGGTTCGAGTACAACACTCTCGCCTGAATCATATTAATACAAATGAGCCTTACACCTCCCGCCATACAAGGCTTCGGATTCCCATCCGACACAATATTCGGTGATACTACATACGGTCTTTATCACTTCGGTGATATCCATCACAACTAGTTCCAACATAGAATGTTTAATCTTCTCTGACAGGAAAAGGGTCAATCCAGTCATTCCATCCAGAATCTTATCAACAAAATCATATTCTCACATCCTTTGGAAAACCCCACGCAAAATTCATGGAATTACCCTCCGATCTCAACTCTGGAATATACAACGATCACATTAGACCTATCAATCTCAGACATTCATTCTTCGACTCCCGACAAGTCACACCAGCACATACAACTGCTGCTTTCTCCATCTGTGGCTACCAAAACAATTCTTTCAAAATACTCTTATCCAATCCCCTTTATTCGGACTCTTAGACTCTATCACAACATCTCATGTCACCATCTCCACCAATCCAAACATCACTCATTCGATTTTTAATTCGTCAAACTCAATCCCCCTATTAACTCCAATAATCAGTCTCATCACCTAAGGTTCCACAATTCATTGTCGTAGCATACACACCAGACACAAGTTTCCAAAACAACTCAATCAATTTTTAATCCTTTTACCATCTAAGCAGACATACCATACGGAGCTCTCAATATCTGACTAGTTTCTGCAACTAAGTCGATTGCAACTCCACTTCACGTCCTGGTTGTACAACACTTATCTTGTCAGGATAACTCTCGGGCAACAGCAATCAACTGGTAAATCGCCAACTTTCCACTTTCATTAATACTCAAAATTTCCCTAAAAGTTAAACATCTTAAGATCTCAAGGCCATTAGTCGCCTCAAATCCCAACTAAACAATTGAAGCTCTCAAACTCTGGCATAAACACACAACAAATGGTTTGATCGGGTTCGACATAACCGACACACAAGTTGTTGACGGTTCTTCCAAAACTCCTTGAACTTCTTCATAGTGACATAACACTGCTTTCTCCTCCAACACGGATAACACCATCTCTTGATGTTCAACAATACACCTAGATACAGATCCACACTTGTAGCATCTTGGAGAACCACAAGTTCTCCCCCACTTGGATCATTCCTACCTCTGCAGACAATAGCTAAACAACAAACACGTACCGACAGTGTCTTCACACACTTGTCGTGTACAAGGGAACAACCAACATTAGACAACTTGGCCGGATGGACCGACCTGCTCTGATACCACTTTGTAACACCCCCTTTCTATACCCCAAAATAATCACATATCGAATCATATAGTCACGAATACAAGTGTTTTTCTTTTCATCAGAGTGTATTTACATTAAGGTATAAAAGAAGTGCGTCACAATACTCACGAAACGACCACATGAATATTAATGTTTAAAAAGAATTAACTCAAAAGGGGTAAATCTCAACTAAAAATAAACGCATGATTCTTCGAAATTACATATTCATGTTTTCTCTTAAAGCGGAAGACTAAAACATGTATATATTCACTTAAGACATGACAAAACGTAATTACATGTCATCTGGTTGTTCACAACTTCATTCACATGCAAACAAAGCATCATTAAGACATTCTACAAGCCTATCTACCCAAAGTTACATATCAGAGCGACCGACACGAGGGAAAGGGACTATACTCCAAAGGAAACCTCCAGCGAATCCTAATCTGCAATGCCTCGTAGGGCATTATAAAACAACAGAAGGGTGAGAAACATTATCATAATAATCAAGGCATAAGATATACATATATATATATATATATATATATATATATATATATATATATATATATATATATATATATATATATATATATATATATATATATATATATATATATATATATATATATATATATATATATATATATATATATATATATATATATATATATATATATATATATATATATATATATATATATATATATATATATATATATATATATATATATATATATATATATATATATATATATATATATATATATATATATATATATATATATATATATATATATATATATATATATATATATATATATATATATATATATATATATATATATATATATATATATATATATATATATATATATATATATATATATATATATATATATATATATATATATATATATATATATATATATATATATATATATATATATATATATATAAATGTACAAGTACCAAAAGCCTATACCTCATACTTATTCACTACAATGCATAACCATAGATTCTCACCGCATCAAATACACATAGGCATAATCGCTCACACTTAACCGTCTATTCATCGGTCAATATCTTTCACATTTATTTATTTGCTAACGCATCTCATCAATTCCTGCACATAGGCATATTTACATATGACAATCGCGATCATACCATGCGAACCATATAAGACTCATTCACTTCCCTCAATCCTCTTTCCGGACTATGGGTATGTCGCTTATGCTCTACCGGGAACAACGTCTCGGCCATTCTACCCAGGTAACTACCTCACTAGGAACGACGCATCGCTGTTCTACCCTAGTGAGTAAAATCTCTCTACATATACATCAACCTCATTCTCATATTTACCAGACGCAATAAATAAATATATATATATATATATATATATATATATATATATATATATATATATATATATATATATATATATATATATATATATATATATATATATACACATACACTAATACTTTCTCAATGCATTATTTTCAATTCATCATATGAAGTTGATAATGCACTCATAGAGACCGACACCTCGACCCTATGCAGCTACAACCACGGTACCGACTCATTCGTCCGTCAGATTCTCTTAGAACTCACTCCTCTCGCACTTATACGGTTACACTATAACTCATCAGATTTCCCTATGAATCACTATATAACCGTCGCATCAAGCGAGGTTCTGCAAATCCTCCAAGGGATCAAATATAACCATCGCTCACACCCCACATGGGCACACGAGGTTCTGCAGATCCTACACGGGATCAAATATAACCATCGCATCAAGCGAGGTTCTGCAGATCCTACACGGGATCAAATATAACCATCGCATCAAGCGAGGTTCTGCAGATCCTACACGGCATCAAATATAACCATCGCTCACACCTCACATGGGCACACGAGGTTCTGCAGATCCTACACAGGATCAAATATAACCATCGCATCAAGAGAGGTTCTACAGATCTTACACGGGATCAAATATAACCATCGCATCAAGCGAGGTTCTGCAGATCCTACACGGGATCAAATATAACCATCGCATCAAGTGAGGTTCTGCAGATCCTACACGGGATCAAATATAACCATCGCATCAAGCGAGGTTCTGCAGATCCTACACGGGATCAAATATAACCATGCATTTTTATTCAATTCTAAATAATGCATAATTTGCCCAAAGGTCACGGTTCAAAATCACATTCATACACTAGGATTCACGCCTTACGGCTACCCACAGCACATCACAAACCAGCATATAAGCTATTAAATCAGAGAAGGGTCGATCGCAACCGAAACCCCAAGCCACGACGGCACCACGCGACAGGGAAAACTCATCCTGCTACTTTTCGCTACACGCTCGCCTAGCGAGCTGCTAGCGAACGTTCGCCACCTTCTCGCCTAGCTAACTGCTAGCGAGCAAGAAGAGAAGCTACAGACTTCATTCGCTACCTCGTTCGCCACAGCGAACCCCCTAGCGAGTCATTCGCTACTCCATTCGCTGCCAGCGAAGGAGACCAAAACACCACTGTCCCAAGCCTGGGACCATTCGCTATGCACTCGCCTAGCGAGATGCTAGCGAACACTCGCGACCTGCTCGCCTAGCGAGCGTCTACGGACTAAACTTCCTCCCACTGTTCAGAATCCAAACACCCGATGAAATCCACCGATAAAACCCAACTTGTTTCCAGTAGCCTTAGTCCAACATTCCTCGACTAAATCCTACCACTTATTCTCATTTTCAATCATTAAAACTCGGCTTCTATCGATCGAATCAATTTCGACCTAAAATGGAAGCTTATGGAAAACTCTCCAAAACTCTAATCAATCAACCATACACATACATAACCAAACATATTGATTAAGATAGTAAGATTTCACACCCTTACCTTGGATTAATCGAAGCTTTTAGTTGCTCTTGATGATTCCACTCTTTTCCTCTTCTTCTTCTCTTTTCTCTTCCTTTTTCCTTCTTCTCCCTTTCTTTCCCTCCTTTTCTTTTCTTTCCTCCTTTTCTCTTATATCATTTCTTTCTATTTCTATTCTTTATATTTCTTTCCATTCTATTTCCTCCAATACACCTATTAATCCAATCAATTTCCATAAACCATCCACTTAACCATTAATTGAGACTGTCCGAAATATTTCCCACTAAACTTTCCAAAACTCTACAAATGATAAAATAGCATAATATGTAGACTTAACATATTATCACACTATCCCATAATTAAAATAATTCCAATAACTAAATTAATTAGTTAAACCGAAATTGGGCTGTTACAGATCTGGAATTCATACTTTCCAGTCTATCCTGGGAATTTGTCATCATCGAAACCTGCATTTACCAATGTCTTGCAGACTTGTGTGATATGTGGCGATTTGCCTCCACAAACCAGACTCTCATCATTAATATTCACGCTCTTAGCACATACTGCTGCACACTCTGATGAAGACTCTGATATATTAAGATCTGATCATCTATCAAGGCTCTGATCATCTCATTCATTTTAGCTCTGATCATCTTAAAATATTTCATTCCTTTAAGCATGCTACATGTTCTGAAGTGCAGATTATGAAGACTTCATCCTGAAGGAAGCTTGTTGAAGAAGCTGAAAAACTTGATTAGACGTGGTGCTACTTCCAAAGTAACCAACGACTAATTTGTCCAAAGAAGTGATGTGGTGCAAATCCCAAGGCTTCTACAACCATACCTTTCTGCAGAAAGCATATCTCTGCCCATACTTTTTGGGTAATGAAAAGTTTTATAATCTAATATTATATACAGCTGCACATCACTCAAAGCAATTTGGAAAAGCTATAAAAGGAGAACTTCTACAACATTTTGAGGTTGCTAATATCACTACTCACCATTTGCTCATTGCTAGTTCACTCAGAAAAAAATACACGCTTGATTCATAAAAGTGAAAATCTCACAAAGATCTTATTCATTTGATCTCTCATAAAACTGTATAGTTTTTGTTGTTGTACTTAATCTTTAAGTGTAAACATCACAGTTGTGATACAGCTTATTAGAAGCATTCAAACACTTGATAGTTTATATTAATTTGTAAGAAGTTCCTTAAGAAGACCAAGGTGTGGTCATTAGTTCTTGAGAAGACTAAGACAGTTGTTCTTAGTGCTTTCTATTGTAATCAGTTGATCAATAGTGGATTAAGTCCTTGTGGAGAAACGCAAATCATCTTTGATAAGGTGGACTGGAGTAGTTGAGTTCAACAAACCAGGATAAAAATCTTGAGTTGTTTTTATTGCCATATTTCTTAAAAACTCTTATTCAACCCCCCCCCCCCCCCCCTTCTAAGTATTTTTCTCACCTTTACTTAGGCTTGAACCCATGTATGACAACATTAGGTATCATTCCCTTTCATCCCAATCATTGGCGCATTTTGTATGAGAACACTAGGTTGAGTCTTAGTCTCCCTTTAAAGTGTCTTTCTCTTCTCATCTTCAAATTCACTTAAAATACATAATAAAGGTTAAGGATTGTTGTACGTTACGAGCCTTAAGTACTTGGGAAATGGTAATTGGGGGGCCTCCTCTCAATTATCTAGAGTGTTTAGTGTATGTCCTTTGGATGATATGCGACGCATTCGCTCCTAGGTCATAGTCTTTAGTGCAACATGAATTACAAACAATAATCAATGCACTTATTCTCTAAAAAACACAAAAACAAACTTCACATAATTTTATCCTTCAGGATTAATTTGGAAACCTTTTTCATAAGGAGAGTTTTGTTAACTCTTGGTTCTATCGCAAACAGGTAACACCTAATCTCCAATGGTCGAGCTGCATACACTTAACTGCTGGAACTAAGTTTTAACCCTACTCGAGCCTAAAACATTTTGAACCAACCGGTGTTCTTGTTAGCCTGAACTACGTTTGCTTTGATTTCTCATTCCAGATGAGAATACATAGGCACGAGACGGCGATGTCTCAGTGAGCAACCTTCCCCACTTTCACTCGTAGTTAGCCGAACTACGTTGACTCTGACTTTCCCATTGCACGAGGGAATACGTAGGCACAGAGCGGCGATGCTCTGCCGAGTCTCTTTTCTTTTCTCTTGTCCCTGAGACCTTTAGCTAGATAGTAAACAACCTTTTAGATAGACAATAAAGTGTGGATCCCGTCGAGTACGACGGATGTGAGGGGTGCTAATACCCTCCCCTTGCGTAACCGACTCCCGAACCCGAGATATGGTTGCGATGACCTGTCTTTTCCCGTTTTCGTTAGGTTTTCTCTGATCATTTCCTTTCCCTTCTTTGGGATAAATAACGAATGATGGTGACTCTTTTGTCATTGACGACGCCTTTTTCACAGTAGCGACGGCTGGTGACTCTGCTGGGGACAGGAACATCCCCTATGCGAGTCAATCCTAGCAGTTGGTCGTTTATCTTTTGGGGTGTTGCATATATGTGTTGTACTTTATTTTCCCGCATTTATTTTCAGCATTGTACATATCAGTTTTACTGTGCTGGTGGGGGGGGGGAATGTTCCATTAAGAGATAAGCTGGAATCGGGGTTGAGTATAAACATAGTATTAGAAGTGGAAAGTAGTGGTGAACCTGTATGTTTGGCATGCACTAGTTCCCATGAAATTCGCGCTCAGACGAGATTCTCTGTGTTGATTTCTTTTCTGGCCCATTGGGCTCGACGGAATTTGGAATCTGACGATTGTCGACTCTAGGAACCGATCACTTGTCATTCAGCTAAGTGAGGCCGCTTCGTTAGACTATGATGCCAAACCAAAAATGGTGAACGTATCATCGTTTCTCGAAAGTCTGTGACGTTGATGAAAGCATAGGATGCCGAACCTTGTCAGTGGATAGGTCCATACCTATAAGAGGGATTGTGTTATGTAGGAAACCTTGACTTCCAGACTACTTAGTTTTCTTTGCAGTGTGAATCTGTGATACAAGGGGTTCCTATCAGTGACAGTGCTATGTTCTTGTCAAAGTGGAGCACTGGTTCTTCTCAATCAACAACACAACAATCTTGATCCCTTGTTTGCATTTGCATTTGCATTTTCATATCGCATATTCATTAACATGTATTTATGCTGCAGGTGTACGTTTCCCTTTGATTCTAGTGTTCTTATTTCTCTGACATGGAGCCTAGCCTGAGGAAGACAGTGATATATAAGTTTCCAACACCATACATCAGATCTCTACTGAGTTTGATTTCTGTTGCTGACAGAAAAGTGATGGAAGAGTTCAAGGAATCTTATGGGAAGCTTCTGAGTGTTGTCTGCAAGCTATCAATGTATGAGTTGGGTGGCATGTGTGCTCTCTTGAAATTTTATGACCCGTAGCTGCAGTGCTTTACTTTCCCTGGTTATATTATGGCGCCCACTTTAGAAGAGTTCTCTGTGTTGTTGGGAATGCTTGTCCTTGATCAGATGCCATTCTATCACACTGAAGCTGAGCCTGATCTGGCTAAGCTTGCTGCTGCTTTACATCTGGATGTTTCTGAGATGAAGAGGCATTTGGCTAAGAGGAATGGGATGCCTGGGTTCCCTTTATCCTTTCTGATTGAGAAGGCTCAACAGTTTGCCAAAGATGGGTGTTGGGTGGTGTTTAATGCTATCTTGGCACTCTGTATTTATGATATCATGTTATTTCCTAACATTCCGGATTTTG
Source organism: Lathyrus sativus (assembly GCA_963859935.3). NCBI lineage: Eukaryota > Viridiplantae > Streptophyta > Magnoliopsida > Fabales > Fabaceae > Lathyrus > Lathyrus sativus. Next base: position 248,538,827 of record OZ012735.1, read on the forward strand.
TAGATTTGGATGCGTTCCATATCTTCACTTCAGGAAACCATATACCTACGCTGTTAGGTGACGTCTATCATTCTTTACACTACAAGAATGAAAACCGAAGAGGGAAGAACGTATCTTACTGCGTGCCTCTGTTGTATATGTTGTTTGCTAGTCGTCTCCCCAAGTCTGGTCCTTTCATTACTACTGCAGGTACTTCAGAATAGTCTGAGAGGTTGATGAGGTTGTCTGCTGAGAACATTATGTGGTTTGATAGAGATATGCTTGGTACAGAGCATTTATAGTTGCGGAGATTTTCCTGATGTCCCGTTGGTCGGAAGGAAAGGATGCATCAACTATAATCCATCCTTGCTAGTCAGACATTTTGGGTACGCTTTGAGAGATCCTACTAAGGAAGAGAAGATACAGGAATCTCTATATCTCACTGGCTTGTTAGAGGGTGATACTTTGCTTAGGGTTGAGGATGCTTGGAGCAGAATTCACAGGAGAGGGAAAGTTTCTCTGGGGAAAAGTAACAATCGAGCTTACGACCCTTATCTGATTAGATCCAGGATAGAGAGAAGAGGTTACTTATTCCTTTCCCATCTGTAGAGCCTTTGTATTCTCTCATGATTGAAGAACCTACCACTATGGATATCCAGAAGTACAACCAGTTGTGGTCTGAGAAAAAGGAGCTTCGGAAGGCTAATGAAGAGTTAGAGAAAGAAATTATTCAGCTCCAGAGTGAGAAGATTGAAGTTGTGCACTCTTTCAGGAGGCAGACTGAGCTTGTGAACAGATTGGGTACAGATTTGACCAAGCGAACGAGTGCTCGAGAACGTTTGGGTTTAGATCTCAAAGCTGTCAGTAGTGTCCTTGCCTCTAAAGAAGGAGTTAGACAAAGCTTATCTGGAGATCTCCAAGTTCAACGAGCAGTGGAACGAAACCCTTACCAAAAACAAGGAACATAAGGATAAGTTGAAGTAGCAGATTACCAGATTGAAGACTCAGCTCAGGGCGAAGGATGAGAGGATTGCAAATAAAGCTTCACTCAAACGTGACAGTGACCGCAGATTGAACAAAGCTTTGACTACCTTAGAGGATTACAAGCTGAGGGCTGATTCGAAGAGGTGCAAGCTAGAGGAAGTCTTTGGTGAGGGGGCCTGGGAAGACTTTGATGAGGATTTACAGACCACTATCATACAGAGAGAGGCACTCATTCAGAGATTACTCGTCAGACCGGATCATCCTGAGACGCAGGAGATGCTAGAGAGTTTTCACGCTTGGCGTCGCACTTTATGTTTTTCATTTCCTTGTAGCTTGTTGTTGTTGTTGTATTGAACATCATCGGGCTTGTCGGTTGAGGTCATTCTGTTTGTACTCAGTGTTATGCCTGTACGCTGCCTGTTTGGCTATTCATCTGTATGTATGAGGTGTTTGGCTCTACGCTTGGCTTTGGTTTCCATATGTCTCGTTGTTCTTTCGGAATTGGAATCGAGGGGGAAATTTCCCATTCTGCATACATACATGTCTGCATTTTGCATTTTTGCATAGCATATGCAGTGGAACCATTGATCATATTCCTGTTGCTTTGTTAGCTTGTTTCAGGATAGACAATCAGACAGTTCGTCACTATTATACCCAGGGGAATCAAAGTGAAGCTATGGAACAAATTCAGGCGGAGTTAAGGGCAGTTAAAAGCCAGATGGGACGGTTCATAGCAAGTATGCATGCCTTATGTTTGGGGCAAAAGACGCTTAAGGAGGAGGTTCAAAAACTGAAGGCTCAGATGGGCCTGATCACAGAAGTGATAAGGAATGTGCTAAGAAAAGAGGGTGATCAGGTGCCTGGAGCCGCTGCGAAAATGGTTATTCCACCCCTATCTATGGAGTCTCTCCCAAGGTGTGATGTGGCTCAAAGATTCGCTGCACAACCTGAGGTCCCAAATTTGCCACGTCAGCAGCTACCTCCTGTTTCCCTAGACAATCTTAAGACTAGGAGGTATACTCAGAGGTCGAAGCAGCCCAGCCGAATCTTCGATCAGATCCCTATGACTTATGTGCAGTTGTTGCAACTCTTGCTTCAACTTCATTTGTTTGAACTGCGGACTCTGTCTCCACTTACGGGTGAGCTACCACTGGGCTATGAGGTAAGTGCTCACTGTGATTTCCATTCTGGGGCACCAGGGCACAACATCGAGAACTGCAAATCTTTTAAGCACTAGGTTCAAGACTTAATCGATGAAAAGGTAGTTGAATTCGCGTCGGGCGGCGTGAGCGTACCAGGTGGTCTTGGTCCATTCACTGCAAAAGAGGTGGATATTCCTGCTTTCTTCCCTGAAGCTGCATCGGGTCAAGGGTGTGCCTTGCAATCTGTGATTTCAGAATCTCCATGCCCACAACTATTGCCTTTTCCTAGGCCAAGCTTGAGGATGAAAGTATTTGAACAAAGGGGGTCCCTGATATCTCAGACTCAATCTCTAAATGTTTCAACTGTTCAGAGTCAACAATCCCTTGGGTTTGTGCATCGGATATCATTTCCCCTCCAGAGTCAATGATCATACCGTCATCAGCCGTGGCGGCATGCCCGATAAAGACCAAGGAAGCCATTGGGGCATTTCACCCAGCTGCCAGTGTCGTACAGTCAAATGTTGCCATATCTGATCAGAGGTGGATTGATAGTGCCGAAGAAGATTAATCCAGAGATTCCGCCATATCTGCCCGGTTTTGACGTCAATGTCCATTGTGAATACCATGCTGGGGCGCAGGGGCATTCAACTGAGGATTGTAAGGTGCTGAGGAGCAAGATTCAAACTCTGCTTGAATCCAGCATGTTCTCAGTCACACCTCAGGGAATTCAGATCAGCAATCTCCCTTCATCCAACCATGTGGGTTCAACGATTAATGTTGTGGAAGAATTTACCGATGGCAGAGGTTCGAAAGAGTATCAGACTGACTTCAACGGGCAATTCTGAAGATTGATGATTCAGCAACAAGTCATTTGAAAGCTCGGTTCCCCAAAGCTGGCAATCTTTGTTTTATCTTGTCATTTTCTTTGCGTTTGTAGATTCTTTCCTGTTTTAAATGCAAATTTCATTTGTAAAACTTGTTGTTTTCAATTGACATTGATAATGAAATGAATATGCAGGTTTTGATTAAATCCATTCGTGTTCACTCTATGCTTTTTATTGATATCAAACGCTTGTTTAAGCGGAATCCGGGGAGGATGACAAAGTTGAAAGACGACAACTTCCGATTGTATGCTTTCGAATAAAACCTGCTGATGATGTACATGCATTGTTTCAAATTCCTAAACACCGGAGATATAAGGAAGATAATCCCTTGTTAACCCCTTTGAGCCTAGTAGTAGGATTTTCTTTCTGAAAAACGAAAAAAAACCTTAATCTTAAACCGGGGCAAGGTAGGTGTCAGTTAATTTGACCAAGCGTCCAAATTGCAAAATGAGTGTTCCCGTTCGAGGATCAATCACACCTCTATAGGTCGTGCCTAAAAAATCCACAATGGGTATCCCTCGCGGACCAGGGAGTGAAACAGTCGCAATCTCTCTCAAACAAGTCAGACAAGCCGGTGTCACACGATTGTTCAAAAAAAGAAAAGAGAAAAAGAAAAGAATCAAAAAAAGAAGCCTGCTAAGTCGAATCTTGAAAACAAGTGGCTTAGGCAAAAATGAAGGCGTCCCGCTGGACTTTGAAATCAAAAGAAGCTCAAAAGAGCCAGTCCAGGCAAAATGGGGAAATAAAAAAAAATGGGGAACAAACAAGTCGTGTGACTCCAGGCACCAAGAGGCGAAAGACGAGTGATTGTCACTCCCTAAAACTAGTGGTTTCCTGAACCATCACTCCTGTCACTCAACCTTTGACAGGTGAGCGCTTGTGTCAAATTAGCTGAACTTAGGATTGGAGAACATCAAGGAGAATGTGTGGGTTAAAATAAGCTTTGAGCCTTATATCTTTTTTTCTAAAACCGTGAACCTGACCAAGTTACAACCTTCAAAAGTCCTAATTGAAGCAGAGTCGTTTTGAAAGCATACATCAGTAAAGACCGTGTTGAAACTGACTCCTAAAAGGATTCCTCTTATCAGGTTGTTTTAAGGTTGACGTTTTTGATAGGTGATTCGTTCACTATATGTCACAAAAAAATTTCCAGTGAATATACTTGGATTTCAAAAATGCATATGCATTGCATGAGTATATCTTTTGTGCATAACAATTTGTTTTACTTGCGAGTAAGCACTTGACAGCAGAAGAGTCTCCTTAGTAGAAAGCTTGATCAGGATAGAGTGCAGAATTCATAGCACACCGTAGAACCGGGGAAACTTATCAAATGATCATATCAAGTGAGTCAGCCATCTGAAGGTCAGTTGATATGGGGCAATCAGGTCGAGATTCGATAAATTTCTCAAAATCAGGGGCAAAGTCCTCGCAAGGCTAGGGCAGGCCATCCTAAGAGCCAAAGAGCTATCCTTATCCAGAAGCTAGCACCTCTTCAAGGTTTAAAATGCTGAGGTAGTTCAGATCAAACCATCAGGGTACGAAGATTTCAAATTCCATTTCGAGGAAGACTTCTACAGGAGCCCATATGTTGGGGCAAAATTATCCTTCGAGTCCAAGATGAATATCTCCCCTGACCTGCAATAGAGACTCAATATTCCCCGGCAAGCGGAGGCTGTGCACCTCCATATCCCCAGCCAAGGTCAGATATATAAGTTGAATGAGCAGTTGAGTGTGTACACTTATCCCCAGCAGAATGTCTGTATGCATTCACTCCTCAGTAGTGCAAGATTGGCTTATTCATGCAGAGTAAATAATCCCTAGCAAAGTCAGCAAAAGTGGTGATTCAATCCCCAAGCATAGGGTGATTATTGTTTCCCTCGTCGCCTAATCCCTAGTGGAGTCGGAAAGGAAAGTTCTCTTCCCCAACTGAGCATTCCCGACAGAATGGATTTTTATCTCCAGTAGAGAAGAATATCCGGAAGAGTATAGCTGTAAAATCTATCTCTCTGGTAGAGTCAGCTGTTTCCCAGAGTGTTATTCTGGGAGGCCCTTCAGAAAAGTAAAGTTAATCTCCGTGTTTGATATTGATCCCCCTGCAGAGTCGTTACCCCTTGCAGAGTTGTTGATTTCAGCAGGCCATTCAAGGCCGATTTCCCGAGTAGAGTATAATTAACCTTGTAGTTTGGGTATATTTTCCCCGCAAAGTCATTGATTCTCCGGCAGAACAGAATGGTTGTATAGCATGTGGTTTTATTTCCCAAGCAAGGTTGTCTATCCCCCAGAAGGTTTGTCTTCTGGAAGGCCGTTCATGGCATTTTCTCAGCAGGTTATATTTTGAATCCCTAGTGGAGTGGATTCCCGTTATTGTTAGAATGTTGTTACTCAGGAATTTCTCTACCAAAAGCCAGCCAGGGTTTGTTTCCCCAGCTTAGATCCAATCGTTATTGGCATGCTTTGTTTCCCAGCAGGGTGGCTTTCTCTCTTCAGCATTTATTTTGCTGATTTGGTTCCGTTGCATCTGCATTCGTGCATAGCATCCTCCAAATGCGTAGAATTTCCATTTCGTATGGAGCATTGCGCCATTTTCAAACATACGCATGTGAAACATAAGCCAGGTGGCTACCTCTCTGTTTGCAGGTGTATTTCCAACAAATGTTTGAGTTAATTTGCCTGCATGGTGTTTAGACCCGGCAAGTTTTTGACTGATGTCTTGCGGCCTGTATGGTATCCAGACCATGGAAATTTCAGAGTTGTTCTGTCCGTTGAGTATCTAGACTCCGGTCAATCTCGTTAAGTGTCCAGAATCCGACCAATTCTGTTGAGTATCCAGACTCTGGTCAGTTACGTTGAGTTTTCAGACTCCGACCATTTGAAAGGTTGCTTCTTCTGCTCGTATGGTATCCAGACCATGGCCATTTCTGTTAGCCCGTGTGGCATCCAGACCCTGGTTTACATTTTCCCCAGCGGTGTCGCCGGACCTCAGATGTTGTTATGAACTCAGGTGGTATTCAGGCCCTGGGGGTATAATTTTGATGTGGTTCTTTGTCTGTTGAGTATCCAGACTCTGGTTATTACGTTGAGCATTCAGGCTCCAGCATATTTCCAATTTATGATGGATCTTCTTTCGTCCATTGAGTATCCAGATTCCGGTCAATCTCGTTGAGTATCCAGACTCCGACAAATTTTGATGTGTTTTCCTTTGTCCGTTGAGTGTTCAGACTCTGGTTATTATGTTGAGCATTCAGGCTTCGGCATATTTCCAATTTGTGATGAGTTTTCTTTCGTCTGTTGAGTATCCAAACTCCGGTCGACTTTGTTGAGCATCCAGGCTCCGGCTTGTACGTTGAGCATTCAGGCTCCGGCTTATTACAGTTTATTTCGTTGAGCGTTCAGGCTCCGGTTTATCCCGGTATATTTCGTTGAGTATTCAGACTCCGGCAATGTGACGTATGGTATCCGTACCATGACAAATTTAAATGTGACTTCTTCGGAGTGTGGTCGCCAAACCATGGAAATTTCAGATTTGACTTTCTCTGTCCGTTGAGTATCCAGACTCTGGTCAACTTCGTTGAGCATCCAGGCTTCGGCTTTTACGTTGAGCATTTAGGCTCCGATTTATTTTGGTTTATTTCATTGAGAATTCAGGCTCCGGTTTATCCCGGTAAACTTTGTTGAGTATTCAGACTTCGGTTATTTCGTTGAGCATTCAGGCTCCGGTTTATCCCGATCAACTTCGTTGAGTATTCAGACTCTGGCTTTTACGTTGAACATTCAGGCTCCGGTTTATTTCGGTTTATTTCGTTGAGCGTTCAGGCTCCAGTTTATCCTAGTCAACTTCGTTGAGTATTCAGACTCCGACTTTTACGTTGAGCATTCAGGCTCCGGTTTATTTCGGTTTATTTTATTGAGCATTCAGGCTCCAGTTTATCCCGGCCAACTTTGTTGAGTATTCAGACTCCGGTCTCCCTTCGTTGAGTATCCAGACCCCAGTTCTTACGTTGAGTGTTCAGACTCCGGAAAATTTCATTGACTTATTTTGTTCGTTGAATATCCAGATTCCGACAATTTGAAGTAGTATGTTTTAAGTTTCTCCCGATCCCAGTGGAGTATTCTCAAGATGTGTATCAACTCCGCAGATTTCTGGCGGCGGTGTCAGATGTGTGTGGATTTCTGGCGGCGATGTCAGATGTGTATCAGCTGTGTGGATTCCTAGCGGCGATGTCAAATGTCTTCATCAACTCAATAGAGGCCTGGCGGCGATGTCAGATGCTCTGTGTTGATCCAATTTTCAGATTTGTTACTCGATTTTATTTAGCGAATGTCTAGCGGTGATGTCAGATGCTTTTGCCAACTTAGTGTCGTTTTCTGGCGGCGATGTCAGATGATTCTTCTGACTGCGTGTCGATGTTGCAACCATTATGCAATTATCTCCGGAGATTTTTATCCCCAATCAGTGTTTGCAGTTTATTTCTACGGTTGGAAAATTTCCAAGTTTGTTGGTATTCAACCGTCTTTTACCTTGATTATTTGAAAGCCGTTCGCTTTTCACCCATTCAGGTCCAAGTCGTTTGAATAGGGGGAGCTGTTGTACCCCAAAATTTGCCCAACCTTTTCTTTACTTGACTTGTGTTTTCATTGCATCTTCTAGCATTTGGATTTGCATATCAGTTGTCATTTACAGGGGATCAAGAAAGGTGTGCATATCAAGAGAAGGTTACTAAGGATTTGAGCCTAAGCAAGATGTGTTATTCAAGTGGTCAAGTGCTTATCATCATTAGGAGAAGGTCAAAGCTCTTTAAGGGAGTGGATGGATAGTTGTGGTTTATCTCTTATCTGGGAGGCCAATTAAAGATTATCAGAGGATTGTGAGTCCATGGTTGTGGATGAGAATGTTGTGGGATCTCATGGAGTGCTTTGAGATCCATTGTGGAGCTTATCCAAGATGTTACATCATGTGCAAGAGGTGGCAGTCCGAGGATCATACACCTAGGGTTTCATCTGCCTAGTGCAAGATCAACTATGAATTTGAAGGAGATTAAGACTCAATTCTAAGTAATTGGAGTCATGGATAATTGTGTTGAAGCATCTAAGATATTGTTTCAAGTTAAGAAGAATCAAGAGTGTGAGAAGTTGCTAAATTAGGGTTTCTAAGTTTGTTAGTGTAAAATCCCCTATTTAGTGCCCACATTCAAGACCACATATCTCAAGATACAAGTTTCATCTCACTTTGATGCAAACATGAGACTTGTAAAGCATGTTCTTAGATTTCTTTTGAGTACTAGAACTCATCCATTGGGTTTCTAGAACTCAATTTATGATGCTGACAAGTTATGGGTCCTCAGATGAATGTGTTTTCAGTCAACGAAAGTCAACCAACTTCCAAGGAACTTTTGACCTAGAATCATGTTTCACCTCAACTTTTGATGAACATGAAAGTTGTTCCGCATGATCTTAACTTTCCAAAAAGTCCTAGAAGTCCTTCATCTCATGTGTAGAACTCAAGTTATGAAGCTTGCAAGGCAGGGGTATTTTGGGAAAGTGAGATTATAGGTCATTTTCATTATAGGTCCATTTCATGATCTTGTGCACTTCAAATGAAAATTTCTCCAACATGAAACTTGCTTAAAATGAGCTCAATTACATAATGGAACATCAAATTGGATTGAATTATGCTAGGGTTTGGAGATTGGTGAAGGAAAATCAAAGAAAAAGGACTTTAAAGTCATGATTTGAATTGAATTGTTTTTAATCCCTTTTCATGTCATATTTGTGCATATTTTGAGTCCCATTATCATACTAAGTAAAATGCACAAGTTGGATTGGAGTGGTGCAAGCTAAAACACGAGCAAATTCAAGTAACTTCATGGTGAAGCTTCACATCCAATATCAACCATTGGATCAATTCAAGGGATAATTTCCAGCCACATGATCAAACCAAAGTCTCAGCAAGTGATTTGAATAAAAAACAAGGCAATTGGAGCCATTTTTGCACGTGGACATGAAGCTTGAACTTCCAACTTTGGATTTCCTCAATTCACCATATCAGGCCAAATTGGGCCCCAAAACTATGGATCCATTACATAAAAGCTTCTGATGAAGAATGAAGATTCATTGAACCATTTTCGTGCAAGAGAAGCTTGGGAGCAGTTGAAAAATTCAAGAACAAAGTGAAATCATGATTTTGGAATTCAAGCCAATTCAAGCCAAATCAAGATCATCAACCTTTTCCTTGAAGATCATTGAACGTTTCTGCATCTTTTTGCGCAAGCTTGAGCATAATTGAAGCCCAAACGGAGAGGCTCCATTAGGTAATTTACTTTTCAAGATTTCTCACTCGTTATACATCCACTCATCGCCATTTTTGTTGCATACTGAAGTCCTACATGTGTAGGCAAATTCTGGATAGGTTAGGGTTGTGTTCGTGATGATTTCATTTATGTGCTCATTTCTTTAATGCTTAGAATATCTTTGTTCTTGAGTGACAAATGAAAACTAAACCTAGATTTGGATTCTACGTGGAACGAGCTTTAATTTGGTATAAGGTTATGTGCGTTTTGGTTAGGTTTTAGGTCACCAACTCCGGCCAGGCGCGCCGGAGAAGACGACCGGAGCACAGTGCTCCGGCGTCTGGTTCTCCCCCCCCCCCCCCCCCCCGGTTTGCATACATGGGGGCCACATAGTCATGTTTGACTCATTGACTAGAAGCGATCAACGGTTGAGATGCGCTTTGACTGGCCACGCGTGCTTTGACCTGCCACATAGTTTAAGTAACACGTAGAGTTTTGATTTTGAATTCAGTTTGAGTTTAATTAGGCTTGCAACGCTAATCACACCCCCTCCCATAAAAGCCCAGTGAAATGAACTGAAAAAATTGCTATTTGTCACGCATTTGTTTTTCTTTTTTTATTTTCTTTTTCTATTTTACTTTTAATTCATTTAAAAATAGCTCCTAATACCATAAAATTCCAAAAAATATTTTCTAGACACTTAAATGTGTTAAATAATTTTTGACATTTTTTATTTTCATTTTGATTTATTTTTCAATTAAAAATGGAATTAATGGTTGGAGCGGTTTTTAAATGATTTCTTAATGGTTCTTCCTTGTTCTTGGCTTGTTTCTTGAGCAATATTTTTCTCCAAGAATTGAGGCTCTTTTCTCATTTAGATGATGAGTTGCGGAGCCTTATAGGATGAATTTCCCCTGGTTTGGTTCATTTTTTGTTGACTTTTGTCCCATTTTTGTTGACCCTCGATTCTTCCATCTCAAAGTGGTACACCTTAGGGATTTATTTCTTTTGGTGGTGCTTTGATGGAACATTGCTCTTGAGATTTTGGCCTCTAGTTGCCAACTCATTTAAGTACTTCTTTCATTTTATTTGGATTTAACATAGCCTTTTTCCTATTTTTGAGATGACTTACAAGTTAAGTTGTTTCTAAGGGAGGTTCACACAAGTACTTGACCTAGTTTGCTTTGGAAATGACCTTTGTGGATCCATTAAGCTCTCAACTCTTCTTGATTCATATTATCAACATGTTGAGCTTTCTGCATATCAATTTATAGGTCATAAATTTGTTCATTACTTGTCGAAGTTTGCATTCTTTTTAGGCTTTCCATTTGAGCTTCAAATGTTGAATGTGTTGAATGACTTAGGTCTTCTTCCATGCCTTTGCTTGCATTCTCTTTTGATGTATGTTATTTTTGTTTTGTGCATCTTCTCTTCTCATCCCCACCTCTATCCAATGACTTCAGGATCCCATTTGAGATAGCTTAGTCTCTCCTTTGGAGGTACTTGAAGCATGTCATGAATGGTGCTTCCTTAAGGGCTTCTTTTGTTTATTTCTTACATCATTGAGATTGCTTATGGTTGAGTTGCCCATGTGAGTTCCTTGTTGTACTCACATCGCCTCCCATTCTCTCATTTGATCTTGGTTTCTTTTCTTTTCATTTGGTTTGCCTTTGGGCATTGTGGTTGATGTGTGAATGGTTTTAGGATTCATTCTCCCATTTTCATCCCACTTTTGTGTGCAATTGTGTGCTTTCTTTTAGATTGCTTTCTTCTTTGCTTGTTCATTTTTTCTTGAATTAATAAAGGTTGAGACGTGCTTGTGGAGGTATTCACCCCACATTTTTTCCTCCCTTTGCTTGTGTGTTGCATTGCATATACATACTTGCATCTTTGTTATTTCATGCTTCTTTCTTCTTCTTCTTTCTTCTTTGCCATGTTCCCTTAGGATCTCTAATCTCTTGAGATTATGATAGACATTAGGCTTGAACCCATGTATGACAACATTAGGTAGCATTACCTTTCATCCCAATCATAGGCGCATTTTGTATGAGAACACTAGGTTGAGTCTTAGTCTCCCTTTAGAGTGTCTTTCTCTTCTCATCTTCAAATTCTCTTAAAATACATAATAAAGGTTAAGGATTGTTGTAAGTTATAAGCCTTAAGTACTTGGGAAATGGTAATTAGGGGGCCTCCTCTCAACTATCTAGAGTGTTTAGCATATGTCCTTTGGAAGATATGCGACGCATTCGCTCCTAGGTCATAGTCTTTAGTGCAACATGAATTACAAACAATAATCAACGCACTTCTTCTCTAAAAAACAAAAAAAAACAAACTTCACATCATTTTATCCATCGGGATTAATTTGAAAAACTTTTTCATAAGGAGAGCGTTGTTAACTCTTGGTTCTATCGCAAACAGGTAACGCCTAAGTCTCCAATGGTCGAGCTGCATACACCTAACTGCTGGAACTAAGTTTTAACCCTACTCGGGCCTAAAACATTTTGAACCAACCAGTGTTCTTGTTAGCCTGAACTACATTTGCTTTGATTTCCAATACCATATGAGAATACGTAGGCACGAGACGGCGATGTCTTAGTGAGCAACCTTCCTCACTTTCACCCGTAGTTAGCCGAACTACGTTGACTCTGACTTTCCTATTGCACGAGAGAATACGTAGACACAGAGCGGAGATGCTCTGCCGAGTCTCTTTTCTTTTCTCTTATCCCTGAGACCTTTAGCTAGATAGTAAACATACTTTTAGATAAACAACAAAGTGTGGATCCCGTCGAGTACGACGGACGTGAGGGGTGCTAATACCTTCCCCTTGCGTAACCGACTCCCGAACCCGAGATATGGTTGCGATGACCTGTCTTTTCCTGTTATTGTTAGGTTTTCTCTGATTGTTTCCTTTCCCTCCTTTGGGATAAATAACGAACAGTGGCGACTCTTCTGTCATTGTTGGCACCTTTTTCGCAGTAGCGACACACTCCATAGTCAACCAGTAATACCCTACTATGAGAATCTTCTTATCTATGGTATATCCATTGGCATGAGTGCCAAAGGACCCTTCATGAATCTCTTTTATAAGCATATCTACTTCTTATCCATCTAGAAATTTGAGTAAAACCATGTTGTGATTCCTTTTGCAAAGTACATCCCCATTGAGGAAGAATTGGGCGGCCAATCTTCTGAGCATTTTCCAATCCCACTTAAGGCATTTGCAGTATACTCTTGCTTCTGGAGGAATTGTTCGATATCATGGAACCATGGTTTATTATCCGCTTTTGCCTCAACTACTACACAATAACCTGGCTCATCTAAATGTTGAATTGTTATAGTCGGTGCTTCATTATACCACTTGACTTTGAACATGGATCCTAACATAGAAAAATAGTTTACTAGTTGGCTCTCTTCATGAAGGATATAATGGAACGTGATCTCATCAAAGTAGGTGATCATTTTCCGGACGTGGTCTCGATACTGAACTAGCTTAGGATTATGTGTTCCCCATTCCCTTTTGATTTAATTGATGACGAGAGCCAAGTCTCCATATACTTCTAAGATTTCAATTCTTAGGTCAATGGCTTTGTCAATTCCCAGAATACATGCCTCATATTCCGCCATGTTATGAGTGCAACCGAAGCATAACCTAGTTGTGAAGGGAATATGGAAACCCGTTGGGGAACTTATAACAGCCCCAATTTCATGCACTTCTGTATTTGAGGAATCATCAAATATAAGTTTCCATCGTGATCCTGGTTCAGGACCTTCGTCGGGGCCTGGGGTCTCACAATCCTTTATAACCATTACATCTTTGTAAGGGAAGTCAAAATGCATAGGTTGATAATCTTCCATTGGTTGATTAGCGAGATGATCCGCTAGTACACTCCTCTTGATAGCATTTTAAGTGACATACTGGATGTCGTATTCGGTTAGTAACATCTTCCATCGGGCTATTCTCCCTGTTACTGCAGGCTTTTCAAAGATGTATTTGATAGGATCCATTCGAGATATCAACAAAGTTATGTGGCACACTGTGTATTGTCTTAGGCATTGAGCGGCCCAAACAAGAGTGCAACAGGTTTTCTCTATGAGCGAGTATATGGATTCACAATCAGTGAATTTCTTGCTCAAATAATAAATTTCACATTCTTTCCTTCCCGTTTCATCGTGTTGCCCTAATACATAGCCCATTGAATTGTCAAGTACCGTTAGGTACATTATAAGTGGTCTTCTTGGAACTGGTGGTACCAATATAGGTGGCTCTTGTAAATATTCTTTGATTCGGTCGAAGGCCTTTTGACAACCTTCATTCCACTCAATGGCTTGATCTTTTTGAGTAACTTGAAGATTAGTTCACAAGTGGCTGTGAGATGCGAGATGAACCTAGCAATGTAGTTCAATCTCCCCAGGAATCCATGAACACATTTTTCTATCCTAGGAGCTGGCATATCTTGGATGGTTTTTACTTTGTCGCGGCCGACTTCTACTCCCCTCTGGCTGACTATGACCCTAATAATTTCACATATCTGACTCTAAAAGTGCACTTTGCAGGATTTAGTTGTAGCATGAACTTCCTTAATCAATCAAACAACTTTTGTAAGTTGACTATGTGATATTCTTTAGTTTTTGATTTGGAAATCATATCATTGACGTAGACCTATATTTCTTGGTGCATCATATAATGGAAGAGAGTCACCATTTCACTTTAATAAGTTGACCCAACATTCTTTAATACAAATGGAATTACTTTGTAACAGAAGATGCCCCAAGGAGTGATAAATGTGGTTTTGTCCATGTCTGAGAGAGCCTTCTTGATCTAATTTTAACCTAAGAACCCATCCATAAATGAGAATACTGAAAACTGAGCGGTATTATTTACCAAAATGTCAATATGCGGCAGTGGAAATTCGTCTTTAGGACTTGCTCTATTAAGATATCTGTAATCCACACACATTCTGACTTTCCCATCTTTCTTCGGTGTCGGCACAATGTTAGCTACCCATTTTGGATATGTTACAATGGCTAAGAACCCTACATCAAATTTCTTTCTGACCTCTTCCCTGATTTTGAGATTCATGTTGAGCCTAGTCCTTCTTAATTTCTTCTTGACTGGCAGACATTTTGACTTGAGTGGTAGTTTGTGTTCAATAATGTTTGTATCGAGTCCATGTATACCTTGATATGACCATCCGAACACGTCTGTGTATTCACGTAGTAACCCAATCATTATTTTCTTCATATCCTCATTTAGGGAAGCATCGACTTTGACCTCTTTCTTAACCTCTCTAGTTTCCATATTGATCATATCCACTAGTTCTTGATGAGGTTGAATTACTTTGTCCTTTTTTAAAAAAAATCCTAGATAACTTTTGAGGAAGCTCACAGTCTTCCTCATCACCCTCTTCCACTTGGTTAATCGAGAATCCAAAGTTGTAAGGGATTATAATAGTGTCATTTTCAATAGGTTCATTTTTAAATCTGCATGAAGGAGATTTTATTTTATTATTTATTCTTTAGGAATGAGAATTTTATGAAAGAAAGATATTGCCATTTTTGAAAAAACCGGAAATGAAAGAAAAGGATCTTGATTGAAAACAAAACTCAATTTTACTAATAAAATAATTCATTGAAACAAAAGGGAGGCCCTACAAAGCTTGTCCATTTTTCTTGGGCATAACAAAGGACTTATCATTTTGAAACAAAAATAATAAATTACTTTGAACAGAAATCATATCAAGAATCTCAATGGCCTTCCAATTGTTGAGAGTTGTATCTGGTGAGCAGTGACACACCAAGTCAGGTATCCCTTCATATTCTTCTACAATTGCAACTGTTTTATCTTCATCTTTGAACCTTTCACTATGGAAATGTTTTTGTAGAGTAGGAAGCTTCTTCTGACGAGCCTTTTAAGCCATTTCATTAGCCAATTTGTAACCTAGCCCGAACCGATCCTTCTTCTCAAATATTCCTAACAACTTACCTCAACCCCCCGTATCTCTGTTTTTTATTAGATCTGTAACCTTTCCTCGTGATGAGACTAACTTATCCTTTTGTGGTGTGACTTATTTGCGACTGACCGCCGCAATTTCCAAGGCTCGGAAGGGTATTTCAATAGTTTCCCCGTCTACCTCTATATATTTGACTGATGAAAGATGGATGATAAACATGTCTTCCTCTCCATCGATAATTATTAACTTCTCCCTTGTTATAAACTTCAGCTTTTGGTGAAGTGTGGAAGTGATGACACCTGCAGCATGGATCCAAGGTTGTCCCAGAAGAAAACTTTAGGAAGGGTTGATATCCATCACTTGGAAAGTAACCATGAAGGTATGTGGTCCCACAATTATTGGTATGTCGACTTCCCCAATTAGCATTCTTTTTAACCGTCGAAAGCCCTAACAACCAATGAACTAGTCTTCATAAAGTTTCTCACAGAGGTTAGCTTTATGAGAATATTCTTAGGCATGACATTTAGAGTTGAGCCCATGTCCACTAGTACTCTTGAGAGATTACTATCTTGTCATTTGAATTATATGCGCAAGTATTTATTGTGGGCTTTCCCTTCAGGAGGAAATTCATCACTACTCAAACTCAGTTAACTGCTTACGGTGATATTAGGGACTACTCCATCAAATCGGTCCAATATTATGTCCTTGGTGACATGTCCTTGGAAGGTGTTTGGTTTAGCTGGTCCACTACCATATAGTCACTCTTTCTGATAAGCCATAAGAATTCTTTGGCATCCTCTTGGGATACAATCTTTTTGGAGGATCCTTCCCCTAAACTTGCAGTCTCTTTTCCTTTTGAACTCTTTGGGATATTCTTCTTTGTTGATTGTTCAGAAGTGAACATTCTTCCACTATAGGTCATACCTCTGATACCAACTACATAAGGAAATGGTGCAGGAACATGGAAGACAATAGGGCCTTCTAACTTTACTAACACCAGAATTTGAAACGGTATTGGAACTGGTATTTGGATTGGCGTGTGAGAAGTCATTGAAACAGGTATCTAGAATGGTGTCGAAGCTTCCCTTCTTTGATAAGGAATTTCAAAAGGTGAATGCCCTAAAATTCTATAGTTGAAATGTCATCTATCTTCCTTGAGTATCCAATTTGAACCAAGCCTTGGTCCATCATTTTTTGAAGACACCTTTTCATCTTTTCACATTTGTCGGGATTGAGTAGACAAACCTTACAATCAGTGTGCAACTTTTTGGATGACTTGTAGCTAACCAATACTTCCCTTATCTTGGTCATGGACATTTTTACTTGGTCTACCGATCAGAACATCATCTCCTAGCCCTTCAATTGCATTGATGTTTTCCCCAGCGTGCCTCGATAATGGATTATCTTTCACATTTGGATTTTCAGGAGTTAAGGAGATAATCTTACGATCAAGCACCTCTTGTACTTTGAATTTGAGGTCTAGAAATGTCTCAGTGGTATGCCTCAGTGAACCAGCATGAAAGTCACGTCTAACATTGGTAGCATATCTTCGAGGAAAAGGTGTGGAAGAAAGTGCTAGAGATATAGTCTCCACCAATCCCTTCTAAATTAGATAAGGCGGGATCTGAGTATATGATGTAGGTATGGGGTCGAAGTCCTTCCATGGCCTCTTTTGATCCCTTCGGGGATACCTGTTATGTTGTTATTGATTCTACAGAGGAGGTGCCCCATGCTGTTAGATTTGAGGCATATGATGTGCTTGTGGTGGGTACTGATTAGGAGCAGCTACAACTATATAAGAATTGTAGGGTACCTAAGCATACCTATCAATTGTAACAACATTGGTCTCACCCTTTTTTGAATTATTGTCAGAGTACTTTTTATTGCAATGTTGATTGGAGGATGATTTCCTAATCTTCCCACTTTTCAAACCATTCTCGATCCTTTCCCCAATTATTACCAGGTCAGCAAATCCAGTGGATACTGAACCAATCATCTTCTTATAATATGGGCCTTGTAGGGTACCTATGATCATGTCAACCTATTCACTTTCCAACAAAGGAGGCTGCACGCGAGAAGGTAGTTCCCTCCATCTTTGAGTGTACTCTTTAAAAGATTCATTACCCTTTTGAGACATGTTATGTAGTTGCATACTGTTATGAGCCATGTCCATATTGTACTTGTATTGTCTTATGAAGGCATTAGCAAGGTATTCCCAGGTTTTGACATGAGTTCTCTCCAATTGCATATACCAATCCAAGGATGCCCCACTTAGACTGTCTAGAAAGATATGCATCATCAACTTTTCATTCATTGCATAGGCAGTCATCTTCCTAATAAACATCCGGAGATGGCTTTTAGGACAACTAACACCCTTGTACTTTTCAAAGCCTGGTGCTTTGAACTTATGATATATGACCACATCGGGTACTAAACATATCTCTACAACATTAACTCCAAAGGAATTGAATCCTTCAACAACCCTCAGTCTCTCTTCCAGTATTTTATACCTCTCATCAACCCTTTGTCCTTCCACAATAACGTCCAGCTTATTTTTAGGGACCACCTGTCTTGAATCTTCACCTTCATATTGGAGGTTTCAGTCTAAATAGTTTTCATGGGGAACAGGTACCTGCAAAGGAAGGGATTCCCTATTAGGAATATATGGAGGAACAAACCCTTCAGGATGTTAAGTACTTGCTTTTAATTTAGCAGCTCCTGTAACACCCTAAATTATCCCCTCATTTTTAGTTTGTCACACAACAATGACTCAACAACTTGGTCGAACAGACCGACCTGCTCTGATACCACTATGTAACACCCTAAATTATCCCCTGGGTCGACCTGATGCTACCTGAATGTAATATTGTGGAAATTTGGACAGTATGCGTCGGCGCATAGGCCTTGCTTCAACTGTCAAACAACAACTTGGCCGGACAGACCGACCTGCTCTGATACCACTATGTAACACCCTAAATTTCCCCCCGTAATAATATTAAATAAAACCTCAGAGTAATTAATTTAAAACATACAAAACCTAGGATGTTACGGTTAACATGCAAAACATGTTCATCATACTGACTATGTAATACTTATATTTCTGCATAATCATAAAAACTTGAAGATGTCCGAATATTATTCTTATTGCACCGGAATAACAAAAATCATGCATTGACTCATGGTATATAAAGTTCTCATGGTAGCACATAATCCTCCAAACAGTAATGAAACATGATAAAGGTAATGTCTACAATATAAAAGAAATATAACTTAAAAAGCGTTCTCACGACACCCCAGTGTTACAATCAAAGCAGGCGCCAAACTAAAAGAATAAACAGAAGACTCTGTCTTCCACTCACATCTGAGCTCCTACTATGGATTATCTGCATATTACCCACGTAGAGGTAATATTCAAACAAAAGGGGTGAGATATCATGATATTATAAAGGAAAACATGTTAAACGGAATGCATTAAGTGAACACAAAAACAATTCAACTAAACATCTCACATCAATCACCCAACAATACCATCATCAATTATTCACCAATCAATAGGAAATCACACGATAACATGTCAATTCATCACACAACACTACATACTTATCAATATAGCATCATGGATAATATATAATGCAATGAGACTCACATCCAACTCAATGCTTATGCATGTGGTATCAATTTTCGTGAACACTCAGGTTCACCATTCTGATCCCCACCTCCTAGGATCATAATCACTCACACCAACTCAATGCTTATGCATGTGGTACCAATTTTCGTGAACACTCAGATTCACCATTCTGATCCCCACCTCCTAGGATCAGAACCACTCACTGATCCATCAACTACCGACCCAATCAACATAATGGGATTTTAGTCTCACCAACAACAGACCATTTGTCCATAAATGTATGTAATACAACTATTTATGCATACAACAATAACAACTTAAAAAATATATTTCGTACAGTACGAATATATATATATATATATATATATATATATATATATATATATATATATATATATATATATATATATATATATATATATATATATATATATATATATATATATATATATATATATATATATATATATATATATATATATATATGATCCACAATAAGTGTATCAGAAACGCTTTTAGAACACCACTAAAAACACGCAGATTCTACACCAGAATAGTGCAGCAAACTTGCACATAAAGAAATGGACAAACAAACATATTCATACAGAATGTTTTGTCAATGAGTGTCAAGACATCTTGTTTGACATCATGAGATCAGTCTTGTTAAAAAGTCCAAAACAACCTGCTAATTCTGACAGACAGATGTTATGACATCCTGTAGGACATCTTGTGATTACACCTAGTTTTACCAAAATGCCTGCCAATCAAGAACTAACAGATCTCTATGAGACACAATACTTGAAGGAATACCATGCAGTTTCACAATCTGATCAATATATAATTCGGCAAGCTTCTGAAACAAATAATTGATCCTCATCGGTATAAAATGAGCCGATTTGGTCAATCTATCCATAATCACCCAAATCGAATCATATCCCTTCAAAGTCTTCGGTAAATGATCGCGACTTTCTATGTCTAATACAACTAACTGCAAGTGTACAGTCTATCGCGTAGTAATAATAGATATCGATCCCATAGAGACTCGTAATCAAATTAGTGTTCTCGGGAGTTACTATGTTTAGCTAGGTAGAATATGTTTAAGGGAATAAGATTTGTCACTAAAAGGGAACTAATAATACTATTTAGTTTATAATTGATTAAATCGATACGTAGTAATTGTGTTCTTCAGGGATTTGATAAGTTATGGTGTATGAAATAATTTTCAAAGTTTATTCACGCAGAAAATGGAGATTTGAAAACTCTCGCCTCACGATGGTTATTGACGCTAATCATAATCCTAAGGGCCAAACGTATACTTTCGTACTCCGTTCGGGGTTAAATTTATTTTTTGGAAATCTCTAGATTCTAATTCGTTTTAAAGTGCTTTCGCTGTTATTAAAACAAATGCCTAGTGTTTACTATCTGACCTTACCGCAGCTTTCGCTTGTTGGTTCGTATCTTAATTAATTTCCCACTTTCATGGCAAAACTACTTTTAAATAAGTTCTCG
Organism: Lathyrus sativus; assembly: GCA_963859935.3. Taxonomy (NCBI): domain Eukaryota; kingdom Viridiplantae; phylum Streptophyta; class Magnoliopsida; order Fabales; family Fabaceae; genus Lathyrus; species Lathyrus sativus. The sequence goes on from OZ012735.1 coordinate 248,559,191, forward strand.
CTTTCGCGACGAAGTTTATTCAGTGAATCAATTATAAACACTCAGGCCATAGATTACTTTTGTGAAAAGAAAGTTTTCAACCAAGTGTTATCAAATCCCATTCGAATTATTACTACATATCGATTACCTAAGTTTAGCTAGACATGGAATTGGGAAAAACAAAATATAAATAGGAATAATAAATAATAATTTGCATTATAATAAAACAGAAGTCGATCAAAATGAAAACCTGTAAATATGCCAATTGGCCTTTGGGCAGATCCTCCACAGATGTTGGCAGGATTCTGGTCTTTAGTGCCAATTTGATCGTACAGTATAATAGAAATTACAGAAGAGCGGAAATGGGAATAAGGAAATGTAAAGGGAAATGAATACAAATAAAAACTGGAAAGTAATTGCTTTGGAAAGTAAATTTGGCAGCACTTCGTGGTATGAATGCAGCACCCTTTCTGAAGTCCCCTGCTTCCCTTTTTATAGAAGTGGAATCCCAACGGTTATCTCTGAAGATGATGGACCTTGAGGCAGATAATTTAGGGAGTAGTGGTCCACTCTGTGGGAATTGGAACTGCTCTTTTGACGTGTAAGCTGAGTGGGGCGATTTTGCCTGCATGACGGTCGTCACAAGGTGTGACGGTCGTCACCCGTGTGATGGTCGTCATGAAGCTGTGACGGTCGTCACATCAACAAAAACTGATTGCTGCGCTTTTCATTGTATTTTGACTCCTTTTTCGTCCATATTTCATCTGAGATTGCTTCTTTTCTTCATGTTGCCTTGTTTAGATGTGATCGTTGAATACCTGCAAAAACATCAGACAAATACACGGAAATAACCCGAAATCAGATCGAAAACGGTTAGACTTTAGTTGAATTATGCATGAAAATATCTATATGATTTCGTGTTATCAAACTCCCCTAAGCTTGAATCTTTGCTTGTCCTCAAGTAAAACATGGAAAAGTCGGCAAGCACGAGGCAACTTCTTCGTTCGCAGAGTTTGGAAAAACCGGGATTCTTGGTAGGAACAAGACGAGTATCATGACGACACTGGACTACAAGTATTCGGAGGTCTCCTTTTTATGCAAATCGGTCTCAGTCATGCTACTGTAGCTTGGTGTCAAGGTTCTCGCGGCAAGTTCATCCTGTTTGTTCTAGCGCAATCACATTAAGCCCGTTGTCCGTACACTTTCATGGCAAGTCGACCTGTTAGTGAATATGATCTCATTTTTGTTTTTGATCTTCTTCATTGATCATAAGTTGATGTCATTGATTTTTCAATGAGTTTTTCGTGCCGTTGGGCTAAATGCTCGGGTGAGGAGCACCTAACTTAGAAGCAAACGTATCTTATATTCTTGGGCTTTTTAGCTCTCTTTTCATGATTTTTCATCTTTTTAGAGATCATACACTTATTTGCATCGGTCGCTCGCTTAGAAGTGTTTTTAGGATGGTGCTAACTGCTAGTATAAACTACTTGGGGTTGAGTTTGCGCAGACACTTGAGACTTTGGTACACGTAGGTGGTGAAACCGACTCGCATAAACTAGAGATCTAAGGTGTCTGAATGATACTGGTTTTGTTAGAACTGTCATTTCCTCGGAGTTTCAAAAGTTGTTTTGAACTCAGGTGCATTCTCGTGATGCTTTTGCTTTTGAGGAACAAATGAAAGTTTTTGTTTATGTTGAATAATGTGGGGATTGTTTGCGTAACGTGAAAAAATATATAGACGAGCTTTATTTGCTAGAAATAGAAAGTGTAAAAATAGAAATTACGAGAATTCAAAGTGCAGTGAAATGGAAATAAAGGGAAATTCAGAGTACAGTGGAATGGAAATAAGGCTCCGCTCCCACACTATCTCGATCAGTGTCCTCACTGATTCTTGAAGCATGCGAGAGGGAGATACAACTGAAAATGAAAATACAAATAACTGAAATATAGTAAACAATGAAGGAAAAAAATGGAAATCTAGTCTCGGCCTCTGTCACGTCCGCGCTGGCGTCCTCTGGCTCTAGCAAGGGCTACTCTGTCCTTATAGCTCATGGCTCCGGTGTGGTAGACTGTGTCCCGGACTCCTTCGACCTGCAGGGTCAGATTCGCTAGGCTCTCAGTGATCGTAGCTTGGCCGGTGTGAAGTTGTTGCATTTGAGTCCGGTGCCAAGCCTCGAACTGGTCAGCTCGCTGATTCTGCTGCTGCAGCATCGTGAGTATCTGTGCCTGCTGGTCTAGGGAGCGACGGAGGTCCTCTTCCGTGTAGTCTGGCACGGGATGGTGACGGCGGCGGCGAGAAGATGTACCTACTGGAGGAGGAGGCTGCGATGCCTCTGGCTGCTCGGACCTGTCCAACTCAGCTTGGATTTCATCGTCGGAATCATGAGTGGTATCCTGAGTGGGAACAGCAGCAGCAGGAGGGGCAGTGAGGTCGAACAACCAGTTGGTACGGTCCTCTGGATGGATGCGGGTGCGGGATGGAAGGATGATGCTTCGGACGGTCTTGCCACGCACAACCGGATGGTATTTGCCGTCAGCTTGGGAGCGGATGAGATGTGAGGCTCTGCAGTGGTCGGTGTCAAGGAACACCGAGGGGATGGAATGGAGGTGCTGGAGGCAGTCGCCAAGGTTCAGCCCAAGTGCAATAGCCGTGACAATCCCTCCAAAGTAGAATGGCTTCGAGCCACGGTTGCAGTTGGCCTGAATGTGAGCCAGCAGAAACGGGGCAGCGTTGACGGGTTCATTGTTGAAGACGCAATGAAGAAAGAAGAGCTCCTTGGAGTTCATTTTGTGGTTGCTGTCTCTGGCGAAGATAGTGTTACTCAACGCTCTGTGAAAGTACCTGATGGTTGGGTTGTGGATGTGAGTGGCGTGCAGGGAGTCCCAACCATCGGCATTGAGGCCGGTCAACTGATACCACAGCGCGAAGGCTTCGTGCTGGAACTGATCGGTGATGCGGCGATGAGCGTTGTCGCTGCAAGGTAGCTGTAGGATGCTGGCAATCTGATTCTAATTCACCTGATAGTTGACACCAAACATCCGGAAGCATACGGCACCTGTGTGCTGGTTAAGTTCGCCGCTGCTGGTGACGTAAGTGAACGAACTCAAGAACTCAAGAGTGAGTTGTTCGTAGGTTGGCTGTGGGTTGGTGCAGAGGTTCCAGATGCCTGCTCGTTGAAGCATCCAGGTTACACCTTCAAGGAGTCCGAGCTCCGTAAGCGATGGAAGGTGCGGGTAGTGAGTCGGCTGGAGTGACCTCTGATGAAATGCAATGTAGTGTGCTCGTTGTCTTTCTCCTAACTCGCCCTCAGGGAAGGTAATGTTGCTGACATCTGGGGTTTCTACATTCCTTGCCATTGTTGGAAGATGGAGAGGTTTCTGAGGTTTTGGGGTTTTTCTGCAGAGAGGGAAAAATGACAGAACGGTGGTTTGGAGGTTGAATTTGGAGTTGAAGTTTATAGTTCAATGGGGGGAGGACGAAAATTCGTAGTGGGGTAGGAGTTAGGATGTTTGAAAGTGATAATGGGGGGAGTGGAAGGGAACACGAACCCTGTTTTATCAGATAGCAGTTCTGGACTGTGTGACGGTCGTCACATAGGTGTGACGGTCGTCACCCGCGTGACGCTCGTCATGGGGCTGTGACGGTCGTCACAGCAGCAAAATCTGCAGAATGCAGAATTTTGCTCTGAGGGCGTACTCGTAGTGATTTTAAGGCTCAGTATTGATACGGTGATGTAATATAACAGCCAACAAACAACAAATAATGCGAAGACAGAGTAATTGAATAAAAACTAGAATTGAAATAACATAAAATTGAAACAATTGTATGTTGTACATAATGAAAACGAACAATGCGAAAAATCCAAATGATTAAATGAAACTAAACTAGACTAGACTAAACTGAAACTACTGCTACGAGCTAATAACTAATCTTTTCGTGCCTTCAACTCATCGAATTTTTGTGAATAGTAGTCGAGTTGGTCGCAGACTAGATCCATGAAGCCTACCAGTTCGCTGTGCATGCTTGCGATATCAGCTTTTACATTAGTCAGAGCTTTATCAACGTCGTCCAATCTGAGTAACACGGCATCCACTTTGTCGGTGGTCTCCTTAGGGATAGGCTCAGGATAAGTATTGTAGTGTGGAGGAGTCATAGGGTCTACTTCAGTTTCAGAGGCAGCGTCCTCATAGTACATATAGTCGTGTGCCTCAGAGATGTGGTCACTGTCATACATATAGTTCTGTGGTGTTGACTGTGGTGAAGGAGGTCCCATAGGTTCATCCAATTCGTAGAGCCAGTTATCCTTGTTGTGGATGCTTGTCATCAGGTGATCAGGTAGTGTGAATAGATGTACTGGTTTTTCGTTAATAAGGTACTCATACGGTCCAGGTCCCATAGTCCCTAAGATGCGCCTGTTAAAGCAGAATTGTATGTTCATGGGTCTGATGGTACCAAAACGAGTGCTGGCATTTAAATGGAATCTAAGGCCAAGCTCGTGGGCAATCATTGTTACTAGGCCTCCTATAAGAATAGGTGTCTGAGGTTCCAGCGTGAGGCGTTTGAAAGATCTCATCATGAAAGGCACTGCATTTACTGTCCGTCCCTGAGAAGCACAGAACATGATGAATAACTCCTCCTTAGACACTGTAGTAATATTTTCTTCTTTTCCAAACAAGGTGTGAGCTAGTATCTTATGGAAGTATCTGAAGGCTGGGTTGTGTATGTCATCATTGTGCATTCTACCTGGTTCAGGGTGATAGTCGCCTGTGATTCGACCCCAGAAGTGATCGAGTTGCAAATCAATATCGTCATCTTCTGCACTGATGTACACATGCGGTCCGCTAGGGAATCCTAGGAGGTTAGCTAGTGACATCCGGCTATGGGTTTGGTCCATTCCAAACAATCGGAAGGTAATCAACTCTGTGTTGGATCCAAAACCATAGTTGGGTGTGTATCTGAAGGAACTAAGGAATTCATAGGTAAGATCCTTATAGGTAGCGAAACGTGTTTTCAGAGCAGTGTTCTCCCAACCCAGTTGATTGAACAGGTATTGAATGCTATCTGTGATCCCTAGTTTATCCATAGTAGCCTTATCATAATACAGCGTTAAGGCGAATTCTCTTTCGGTCAGTGCTGCAAATCTTGCCTTTTGAGCGAGTCCTCGGAAGTGAACCTTTGTGAAGTCGTACTCGGCCATATTCGCAGGTAATTCGAAGAAAACAGAAGGAATGTTATGAAGACTTTAAAAATCCTGAAAAGTTTGAAACAAGAAATTGAAGTCAGGATTTTTAGAAACGAAAAGTGGTAGAAACAAAAGACAAAAGAGAAAAAATAAAATAAGAATGAAAGTGCGAAAATGAACGAAAGTAGAAAGTAGTAGTAATTTTAGAATTTTTATTTGGATTTTTCAAAGTAGAATTTTAAAGAAAAATGAAATGCAATAACGAGGGAAATTTGGGTTGCCTCCCAATAAGCGTTGTTTTTAACGTCTAAAGCCTGACGATAGCTTGGTGAGAAGCTATTCGGGTGTCTGAGCTGGAAGCTCAAGCAATGTTATATTGCTGACTTGAGGACTGTTGTCGTTCTTATTGTAATGTTTTAGACGTTGCCCGTTTACGATGAATGGTGCATTCATCTTATCGGTAATTTCAACAGCTCTACTCTGAAGTACTTTAGTCACTACATAGGGTCCAGACCACCTAGATTTTAGTTTTCCTGGGAAGAGTTTTAATCGTGAATTGAAGAGCAATACGATGTCTCCCACACTGAATTGTTTCCTGATTGAACGTTTATCATGCCACTTTTTAGTTCGTTCTTTGTAGATACGGGCATTTTCGTAAGCGTCTAATCGAAGTTCTTCCAACTCGTGTAAGTTCAAGATTCGCTTTTCTCCTGCCTCGGTGTAGTTGAAGTTGAGTGTCTTAATGGCCCAGAAGGCCTTATGCTCTAACTCTACAGGGAAATGGCAGGATTTACCGTAAACTAATTTATAGGGGGTAGTACCTATTGGTGTCTTAAATGCGGTCCTATAAGCCCATAAAGCTTCTTGTAGCTTCGAAGACCAATCTTTCCTTGAGGTAGCGACAGTCTTTTCCAAGATCTGTTTGATTTCTCTGTTCGAGACCTCTACTTGTCCGCTAGTTTGCGGATGATAGGGTGTAGCTACTCGGTGCCGGACTCCATATCTAGAGAGAAGTTTATCGAATATTCGTGATATGAAGTGAGATCCTCCGTCACTAATGACGAGTCTGGGTACACCGAATCTAGGAAAGATTGTGTTCTTGAAGAGTTTGATTACTACTCGTGCGTCGTTTGTTGGAGCAGCTATGGCTTCTATCCATTTAGACACGTAATCGACAGCGACGAGTATGTAGTTATTTTCTAAAGAAGGTGGGAAAGGTCCCATGAAATCTATTCCCCAGACGTCGAAGATTTCTACCTCTAAGATTCCTTTCTGAGGCATTTCGTCGCGTCGTGAGATGTTGCCAGTTCGTTGGCATCTATCGCACTTTTGCACAGCGATGTGAACGTCTTTCCAGAGATTAGGCCAGAATAGGCCGGCTTGGAGAATCTTAGCGCACGTCTTGGACGTACTAGCATGACCACCATATGGTGCTGAGTGGCATTGGGAAATAATATTTTTTATTTCTTCCTCTGGGACACAGCGACGATATATGTTGTCGGCCCCTCTCTTGAAGAGTAGGGGTTCGTCCCAATAATAGTGTTTCAGATCGTGGAAGAATTTCTTCTTTTGCTGATAAGTAAGATCCGGTGGAAGCACGCCCGCAGCGAGGTAATTAACGATGTCAGCATACCAAGGTAATGTGACCTGGGCATAGACGGCTTCTACGGCTTTTTCGAATTCTGGATCTTCCGAGATTGAATTGGGCGTGTCACTTTCTAATTTGGCTATCAGATGTTCGTACGGGAAATCGTCATTTATCGGTACTGGTTCATGTCTGATGCCTTCTATTCGGGATAAGTGATCTGCAACAACGTTCTCGGTTCCTTTCTTATCTTTGATTTCTAAGTCAAACTCTTGTAGTAACAGGATCCATCTCAATAGTCTTGGTTTAGCATCCTTTTTGCTTATTAGGTACCTTATGGCAGCGTGGTCTGTGTATATTATAATTTTTGCTCCTACTAAGTAAGAACGGAATTTGTCAAGCACAAATGTAACTGCTAGAAGTTCCTTTTCTGTGGTAGCGTAGTTCATTTGGGAAGGATCCAAGGTTCTACAGGCATAGTAGATGGCATGGAGTTTCTTGTCCTTCCTTTGTCCTAGAACTGCACCTACAGCGTAATCACTCGCGTCGCACATGATTTCAAACGGTAGTCTCCAATCGGGTGGTTGCATGATTGGTGCGGTGATAAGGGCTGATTTCAATGTTTCAAATGCTTTTAAACAGTCGTCGTCGAAGACGAACTCAGCATCTTTCATTAACAGGCCGGTCAAAGGTTTTGTGATTTTCGAGAAATCTGTTATAAATCTTCTGTAGAAACCGGCATGTCCTAGAAAACTCCGTATTTCTCGTACGGATTTTGGAGGTTGGAGATCTTTTATAATCTCTATTTTAGCTTTGTCTACCTCAATCCCTCTATCCGATATGACATGTCCTAGAACTATTCCTTGTCGGACCATAAAATGACATTTCTCCCAATTTAGAACGAGGTTTACTTTTACGCAACGTTCTAGTACCATTTCTAAGTTGTGTAAGCATCCTTCGAAACTTTGTCCACATACCGAGAAATCGTCCATAAACACTTCCATAATGTCGTCTATGAAATCTGCAAAGATTGCCATCATGCATCTTTGGAAGGTTGTTGGAGCGTTACAGAGTCCGAACGGCATTCGGCGGTAAGCAAAAGTACCATAAGGACAGGTGAATGTAGTCTTTTCTTGGTCATCAGGATGGATGGGAATTTGGAAGAATCCTGAGTAACCATCTAGATAGCAGAAATATGAATGTTTGGCTAGTCTTTCCAACATTTGGTCTATGAAGGGTAACGGGAAGTGATCTTTGCGCGTAGCCTTGTTAAGCTTCCTATAATCAATACACATCCTGCTTCCAGTCACGACTCTTTTTGTTATCGATTCGCCTTTTTCGTTTTTAACTACTGTGACTCCTCCTTTCTTTGGTACAACATGAACTGGGCTAACCCATTCACTATCGGAGATCGGATAGATGATTCCTGCATCTAGTAATTTCTTTACTTCATCTCTGACTACAGTGCTCAGGATGGGGTTTAGTCTTCTCTGATGCTCTCGAGAAGTTTTAGAGTCTTCCTCTATTGTAATTCGATGCATACAGATTGAAGGGCTTATACCTTTTAAATCGCTTATGTTGAAGCCTAACGCGGTGGGGTACTTCTTCAGGACTTTTAATAACTTTTCGGTTTCTGGTTGTCCTAAGTCGGTGTTGACTATCACTGGTCTCTTTAGTTCATCGTCTAGAAATTCATATCTGAGGTTTTTGGGTAGTGTTTTAAGTTCTAAAGATGGGTTCTTTGGACCTGGCATATGATTTGGGGTCAGTGCTAAGCTTTCGCTTAGGCTGTCGTCTTTGTATGGTTTACGCCAATTGTCGTCTTCAGAAATGTCGGGTATTTGAATCTTTATTATTTCTGAATACGTGGTCTCTTCATTTTCAAGTTCTCTTATGCATTCGTCAATTTCGTCTACTAAATAGCAGGTATCGTCTATTGCTGGTGCTTGTAAGAACTTGGTGAGAATGAACTCTATCTTTTCTTCTCCTACTTCGAATGTTAGCCTTCCTTTCTTCACGTCTATAATCGCTCCGGCTGTAGCTAGGAATGGTCTTCCTAGGATAATTGGGGTTACAGTGTCCTCCTTGATGTCCATGATTATGAAGTCGGTTGGAATGTAGAATTGTCCTATGCGTACTGGAACGTTTTCCAGTATTCCGACGGGGTATTTTACTGATCTGTCAGCTAATTGTACGGACATGTTGGTTGGCCTGAGGTCTCCCATATTCAGCTTTTTGCATATAGATAAGGGCATAACACTGATACTGGCTCCTAAATCGCATAGAGCTTTGTCTATTACGAACTTTCCTATGACGCAGGGTATGGAGAAACTACCTGGGTCTTTTAATTTAAGAGGCATGCGGTTTTGAATAATAGCGCTACACTCTGCAGTAAGTGTAACTGTTTCGTTATCCTCGATCTTTCTCTTATTCGACAGGATCTCTTTGAGAAATTTAGCGTATGACGGCATTTGAGTTATCGCTTCTGTAAAAGGAATAGTAATATTCAGCTGTTTAAGGAGCTCTACAAATTTCTTAAACTGTCCTGAAGTTTTAGAGTTTATTAGCCTTTGCGGATAAGGAATAGGTGGTTTATATGGCGCTGGAGGTGCTTGAGGTTTTTCACTTGCGGTATCCTCCTTCTCGTTGTCCTCCTTCTTCTCTAACTCAGATTCCTTTTCTGCTTGTTCAGTTGGTTTTTGTTGCATGGCTGAGTTTTCGGTCCTCGGATCGATCGGTTCGTCCAATTCTTTTCCACTTCTTAGTATCACAGCATTTGCTTGGCCTTTGGGATTCTGTTCGGGTTGTCCAGGAAATGTGCCAGCAGGTGCGGCAGCAGATGCTTGCTGTTGAGCCACTTGTGATATCTGTGTTTCTAACATTTTGTTGTGGGTGGCTAAAGCGTCTACTTTTCCTGTCAATTGTTTAATTTGCTCGCTAGTGTGTATGTTTTGATTTAGGAACTCTTTGTTTGTTTGAGCTTGAGTAGCTATAAACTTTTCTATCATCAATTCGAGGTTTGATTTCCTAGGTGCATTCTGAGCAGCTGGTTTTTGATATCCTTGCGGAGCAGTAGGCATTTGCAATGCATTTTCGCTTTTGTAAAAAAAGTTTGGATGATTTCGCCAACCTGGGTTGTAGGAATTTGCGTAGGGATTTCCTTGAGCATAATTTACCTGGTCTGGCGGAATTCCGGCTAGCAATGGGCATTCGGGTGCATTATGAGTGGTGCTTCCGCATAACTCGCAATTTGGAGTTACTGCAGCGACAGTTGTAGTGGGGTTAACGGTCAGACTATCGATCTTCTATGCTAGAGCATCTACTTTAGCATTGAACTTTTCAAGGCTGCTGATTTCGTACATCCCACCTTTCGATGTGGTTTTCTCAGTTGGAGTGCGTTCACCTCCCCATTGGCAATGGTTTTGTGACATGTTTTCTATTAATTGATAGGCTTCATCGTATGGCTTATCCATGAGTGCACCGCCCGCGGCAGCGTCTATTGTCAATCTAGTATTGTATAGAAGCCCATTATAGAAGGTATGGATTGTCACCCAGTCTTCTAGACCGTGGTGAGGACATGTTCTCATCATATCTTTGAATCGTTCCCATGCTTCGTAAAGAGATTCAGTATCTTTCTGTCGAAATCCGTTGATTTGAGCTCTAAGCATAGCAGTTTTGCTTGGCGGAAAATATCTCGCTAAGAAGACGTTCTTCAATTGCTCCCACGTCGTAACGGAGTTGGATGGTAATGATTGTAACCATGTCCACGCTCTGTCTCTAAGAGAGAATGGGAAAAGACAAAGTCTTATCGCGTCTGGAGTTACTCCATTTGCTTTCACTGTGTCTGCGTATTGTACAAACTTCGTTAGATGTTCGTTCGGATCCTCAATTGCGTTTCCTGAGAATTGGTTTTGTTGTACAGCCGACAACAATGATGGTTTCAGCTCAAAATCATTTCGGGTAATAGCTGGGGCAGCAATGCTACTTCTAGGCTCCATCTGAGATGGTGTAGCGTATGCCTTCAGCGGTTTGTTCGGAGGTCCTTCAGCCATCTCTGATTCTTCTTCTTCTGATTTGGGAATGGGAGTGAGAGGTTCGGGAGTGTTATGTTTGAGTTGTTTGAGTTGGTACTCAATGATTCTACTTCTTAAATGTAAGAAGAGTTCTAGTTCTGCGACCGAAGGTTTTACGATATCGCCTTGCAGGCGATTTCTTGGCATACAATCGACAGAACTAGTAAAGGAAAAATGAAAATTGTTAACCTAGTCTATACGGCGTAACATAAGGTTACACTATTGACTAAACGGGTCCCCAGCAACGGCGCCAAAAACTTGATCGCGACTTTCTATGTCTAATACAACTAACTGCAAGTGCACAGTCTATTGCGTAGTAATAATAGATATCGATCCCACAGGGACTCGTAATCAAACTAGTGTTCTCGGGAGTTACTATGTTTAGCTAGGTAGAATATGTTTAAGGGAATAAGATTTGTCACTAAAAGGGAACTAATAATACTATTTAGTTTATAATTGATTAAATCGATCCGTAGTAATTGTGTTCTTCAGGGATTTGATAAGTTATGGTGTATGAAATAATTTTCAAAGTTTATTCACGCAGAAAATGGAGATTTGAAAACTCTCGCCTCACGATGGTTATTGACGCTAATCATAATCCTAAGGGCCAAATGTATACTTTCGTACTCCGTTCGGGGTTTAAATTATTTTTTGGAAATCTCTAGATTCTAATTCGTTTTAAAGTGCTTTCGCTGTTATTAAAACAAATGCCTAGTGTTTACTATCTGACCTTACCGCAGCTTTCGCTTGTTGGTTCGTATCTTAATTAATTTTCCACTTTCGTGGAAAAACTACTTTTAAATAAGTTCTCGCTTTCGCGACGAAGTTTATTCAGTGAATCAATTTTAAACACTCAGACCATAGATTACTTTTGTGAAAAGAAAGTTTTCAACCAAGTGTTATCAAATCCCATTCGAATTATTACTACATATCGATTACCTAAGTTTAGCTAGACATGGAATTGGGAAAAACAAAATATAAATAGGAATAATAAATAATAATTTGCATTATAATAAAACAGAAGTCGATCAAAATGAAAGCCTGTAAATATGCCAATTGGCCTTTGGGCAGATCCTCCACAGATGTTGGCAGGATTCTGGTCTTTAGTACCAATTTGATCGTACAGTATAATAGAAATTACAGAAGAGCGGAAATGGGAATAAGGAAATGTAAAGGGAAATGAATACAAATAAAAACTGGAAAGTAATTGCTTTGGAAAGTAAATTTGGCAGCACTTCGTGGTATGAATGCAGCACCCTTTCTGAAGTCCCCTGCTTCCCTTTTAATAGAAGTGGAATCCCAACGATTATCTCTGAAGATGATGGACCTTGAGGCAGATAATTTAGGGAGTAGTGGTCCACTCTGTGGGAATTGGAACTGCTCTTTTGACGTGTAAGCTGAGTGGGGCGTTTTTGCCTGCATGACGGTCGTCACAAGGTGTGACGATCGTCACCCGTGTGACGGTCGTCATGAAGCTGTGACGGTCGTCACATTAGCAAAAACTGATTGCTGCGCTTTTCATTGTATTTTCACTCCTTTTTCGTCCATATTTCATCTGAGATTGCTTCTTTTCTTCATGTTGCCTTGTTTAGACGTGATCGTTGAATACCTGCAAAAACATCAGACAAATACACGGAAATAACCCGAAATCGGATCGAAAACGGTTAGACTTTAGTTGAATTATGCATGAAAATATCTATATGATTTCGTGTTATCAGTAAACCGGTTACAAAATCCATAGAAATGTTATCCCATTTCCATTCTGGAATATCCAACGGTTGCATCAGACCCGACGGTCTGTAATGTTCAACCTTCGACTTCTGACAAGTCAAGCAAGCATACACAAACTCTGCAATTTCCTTCTTCATACATTGCCACTAAAACAACTTCTTCAAATCTTGATACATCTTTGTGGCACCAGGATAAATACTTAGCCCGCTTTTGTGACCTTTCTCAAGAATGCTCTTCTTGATTTCTGGCACATCAGGAACACACACTCTATCTCTAAACCTCAATACACCATTCTCATCGATCCGAAAACCACCCCCGTTACCTTGATTGATTAACGTGAGACGATCCACCAGTCTCAAATCATATTTTTGACCTTCTCTGATTTGTTGGAGAATACCACTAGTCAACTTCAACATACCCAACTTCACACTGTTAGGAGTCACTTCACAAACCAAACTCATATCTCTGGATTGCTCAATCAGTCCTAACTCTTGAACCATAAGCATTGACATATGTAAAGACTTCCTACTTAACGCATCAGCCATAACATTAGCCTTACCAGGATGGTAACTCAATTCAAAATCATAATCCTTCAGAAGTTCAAGCCATCTTCTCTGCCTCATGTTCAACTCTTTCTGATCAAACAAATACTTCAGTCTCTTGTGATTACTGAACACTTTGAACCTAGACCCAAAAAGATACTCCCTCCATTCTCTTTTATAAGCAAATTTTGACTTCCTAGGTTCATTCAATAAATGATGTATTTGGACTATATATAGATTAGATGCATTAATTACTTAATGAATCTAAAATGCTAAAATTTGCTTATAAATAGGAATGGAGGGAGTAATTCTTTTCATGAACCTTCAGTTGTCTGGAAGCATAAGCAACGACCTGACCATTCTTCATCAATACGCCTCCAAGACCCATCTTCGATGCATCACAATACACTACAAAAGACTCACTCGGATTTGGCAAAATTAACATTGGAGCAGTCATCAACTTCTTCTTGAGTTCTACAAAACTCCTCTCATAAGCAAAATCCCACACATAAGCTTGACCCTTTCGATTCAACTGAGTCAATTGAAGTGCTAACTTTGAAAAGCCTTCTATAAACCTGCGATAATAACCAGCCAACCCAAGGAAACCTCGAATCTCAGTAGCAGACTTTAGAGTCTCCCACTGCAACACAACATCAACTTTCGACGGATCAACAACAATTCCTCCACTAGAAATCACATGGCCAAGGAAACTCACTTCCTTCAAACAAAACTCACACTTGGGCAACTTGGCGTAAAGCTTCTTGTCTCTCAAAACCTGCAATACCACTCTTAGATGTTGCACATGCTCTTCCTCAGACTTAGAATATATCAAGATATCGTCAATGAACACTATTACAAACTAATTCAAATAAGGATGAAAAATCCTATTCATATACTCCATGAATACACCAGGTGCATTAGATACACCAAACGACATCACAATATATTCATAGTGTCCATACCTCGTCCTGAAAGTTGTCTTCGGAATATCGTCAGGCTTAACGTGAATCTGATGATAACCAGACCTCAAATCAATCTTGCTAAACACACAAGCACCCACTAATTGATCCATCAAATCATCAATCCTCGGAAGTGGATACTTATTCTTGATTGTTACGTTATTCAATTGTCGATAATCCACACACAATCTCATGCTACCATCTTTCTTCTTCACCAACAGCACAGGAGCACCCCACGGATAAACACTCGGTCAAATAAAATTATTCTCAAGTATCTCTTCCAACTGTTTCTTCAATTCCCCTAAATCAGATACAAACATCCGATAAGGAGCCATCGACACAGGACTAGTGCCCGATATCACATCAATAGTAAACTCCACCTCATGCTCAGGAGGTAAGTCACTCATGTTGTCTGGAAACACTTTTGGAAATTCCTGAATAACTGGTAGTTCCACACTCATTGCTTCGTAATCAACTCGAAGTGATGCAAGCAATGCAAAAATCTGAGCCCCATCTTCCAAGAATTCTTCTACTTGCTTAGCAGATACATACATCCGCTATCCGTCATCACCAAACTCTGGGAACCTCACAGTCTTGCTGTAGCAATCGATATTAACATAGTTGTACTCCAACAAGTTCATTCCAAGAATAACATAGATTTGATGCAAAGGTAGACAGACCAAGTCCATCACAAAATTCTTATCATAAATGGTCAAAGGGCAGCTCAAACAGACTAACGCAGTAGTCATAGAACCATTAGTCGGGGTATCAATAACCATACTCCCAATCATAGAAGATAATTTCAAATTCAACCTCTTAGCATATTCAAGCAAAATAAACGAATGAGTAGCACCGGTATCAATCATAGCAATCAATTCAACATCATTAATAAGGCAAGTACCTCTGGTCAAGTTATATGTCTTGGATTCTCCTGCACCGCTCAAAGCAAACACTCTGCCATTTGTCTGAGCAGTAGTAGTAGTCTTCTTTGGCTGCTGGCACTGGGTACTGATATGACCCTTCTCTCCACAGTTGAAGCAAGTCGTAGCTTCGTCTTTATAGTCAGTAGCTCTATGACTGCTCTTGCCACAACAATGACATCTCAACGCCCTACAAACCTCCGCACGGTGACCTTGCACGCCACACCTATAACACTTGCCTGCAGCAGTAGTTGCTCCCCCACTTGACTTTTTCCCATCTGAAGCCTTCTGCTTCCCTTTATCACCAGAAGTCACATACAGTTTCCCTCTATACTAACCTTTCTCTTTCTCCTCACTCATCTGCTTGTAGTGAGTAGATCGAGCTCAGCTATCTTCATCATAAATTCTGCTCTTATCCACCAGTTCCACGAACCGACGAATCTGCTGGTACCCAATTCCTTGCTTAATCTCTGGTCTTAATCCATTATCAAACTTGAGACACTTTGACATCTCTACGTCAGCACGTTTGTAATGCGGACAAAACTTTACTAAACACTCAAACTTTGCCGCATACTCAGCCACTGTCATATTCCCTTATTTCAGCTCAAGGAATTCCACCTATTTTTTGCCCCGAACATCTTTAGGAAAATACTTCCTCAAAAATTCTTCCTTAAACACAGCCCAAGTTATTGCAATGCTAGTACCTCCCAATCTCTGACAAGTGTTATCCCACCAGTCCTCGGCTTCCTCTGCTAGCATATGCATACCAAACTGCAGCTGCTGAGCATCAGTGCACACCATAACTCGGAAAATCTTCTCAATCACTTTCAGCCACTTCTGCGCACCATCAGGATCATGAGTGCCCATAAAATTCGGCGGATTGTTCCTCTAGAACTTTCCCAAAGCACGAAACTCATCTGGAGGTCCACCATTTTGGGTCATCACTTGGGCAAGTGATTCCAGCGCATCAGCAATAGCACGATCATTTCTTCCAGCCATCCGTAACCACCAACATCGTTAGAAGAAAACAACTCATCCAACAGTGTTCTCACACTATTGACTGACAGGGGACTAACAACATAAAACTTGGCCGGACGGGCCAACCAGGCTCTGATACCACTAATGTAACACCCTTTTTCTACCCCACAAAATTAAAAGGCAAAATATTCACATTTATTAGAGTAAAATATTAAATTCAATAAAAATCACCTCAAAGGGCGTACATTTCCCAATAAATCAAATATAAGTCAAAGCTCCGTAAAAAAATGGGTTTTCTCAAAAGATATCAAAAATTGCAGCGGAACTCAAAAAGGCATAATCCAAAGTTTTCCTTATATGGGAACATAAGCAAAATAACCAAATCAAATAAAATAAGGTTTGACTCAGATCCCAACCCGATGTTACACTATCAGAGCATGACCCTATAAGTCAACCACCATGACCAACGACCCAAAAACTTCAAAAGCCCTCGACGGCATCCACGGCTAAACCTTGTCATTTGCACGTTACCCACGTGGAGGCAACATTCAAACAGGCAGGGTGAGTAAAATGATTCATGATAATTAATGTAGGAAATCAACATATAAAATGGCGTCATTTTGATATTCAACATCATCATATTAATCAAGGAACATCAAAGGCCATAACATCATAATTTACTCAAGATCTACTCATAAATGCAAATGCAACAAGACTCAATGCATGTGGTACAAATCATCACAGCTCGATGGACACTGGGCCATCAACCCTCCATAGATCCCCGTCAATAGGATCGATTCTACTCGAGAACCGGAGCACATCAAAATACCTCACATCCGCACAATGGGACTGAAGCCAAAGAAATCAAGGTCCTGAACTGAAGTCTGAATGCACTATAATGCATGATGTACACGTCAATAATCATCCTTATAATAACATCATAAGTGCATCATCATTCATCATAATCATCATCATCATCAAAATCATCATCATAACTCATGTCATCATAGAAGTATCAAAACTCATGGAAATATCATCATGGCTCATCAATCATTACATCATAAGAATCATCATATAATCATGTACAAATCACATAGAAATCACAGTCACACTCATATCAATTCGTCAAAGAAAGCACAACATTAAAAATCAAGGCATCACTGCACAAAATCAGAATTCACGAAAATCTACTATGTTCGCTAGCAAGTTCGTTGTGTGAGTCTGGGGCGAGTTTATCCGTTTTGTGAAGGATTCTTCACAGTGCGAGTCTGGGACGAGTTCGTTCGCTGTGCGAACACGCGATGACAACAAAACGCTGTTACACACCAGAACCTAAAATCTACCCAAAAATCCCACGATTCACTTCCCCAATAACCCAAACACATCCCTAAATCATCCCTAAGGTCTTACTGCGATAAAGGCACAAAATCTACGACTTATTAGGCCAATCTCGTATCATATTCACGCTCTAATTCCCATATATCCTACAACTACACCATAATCATTAGAGTTTTTCACTATCTAATTTCCCTACAGGGTTAGACAAATGTCAAACTAGATCTTTGGCCACGAAGGCCCAATCCCCTTTAACCCAAATCAGCCTCGAATCAATCAAGCCATCAGTTCAAATCCAAATGGTTAAAATCTCAATAATAGATTTAGGACACGAAGGCCAAATTCCCTTTAACCCAAATAAATCCCTATACGGTTAAAACCTCACAAATGGGATTTGGCCATGAAGGCCTAATTCCCTTTATCTGAAAATCAGCCTCAAACCCTTTAAACCCTTAAATCGGCTTTAAATACATTGAAATTATACATTGAAAACAATGAAGGCAATCTCCCCATACCTTAATTGCCAACTCTAAGCCTTCTCAAATCTTTCAGAAAACCTTTCGAAGCTTTTGCGCCAAACCTCCTCCTCAGAGCTCTGACCTCAATTCTTTTCATGGTCTAACAAAATGAATCATAATCCCATCACAATTCCCTTTTTTTTAAACTTAACCTTGGGCCTTAAAATTGGGCTTTCCAATATTACTCTCACTAACTCCTCCTTAATTGTCCAATTTTCCCTTAGTTGACTTTTTTTATTTAAATTAATAATAATACCAATTTATTCATATTATATACTATTATTTAATTAAATAACTTAAAATCTATAATTCTCAATATTTCACAACAACCACCAAAAATTACCAAAATGCGAATATTCTTATTTAAATAAATTAAATATATATTCCAATAAATTTGGGGTGTTACATAAGCCAACAAGACTATACCACCCTTCTATCATAAGTGCACTCAAGTCCGGGTATAAGACTTATCTCACCACATAGTTCACCAGGCACCAAAACAAAATAAGCAATAATAAACAAGTCAAACAAAAAGCGATAAATAAATCAAAGTAGCCGAAACCCACTAGGAACCAGAGAGTTTCCCCAGCAGAGTCGCCACTTTTCTGTAGCGGAGAAATTTGTGAGTGTAAGATATTGATTAACTTAACTAAAAATGCAAGAGTCGCCACCGCACTTTTATTTTATCCAAAAAAAAGAAAGAAAAAAGAGCGAACAAAACCTAAGAGTTCTAAAACAAGAACAAGAACAGAGATCAAGGTAAGGGGGTTGGTTACGCAATGGGAAGGTGTTAGCACCCAAAAATTCTATAGTAATCTATAGGAGCTCTTTGAAGTATCTACGCTTTTTGGTTTGAAAAATGTTTGTTTGAAAAGAGATTGAAGATATGAGAAGAGAATTATTATTTTTTAAAGATTTTTGTGTTTGGAGAGATTTATCGCTCATGCCTATGTACCCACAAAGTGCAATATAGGATCAAAACCTTGTAGTTCATGGTATAAATAACAAAGATTGGTTGGTTTTGATTGATTTTTAAATGTAAAGACAAGTCGTCATTTTAAGGAGAAAACTACGACTAGTCACCTACAAGTATAAGACAACATTTGCATCACCTAAAGATGGAGGATTTTTCTTGGATTATCAACAAGTCTATCACTCAACATCTAAATGGAAAATGTCAACATCTTAATACTATGGAGAATAGGAGAATTACATCTCAACTATGGAAATGACTCATGTCTAAACTTTATGAAAAGTTTTAAAATGAAAAGTGCGCAAAGGCACAAAAAGTTTGAATGAGGTTGATCTTTTTTAAAGTTTTTTTGAAAATTTTCAAAATGTGATTAACATTGATTGACATTTATTGAAGAAAACAAAGTTTGAAAATCACTTGACAAAGGTCAATGCTATATTGTGAAAGCGGTTTTAAGTTTGAAAGCAAGAAAATTTTTGAAAAAGGAAGGAGATTTTGAAAATTTAAGAAGGGGATAAGATGAAGTGACTACCCTAAAAAGCAAAACAAAAGCTAGAGATAAGAAGGGTCTAACCAAGTTGTAGCACACTCCATAGCAAGCTAAATAAGAATTTCATCCATCTTGGAGCATAAGCCAATAATCAAGCCAAATAAAGGCAAAGATCCATAATACTCCAAGCATAGGGAAAGAGTCATAATTCTAAGTCCAAGGGTCCAAGAATAGTCCAAGAAGTCCAAGGTCTAAGAATAGTCCAAGAGCATAACCACAAAGTTAAGAGCACCAAGTTTTTTAGAGGTTTAATCCTTTATTAGTGTTTTAAACAAGATATGATCCAAGTGGACAAAAGAAAAAAGTGGAAACATAAACAATAATATGAGATGAGATGATAATAATGGAGCATAAAGATAAAAGAGAGATATGGAGCAAGAAGGAAACATAAACAAAATTAGCACAACGATATCGTTAATGAGTTAGTGGTTAGTTGTTAGAGCGAATGATCAATGATGATTAACTCATGCACTTAAGCCAAAGTTGATGAAGACTCATTGGAGGATTGATAAAATCAAAGCCTCCTAACAACAAGCTTTATAGGTGATGGACTTAAGACAAATAATCATCCATACTTGGACTTTCAAACATAGGTTTGAGCCACGAATGATCACTTTCTGATTACAGGATAATTTAGTGCCTATGTTAAGCAATCGTAATTGGGTTTATGTGGAACCACGACTATCTGAGGATGATCAATAACAATGTTAGTGATAACGCATGCTAGAGAAGTGATATGTAGATCACTCTCTAAAAGTAATACCGCACGAAAAGAAAATAGGTAACGATCTCGTCTTCATCAAGAACTTGAAATAAGTTCAAACGATATCAAAGATTTTCATCGATCAAAAGAAAAAAAATAGAAGAGGAGAGGGAATGCCAAATTGAATTACAAGTTCAAGATCATTCCATCTTTAAGTTCATCCACTCATCTTGGTGGATTAAAGCACTAAACATATCATTAACTTAAAGCACCTAAAATGAATTTAACAATTCACTTTAAAGATAGATTTGAATTAGTGAATGTTTATCCAACTTCATCTACACCCTAAGTCCAATGAATTTAAAGAGGAAAAAGATATTTAAAAGTGTATTTCAAGGCAAAAATCAAAAGGAAATGGAAGAGAAGAAGAAAGAACCAAAACAGACCTAAAACAGAGCCAAAAACTCAAAAAAGACACTAGGTAATCGGTTACCCAAAGCTCGTAACTGGTTATCACTGCTAAAACAGCAGAAAAACAGAGCCAAAACGTCAAATAAACACAGGGTAACCGGTTACCCAAATCTGGTAACCCGTTACCACTGCTAAAACAGTAGCAAAACACTTTTAAAAAGTTCAAAAACTTGATCAATCATTTCTCCAAACACCTCATGATCAAGGATGCAATTGAGCACGAAAATTTAAGTAAAATAACAGCAATCAACACCAATAGAACACAATTTGAAAGATCTAAATATCAAGCAACAAGAATCAATAATATATCACATTGTGGAAGATGTATCAAGAACAACAATGGTGGATCAAGAAATTACCACTCCAAATCTGGAAATTCTTCAAATCAACTCCACAAAGCACACTTCAAAGCCTTGATCTACTAGAATTAATGATGAAAAAGTGAATGGATGAATATTTAGCTCAAATATTAGTAAGTTCTAATGATGAACTTACAAACTTTCAAAGGAAGAAAGAGCTTTGGTGAGTTTGGTAATCGGAGAAAATTGAGAGTCAAGAAGGAATTTGACAAGGTGATTTTGGCTATCAATAGCTTATGAAATGATAGAAATGAGACCTCTATTTATAGTATTTAGGCTTGGAAAATTTGGTGGATTGAAATTTGGTTTGAAATCAAAATTAGGCTTGAAATTTGAATTTGGAGGGAAATTAATGATCAAGTGGTGATTAGTGAAAGTGTATGGTGGAAATTAATTACAATAAGGTAGGAGATTTAAAATGAAGTGATCTAGAATATTCTCATGTTGCAATATTTGAATTTGGTGCCAAAAATGCTGCAGAATTTGAATTTGTCAAATTTTCACAAAATTCACACATGGTAATCGATTACCCAATATTGGTAACTGATTACCATAGACAAAAATGGTTTAAAAAATGGCCTTTATGATGTGTTGTCTTGGCTCTAGCTCGATTTTTTTCTTGTCAAAGAAGGCATGGAAATAAATACATGAACCTTGGAGTCTCTTGAATAAAAGTCAATCAAATCTTGGGAGACTCTTGATCAGATGATTTGAATTATTTGCGAATCAACTTCGACTTTTTTCAGATGAAATTCACTCGAGCTAAGGGACTGATATTTGATATCTTTGATCCAAATTCTTCCTGAAACATTTAGTAAAGGAAAAATAAACATTTTTTGGATTTTAATAAATGGTTAGTAAACATAAACATAAACAAATATCAAACAAACAAGAAACAAGGGTGCCCGGTGATCGCTCAAGAATAAACCTACAGAGAAAGGAAAAAGAGAACCAAAACTTGCAATCTTGTTTATGGGATGAGATGAAAATGACATGTGGGGTCTTAGGGGTAAAAATTAGGGTATTATAATCACTAACATAACAGTGTTACATATGAATTAGTTGTTTTGAGGGAAACGTTCCTTATACTGAGCTATACTTGTTTTAATGATGTCAAAACTTACATAGGTAGAAAATTTTACTTTGGACGGTATCATCTTGTTGCATATGCATACCTTATTTCTCTTGCATCAAACATTGGTCAAAAACATGTTTAGGTTTGATCATGTTGGTCTAGCTTACAATATGGTAGAGTATCTTAAAAGTAGCCAAATACATGGAAAATGCATTTTTGCATATTCTGAGTCTTTGAGTCGACTCAAAGACTGTTCCGGTAGACTCATACATAAGTCATTTTTCATGGTCTATCTCAGGTGTGCTCGCGTCAACTCTCCGGTCGACTCATTCTGTGTTTTTTTCTGTCTGTCTAGATTTGTATCCTTTGCATCGACGCATGACCTGTTCTGGTCGATGCAAAGTGCTATTTTCTGCATAATCTGAAAATCGGGAGAGCTCAGGTCAACCCTCCCCTTTCTGTAGGTCGAATGTTCGCGCGTTTATCACCAAAATTATGTTATGTAAAATTGTCAAAGTATTTGTTAAGTTGGTTAATTGGTTTTACACTTGCATGTATATTGAGTTGGCTTATTCTTCATAAAATAACAAAAAAAGTGAAAATATACACTAATTTGATTCTCATCATCTTCATCCTCTTTCTTGCATTTTCTCAACAAATACACATAATCATTTTTGTTGTGCTTTCTACATTATTGATGTGATAACGTCCAAACATAGGATTTGTGTAATCAGGTTTAGGTTGAGAAATCAGTGAGTTTTTCTTGAATAAAACCGTTTTGGTTTTTTTTCCTCCAAGAACCTTGGGTTTTTGGGGTGTTTGCATAAATCGGTCCATCACAGATTCAGCTGAACGAAGGTAATCGAAGAACGGGAGGTTTTGTCAGCTTAGTAGCGGTAATCGGAGGATTTTGAGAGGAAGATTTGGGTTCGAAGCGTTGGTGATTGAAATCAGTCGAGCTAAGATTTGAATACCAAAGGTTTGTTCAAAGGGTGGGCCATAATCGGAGGTTTACTCATCATGTTCGAAAGACTTGATTCAGCTTGAATCAAGGGAAGAGAAGAAATAGGCTCTGCATCAATAATTAAGTTTGATTGTTTGAATTCTATTGCTTCTCTTGTAAACATTTGCAAACATGTTTTATATATATATATATATATATATATATATATATATATATATATATATATATATATATATATATATATATATATATATATATATATATATATATATATATATATATATATATATATATATATATATATATATATATATATATATATATATATATATATATATATATATATATATATATATATATATATATATATATATATATATATATATATATATATATATATATATATATATATATATATATATATATATATATATATATACATGTCTCAATTCTATTTTTAGAATTGAGGGCAGACGTACCCCTAGCGAGTACGACGGGGGAACTGCCTCAACAAATTGGTGTTCTCTCTTAATTTTTCAATTGCTTAATTTCTGAGTTTGTGTGCAAAGAATTTAGTTGATCAAAATTCTGATATGTGCAGTGCTGAACCATTTCTAGAAACCTTATTACAATCCTTGATTGTAACTGAATACTATAGTACTTCACGCACATATTGAAACTCACTTGTGGTGCCTTGCACACCAAGTGTTCGACTAATTGCATGAATACAAACACTTGTGATGTCTTTCAATTGGGTTATATTTTACATGCATTTGAAACTGTCCAACCTTATAGTGAATAAAATCTAGTTGGTGTGTGTTCAAATTAGTGATTCTAAATCTCGTCTTTATTAGATTCCATAGGCTTTGTGTATATCCGGTCTTTTCAGCAAAGGTTCGTCTAGACGAATATAGTTCCTCGGTCGCTTCCATCTAAAACTTTTTAAAACCAAATATTGGTGAACACCAACTCTGTTTTTAATAAGTGATTTATTCAACTCCCCTTCTAGATCTGTGTCGTCGTCTAATAGTTGCAGCATATATATTTTTAGATCATAAACAAAAAAATCAAATATTCATCTTATGTATGGTTAATTTTTGAAACCCATGAGTCTCAAAACAATATATACATCATAGTTGATAACCATGACTTTTTGCTCATTTGTTATAAATTTTTAGTGGCCCACCTACTATTTTTTGAACTTCAAAACTAACAGAAAGAGATAATAACCTAATTTTTAATGAAGTAATTTTGGAATTGGAAGTATTATTTAATTTGCTTAAGTGGAAGTTATATTGAAAAAGAAAATAAATATTTATTTATGTTGTTAATAGTAATAGACATATATGAATAATCATTATGTAAATAAACTTTGATTGCATGACTTTTTGTGTTAAACATTTCATATCTAAAACTGATAAGAATGTAGAAGAAACAGTTTACCTAATTTTTTGTTTGCTTATCTATAATCGCTAGGGCAAATGATACTTTGGTCTTGATAACATGGCCCATAAAATCCAGTAACATATAATATGAAGCAACAAAATATGGTCCTAATTTAGGGTTGGTTTCATTGTCATATTTGTTCAAAGTCGACATGAAACTTCTGAGAAATCCTATGCACTATTGGATTTCTTCATCAAGTTGCAAATTGACAAAGCTGAAGAATCCGAATTTGTTAATGGAAAAACACCAAGAAAAATAAGTTATGTGTTGAAGAATCCGACCATGCATGTGTTAAGGAAAGTGGTGTTAAGAAGCAAATTGACAAAGCTGCCAAAAATTTGTTAGGATTGGTGGTGTTGTTAACATAGTTGATGAGGATGGGTGTGCATACTGTTGCACCCCAAAATTTGACCAACATTTCTTTACCTAGCTTGTGTTGCACTTCATTCACATTAGCATTATCATTTGCATTTCATTGACATGTATGCAGGAGATCAAGAGGTATGATTACCAATCAAGGGCTACACAAGAGTTTGAAGCTAGCTAAGAAAGTTATTCAAGTGTTCAAGGGTTGGTATCCTTGTCAGAGAGGTGAAAAGATCCTCAGAGATAGTGGTTGAAACCAAGGTTGTGTGCCTCCTAACTTGAGAGTTGTGGGAAGCCATCAGATGATTCTGAAGCCATGAATGTGGACTTGAAGCCCTGAGAGAGCTTATGAGATGTCTTGAAAACCATCATGAAGCCTAGACAGGTCATTATGCAAGATTGAGAGGACCTAGCCATGATTGGTGTGATTAGGGTTTGACTGGGTCAACCCTAGGTCAACTGATGATTTGAACAAGGTTGAGACCTAATTCAAGGGTCATGTGATCATGGATTGATGCATTGAGATTCTATAAGGATGATTCCAAGGTCAACTCATCATGATTGAAGAGTTTGAGAAGTTTCAAGCTAGGTTTCTAAGGCTTGACAGTGTAAAATCCCCTAGTTTGATCCCTATCTTCAAGGCAGTTTAGCTCAAGATGTGATTGTCATCTCATCTTACCCCCAACATGAATGTTATAGAGCTTGTTATTAGATTTAATTTGAGTACTAGAAGTCCTTGATAGGATTTGTAGAGCTCAAGTTATGACTTTGACAAGTTACAGGTCATCTGAGGTATGTGAATCTGGGGCCTTGAAAGTTACCCAACTTGCATCAAACGTTTTCCCAAGAAGGATGATTCCTATGGACTTTTGGTCAACATGAATGTTGTTCCTTATCTTCTTAGCTTTCTTGAGAGTACTAGAAGTCCTTGATAGGATTTGTAGAACTCAAGTTATGGCTTTGACAAGTCAAGGGCATTTTGGTCATTTGGAGATTACAGGTCATTTCAACCATAAAGCCATAACTCCTATTTCCAAGCTTCAAATGGAAAAATCTTCAACATAAAACTTGTTCAAAATGATGTTTTAAGGCTATTAAGGAGGTCATGAGATGTTGGAAATACTTGTAGCTCAAAGTTGCAAAAATGACCTAAAATAAGGGCATAAGTTAAAAAAGTCAAAGTTGGAAATTGATATTTTCAACCTACACATCCAAACCATGGCATGTAATATATCATTTTGACTCTAGAAAACATTTTAAAGACAATGGTTTAGCCACATTTTTTATTTGAGGTCCAAATCATGGACTTGCTTTGAAAAACACTTGCTTGCATATTAAGTAACATATGCATAACTCAAAATTAAGGCATGAACAAGGAACTTGGCAAGCTAAACACCTCTAATATCTCACTAGGGGAGAAATTAAGAGTGAATGGGATGAATTCCAAGCTGTTTTGCAAGGGTTGTACATGTCATGACAAGTGATTCAAAATCTCATGACATGAGAAGTGTAAAATCTCATTGGAAGGATCTAGAGGGTTCTAGATCATCCAAACTCCATCTATATATTGAGTAGAATGAATCCATGGCAGAGGTTGGTGATTATTGAAGGATTGAGCTTAGTTTGAGATTGAGTTTTCATAGCTTGCAAGTGCAATCGGTTTCACCAAATTCCTCCATTTCCTTCCATTTTCTTGATTGATTCTTCTTCCATGAGTATCAAGGATTGATTCCAGATCATTTCCAAGAAGAATTGGTGGCTAGATCGTGTGGGAATAAGTGATTTTCAGCATCTGCAACTCATCATCGTGTTTCAAGATTGAAGCACTTTCCATTGAATCTTTTGCATACAGAAGCAAGGAGGAAGTTCAGTGATCGTGTCCAGAAGATTTGAGAGCTTGAAGTGAAGATTTCGTGCATCTGTTATTCAAGAATTTTTAGGTTTGTAACCTTCTTCCTATAGCATGATTTAGGTAGAATTAGGTTGAATTAAGGTGCTAGATTAGTTGTAGAATGGCCTAGGATGGATTTCAGAAGGTTAATTGTTGAATTAGAGACAAATTAAGTGAATCACCATTTTCGGTTGAGATTGGGAGATGATGATTCTTGGGGTTTCAGAAGAAACTAATGGCATGATTGAGTTCGTGGCAAGATTTGGAGTGTGTTTCATGTTTTGACCTCTTGGATTGGAGGCCTCTAGGAAGAACTAGGGTTGAAGGGGACGATCGGAGCTCCATCGGAGGTGGCCGGAGCTGGTCGCGAAGCTCAGAGCTTTGAAAGGTAGGAGATGAAGTCTACACCATTGGATGATGGATTGACCATTGACTGGGAGAAGATCCAAGGGCCACGTTTTAATTCTGAGTTGTGAAGGGTTTCTGAAGGAAACGCTGTGTTTTAATAATTCAGGCGTTTGGGCTTAGTGAAATAAGTGTTATCCACACCCCCCAGCAAGCCCAACCCATGTTTTGAACTGAATCTGACTGCTATCCACACCGTGTGTTTGGTTATTTTTATTTGATTTTCATTTAATTTCCATTTAATTCATGGTTTTTGTAAAATTCATAATAAATTGAATATTAATCCAATCAAATCCATTCTTTTTGCATATTACTCATGATTGAGTCTATTATTTTTTAGAGAAAAAATATTTTCATTTCATATGATTTCTGATTTAATTGGAATTTTGTATTTTAATTGATATTAAAATGTTTGTTTGATGCATATTTTTGTAGAATTTTGTTTGATCTCATGGTGATGATTCTTGGCCTATTTTTTTATGTGTGATTAGGTTAGACATGTGTGATCCCATAGTAATTTTCTCACATTTTTGTGATGAAAATAGGTTTGCTTTCTAGATTGATATTTAGATGCTTCCTTTTTAGGGTTTTAGGTTGATACCTTGTAATGTAGGATTTAGTTCTAGGTCCAAATTGATGATTTGATCTTTGAAACTAATGTGATAGAGTCATGATTGACCTAGGTTCCCATAGTAATTTTTGTAGGGTTTTAAAATTAATTCTAGTATTTTAGTTAGGACTAACTTTAGTGCTAGGTTTTAGGTGATCCTAATTTACTAATTCAACTAGTTTAACTTCCCTAGTTCCCTTAGATTAGGGTTTGTGTTTGGTTTGCCTTTGGTTGAGGTTGAAGACAAGTTGAAGACAAGGTGAGGATGCTTGAAGTTACTTGAAGTTGCTTGGAGCTTTGGATTGTTTGTGCCTGAAGGTATCTGATGAAGATTAGGAGATAAGACATAGGGAGAGCCTTGTAGTTAGAGTGATTTCTTTCTCAAACATGGAAAGCATCTTGTGCTTCCATTCCTCCCAATGACTAAAAGTCCTTCTCAGATATTCACATCCCTCCTTTGGAAGGATGAGTGGCTTTATCTGGGAAGTAGAACTTTGAGGGAACCAGTCTCTCATAATGATGAACCCTTACAGGCTTCCTTTGGTTGTCAGTAAATTGTTTATCATTTCCCCTCATCATGTTCAATCAACTATCTTCTGGTTTGAGTATCTTGAAATATGTTGGGCTTGAGTTTGAAGATGAGGACTTCATTGAAGAATGTGGAAGAGGATGATTCCTTGAGCATTGCCATTGCAGATGAAGCTTGTAGAGCAAGAAGAGCAAGTTGATACTTGAAGATCCAATAAAGACTGAATGAAGAGCTGAGGCTTAAAGACTGAAGGATGAAGTTGACACTTCTATGTGATTGAAGACTGCTCTGAGAAGCTGAGGCTTGTAGGAGGAGGAGACCAAGTT
The DNA here is from genome assembly GCA_963859935.3 of Lathyrus sativus. Lineage (NCBI taxonomy): Eukaryota > Viridiplantae > Streptophyta > Magnoliopsida > Fabales > Fabaceae > Lathyrus > Lathyrus sativus. The sequence continues at coordinate 248,587,662 of OZ012735.1, forward strand.
GATACTGGTAAAGAAAAGAGAGCTGAAGCTTGAAGACTAAGTTGATACTTATAAGGAGGATTCAATTGAGATTGAGTGTAGAGCTGAGGCTTGAGGAATAAAGGATGAGTTGACACTTACACTGATGCATTTGAGAACCTGAAGGAATCAAGTTGATACTTGTGGGTAAGAGCAAAGCCTGAGGGTGGGGTTGACTGGAAAGCTGAAGCTTGGAGAAGAGGATTAAGTTGAAACTTATGTTGAAGGGTTGAAATCTGGAGAAGCAAATTGATATTTGTCATGAAAGATGATAGCCTTGAAGGGTAATTGGAGTCTGAAGACTGGATTGCTGCTAGGAGAGCTGAAGCTTGGAATGAGATGGAAAGTAGGAAGTTGTTGATTTGTTGCTTTCTTGTCTGTTTTCTATTCTGTATTGCTGATGTGCCTTGTTTGACTTGCTTGATGCATTAGAATAAGTCCATGATTAGACTGACTTTAATTAGGAGCATGATTGCTCTAGAGGTTGAGTTGCTCCCTCTGCTTGTATTTTTATTGTATGACTTTGCTTGCGGGTATTCGGTAGAGCTCTGCTCCCTTGCCCATGTGGTTTAGTTTGCTTGATAGCATGTTTTATATGTCTTCTGTATGATTACAGTTTACTGTATTTTGGTTGATAGCATGTTTTTTCTTATTGCTGTATGATTGCTGTTATTCATATTTTGCTTGAGGTTGAGATGAGCTTGTGGAGGCTGCTGCCCCACACACATTTCCTCCCTCACTTGCATTGCATGAATTTTACAGTCGTTTACTGTATTACTGTTTACTGTTTAAGCTGATGCTTTATCTGTTTCTGCGTATCATTGACATGATCCCTTAGGACTCTCATTTCCTTTGATAAGGAAATGATGATAGAACTTTAGGTTGAAACCTATGCATGATAACTTCTAGGAGTTCCCTGTTTCAAACCTCAACTATAGGATGAATCCTTGGCATGACAACATTAGGACTTGATAGTCTCCCCGTAGTTGAGCCCTTCTCTTCTCATCTCAAAACAGCTTAAGATACAGTAATCATGAATGATTTCTTTCGTATGTTACGAGCCTTAAGCTAGCTGGGAAAGGATTGTTGGAGAGCTTCTTTTCAACAGTCTGGATGTTTAGTATGGCACCCTTTGGGTGACATACGACGCATCCACTCTCAGGTCATAGTCTCTAGTGCGATTGAAATTGCAAACACAATAAAAACTGTTCTTTCGTAAAAGACAGAAAACAAACTTCAAACCTTTTTGCCCCGTGGGCCCATAATTCAAAGGAAGCTTTTCTGAAAAAAAGAGTGTCGTTAAACTTCAGCGCCAATGCAAACAGGCTTTGTCCCTAACTGCTGGAACTGCTGTTTAACCCTACTCGATAAAACAGATGAATCTGAATCCCCGTAATCCGTATTATCCCTAACTATGTAAGCTCTGATCTCTCATACCTGTTGAGAGTACGTAGGCACAATACTGATGTATTGGCGAGCCACCTTCCCCGTAACCAGTAGTTAGTCGAACTACGTTGACTCTGATTTCTCATTCTCTGATGAGAATACGTAGGCATAAAGCGCGACGCTTTGCCGAGTCATTTTCTTTCCTTTTAAGTCAGCCTTGATAGGTAGATAGATAAAACCAACTCGTCCAGTAAACACAACAAGCGTGGATCCCGTCGAGTACGACGGACGTGAGGGGTGCTAATACCTTCCCCTTGCGTAACCGACTCCCGAACCCGGACAACGGTTGCGACGACCTTGTCTTACCCTTTTCGTCAGGTTTTTCCGATCGTTTCCTTTCCCGTTCTGAGGGATAAATAACGAAAGGTGGCGACTCTTCTGTTTTGCCGGCACCTTATTTTCGCGGAAGCGACAGCTGGCGACTCTGCTGGGGACTTGATAGTTTCCTGGGATCCAACGTCCCGAATGCGAGTCAGTTTTGGGATCCGACGTCCCTGCGAGAGTCAATCCTAGCGCTTGTATGATTACTTGGTGGGTTGTGTTTATTTATCGCATTTTATTTCCCGCACTTTATTTTCAGTATGATATGATTATCTATGCTGTTGTGGGAGGGGCATTCTGATGAGTGAGAAGTCAGACCCAGGCTTGAGTGAACATAGCATTAGTTGTGGAAATTAGTGGGTGCGTGCTTGCTTGGCAGGCACTAGTGTCTCATGAAATCCACGCTCTGACGAGGTTCTCCCGGTTGGCTTCTTTTTCAACCCTTTGGGTTGAGGGGGTTGTTGGTTTGGAGGATTGTCGACTCTGGGGACCGATCATTTGTGATTCAGCCGAGTGAGGCCGCTTCATGAGCTGGTGATGCCACACCTTCTGGGTATCGTATCACCCCTCCTGAATGTCTGTGACGCTGATGAACACATAGGATGCCGAACTTGAGTCAGTTTAGGTCCATACCTGTGAGCAGGGTTGGGTTTATTGCAGGAAACTTTGACCTTCAGACCACCTGGTTTTCTTGACAGTGAATCAGTTTTATTGGTACCAGAGGTTCGCATCATCAGACATATGTTTGTTCTTGATAGAGCAGGTTTATGATTGGGATCTGAGGATCTCATCTGCAGATGTATGTTTGTTCTTGACAGAGCAGAGTTTTGGTCCTGTATCAGAGGTCCTTATTATCAGATGTTTGTTCTTGACAGAGCAGAGTTTTGGTCCTGTATCAGAGGTCCTTATTATCAGATGTTCGTTCTTGACAGAGCAGATTTATGGTCCTATGTGTGTGTGTTCATGACAGAGCAGATTTGTAGTCCGATACCAGGGTTTTCTTATTATCAGATATAGTGGTTGTTCTTGATAGAGCAGGATTATGGTTTTGTTGATACAGAATCTCCACAGCACAGCTGCCTTGATCTCCTGCTGCATGATTGCATTTTACATTGCTTTGCATACCCATTTGCATTTCATTAACGTGTGTCTGTGTTGCAGGTACCGTTTCCCCCCGATTCAGGATTTCTTGCCTCCTATTGTATTGTTATGGGTTCTCTGAGGAAGACCGTGGCTTACAAGCTCCCTGCCCCTGATGTGGTTCAGCTGACTGGTTTGATTGCTTTAGCAGATGAATCTGTGAGAGATGAGTTCAGAAAGTCTTACGGCAAATTGCTCAGTTTGGTTCGTAAACCTTCTGCGTTCGAGTTGAATGGGTTGCACGCTCTGCTGCAGTTCTACGATCCTCCGTTGAGATGCTTTACTTTCCAGGATTTTGTTCTCTCACCCACGCTAGAGGAATATGCTGATTTGTTATGTGTGCCTATCAAGAGGCAGATGCCTTTTGTTCATATGGATGCTGAGCCTGATCTGGCTAGTCTAGCTCCTTCACTTCATCTGGATGCCTCCGAGTTGGTTTTGTCTAGTTGGAACAAGGTTCCTGGTTTCTCCTTGCAGTTCTTAGTGGGAAAGGCTCAGCAGTGCGCTAAAGACGGATGTTGGGTCGTGTTCAACACCATCCTCGCTCTGTGCATATATGGCATCATTCTATTCCCCAATATGCCCGATTTTGTAGACTTCAACGCCTTTCGCATCTTTGCGTCAGGGAATCCAGTCCCTACCTTGAAAGGAGATGTCTACCACTCTATCCACTACAAAAACAAGAACAGAAGGGGCAAGAATGTCTCATGTTGTGTGCCCCTGCTTTATAAATGACTTGACAGTCATCTACCCAAGAGGGGTCCCTTTGTTTCGTCTGCAGCCACAACTGAGTGGTCCGAGCGTTTGATGAGTCTATCTGCAGAGGATATTGACTGGTTTGACAGAGATAGGTTGGGTACCGAAATTATCTTCAGCTGCAGCGGGTTTCCGAACGTGCCTTTGATAGGCCGGAAGGGCTGTATAAACTATAATCCGTCTTTGCTGGTCCGACAGTTCGCGTATGCTTTGAGAGCTCCGCCGAAGGATGAAGAGGTGCAGGAATCTCTGTACCTCACTGGTCTTCTAGAGGGGGATCTGTTATCTAAGCTTCAGCGCGCTTGGAATGGCATCAGTAAGAAGGGAAAACCATTGCTGGGGAAAAGCAATAATCAAGCCTACCCTCCGTATGTGACTTGGATCAGAGCCAGAGCCGATGCTATAGGAATGTCGTTTCTTCCTGCCAAGCCGGAAAGCCCTCCAATGATTGAAGAGCCTACTACTGTGCCTATTCAGCAACATAGTCAAGTGTTAGCTGAGCGAGATGAATTGAAGCAGGCAAATGAGGAACTGGAGAAAGAATTGGCTCAGCTTCGAAGCGAGAGGAACGAAGCTGTTTATTCCTTCAAGAGGCAAACAGAGTTGGTGAACCAGCTAGGTACAGACTTGACTAAGCAGATAGCTGAGCATGAACGCATGGGTCAAGACTTCAAAGCTGTCAACGACGTACTGGCTACGAAGAAGTAGCACTTGGACGAAGCGTATCGGAGGATATCCAAGTTCAACCAGCACTGGAAGGCCTCCCTAGCCACCAGGAAAGAGAGGGAGGACAAGCTGATGCAACAGATCTCCAAGCTGGAAGCCCAGGTGAAGGATAGTGAGAAGAGGTTTGATAAAGAAACCGCTCGCAGATATGCCGCCGAAGGCCAGCTCAACAAAGCTCTTGCTAACCTGAAGGAGCGCAAACTGATGTTTGAATCCAAGAAGCGGAAGTTAGAGGATTGTTTCGGCGAAGGAGCATGGGAAGATTCGGTCGAAGGTCTTCAATATACCATTATGCAGAGGGAGTTACTCGTCGAAGGGTTGCTCACTCGGCCGGATCATCCAGAAACGAAGGAGTTGTTGGAAGAGTATCGTACCCGTGGCCGTGCTTGACTATTTGTATTCCTTTTGTTTTGATCATTTTTGTATGCTGACCATCACCAGGCTTGTTGGCTGAGGTCACGTTGTTGATTCGTTTTGTACTCACTGATGTTGTGTACTGCCTTGATGGGCTTTCTTTATATATGAGATGTTATTTCCATGACTGGACTCGGACTTCTTCTTATTATCAGCACTGGCACTCAGGCATTAGGATCGGGGGAGATCTCCCTAACGCACAGACACACGTTTGCATTTGCATGAAGCATTTGCATAGCGAGCACTTTGTCGTTTTTTTTTCTAACCCTTTTGCGTTTCCAGGTTGTTTCAGGTTGTTCCAGGATTGATCAGAGACCTATCCACCGCTATCCGACCAGAGTAAACCAAACTAGAATCATGGAGCAAGTGCAAACTGATGTTCAGGAACTCCGAGAAAGGATGGACCGCTTCATGGAGCTCATGCAAGCGGTCGCCAATGGCCAGGATCAGCTCAGAACCTTGGTTCAGCCTCTGATTTCAAGGGTCGATAGCAATGGTGTACTCCATAGTGGGACCGTGCCTACCCCTCCACCAGTTGAAACTCCTCAGAATGGCGTCCCCGTGACCGGGGGGAACGGCAGTGCCAACGGCAATGTGATAGCTAATATGGGACTCAATGGCAATACGACGGGCGTCGGTAATGGGAATTTGGAAGCTAATGTCAATGTCGGGCTGGGCAACGGCAATGCAGGTGTTGGGAATCTGTTTGGGCCTCATCCATGGCTAGAAGATCGTCAGGACGATGTGTTCTCTCAGAGAGGTGCTGAAGGGGAGCTGAATGCCGAAGCACGTCTAAGGTTCAAGGCACTTGAGGATAAGATGAGAAACATCGAGAACCAGAACACCCTGGACGTTGATATGTCCAAGTTGGGATTGATTGCTGATTTCAAGGTGCCTCCCAAGTTCAAGGTACCTGACTTTGAAAAATACAAGGGCACCACTTGCCCTCGCGCCCACCTGAGATCATATTACAGAAAAATGTCCGCTCATTCTGAGGACGAGAAGTTGCTGATGCACTTCTTTCAGGACAGTCTTTCCGGGCCATCCCTCGAGTGGTACATGAGTCTGGAGCCTACTAGTGTGCGCACGTGGAAGGACCTTGCTGAAGCATTTGTGCACCACTACCAATACAACAGCGACTTGGCCCCGAACCGAGTCCAATTGCAGAATCTGTCGCAAAGGAGCAACGAAGGTTTCAAGGAATACGCCCAGCGATGGCGTGAATTGGCAGCCAGGGTTCAGCCGCCGATGGTTGAACGTGAGCTTGTGCAGATGTTCGTAGCCACCCTCCCAGGGGTTTACTATGAGAAATTAGTCAGCGGCATGTCCGGAACTTTCTCAGATCTCATTATCACGGGCAAGCACATTGAAAATGGGATCAAACTCGGGAAAATTAAAGGTGAGTCATCCTCAGCTGGAGGAGGCGGAAAGAAACCTTATAGTGGCAAAAGACGGGAAGGAGAAGCGAGCGCTGTGACCAACGCTCGAAGGAAGGGTAAAGGCCCTCACCAGCAGGTGGCCAGCATAACTATCCCGGCAGTTCCACAGCAGCAACAGCCAAATCAACCAGGGTACAGAAGGTATCAGAATCGGGCACCTTTGTCGAGCCGTCACCTCGAGACACCGCCCATGTCGTACGCGCAACTACTGCAGACTTTGCTCCAGCTACAATTGATCCAAAAGAGAACCTTGGCTCCCTTGACAGGGGCACCTCCATCGGGGTATGACGCTAACGCAACTTGTGAGTTTCACTCAGGGGCACCAGGCCACACAATAGAGAATTGCAAAGCCTTCAAGCACAAGGTGCGGGACATGGTGGATGCTAAGATCATCAACTTCTCCGATAATGTGCCAAATGTCACGAAAAACCCTATGTCGAATCATAGGGGAGGTGGAGTGAACGCCATTATCGAAGACGAGAGTTCGGATTTGTTGACTGACGTCAGAGATCTGAAGATGCCGCTTAGCTTCGTTAAAGCTAAGTTGATGAAAAGAGGTTTCTTTCCAGGTTGCGGAGAGCTGTGTATGGGCTGTGCGACAAGTCCTGATGGATGTGAACAGCTGATAGAGGGCATTCAAAGTCTGATGACTGAAGGGATTTTACAGTTTAGCCGGAGGGCCGAACATGGATCAGGAGAGGTAATGCTGAAGCAAGATGATGAGGTTGCCACCATCACCATCCCTCGCCAGACGATAACTATTTCTGCACCCAGACCGCCCACAATTACTATCACCAAAGCGGGGTTGATACCCTTCGAAAGCACTAATGCTGTCCCGTGGCATTATGGGGCTGAAGTCTACTACAACAGACAGAAGTTGGAGCTAGAACCGTTTGGGTCGTCTGTGGAGAACCTTGCGGGAATCAGTGGTATTACTCGCAGCGGAAGAGTGTTTGCACCACCGGAGGTCGTGGCGGATAAAACGGTCAGAGCCGATGCAGCCGATAAAGGTAAGAGTAAAGTCGTCGAAGAGACCCCTCGTGGGGTAGAAAAAGACTTACTTGTTAAAGACGCCGAGGAGTTTATGCGGTTGATTAAAAAGAGTGACTACAAGATTGTGGATCATCTCCATCAGACACCCTCGAAGATTTCCATCCTGAACTTATTGCTGTGTTCTGAAGCACACCGCAACGCACTGCTGAAGGTGTTGAACGCCGCATATGTACCGCAGGAAATATCGGTAAATCAGCTGGAAGAGGTCGTAGCCCACGTGAATGCTGGAAATGGGCTAGGATTCACCGACCTAGAGCTGACGCCAAAAGGGAGGAATCACAATAGTGCCATGCACATCTCGATAGAGTGTAGGGGAACGATTATTTCGCACGTGTTGGTGGACACGGGTTCGTCACTCAATGTTCTTCCGAAGAAGGCATTAATGAAGTTAGATACTCGTGGAGTGATTTGCACACCCAGTGATCTGGTTGTGAAGGCGTTTGATGGAACTAAACGCCATGTTTTCGGGGAGGTGACCCTGCCAATCCAAGCCGGACCGGAAACATTCGACGCGGTCTTTTATATTATGGACATCGTGCCTGCCTACAGCTGTCTCTTGGGCCGGCCGTGGATCCATGTTGCTGGTGTCGTGACCTCCACGTTGCACCAGAAACTCAAGTATGCTGTCGGGGGTAGCATCGTGACTGTTTGTGGCGAGGAAGACATAATGGTGAGCCATTTGTCGTCCTTCAAGTATGTTGAGATGGATGGGGAAATCCACGAAACTCTATGCCAAGCATTTGAAGCTGTTAAAGTGAAGGACGTAGCTCCTGTAGTCACTGAAAAGCCAGAGATGACTCTCTCCTCATTCAAGGAAGCTCGGGCCGTTGTTCAAGCCGGATCTACCCCAGGCTGGGGGAAAATTTTGGAGATACCTAACAAGCAAGACAAGTTTGGGTTGGGGTATTCTCCTGGAGCTGAAGCTTCTTCTTCTTCTAGCAGTGTGTCGCGAGGTAAAGGGCCGATCCAGTTTACCAGTGGCGGCGTGATTTTTGAAAGCATCAATGCAGTGTCGGAAGACAGCGGAGATAGCGACTGTGACCTCGACTCTTGGATCCAGCCAAGCAAGCCAGGCGAGGGCCTTACCAACTGGTCCGTCAAGGATATCATCCAGATGACAAGCGAAGAGTAATGATTTACTTTTTCCAATCATTGTACAACCCTATGTCCTACCCGGGGCATAGTGGTTTTATTGTCAGGGCCTTGTTGGATTATGTACATGCATTTTGTCAATAAATCCAAAGGCGTTTTTCTTCGTATTCAAATATTGTGATCTCTGTTATTCCTGTTTTATATTTGTTTTGAAAAACAATAAAATGGCAATGGAGTTTGTGCTAACCTGCACATCCTTGTTTTAAACTTAACCCTTGTTATTGCAGGATCCACATAACAGATGACATCGACTCTGGACCTTCTACGACTCACTTCGACTTTGATTGCCCGATCTATTAAGCTGAAGGAGAGATTGATGAAGAGGAAGACCTTCCCGAAGAGTTGGCCCGCTTGTTGAAACAAGAAGAGAAAGTTATTCTGCCTCATGAAGAGGAGATCGAGATTGTGAATCTGGGTTCTGAAGAACTTGTCAGGAACATCAGGATAGGGGCTGCATTGTTGGGTGATGTCAAGTAGAGATTGGTCGAGATGCTGAGAGAGTATAGTGATGTCTTTGCTTGGTCATACGAAGATATGCCCGGACTTGACACTGACATCGTGGTCCACCACTTGCCGCTGCGAGAAGATTGTCCTCCCGTCAAGCAGAAGCTTAGGAGGACAATACCAGATATGGCCGTTAAGATCAAAGAAGAAGTGCAGAAACAGCTTGATGTTGGCTTCTTAGCGGTCACTACTTACCCTCCGTGGGTCGCCAACATAGTGCATGTACCGAAGAAGGACGGTAAGGTACGCATGTGCGTCGATTATCGGGATTTGAATAGGGCGAGCCCTAAAGATGATTTCCCGCTGCCTCATATTGATGTGTTGGTCGACAATACAACTCAGTTCTCTGTGTTTTCGTTCATGGATGGCTTCTCCGGTTACAATCAGATCAAGATGGCGCCGGAGGACATGGAGAAAACGACGTTTATCACTCCCTGGGGAACATTTTGCTATAAGGTAATGCCTTTCGGTCTGAAGAACGCAGGGGCCACTTACCAACGAGCAATGGTTACTTTGTTTCATGATATAATTCATCATGAGATTGAGGTCTATATTGATGACATGATTGTGAAGTCCCAAATGGAGGAGGGACATCTGGTCAATTTGCTGAAGCTTTTTGAGAGGCTTAGGAAGTTCAGGTTGAGGCTGAATCCTAACAAGTGTACTTTCGAAGTACGGTCCGGAAAACTACTGGGGTTTATCGTGAGCGAAAGAGGCATCGAGGTTGATCCTGCGAAGATTAAAGCGATACAAGAAATGCCAGTGCCGAAAACAGAAAAAGAAGTTTGTGGTTTCCTGGGCAGAATAAACTACATTGCAAGGTTTATTTCTCAGCTCACGGCCACGTGTGAACCGATGTTCAAGCTTTTAAAGAAAGATCAGGCGATTACCTGGAATGAGGATTGCCAGAAGGCATTCGACAAGATAAAACAGTATCTGCAGGAACCTCCAATCTTGATATCCCCAGTGGTTGGACGCCCTTTAATCATGTACTTGACAGTTCTTGAGAATAGTATGGGGTGTGTTCTCGGTCAGCACGACGAGACGGGCAGAAAGGAGCATGCCATTTACTACTTGAGTAAAAAGTTCACTGACTGTGAATCTCGTTACTCGATGCTGGAGAAAACGTGTTATGCACTAGCCTGGGCTGCCAAACGTTTACGACAGTACATGCTCAATCACACCTCCATGCTAATTTCGAAGATGGATCCGATCAAGTACGTCCTCGAGAAGCAAGCTCTTTCGGGCAGGATTGCCAGATGGCAAATGGTGTTGACGGAATATGACATTCAGTATGTTTCCCAGAAGGCCATCAAGGGCAGCGTATTATCTGATTACCTGGCCGAGCAGCCGATCGAGGATTACCAGCCGATGAAACTTGAATTCCCTGATGAGGATATTATGTTTCTCAAAGTGAAGGATTGCGATGAGTCGTTGCCCGACGAGGGTCCAGATAGGAAATCCCAGTGGAAATTGATATTTGACGGGGCGGTTAATTCCTACGGAAGTGGCATTGGGGCAATCATCACGACTCCCCACGGATCCCACATCCCGTTCACTGTGAGACTGACGTTTCCGGTCACCAATAATGAAGCGGAGTACGAAGCATGCATCATGGGTCTAGAAGAAGCAATTGATTTGAGAATCAAGAACCTAGACGTATATGGTGACTCGGCGCTTGTGATCAACCAGATTAAAGGGGAGTGGGAGACTCGTCAATCGAATTTGGTGCCGTACATGAACTATGCCAGAAGGCTACTTCCGTTCTTTGATCGAGTGGAACTCCATCATGTTCCCAGAGCAGAAAATCAGATGGCTGATGCCTTAGCCACGTTGGCTTCGATGTATAAAGTCAATTTTTGGAATGAGGCTCCAAGAATTGTCCTTTCTCGTCTTGATAGACCTGCATTTGTCTTTGCGATCAAGGAAGCCGCTGACGGCAAGCCATGGTTCCACGATATCCAGACTTTCCTTATGACTAAGGAATATCCTGCGGGTGCGTCAACCCAGGATAAGAAGACTCTGAGGAGGCTATCTGGAAATTTTTATCTCAATCTTGATGGAGTTTTGTATAAAAGAAACCACGATCTCGTGCTGCTCAGATGTGTAGATGAGAAAGAAGCAAGTATGCTCATGGAAGAAGTCTATGAAGGCACATTTGGTACGCATGCCGGTGGGCATGCTATGACAAGAAAGATCCTGAGAGCAGGATACTACTGGCTGACGATGGAATCAGATTGCTTTAAATTCGCGAAGAGATGTCATAAATGCCAGATTTATGCTGATAAAGTTCATGTGCCGCCGTGCCCGTTAAATGTCATGTCCTCTCCGTGGCCGTTCTCCATGTGGGGCATCGACATGATAGGCAAGATCGAGCCCACTGCATCTAACGGTCATCGCTTCATTCTAGTAGCTATCGACTACTTCACCAAGTGGGTGGAGGCAGCCTCATATGCTAATGTGACCAAGCAAGTGGTGGCTAAATTCATAAAGAGGGATATCATCTGTCGTTACGGAATTCCCAAGCGGATCATTACTGATAATGGTTCGAATCTGAATAACAAGATGATGAAGGAGCTGTGCCAGAGTTTCAAGATTGAACACCACAACTCATCTCCTTACCGGCCGAAGATGAATGGCGCCGTTGAAGCGGCCAATAAGAACATCAAGAAGATTGTTCAGAAGATGGTAGTGACCTACAAAGATTGGCACGAGATGCTGCCATTGGCACTGCACGGTTATCGTACAACAGTACGTACCTCAACCGGGGCAACTCCTTTCTCCTTAGTGTACGGTATGGAAGTGGTCCTACCGTTAGAAGTGGAGATCCCTTCTTTGCGAGTTTTGGTTGACGTGAAACTCGACGAGGCAGAATGGATTAAGAACCGACTAAACCAACTCAGCCGGATGGACGAGAAGAGGTTAGCATCGATTGCACATGGTCGTCTGTACCAAAGCCGAATGAAGAAAGCTTATGATAAGAAGGTGCGTCCTAGAAGCTTTCAGACGGGTGATCTCGTCCTGAAGAAGATTCTTCCTCCACACTCCGATCACCGGCGCAAGTGGACTCCCAATTACGAAGGTCCGTATGTCGTCAGCAAGGTCTTCTCGGGAGGAGCTTTGTTGTTATCCACGATGGATGGTGAAGATTTTGCATCCCCGGTGAACGCGGACGCAGTTAAAAAATACTTTGCTTGAAAGTGACCGGCTGGACAGTAAAAAGAGAGTCCAGGCAAAAATGGGGCATCCCGGCGAACCATAAAAGAGGGAAAAAGGTTCGAGCAAAAATTAGGGATATAAATTGAAAAAATGTACACCCGCAAAGTCGAAAACCCGGAAGGGCGACTTTGGCAAAAAAGGGTATCCCGGTGAATCGAAAACCCGAAAGGGAGATTCAGGCAAAAGTTAGGGATTTGAAAAAGCAAATGACTGCGTTCCGCGTATGGACTGTATTTGTTAGTGGTTTGGAAGACCTGAGGGCCGTTTATCTGAATCAATCTCTTCTGAAGCTGAAGCGTTGGAGAAGTATCAAAGTCGAGTGGGTTCTAGAGGGATCAACTCATGGTGTTCGTCTATGCCTCATTGCCGACATTTGTATATACTGATGTATATTTATGTTTTATTTTTGCGCAGCTTCCTCATTCCAGGAGCTTGCATCTGTTGTAAAACATTTTTACCCATTCAGGGGTTCGTTACCAATAAAATGTATACTATTCAGCAATTTTGTTTGTCTGTTTAGCATTTATCTGTTTTGTTTGCGAAAAAGAACGTCGATGTTTTTGATAAAATACGCATACATAAACTTACTGGCCTAGGCCACTGATTGTTGAAACAATGAATTACTTGAACATTGACACAAGATGATAACCTTGATAAGTCCCTTTGAGAAGGGTATCTTGTCTGTTTGTTTGTGTTGTTGCAGGTGTAGCATGTGCCAGACAGTACGCCGTATGCGTCCCCAAGCAGGATGATTCCTCCCTCTCCAGCAAAGTTCAGCAGCCTCTCCTCGCAGAGTCTGAACGTGAGATCGTGAGCATTGACATATGCCCCCCAGGCAGGAATGTCGTCTCCCTAGTCAAGCACATCCTGAAGGAATGTCGTCTCCCCAGCTGAGTCTTTCACTGAAGTGTGCAGCAATTGATAGTTCCAGACTGAAGTCTCCAGCGGAATTGAGATTCCCCCACAGAGTCGTACTCTCCCCCGAAGCAGGATGATTTCTTCTTCCCTAGCCGAGTTTGCAGATCCCAAAGAGAGCCGAGTCCTTGAAAGCAGTTGGGACCATGATTGGTTTTCCCCAATAGAATGTTGAATAGCTGATGCCGTATCTCCCCGCCGGAGTCGTTATCTCCAGGAGGGTTTAGCCATGAAGGCCGTGCAGTTTATTTATGCGATTGACATCGCTCTCCTCAGCAGGTCCAGGTTCTCGTAGAGCTCCGTTCCCCTGCAGCAGTCAACTGAAGTTCACTTCCCCACACAGAGTCTGATTGAGATCGGCGTGACCTTTTCTCCACCGGAGGACTCTCCATTCGGCATTTATTTTGCTGACGGGGCCATAGCATTTTGCATGATTGCATAACATTTACCCTAAACGCGTAGCATTTCAACCGTGTGGAGCATTGCGCCATTGTCGATCATATGCATACTAGACATGAGCTAGGTTCTTGTTTTGCAGGTGTTCCTCCGCAGAGGCGTTTGAGCAAGATGATTCTTGAATTCTCCCCAGCAAAGTCGTTTGCCCAAGATGATTCTTGAATTCTCCATAAGTTGGTCGTTTAAGATGATTCTTAAAATCCCCACTGAAGTCGAAAGAGTTGGTTGCTCAAGTTGATGCTTAGAGTCCCCGACAGAGTGTTTGCTCAGGATGATTCCTGAAATCTCCTGCAGAGTTATCGGTTCAGGATGATTCTTGAAGTCCCCGCGGAGTCATTTGTCCAAGATGATTCTTGATGTCCTCAGCAGAGTTGAATCACCCAGAATGGTTTCTGGATCCCCGAAGCAGAGTACTTGATAGTTCTCCAGAATCCCCAACGGAGATGCGTCATCCCCGACAGTTTCTGAGCAGTGAAGTTGAAACTTCCCTCGAAGACTTGATGATTGAAGTCCAACCGTATTAATGAAGCAGTTCTCTCGGCTGAATCAGAGTGCCTGATGGTAGAAGTGGATATCCCCAACTGGTTCATGATTGACCAAGAAGTCTATTTCCGACTTACTGATGAAGTCCGGCTGATGCCCCAAAAATTTCTTTGAATGCCCAATGGCATGATCAACTTGTTGACCTGATGAGTCCAAAGGAATCCTGATGCCTGACGGCATGATCGACCGTGTATTGCCGGTTACCGTGTGACCAATCCCCCAGCTAGTTGCCATGCAGCTAATATTTCAGTTTTCGAAGATTTTGTTCCCATCAGAGCACCGTGTACTGGTGCAGTTGGCAAATTTCCGGGTTTGTCGGTATTCAACCGTCTCGCACCTTGATTGGTTGAGAGTCGTTCACTTCTCACCCAGTCAGGTCCAAGCCGTTTAAATAGGGGCAGTTGTTGCACCCCAAAATTTGACCAACATTTCTTTACCTAGCTTGTGTTGCACTTCATTCACATTAGCATTATCATTTGCATTTCATTGACATTTATGCAGGAGATCAAGAGGTATGATTACCAATCAAGGGCTACACAAGAGTTTGAAGCTAGCTAAGAAAGTTATTCAAGTGTTCAAGGGTTGGTATCCTTGTCAGAGAGGTGAAAAGATCCTCAGAGATAGTGGTTGAAACCAAGGTTGTGTGCCTCCTAACTTGAGAGTTGTGGGAAGCCATCAGATGATTCTGAAGCCATGAATGTGGACTTGAAGCCCTGAGAGAGCTTATGAGATGTCTTGAAAGCCATCATGAAGCCTAGACAGGTCATTGTGCAAGATTGAGAGGACCTAGCCATGAGTGGTGTGATTAGGGTTTGACTGGGTCAACCCAAGGTCAACTGATGATTTGAACAAGGTTGAGACCTAATTAAAGGGTCATGTGATCATGGATTGATGAATTGAGATGCTATAAGGATGATTACAAGGTCAACTCATCATGATTGAAGAGTTTGAGAAGTTTCAAGCTAGGGTTTCTAAGGCTTGACAGTGTAAAATCCCCTAGTTTGATCCCTATCTTCAAGGCAGTTTAGCTCAAGATGTGATTGTCATCTCATCTTACCCCCAACATGAATGTTGTAGAGCTTGTTCGTAGATTTAATTTGAGTACTAGAAGTCCTTGATAGGATTTGTAGAGCTCAAGTTATGACTTTGACAAGTTACAGGTCATCTGAGGTATGTGAATCTGGGGCCTTGAAAGTTACCCAACTTGCATCAAACGTTTTCCCAAGAAGGATGATTCCTATGGACTTTTGGTCAACATGAATGTTGTTCCTTATCTTCTTAGCTTTCTTGAGAGTACTAGAAGTCCTTGATAGGATTTGTAGAACTCAAGTTATGGCTTTGACAAGTCAAGGGCATTTTGGTCATTTGGAGATTACAGGTCATTTCAACCATAAAGCCATAACTCCTATTTCCAAGCTTCAAATGGAAAAATCTTCAACATCAAACTTGTTCAAAATGATGTTTTAAGGCTATTAAAGAGGTCATGAGATGTTGGAAATTCTTGTAGCTCAAAGTTGCAAAAATGACCTAAAATAAGGGCATAAGTTAAAAAAGTCAAAGTTGGAAATTGATATTTTCAACCTACACATCCAAACCATGGCATGTAATATATCATTTTGACTCTAGAAAACATTTTAAAGACAATGGTTTAGCCACATTTTTGATTTGAGGTCCAAATCATGGACTTTCTTTGAAAAACACTTGCTTGCATATTAAGTAACATATGCATAACTCAAAATTAAGGCATGAACAAGGAACTTGGCAAGCTAAACACCTCTAATATCTCACTAGGGGAGAAATTAAGAGTGAATGGGATGAATTCCAAGTTGTTTTGAAAGAGTTGTACATGTCATGACAAGTGATTCAAAATCTCATGACATGAGAAGTGTAAAATCTCATTGGAAGGATCTAGAGGGTTCTAGATCATCCAAACTCCATCTATATATTGAGTAGAATGAATCCATGGCAGAGGTTGGTGATTATTGAAGGATTGATCTTAGTTTGAGATTGAGTTTTCATAGCTTGCAAGTGCAATCGGTTTCACCAAATTCCTCCATTTCCTTCCATTTTCTTGATTGATTCTTCTTCCATGAGTATCAAGGATTGATTCCAGATCATTTCCAAGAAGAATTGGTGGCTAGATCGTGTGGGAATAAGTGATTTTCAGCACCTGCAACTTATCATCGTGTTTCAAGATTGAAGCACTTTCCATTGAATCTTTTGCATACAGAAGCAAGGAGGAAGTTCAGTGATCGTGTCCAGAAGATTTGAGAGCTTGAAGTGAAGATTTCGTGCATCTGTTATTCAAGAATTTCCAGGTTTGTAACCTTCTTCCTATAGCATGATTTAGGTAGAATTAGGTTAAATTAAGGTGCTAGATTAGTTGTAGAATGGCCTAGGATGGATTTCAGATGGTTAATTGTTGAATTAGAGACAAATTAAGTGAATCACCATTTTCGGTTGAGATTGGGAGATGATGATTCTTGGGGTTTCATAAGAAACTAATGGCATGATTGAGTTCGTGGCAAGATTTGGAGTGTGTTTCATGTTTTGACCTCTTGGATTGGAGGCCTCTAGGAAGAACTAGGGTTGAAGGGGACGATCGGAGCTCCATCGGAGGTGGCCGGAGCTGGGCGCGAAGCTTAGAGCTTTGAAAGGTAGGAGATGAAGTCTACACCATTGGATGATGGATTGACCATTGACTGGGAGAAGATCCAAGGGCCACGTTTTAATTCTGAGTTGTGAAGGGTTTCTGAAGGAAACGCTGCGTTTCATTAATTCAGGCATTTGGGCTTAGTGAAATAAGTGTTATCCACACCCCCAACAAGCCCAACCCATGTTTTGAACTGAATCTGACTGCTATCCACACCGTGTGTTTGGTAATTTTATTTGATTTTCATTTAATTTCCATTTAATTCATGGTTTTTGTAAAATTCATAATAAATTGAATATTAATCCAATCAAATCCATTCTTTTTGCATATTACTCATGATTGAGTCTATTATTTTTTAGAGAAAAAATATTTTCATTTCATATGATTTCTGATTTAATTGGAATTTTGTATTTTAATTGATATTAAAATGTTTATGTTTGATGCATATTTTTGTAGAATTTTGTTTGATCTCATGGTGATGACTCTTGGCCTATTTTTTTGTGTGTGATTAGGTTAGACATGTATGATCCCATAGTAATTTTCTCACATTTTTGTGATGAAAATAGGTTTGCTTTCTAGATTGACATTTAGATGCTTCCTTTTTAGGGTTTTAGGTTGATACCTTGTAATGTAGGATTTAGTTCTAGGTCCAAATTGATGATTTGATCTTTGAAACTAATGTGATAGAGTCATGATTGACCTAGGTTCCCATAGTAATTTTTGTAGGGTTTTACAATTAATTATAGTATTTTAGTTAGGACTAACTTTAGTGCTAGGTTTTAGGTGATCCTAATTTACTAATTCAACTAGTTTAACTTCCCTAGTTCCCTTAGATTAGGGTTTGTGCTTGGTTTGCCTTTGGTTGAGGTTGAAGACAAGTTGAAGACAAGGTGAGGCTGCTTGAAGTTACTTGAAGTTGCTTGGAGCTTTCGATTGTTTGTGCCTGAAGGTATCTGATGAAGATTAGGAGATAAGACATAGGGAGAGCCTTGTAGTTAGAGTGATTTCTTTCTCAAACATGGAAAGCATCTTGTGCTTCCATTCCTCCCAATGACTAAAAGTCCTTCTCAGATATTCACATCCCTCCTTTGGAAGGATGAGTGGCTTTATCTGGGAAGTAGAACTTTGAGGGAACCAGTCTCTCATAATGATGAACCCTTACAGGCTTCCTTTGGTTGTCAGTAAACTGTTTATCATTTCCCCTCATCATGTTCAATCAACTATCTTCTGGTTTGAGTATCTTGAAAGATGTTGGGCTTGAGTTTGAAGATGAGGACTTCATTGAAGAATGTGGAAGAGGATGATTCCTTGAGCATTGCCATTGCAGATGAAGCTTGTAGAGCAAGAAGAGCAAGTTGATACTTGAAGATCCAATAAAGACTGAATGAAGAGCTGAGGCTTAAAGACTGAAGGATGAAGTTGACACTTCTATGTGATTGAAGACTGCTCTGAGAAGCTGAGGCTTGTAGGAGGAGGAGACCAAGTTGATACTGGTAAAGAAAAGAGAGTTGAAGCTTGAAGACTAAGTTGATACTTATAAGGAGGATTCAATTGAGATTGAGTGTAGAGCTGAGGCTTGAGGAATAAAGGATGAGTTGACACTTACACTGATGCATTTGAGAACCTGAAGGAATCAAGTTGATACTTGTGGGTAAGAGCAAAGCCTGAGGGTGGGGTTGACTGGAAAGCTGAAGCTTGGAGAAGAGGATTAAGTTGAAACTTATGTTGAAGGGTTGAAATCTAGAGAAGCAAATTGATATTTTTCATGAAAGATGATAGCCTTGAAGGGTAATTGGAGTCTGAAGACTGGATTGCTGCTAGGAGAGCTGAAGCTTGGAATGAGATGGAAAGTAGGAAGCTGTTGATCTGTTGCTTTCTTGTCTGTTTTCTATTCTGTATTGCTGATGTGCCTTGTTTGACTTGCTTGATGCATTAGAATAAGTCCATGATTAGACTGACTTTAATTAGGAGCATGATTGCACTAGAGTTTGAGTTGCTCCCTCTGCTTGTATTTTTATTGTATGACTTTGCTTGCGGGTATTCGGTAGAGCCCTGCTCCCTTGCCCATGTGGTTTAGTTTGCTTGATAGCATGTTTTATATGTCTTCTGTATGATTACAATTTACTGTATTTTGCTTGATAGCATGTTTTTTCTTATTGTTGTATGATTGTTGTTATTCATATCTGGCTTGAGGTTGAGATGAGCTTGTGGAGGCTGCTGCCCCACACACATTTCCTCCCTCACTTGCATTGCATGCATTTTACAGTCGTTTACTGTATTACTGTTTACTGTTTAAGCTGATGCTTTATCTGTTTCTGCGTATCATTGACATGATCCCTTAGGACTCTCATTTCCTTTGATAAGGAAATGATGATAGAACTTTAGGTTGAAACCTATGCATGATAACTTCTAGGAGTTCCCTGTTTCAAACCTCAACTATAGGATGAATCCTTGGCATGACAACAGTAGGACTTGATAGTCTCCCCGTAGTTGAGCCCTTCTCTTCTCATCTCAAAACAGCTTAAGATACAGTAATCATGAATGATTTCTTTCGTACGTTACGAGCCTTAAGCTAGCTGGGAAAGGATTTTTGGAGAGCTTCTTTTCAACAGTCTGGATGTTTAGTATGGCACCCTTTGGGTGACATGCGACGCATCCACTCTCAGGTCATAGTCTCTAGTGCGATTGAAATTGCAAACACAATAAAAAACTGTTCTTTCGTAAAAGACAGAAAACAAACTTCAAACCTTTTTGCCCCGTGGGCCCATAATTCAAAGGAAGCTTTTCTGAAAAAAAAGAGTGTCGTTAAACTTCAGCGCCAATGCAAACAGGCTTTGTCCCTAACTGCTGGAACTGCTGTTTAACCCTACTCGATAAAACAGATGAATCTGAATCCCCGTAATCCGTATTATCCCGAACTACGTAAGCTCTGATCTCTCATACCTGTTGAGAGTACGTAGGCACAATACTGATGTATTGGCGAGCCACCTTCCCCGTAACCAGTAGTTAGTCGAACTAAGTTGACTCTGATTTCTCATTCTCTGATGAGAATACGTAGGCATAAAGCGTGACGCTTTGCCGAGTCATTTTCTTTCCTTTTAAGTCAGCCTTGATAGGGGATAGATAAACCAACTCGTCCAGTAAACACAACAAGCGTGGATCCCGTCGAGTACGACGGACGTGAGGGATGCTAATACCTTCCCCTTGCGTAACCGACTCCCGAACCCGGACAACGGTTGCGACGACCTTGTCTTACCCTTTTCGTCAGGTTTTTCCGATCGTTTCCTTTCCCGTTCTGAGGGATAAATAACGAAAGGTGGCGACTCTTCTGTTTTGCCGGCACCTTATTTTCGCGGAAGCGACACATACAAGAATCTATTTCATTGGGAGAGCAGGGTCAAAAATATGAAAACAAAAGGAAAAAATGTCTTGGTACAATCTTTTGCACAATTGTACTTGAATCATATTTAAAATTTTCAATATCATTGTTAATAACATAAGTCATAGTTTATAATGATGTTTTATAGCATTTTCCCTGAGATATCTTAAAAGATTTATTAGGCCTAAGCAGAAAGACATACAAATGTTTGATGTTCAAGGTGGAGAAACTTACAACTATGAAATTCATATGGCTAAAACAAAGAAACTTGAAAGTGAAAACTATGAAAAGTTCATTGGACACGTTTGGTATGAACACGCAAAAAAAAAAGAACTTTCTTCGTGGGGATGTCTTGTCTTTCAAAATGGGTCACTATGCAAATTTTGTGTGTGTTCATCTTAGAAGTAAATGATGTTTGGTGTTGGAAGTTGATGATTAGAAGTTGTGTTGGTTATGGCAAAGTCAGTGTTTTTTGTTTAAACTTTAATTTTTCGAAAGTCAAGTTTGGATAATTTGAATACGTTTTATCTTTATAACTTTGTTTGTATTTTAATATAAGTGATGTTATGTATTTAATTTTTCATGGTTGTGGAAATGTTTGTATTCAACTTTGTCTGGTACATGTAGTTTTATATAAGTGTTGCAATGTTGAATTTATCTAACATTTTTGGTAGATTTGGATAAGTTTAAATGAATGGATGTTTGAATAAAAAAATGTTGAATTTATCTAACATTTTTGGTAGATTTGGATGAGTTTAAGTGAATGGATGTTTGAATGAAATTTTTTCATTATGAGATATCTTTTAACATACAAATAATGAATGTCATGTTTCCAAATCTTCATCAAATGAAATTTTAATAAGAGAAAGCATCAAAATCATTAGCATTATATTTACATCGATAATTTCAAAAGATAATACAAATTTCTAAAGAAAACATAGCATATACAACCACATACAATAACTTCATTCATGTATTTTTTTCAAATAGAAACATTATAAATGAATTTACTTTGGTAAAAACACAATAATCTCAGCTTTGAAGGTTGGTTAATTTTAGATCTAATTCTGTTTTAAGCTTATTTGAATAATCACAATTTAGATCTTCAAGTTTTGGTTGATTTTATTGATTTTGATCTTTGTGAATTGTGATTTCAATGTTTGATCAAGTTTAATTTATGTTTGATCACTGAATTTTGGTGTTGAATTCGTGCATAATTGATTAAATGATCATTAGGATGATTGCATGAGGAATTAATTGTTGAAAGTGCTTTTGAATTGCTACTTTTCTATTTTTGGATCAGTGTTAATCGATTAACCAGTTGCAGTACGAAACTGGTTAATCGATTAACTAGTGCAATTTCAGCCATATTGGAGTGGTTAATCGATTAACCAAATTTGCATTGCAAATGGTTAATCGATTAACACTGAACCAGAATGTGATTTTTGGTTGTTTTCAAGCATGCTTTGTTTACTTTCCACTTTTAATCTTCGTGGATTGATATGATGCATTTGTATGGACTGTTTTTAACTTGTTTCATCATGCTTGAATGTTTGATCTCGATTCTTCGACGCGTAACTTCCAGTTTCTATTTAAATGCTTAACATGATCATGTTTCCTAATTGAGGGATGATCATATGCCTTGATTGCTTGTATCATGTCAATTGATTATCATTGATGATTGTTTTGCTGGTTTTGTGATGTATGTTTGCATTTGCTTCCGATTCTGTTTTGTCGCATGTTTGTGTGATCGCTTAATCGTTTGATTTGAATTGAAAAGCATGTTGATCTTGTTGTTTTTAATGATGCAATGTTGTTGATCAATTGTGTTTGATTGTTGATGCATGTCCATACTTGCATGATGCTTATTCATGATTTGTGTTTACTCTTGATTGATTGAATTCAAACATGTTTGCTGCCTTTGTTTTTCACAGCTGTTTATTCTGAATTTTGCATGCTGTCTTTGTCTTGCTTGTTTGCTGCCTGCCTTTTATACCTACTTTTGTGATGAAATAGTAGCTGTTAATTGTTTTTGTGCTGCCTTGCTGGATTTTATTGCTGTTTTATGCAGGAAGCACTGTTGTAGCTGCTGTTTTTACCTTGTTTTTCTTGTTTTTTGCTTTGCTTTTGCATGATCCCTTAGGATTCTTATTCCAATTTAATTTTTGATTAAATTTGGAGTAGGATAGACATTAAGAGTGTAATCTAAGCATGATAACAAGTAAGCTAGTCCCTTTTAACCTCAACCTTAGGTCCATCTTTTGCATGCTAACATTGGGATAGAATTTCTTTTTCGCATCCTGACCTTAGGACCACTTTGCATGACAACGTTAGGACCGAGTTTCCCTTAAACCTTTCGTGTGTCTCTCTTTTCATATAAACAGTGCTAATACACTTAATAAAGACGATGAATATTGTGCGCCACGAGCCTTAAGCATATGGGCAATGATGAGTGAGGGGTTTCTCCTCACTTGTCTAGAGTGTTTAGTGTATGTCCATTGGACGATATGCAACACATTCACTCCTATATCATTGTCTTTAGTGTAATGTGAATCTCAAACTAATCAATTCACCTCATTAAAAATTTTAAACAAATTCAAACATTTTTATCCTTCGGGATTTGTGTTTCAAAAATCATTTTCAGAAAATAGTACGTTACTTTTCCGTTCTACCGCAAACAGACATTCACCTTAACTGCTGAAATGGGAATTTAACGTCGCTCATAAAAAATACTTAACCAACCAGTGGTCTAGTTTACCCGAACTACGTTTGCTTTGATTTTCTCATACCAGATGAGGATACGTAGGCACAAGACAACGATGTCTTAGCGAGCAACATTCCCCCCATCACTCGTAGTTTTTCGAACTACGTTGACTTTGACTTTCTCATTGCACGAGGGAATACGTAGGCATAGGGCAGAAATATCCTATCGAATCTCTTTCTTTTTATTTGTTTCCGTTTCTGCTTAGCAGTAGCTTTTAGATAACTCACCGTTTGATTAGACAACAAGCGTGGATCCCGTTGAGTACGACGACGTGAGGGGTACCCATACCTTCTCTTGGCGTAACCGGCTCCCGAATCCAAGATTTGGTTGTGATTACTTTGTCTTTTCCCTTTCTTCAGCTTTTCTTTGATCATTTCATTTCTCTCTCTTTGGGATAAATAATGATTAGTGGCGACTCTTTTGCTTGTTTCCGCCGGTTATTTTTCACAATTGCGACAAATTGTACTTGAATCATATTTGAAATTTCCAATATCATTGTTAATAACATAAATCATAGTTTATATTGATGTTTTATAGCATTTTCCCTGAGATATCGTAAAAGTGTTATTAGGCCTAAGCAGAAAGACATACAAATGTTTGATGTTCAAGGTGGAGAAACTTAGAACTACGAAATTCATATGGCTATAACAAAGAAGCATGAAAGTGAAAACAAAAAAAAAAGAACTTTCTTCGTGGGGATGTCTTGTCTTTCAGAATGTGTCGCTATGCAGATTTCGTGTATATTCATCTCAGAAGTAAATGATGTTTGGTGTTAGAAGTTGATGATTAGAAGTTGTTTTGGTTGTGGCAAAGTCAATCTTTTCTGTTTAAACTTTAATTTTTCGAAAGTTAATTTTGGATAATTTGAATATATTTTATCTATTTAAATTTGTTTGTATTTTAATATAAGTGATGTTATGTATTCACTTTTTTATGGTTGTGAATGTTTGTATTCAACTTTGTCTGGTACATGTAGTTTTATATAAGTGGTGTTATGTTGAATTTATCTAACATTTTTGGTAGATTTGAATGAGTTTAAATGATTGGATGTTTGAATGAAAAAATATTGAATTTATCTAACATTTTTGATAGATTTGGATGAGTTTAAATGAAATGATGTTTGAATGAAAATTTTTCATTATGAGATATCTTTGAACATACAAATAACGAATGTCATGTTTCCAAATCATCATCAGATTGTTAAATGTAATTCATTGTTTTGATTTGATTTGATATGATTATATTTGATTTGAATATTTTGGGCCTTTTATGTTTTGGGCTTTTGTAAACCTAAAACTATAAATAGGGTGCCTTGCTTTGTATTCAATAATAACATAGAACAGATTTCACAGTTGCAGTTTGAGCAAGTGAAAGTTCTATAAGCAATAAGAAATCCCACAGTTGTGGGTAACACATTCTCTACAAATATTTCTTCTCTCATTCTTCTCTTTCTTGTGTGTTCTTCTTTTCTTTTGATATTCTTGATAATTACTTGTTATTACCATTACTATCATATTGTGGGTTTGTTCATCAATCTTGAGATCAAGATTGAAGGGAATTCTTCATAGGGTGTGAGGTGAATTTCCAACATCTGGTATCTAGAGCTCCGGTTGAGAGATTCAAGGAAGGAAGATAGTGATGGCGATGAATTATCCGAACGACAACTTTTCGGCGACACTGCCAATTCTCAAGAAAGACAATTATGAGAATTGGTGCAAGCAGATTAAGGTGATTTTATGTTATCAAGATCTTTGGGATCTTGTGAAGGACGGAGTAACATCGCTTGGGGAGAACGTAACAGAGGAGGAAAAGGCTGCGCACAAAGAATTGAAGAAGAAGGATTATAAAGCACTCTTTATAATTCATCAGTGTGTTGATCCTGATAACTTTGAAAAGGTTAGTGATGTTGATTCAGCAAAAGAAGCATGGGAGATTCTTGAAAAGTCGTTTGGAGGTGCAGAGAAGGTGAAAGAGGTGAGGTTACAAACTCACAAGAGAACCTATGAGTTGCTTCAGATGGAAGACAACGAGAGCATTACAGATTTCTTCACCAGAGTTACAAAGTTGGTGAATCAAATCAAAGTATGTGGAGAAGCGCTAACGACGAAAGCAGTTGTCTCAAAGATTTTGAGATCGTTGGCTCCAAAATTCGACCACGTGGTAGTTGCCATAGAAGAGTCGAAAAATCTGTCAGTATTAACGAAGGAAGAGCTTCAAGGGACTCTTGAGTCTCATGAACAGAGGATGGCTGAGAGAGCTACAGGAAAGTCGAAACATATGGCTTTGCAGGCGCAGTCAGAAAAGGAAAGAAAAGGCAAAGGTAACTGGAATGGCAACAAAGGAGGAAACCAGTCGAATCAGAAGAAACCTTGGAACCAAGGCAAACAAAGAGGTGATGCTGCAGGTAAAGGAAGAGGTGGTGGTCGAAAGACAAACAAAATCCATATTCAATGTTTTAATTGCCAGAAGTATGGTCATTATTTTAGTGATTGTCTAGAAAGGAAGAGAAATCAAGAGACTGATGCAAAGCTGGCGAAACATGAAGAAGAAGAAACGTTGCTAATGGTCACAACAAGAGATGAAGAAAGATTCCAAGATCAGTGGTACTTGGACTCAGGATGCTCATCACACATGACTGGAAGGAAAGATTGGTTTGTCAACATGAAGCCCTCGTCAAAGAACACAGTGAAGTTTGCAAATGACAACACTCTAGAAGCTGAAGGTGTTGGTGATGTTCTGATTATGAGGAAAGATGGCAAAAGGTCAACAATCTCCAATGTGTTGTACATACCAGGCATGAAGAGTAATTTGCTCAGTATAGGGCAGCTTGTCAAAAAGAACTACAAGGTAGTTGTCGAAGACAAGATGATGAGAGTTCTCAACGCAGGTGGTAGATTAATCTTGAAGGCTCCAATGTCTCATAATAGGACCTTCAAGATTGGACTCAATGTGATGGAGCACAGATGTCTAGCAACTGCAGCCAGCAAAGATGAGTGGTTATGGCATTTTCGACTAGGTCATCTCAATTTTAATGACATTAGAGAACTGAAGAGAAGAAATATGGTTTCAGGATTACCAGAAATCAACATTCCAAGTGAAGTCTGTGAGGAGTGTGTTCAGTCGAAACAACACAAGAATAGCTTCAGCAAGGATGCAGGAAGGGAGTCGAAAGAAATACTTGAAGTCATATACTCTGATGTATGTGGTCCAATCCAAGTGGATTCGATTGGTGGCAATATATACTTTGTCACGTTTATAGATGATTACAGTCGAAAGTTGTGGACTTACCTCATCAAGAAGAAAAGTGATGTGATTGAGGTATTTTCCAGATTCAAGTCCATGGTCGAAAGACAGAGTGGTCGAAAGCTGAAAATTCTGAGGACTGATGGTGGTGGAGAGTATGTGTCGAAAGAGTTCGATACACTATGTGTAAAAGAAGGGATTGTGCATGAGGTGGTGCCACCTTACACTCCACAGTAAAATGGGATTGTAGAACACAAGAACAGAACCATCATGAATATGGTGAGAAGTATGCTGAATGGAAAGCATCTACCTAAAGAATTATGGGGAGAAGTAGTTTCGACAGCAACATATATATTGAACAGATGTCCAACGAAGAAGCTTGAAGGAATCACACCAGAAGAATGTTGGTCTGGTGTCAAGCCTAGTCTCAGTCACTTGAAGGTATTTGGATCTATAGCACATAGACATGTGCCAGATCAGTTGAGAAGGAAGCTTGATGATAAGTCGAATCAGATGATCTTGATATCATTCGACAGGAGGGTACAAGCTGTTCGACCCGATGAATAAGCAGGTAGTGATCAGCAGGGACATGATCATAGATGAGCTTAAATAATGGGATTGGACTGAGAATACCAAGAAGGATTCAATGAGAATCTCTTGTGAAGAACCAGCCACTGAAGTCAAAATAGGAGCTCGACTAGAACCAGTTGCAGATGAAGCAGGTTCAAGCCGACCTCGACGAACAAGACACATGCCTGCAAGGTTGCAAGAATGTGTTATTACATCAGATGATGTAGTCGATGAAGAGGGTGAGTTGGTACATTATGCTTTCTACGCAGATGTCGAACCAGTCAATGTAGCTGAGGCATTGAAAGATTCGAAGTGGATGAAAGCAATGATTGAAGAGTTGGAGTCCATTGAAGTCAATGATACCTGGTCACTTATCGAATTACAGCAAGGCAAGAAGGAAATTGATGTGAAGTGGGTTTACAAGGTAAAGGTAAATCCTAAAGGAGAAGTAACTCGACACAAGGCGAGACTTGTGGCGAAAGGATTTCTTCAGAAGGAAGGAATCGACTTCGATGAAGTATTCGCACCTGTTACTAGAATCGAAACAATCAGGTTGGTTGTTGGTCTAGCAAATATGAACAACTGGCACACATGTCAGATGGACGTGAAATGTGCATTCCTTAATGGCCCCTTAGACGAAGAAGTTTATGTTGCACAACCAGCTGGGTTTGTGAAACAAGGCGAAGAAAGAAAGGTGTACAGGCTTCATAAAGCCCTGTATGGACTTAAGCAAGCTCCAAGAGCTTGGAATAAGAAAATTGACAGCTTCTTAAGGGAGAAGGAATTTGTGAAGTGTACAACTGAGCATGGAGTATATGTAAGAAGAAGCAATGGCGAATTGCTTATACTATGTCTCTATGTTGATGATTTGTTGATAACAGGGAGTTACAAGAAGGAGATCGAAGATTTCAAACATGACCTAAGTGAGGAGTTTGAAATGTCAGACTTGGGAAATCTCTCATATTTCCTTGGCATCGAATTCTACAAGACAAGTAGAGGTTTGATGATGCACCAAAGAAGATATGCAGGCGAAATACTCAAGAGATTTGAGATGCAAGATTGCAACCAAACTTCGACTCCAGCTGAGCCCAGTTGCAACTGTTGAAGGATTCAGATGAAGATGATGTCGACCCAACCCAATACAGAAGACTTATTGGGTCACTTAGATACCTTTGTCACACAAGGCCTGACTTAGCATACAATGTTGGTATGGTAAGTAGATTCATGTAGAAGTCAAAGGTATCACACCTAGCAGCGGCGAAAAGGATACTGAGGTATCTGAAAGGAACTCTCGACTATGGTATTTTGTTTCCAGCAGCTGATGAAGGAAAAGAATGCAAGTTAGTGGGATACACAAACTCCAGTTGGTGTAGTGATACTGAGGATCTAAAATCCACAGTTAGTTATGCGTTTATGTTAGGTGGTGCACCAGTTGCTTGGAATTTGAGAAAGGAACCAGTAGTGGCAGTGTCATCATGCGAAGCAGAATATATAGTTGCTTCTCTTTATGCATGTCAAGCAACTTGGATGGTGAACTTGGTCGAAGAAATCACAGGGAAGAATCATGGAGCAATTACCATGAAGATAAACAACATGTCAGCTATCAACTTGGCGAAGAATCCAATAGCTCATGCTCGAAGCAAGCACATCGAAATGAGGTTCCATTATCTTCGAGAGCAGGTAGCAGAAGGGAAGATGAAGTTGGAACACTGCAGAACTGAGAATCAGATTGCAGATATCATGACGAAGGGAGTACAGGTCGAAGCCTTCAGAAGACTAAGAGTCATGATGAATGTAGACAGTTTAGACACAATGAATTAGGTGGTGTGTTAAATGTAATTCATTATTTTTATTTGATTTGATATGATTATATTTGATTTGAATATTTTGGGCCTTTTATGTTTTGAGCTTTTGTAAACCTAAAACTATAAATAGGGTGCCTTGCTTTGTATTCAATAATAACATAGAACAGATTTCACAGTTGCAGTTTGAGCAAGTGAAAGTTCTATAAGCAATAAGAAATTCCACAGTTGTGGGTAACACATTCTCTACAAATATTTCTTCTCTCATTCTTCTCTTTCTTGTGTGTTCTTCTTTTCTTTTGATATTCTTGATAATTACTTGTTATTACCATTACTATCATATTGTGGGTTTGTTCATCAATCTTGAGATCAAGATTGAAGGGAATTCTTCATAGGGTGTGAGGTGAATTTCCAACACAGATGAACTTAAATAAGAGAAAGCATCAAAATCACTTAGTCAAAAATACTACTTATGTGAATCTGGTATTTGTGGACCAAAGAAACATATACAACATTGTTTATGGCCCAACACTTTTTATAAAACCACTTATATAAAACTCAAAGTTATATGAAAAACAAAGGTATTATTATTAATATTCATAAAAAAAAAGGTTTTATTATTAATATTAATAGGAATATAATAATAAAGTGTGAATAAAAAAACAAAATTCGGGATTTAAAAAATCATAAAGTTTATAAAGCATGAATAACGTTTTATATTTAATTTTGGAATATAATTTATTAACAAAAATTGAATTCGTATCATGTCAACATAAATAAAATGAAATATTAGTATTGATGTTTTTTTTAAGTAGAAACGAACTGGGTTGGTAAAGCAACCAACTAATCATTAAATGATGGCCATCCTTATGAATTGGTAATCCAAGTTTAAATCTTTTTAATAACTTAATTAAATTATCCTATTAAAAATTTGAATAAAACCCTACCGGACTTGTGAATAGTTATAAAGTGGGATGTATTTCGTGTGTTGTCATTCAACATCATAAAGAACACCTCTTTAAGTACATCAACTCTGATCAAAACTGTCATAGCTTTAATACTCTAAGGGTCCATATACATTGCAGCTTAATACCATGGAGACTCACATTACAATTTCATCAGGATCATTCAGGTATATAATGTGTGTTGAAGTTGCATAAGTTTTAAAAAGCTGAAGCTTTCGAAAGCTGAGGACTTTAGAAGTTGCATAAAAGCTTGTTCAGCTTATGGAAGCTTGTGCACATGGTTTTAAATTGTGGTTTCTGTCATGGATGCATTGCGGTTGCGTGTGTTGCGATTGCGGCCATTGCGGTTGCTGCAATGCGTATTGCGGTCATTGCACTGTGAATTTTTATTGAAAGACTCTTGATGTTAATCTTTTACATTACAAATGTGATGTAAATTAAATTTCTGGGTCTCAAACTTTGAGTTATGATGAAAATATGTGAAAAAACATGGGTGAAGTTGTTTGATGCGAATTCTAATGTAGTTGGATGTGTGATTTTAAATCACACTTTGATTGCGGTCCGATGCGAATGCGGTGACTACCACATAAGCAATATTGTGGCCGCAATTGCGGTTGCAGACCGCAATTTAGAACCATGCTTTTACAACTTCTGAAAGTTTCAGCTTCTGAAAGCTCCAACTTCTAAAAGCTTGTGCAGCTTCATAAATCTTTTACAGTTTCAACAATGTGGAACATGAAACAGATATCAGATAAACATACATAACTTTTTAATGCATTCTATAAATTAAGGTATTACAATAGTGAACCGTAAAAGTGTGTGTGTGTGGATACAAGCGAATACATATATTATTATGACCGAAATATTAAATTGCATTTGATCTTCCCAATAAAGAGAATAACTTTAACAACACACCTTTCCAAACAGTCACCTTTATTAGAAGTAATTCATATTTAGTTGTACTATTACTTAGCCCCTAAGTTTGTTAGAGGGTGTAATACCCCAAATTTTGCCCTGAGATTTAGTAGTTTCATTTTGCATCCCACTTTGTTTTGCATTGCATTTTAGCTAACCGCTAACAGGTTTGTGTAGTTGGTTGGTTTTGCAGGAAAATAATCACGTTGCACGCTCTTTAGCTCATGAAGGGCAAAATGGTCATTTTATTCACAGCCGACGGTCAATTTGTGAATCTGAGTTATTGCCGGAGAATTTGAATCATATGAATTTATTGGTGTGAGTCGAGATCGAGGTGTGGTTGGAATGGTTTGATCGTGGAAGACTTGAGCCGTTTGAATTAAATCGATTCAAGTTATTCGGATAAAGCAAGCCAGAAGATTTTAGTCATGTTGCGGTTAATCGACCAGGATTGGATTTATTCGAGTGAAGTTGTTTGATTAGGTTACCAGGAAGGTTATTCGAGGATTTTATCAAAAACGAGATTTAATCGGATGAATTGGATGAAATTCGAAAAAATAGAATTTTATTGGTGTTTTCATTTCATGTTAAAAATAAAAAATTATTTCATTTTTAATAATGTTTCATTTCATTCATATCAAAAGAAAGGTAAAAATATTTCATTTTTAATGTTATTTTCATTTCATTTTCAAAACAAAAATATACATTTTTTTTAATATTGGTTTCGTTTCATTTTGTATATCAAAAGCAAAAGAAAAATAATAATTTCATTTCATTTTTTAATAATATTTGTTATTTCACTATAATTATCAAAAGAAAAATAAAAATTGTTATATCGTGTTATAATGTTTTATTTTCATTTTAATATCAGAAATATATAATAATAACATTTTCATTTTAATATAAACAAAATAAAAATATAATAATAACATTTTCATTTATTTCATCAAAATTAATTTGGTTACAATATAAAAAAAAAATTGTTTAAATAAATTTACTAAATAAAATTACATTTCTTAAAAAAAAAGTCCTAAATTCCTAAAAGAACTTCTTCCAATTTCTTTGATTTCTTCAAGTTTCTGACTTTTTCTCGAACTTGCGCAGTCAACAAAATAGATAATTTAATCGGTTAGAGCTTTTATCCGACACCCTCAGAGCATCGTCATCATCGGGCGTATCGCGACCAAAGGGCTAAAATCGGTAACTTTCGTTCTTACTGTTTCGAGGCAACCAAAGAGATAAAGAGAAAAAGTACTTCTGATAAGTGATTCTCATAAGCGCTTATTTAAAAAATCACTTTGGTTGAAAAGTGATTTTCCGGAAAGACGGTTTGCCCAAACTGGACCTTAACGCCAATCTCCCAGAAATCTCAATCCAACGGATCAAACAGGCCCATATTCCTGAAAAAACATCCAACGAATCCATTCAAGTAAATTTCAAATGAGTTCCCAGAATAACAGCCAAGGCATCAACAAAATGAAACTCAGTCAACAAGGCAACCAACAGTAACAATATTTCCAGCAAATCACCATGAATTTCGCATCACTCAAACAAGTCAAATCTGGAAACTATAATTTCCGAAAAGCCTGCAAAGTCAACAGAAAAATTACAACAAAATAGAAGTAGATCCAGCCCACAAATAAATCACAAGCAAATCATATAAAATGACCAAGAACCCTAAGGTTCAAGAGGCAAAAAAAAAACCAGCGGCGGCTCAGATTCAAAGATCCAGGGGATCTTCGTCCATCATCATCGCCGGGATTCAGAAACCCAAGGCTTCATCATCATCCCATAAAGAAGAAGTACATTACCGAACCTTAGACTGAACAAAACAGCGCCGCAAGAGTCCGAGAAGGAGGTTCAGAAACCTTCATCATCACCTCCAAACGAGTTCGAAGCTCATCAAAAGAAAACAAAGTCGGCGGCGAATTCAGAAGCTTAGAGAGCGTCATCATCATCCATCATCAGCGGCCATCGGAAGAGAGAGATCGGAAGCAATGCAACCAAACCGAAGCGGCGGTGGACGACATTGAAGCATCAACGCCGGCCAAGCTTCCCGGCCTCAGTCGGAGCATCATCAGCCTTTTTTCAACAAAGCTTACTACGAACCACTCCGAACCCCGAAAGGTGAGCAATTGATTAATCATTTGTGGTTTTTTTCGTGTTTCAGGGACGGAGAGTGAGGCGGATCTAACATGCAAGCCGAAAGCGGAGACGAACGGAAGCTCGTATTTTGTCACCCATGGCCGCCGGTATGCATTTGGGGAAGGAGAAGATAAAATGAAAACCTGGAAACAACAGTGATAAACTCACGGCTCAATTTCCTTAACATGTGATGTTTGCTTTATGTTCTCATTATTTACTTTACATTAGGATATTATTATTTTACTGTAGGTTAGTAATTAAATTAATAATTTCTAATAGTCTAGTTAATGTAAGGTAGTTAATTAGCAACGTAACGTTTGGTGTAGTTAATAATAATAATTTTTTTTTAATTAGTTACTATAATTTATTTAATTAGTCAATAGAATTTATTTTAACTAGTTAAAATAACTTCTGTTTAATTAGTTAAATAAAGTTTTCTAATCAAGTTTTTTTCATAAGCTAATAAAACTCTACTTTTCACAAATTAAATTAAATTTTCATGATTAAAGTTTAACCCTTTTTTTTTCACATTTTATAAAAAAAATAAAGAAAAAGACAATTGTTTTTAAAACATTAAAATGAAAAAATCATTAATAATTAAATCATTTGTAGTTAAAACCTTTTCATTCAAAAACATATCCTTTTAAAAACAAAGAAAACATATTTTCTTCAATATTAAAAAACATTTACTAACTTAAAAGGCACCCATCTTTCTCACCAGATTCAAAAGTAGAATTTATTTTAGAATTTTTTGTGTTTAAATGTTTTGACTTTCGGTCACCAATGAGCCCTTATCGCTAAATTTTCGTCTGACCATCCTTTAACTCCTGTTTATCTTTGCTTACTATTTCTTGATTGTTATTCATATTTCAATTCCCATGGATGTAATTTACGCGAGGCCATGGTCGCGGTTTATTTTTATTTTGCAGTTTTTTGGGAATTTATAATTTACGCGAGTGGTTGCGCTGCTTTCCTTTTCTGCTTGCTTTATTTTTCATATTTTTTTTATGCCTGCCATGTAATAATTCAGTTGCCTGCATGTTTTTTACCGTTATGTTCCATCCGAAGGAATTAGGATTAACAGTTTGACCGCCGAGTCAATAACCCTAGTTTCAACTGTTTCAAACCCTAATAGTTTAAGCGTCCCACCGTGGATGAAAACGCCATTTACCCTAGCATTAGGTCAAAGAGTCGCCGCATCTGTTTTAGGGTTTCTCGCCGTGGAATCCCTAATTTCACCCTAATTTTTAATTCAACGTTCCAACGTAGAAATAGGAGTTTCAAAACTCCACGTAAGCGTGTCCTTAAGAAGCGTTTACTCCCCTTGAAACCTTGACCATAGTCAAGAAGTTTCTAACCTCCCTTTTATGGGGAACTACGATTACTCTGATTCCATTCCCTATCCAGGATACGTAGGCACAAGATGCGACATCTTGCCGAGTAAACTTAGGACTAACCCTTAGGTCTTTAGGTCACTCTATCCCTTAGCTCAATATATATCAAAGCAGATAATAAATAAAAATAAAAGGCATACAATAAACAAAAGGTTCCTGTAGAGTACTATAGAAGTTTAGGGTGCTAGTACCTTCCTTAAACTTAACCAACCCCTTACCTAGGTCTCTCCCCGCATTGTGCTTACGATGCAAAAATAGGTTTTTCCCTCTTTTGACCTTTTCCTTTGGATAAATCAAAGAGCGGTTGTGAATCAAAAATTGTGATTCAAACTAATTAATAGTTTGATATCCTATTTCCACCGCAACAGAAGATGGCAACTTCACTGGGGATACGATACGACTTTTAAGGGTTATCCCTATTTTGTTCATTGTATGACATTTTTTATTTATCCTCTTGTATATATTATTATTGTGCCTTGCTTGGGGGGTACCCTGTTATTATGAGATAAGTCCTAACCCGGACTTGAGTGACCTTATTATAGGAAGGTGAGATATTCGATGAGGCTTGCCGGGAGTGAGTCCCGACCAAGTTGACTCGAGAATCACCGCTTAGTTGAGACCCTTTTGAAAATGGTTCGATTGATCGAGTTAGTCGTGAAAACTTTTACTATTTTTGATTGGAGTCCGTGATATTGGGGACCGTAGTACCTTAACACCACCTTGGCCTTATATAGGACGTAGTGCGGGAACTATGTGGGAGTAGTCCTACAATGGTTGCTACGCGATACTACACTCAAAAAAGGTTCTCTTGAGAATATTATCGACCCCCGAGTTAGTTGGAAAGTTGATAATATCCGAAGGATGGACTGATGACTTTGGGCACTTTTTAGAACCTTGTTCTGCAGGTACAACTAACCTTAGTACATACCTTATTGGGATGGGTAGACCCTAACTCCTTGCACATATCTTTAACCTAGGACTTATGAATATATGTGAATTGCATCCATAAAAGCATCACATTGCATTACACTTCATGGAATTCAAATCTTATTTATGAATATTGCAGGATTATGAATTACAATAGAAGAAAAACTTTGAAATATACTTTTAAAAGTCCTAAGCTAGATGACCTAAGGAAGCTAGGATCTTTAGTCCAAGATCGAGAAGGATTCTGTAACCGGTATGAAAGGTTGTTATCTCTGTTGGAATATAAAATGAACGAAGAACTTCTTTCGGTTTTGCTACAATTCTATGTTCCCGATTACCATTGCTTCACATTCCCCGATTATCAGCTATTACCTACTTTGGAAGAATATTCTCAGCTTGTAGGGTTGCCTATTTTGGATAAGTCTCCTTTCCCTTTCTTGGAGAAGGACCCTAAAGAACAGGATATTGCTAAAGTCACATGTTTGAAGGTATCTGACATTAAGGAGAATATGACTCATAAAGGTGAAATCTTTGGGTTACCTACGAAGTTCCTAATCAAGAAGGCCCAATATTATGCCGATTATTTGAGCATGCCTACCTTTGAGACGATCCTTGCCTTGCTTATCTATGGAGTATTGTTTTTCCCTAATTTTGAAGGATTTGTGGACCTTAATGCCATCAAGATCTTCATGCAAAGGAATCCAATACCGACCTTATTGGGTAATACTTATCATTCAGTCCATCTCCGAAACCTCCATGGTGGAGGGGTGGTTATCTGTTGTGTGCCGCTATTGTACAAGTGGTTTATTTCGCACTTGCCTAAGTCCGGTCCTTTTTGGAGTCCCACTCAAGGACGTTGGTCACAAAGGGTTATGGCCTTAACTCACTCCGATATTGATTGGTACAATCGCATGTACAATGGAATACTAGTCATTGATGGTTGTAGAGACTTCGCTAACATGCCCTTACTCGATTTTAATGGAGGAATCAGCTACAATCCAGTCCTAGCTCGCCGACAGTTAGGGTATCCCTTAAAAGAACCGCCTAAAAGTATCTACGTAGAGAAAATCTTCTTCGAAGACAACAAAGTACTTCAAGATCAAATTATATCTTCTTGGGGACACTTGCATAGGAAAGGTCGAGAAAGTCTGGGTAGGCCAAATTGCATTTCCATGGAGCCCTATCTTCAGTGGGTCCGAGAAAGAGCTATCAAATTGAAGATGCCCTATCCTCGCCAAGATCCTTTGCCTCCGAGAGAGGAACTTGTCCAATATTTCATGTCCGAGGCTGAAACATTGAAGATCTCTTTGAAGAAAGCTCAACGTGAAGCAGAAACATGGAAGGACAAATACTACGTGATGGTCAGCGAGTACGACGAACTTCAGAAACAACTTCAGTCAATGAATGAAGAGGTACTCTCCTGCAAGAAGAGAAGACTCTACGAGGATTTATTTTCCTCCGAATCTCCGCCTAATCGTCAAAATCATGAATAGTGCTTCCTTAGGGTCCTAGAATTTTAGTTGATTATTTTCATTGAGACTTTTCTTTTAAGAATATTGTTTGCAATCCATTTTTCAATCAATAAATTTTTTTTGTTACCCCGCAATGCTCGTAAATACTTGAATTCCATGAAATCATGTCATTCGCATTTCGCATCATATCTTTGCATTACATGTGTCTCTCGGTTTCTCATACTCGGTTCTCTCACCTTCCAGTTTCGGCATCCTGAGTCGATATAACACTAGAGCTCAAGCTCGAAGAAGGATGGAAGAACACGCTCAAGAGATGGATCGCGTTAACAACGAGCTAGCAGACCTTCGAGGGAATGTTGGAACGATTATGGAATTGCTCCAGGTTATCAATGCAAATATGGATACTCAGACTACTGTGGTTTCTGAGATTAACGCTACTGCTGCCGTAGACCCTCCGGTTGTTTCTATTGAGAACCCGTTTCCTTATGGTCTTTTGCAGAGTTTCATACATCCGCATGTTGTTACGTCATCTCACCAAGCTATTCCTATTGTTGCGTCAGCCCAACAAGCTGTTCCTATTATACAGAATGTACAACAAACTGTGCCTTTGGTTTCCGAGCCCCACAAGATGGTCCCTACTTTCACGCAAGCTAATGTCCGCACTCATGTGCAGCCTTACCTCAATGAGCCTGTTTATGAAATTATGGATGATGATGATGGAGGATACCAACCATGCGATAAGCTTCATGAGGAAGTTGTTACTATTGATAAAAGATTGAGAAAGATGGAAGGAGACTAGATCTTTGGTCCTGCTGCTAGAGACATCTGTTTGGTTTCTGGTTAAGTTATTCCGCCAAAGTTCAAGACTCCGAACTTTGACTGCTATGAAGGGACTACTTGTCCGAAAATCCATTTGATCATGTACTACCGCAGGATGGTTGCTCATGTGGAAAATGACAAGTTGATGATTCACTGTTTTCAAGACAGTCTAAAAGGTGCTTCGTCGAAGTGGTATTTGACATTGGACCGGTCTCGCATCAAGTCTTTTCAAGATTTGTCTGATGCTTTCATTAAGCCCTATAAGTACAACATGGACTTGGCTCCTGACAGGAGACAACTTTTGAGTATGACGCAGAAAAGTTCTGAGACCTTTAAGGAATATGCCCAGTGATGGAGGGAAATTGCTTCCCAGGTGGAACCTCCATTGACCGACAAGGAA
Source organism: Lathyrus sativus (assembly GCA_963859935.3). Classification (NCBI taxonomy): domain Eukaryota; kingdom Viridiplantae; phylum Streptophyta; class Magnoliopsida; order Fabales; family Fabaceae; genus Lathyrus; species Lathyrus sativus. The sequence goes on from OZ012735.1 coordinate 248,625,212, forward strand.
TTAGCATATTGGTTTGTTGACACGGTTCGTCCTGAGTTCTATGAAAGGATGGTGGGTAGCGTAACCACGAATTTCGCTGATATTATTGCTGTTGGAGTAAAGGTTGAGATGGCTATGAAGAGTGGGGAAATGTCTAGTGGTTCTAGCAGTACGAGTTCAAAGGACCAAGCCAAGAATACTTCCGTCAATCCTCAGAAGAAGAAGGAAGGAGAGACTCACGCTGTGTCTTCAGATAGGAGAAGGAATGGGCTGTATCAATATCCGCCACAGTATGCCCAACCCAGGGTTACCCGGTTCAGTAAGCACCACCTCCGTATGTAGCCGCTGTCGCACCATCTTTTAACCAACAAGCTCCTCAGGCCCCATGCTTACAAGCCTATGCCGCAGGCTCCTGTTTATCCACCCCCGGTTTATCAACAACCTCCGCCTAACTATCAACAAGCGTCCAACGCTCTGGCAAATCAACAACCGAGGAATCAGGCACCCCGCCAGAATGCTCCTAGGAGACCATACAAGCCTTGTCCGCCAATTCCAATGATGTTCACCGAGTTGTACCCTTATTTAGTGCAACGAGGTTTGGTCACTACTCGAGCTTTGGGGCCGCCTCCGAATCCTTTTCCAGTTAACTATAACGCTGCCGCTCATTGTTTATTTCATGAGGGTGCGCCCGGTCATGATCTGGAAAACTACTATGCTTTGAAGAACATTGTGAGGGATCTGATGGAAAAGAAGATTTCGTCGTTCAACGACCCTCCGCCCAATGTCAAAAGTAACCCTTTGCCCGACCATGGGGCTGTTAACACCATTGGTACTTCGCCTGAAGATAATTGTATCCTTGACGTAGCTCAGATCAAGACTTCGCTCAAGACGTTCCACTCAAAGCTGTTTGAAGCAGGCTTGGTATTTGTTTCCCATGCCAGTTGTACGAGCTGTGAAGAATGTGATAAAGGTTGTGTTATGGTTCGAAAAGACGTACAAAGGTTGATTGATGATGGTTTCCTGCAAGTAGTTAACAAGGCAAAAGAAGTAACCACGATTGAGCCTACCTTCAACTTTCCCGAACCAAGGGGTAGGATGCCCGTGTTTAATCTGCCAGCACCAAATTTTGTCATGCCAATGTTCAGTATACCGAATCCTGTCACTCCAACAGTGGAACAGCCTAAACCTTTGATTATCCAAAATCCAAGTCCATTTTCATTCAGTGATCCCAAAGCAGTACCTTGGAAGTATGATGTAACCGCAATTGACAAAGAATCTGGGAAGGTCATTCCAAGAGAAGAAGTGAAGGTTGATGGTGAGAGTGTGACCAATATAACTGGGGCAAGCAGGATGACCCGCAGTGGTCGTGTTTACACACCCCTTTTTGATGAGGCTCCACCCAAGGAGACAACTGCTAATACTGTTGGGCCGACCAAAGATAAAAATAAGGAAGTTGTTACCAGTGAGGAGGACACTGAATTCTTGAGGATAATTCGAAAGAGTGACTATAAAGTTGTGACCAGCTTCACCAGACTCCCTCCAAAATTTTTGTCTTATCATTGTTATTAAATTCACCCGCGCGTAGAGCTGCTTTGTAGAAGGTCTTGACTCAAGCTCATGTTTCTTAAGACATCACTACTGGCCAGTTTAATAGTGTAATTGCTAACATTATTGCTTGTATACTCTCAGCTTCAGTGTTAAGGAATTACCTAAAGAAGGTCCAAATCACAACCGTGCTTTGCATATATCCGTGAAGTGTCCTGAGGATAATTTAGCCAGGGTGCTTGTGGATACCGGGTCATCTTTGAACGTCCTACCCAAGAGAGTCCTTAGCAAGTTGGCCTATAAAGAGACTGTGGTGAAGCCTACGTCATTGATTGTCAAGGCTTTTGATGGTTCTCGCAGAGCTGTGATTGGAGAAGTAGAACTTCCGATTCTGATTGGTCCGCATGTTTTCAATATTACTTTCCAGGTCATGGATATCAATCCCAATTATAGTTGTTTGCTTGGAAGACCTTAGATCCACGCCGCTGGGGCAGTAACCTCTAACTTGCACCAAAAGATGGAGTTTTTAGTTGATGCTAAACTGGTTATTATACATGGCGAGGAAGATTTAATGGTTAGCAACTTATCGTCATTCCGGTATATTGAAACTGAGGAAGATGCTTTGGAAACTTCATTTCAAGCACTCAAAATTGCTAATGTTGTTTTAGTGGAAGTCGAAGAAATTGCAGGAATCCAAAGTAATCCATCTTTTGCATCTTTGAAGAGTACCATATCAACGATCGACAGGGGCATTCCTGAAGGTTAGAGAGAAGTAATCAATATCAAGACGAAGACTGACCGCTATGGGTTGGGTTACAAACCAACTCCTGAGGAAGTTTCCGCATCTGTCAAAGGGCGTCCGAAGGTTTTTCAAGAAGTGTTTGTCAGCAGAGGTTTTCAAGTTAATGCCATCATCAACGGTGATGAAGATGAAGACCTGAGTAGTCTAGTGTTCAAAAATGATGCAGCTTTGAGCAACTGGGAGGCTATAGAGATTCCAGTCATTTTTCCATTGTCAAAGTAATTTATTTTTCATATGTGTTTTCAAATCCATAGCTCTTCCCAAGGCTATTGGATCGCTTTGTAGGGCCACCTTTCATTTCAAACAATTATTAATAAATGCATTTTGTTCCCGTTCTATCTTGTTTCATTAGCGTTTTTTTCGTTTTTACCTTTTTAAAATGAAATTGGCAATCTTTCTCAAAAACTACAAACTAAAAGCATTTTCATTTTCTCTCACATTGTCATTAAACATTTAATAAAAATAAGCCTTTCAACATGCAGTGACATTACAACCCTTGTTGAATCCGATGACTCTATTGTCTCTCCTGATTGGGATTCACCCATTTACCAAGCTGAAGATGAGGGTGAAGAAGATTTCGAGGTACCCGCAGAACTGACGAGATTGGTTGAGTACGAGTACACAGAGCTTCAACCGCACAAGGAGCAGGTAGATTTGATTAATCTTGGCACAGATGAAGACAAGAAAGAGGTCAAGATTGGTGCAGTACTTGGGGCAGAGGTCAAGCAGAGATTGGTCAAGCTGTTGAAGGATTATGTTGACGTGTTTGCATGGTCGTAACAAGATATGCCCGGTTTAGACACAGATATTGTAGTTCACAAGTTACCACTTAAGCCAGAATGTCCGCCTGTCAAGCAGAAACTTCGAAGAACGAGACTTGACATGGCTTTGAAGATTCGAGATGAGGTTAAGAAACAGTTGGATGCAGGTTTTCTTGCGGTTTCGAAGTATCCTGATTGGGTTGCCAACATTGTTCCCGTGCCCAAAAAGGATGGCAATGTCAGAATGTGTGTGGATTACAGGGATCTGAACAAGGCTAGTCCAAAAGACGATTTCCCTTTACCTCATATTGACACATTTGTCGACAATACAACTAGTTTTGCAGTTTTCTCATTCATGGATGGTTTCTCCGGTTATAATCAGATCAAGATGGATCCCGCTGACAGAGAAAAGACTACATTTATCACTCCTTGGGGAACCTTTTGTTACAAAGTCATGCCCTTCGGTTTGAAGAACGCAGGGGCAACCTATCAACGTGCTATGACATCTCTCTTTCATGACATGATGCACAAAGAAATTGAAGTGTATGTGGATGATATGATTGCCAAATCTCGTGACGAGGAGGAGCATTTGGTTCATCTGTTGAAGCTGTTTGAACGACTCCGGAAATATCAGTTGAAATTAAATCCTGCTAAGTGTACTTTTGGTGTCAGATCTGGAAAGCTACTTGGTTTCATCGTCAGCCGACGAGGAATCAAGGTAGACCCTGACAAAGTCCGAGTCATTCAAGACATGTCGGCTCCGCAGACCGAGACCCAAGTCAGAGGTTTTCTGGGACGTTTGAACTACATCTCCAGGTTTATATCTAACCTGACTGCTACTTGTGAGCCGATATTCAAGTTGCTTTGCAAAGGTCAGACTGTTGATTGGAATCCTGATTGTCAGCGTGCATTTGAAAAGATTAAGAATTATGTACAAGAGCCTCCTGTCTTGATGCCTCCTGTTCATGGAAGACCGTTATTTATGTACCTCACTGTTCTTGAAAAGTCTATGGGTTGTGTACTTGGACAACACGATGAGACCGGATGAAAGGAACACGCTATATACTATCTGAGCAAGAAGTTTACTGATTGTGAGAACTGATATTCACTTTTGGAAAAGACTTATTGTGCGCTGGCATGGGCTGCTAGGCGTCTCAGGCAATATATGATGGGTCATACTACCTTGTTGATCTCGAAGATGGACCCAATAAAGTACATTTTCGAAAAGCCGGCTCAGACAGGGAGGCTTGCTCGTTGGCACATGTTGTTATCGGAATATGATATCCAATATGTACCTCAGAAAGCTATCAAAGGAAGTATATTGTCAGATTATCTTGCAGACCAACCAGTCGAAGATTATGAGCCTCTTAAGTTTGACTTTCCAGACGAAGACATTATGTGGGTAGATGATTTTGAAGAGCCAGAACCCGAGCCCGAGGATGGTCCCGAACCGGGTCTCTGGTGGAAGATGATGTTTGATGGTTCCTCCAATTACAGTGGGCATGGCATAGGTGACGTTTTGGTGAATCCAAAAGGTGACTATACCCAATTTACCGCAAGGTTAGAGTTTGAATGCACGAACAATGTCGCCGAATATGAAGCATGCATCCTTGGCCTTGAAGCAGCTATTGATCTCCGGATCAAACTTTTTGAAGTAAGCGGAGATTCAGCGTTGGTTATCTATCAAGTGAAAGGTGAATGGGAAACCAAGAATGAGAAGCTAGTCCCTTACAAAGCCTACATTGTGGAGTTGATTAAATACTTCGATGAGATCAAGTTCGAACACATTCCGAGGACTGAGAATCATATTGATGATGCCTTAGCCATGCTAGCATCCATGTGGAAGGTCAAATTTGTCAATGAAGCGCCACTCATTCAAATCGAGCGTAGAATGGAACCCGCCCACTGTTTGTTGATTGAAGAAGATGAAATTGATAAAAAAGCCTTGGTTTCATGATATCAAGAATTATTTGCTCACGCAAGAGTATCCCACAGATGCTTCTTACCTTGACAAAAGGACTTTGAGAAGACTGGCATCCAAATTCTTCATCAGCAATGACGTGTTATACAGATGAAACCACGACATGGTTCTGCTTAGATGTGTTGATAGACGGGAAGCGGACATGTTACTCCAGGAGATTTATGAAGGGACCTTCAGAACTCATGCCAACGGTTATGCCATGTCCAAGAAACTCTTGAGGGCTGGATATTACTGGTTAGCTATGGAATCAGACTGCATCTGATACGCTAGGAAATGTCACAAGTGCCAGATTTATGCCGACAAAATGCATGTACCTCCGGCACCATTAAACGTTTTGACTTCTTCGTGGCCTTTCTCAATGTGGGGCATTGACATGATTGGTGCAATTGAGCCGAAAGCTTCTAATGGTCACCGGTTCATTCTAGTTGTTATCGATTACTTCACCAAATGGGTAGAAGTCGCGTCCTATGCCAACGTGACCAAGCAAGTTGTTGCTCGATTCCTCAAGATAGAAATTATCTACCGCTACAGAATTCTGAGCCGAATCATAACTGACAACAGTACCAATCTGAATAACAAGACTATGAAAGAGTTGTGTGACCACTTCAAGATTACACACCATAATTCGTCACCCTACCGTCCTAAGATGAACGGGGCTGTCGAAGCTGCGAACAAAAACATCAAGAAGATCCTACAAAAGATGGTCAAGACCTACAAGTATTGGCATGAGATGTTACCGTACGCCTTGCATGGATACAGAACTACAGTTCGAACTTCAACAGGGGAAACCCCTTTCTCATTAGTATATGGAATGGACGCTATCCTCCCCATTGAAGTTGAGCTACCTTCCTTAAGGGTATTGAGGGAAGCCAATCTAGATGAAGCCGAGTGGGTTCAAGATAGGTTAGACCAGCTGAATCTCATCGACGAGAAGCGTTTGACAGCTATGTGTCATGGTCAGCTATACCAGAAATGAATGAAGAGAGCCTTCGACAAGAAAGTCTGAATCCGTGAGTTTCAACAGGGAGAACTTATACTTAATAAGGTCTTGCCAATTCACAAAGACATGCGTGGGAAATGGATGCCCAATTACGACGGCCCATTTGTTGTTAAGACAGTCTTCTCTAGAGGATCGCTAATTCTTACAACAATGGATAGAGAAGAGCTCGCACATCCTGTGAATTTCGATGCAGTCCGAAAATATTATGCCTAAAGAAAAAATAACAATAAAAAAAATAATATGGCTCGCTAGGTTGAAAACCCGAAAGGGCGGCTTAGGCAAAAATGAGCGTCCCGGTGGATTGAAAACCCGAAAGGGCGGTCCAGGCAAAAGTTAGGGACAAAGGCATTTCACTGCATCGGACGACACTGAGCATTGCAGACGCATTTACAGAAATCCATTTTCAAATCCCTCTTCAGAAGCAAGGTTGTGGTAGTCTTAGTCGTTAGGTCCAGTAGGTCGGTGGATTCAATAGAACCTTTCCCATATTGCCAATCTCAAATTGTAATTTCCCATGGAGCTATGCCTTTAGCAAGCTACCATTCTTCAATAAAATTTACCTTTGCCATTCAATTTTCTTGTGCACATTATCTCCATTTTATTTTTGTTATGCGATTTTCTTTTGTTAATAAATGTTGAATGTGAAAAGTGTTTTCAAAACAAAAAAAAAATATTTTTTCTCAAAAATACATTTGCAATTGAAAATCGCTTTGACTTATGGAAATCTGTGAAGGGTCTCTTCGCTCCCCGTTAAGTCTCACTGTTGCATAAGCATTTATTCGTTATCCGCATCTTCCCAGTAATAGTCCCCAGCGAGACTTTAAGCCGACAACACTTTCGGATCCGTCCGATAAATCCCTAGTGACTCTCAAGACTGCAGGGATCTCCCCGGTACCCTCCAAGTGATATATGTTCTTGAAGACCCATTCTCCGTAGGATCACCTGTTCCTCAGTGAAATTGCATTACTTTCCTCATGAAATACTTCCCAAGAGACTGCCATATTTTCCCCAAGAGGTCAAGATACCTTCCCCAGGAATGTCTGTCGACTGCTCCCCAGTAGGTCTGATGAACTCTCCGCAGGGAAGTTTGATATCTTTTATCCCCATTCGGATGTACCTTTTAGCCCCAGAAAGTCGAGGTATTATTCCCAGGAAGTTGGTACACTTTCATTCATGAAGCCGCCTAGCTCCACATCTTCCCCATGAAGCGGATATTTATTTTATCCCCGGAAGTCTCTGATCCTAAGATCTTCTTTGGCTGATTATGGTTCATGATAGCAATCCCCAGTTGAAGTCTCGATATCATACTCTCCAGTGAAGTCGTATCCCCATGTGGAAGTCATGATCTTTTCTCCCCAGGGAAGTTAGGACTTCGAAGCAAGAGTTGGTCCTCGATAGATGTATTGTTGCAGAGGTCGCCGGGTATTACTGTCGGGATGTTTATTTCGTCTCCTATCTCCTCTCCCATCTGTTTTGTCAACATAAGCATGAGCATAAGCATACTTATTACATTTCATTTCCATACACATTAGGATACCCTTTGGCATTAGCATTTGCAGGCTTGCTATTGGTCGTAATCCTTTGTCGTTACCTCCAAATAACTGGGTTTGTCTGCTCTCTCCAAGTAGATCGTCAGCCCTAAGCATAAAGTACCTACTTGTTTCCAGTTTCCCCACAGAGCTCAATCCTCGTGGACGATGGTTATTTTCGTTACCTTTCCGCGCTAGGATAAGATAATCCCCATTTGAGCTCATTTCCTCAATGGAGTCTTGTTTGTCAGTTTCTTTCTAGCCCAATTCTAGATCGAACTTCGGTCCCGTCGGTCACCGAACATACCTGGGCGTGCATTTATTTTGCACTATCTTTCAAGAAAAGCATTTAAAATCCTTTGCAGATATGAGACAGTTCTCGCCTGAGAAGCTTATCACTACATTGCACAACAGACAAGCAACAGTTCCTAGCCGAGGAGCCTATCATTATGTCACCATTACAATTTTTCATTACACTCTACCTTTGATCTTCTCGTACAAGGAGCTCATTATTTCATTACAACTTTCATTACAAACTTCATTATAATTTACCTCGCAACTTTCATTACAACTTTCATTACAACCTACATTGCAACTTTCATTACAGCCTTTATTACAATCTTCATTACAATTTACATTACCTGTTACCACCTCTACAAGCAGTTCTCACCCGAGAAGCCTATCAATAAGCGGTATTTCTCGCCTGAGGAGCTTATCCTATCTTCGTTATGACCTGCAGTAAATGGCCATCTCCATCGAGCAGCTAGGCTTCCATTTTCCTTTTCATGTTGAAGTACGGGGAGGTTTGAACTGAATCATGTTCAGGAGAGCACAGATCTTGAATTATGAAGAAGTTCGTTTTACCCTTTAGTAAAAGAAGAATCTGAATCGTATTGTGGGCGCCAACCTTAGATATGAAGAGGATTATTTACCAGATGAGTGACAATCCCTCCAACTGAGTTCATCAACCAATCAATTTTTCATCTATTATTCACCGATAAGCAGGAGTCTCTTTATTTGAGAGCTTATCCAGTTTGGCATATAATTCCCTTCCGACGATAAGTGGCAGTTCTCTCTCGAGAAAGCTTGTCAGAGCGTTTCCCATTTAAGACCATTATTTTGGCATACAACCGGTTTTACCCTGTATATTTTCTACGGATTCCTAAATTATGTCTGATCCTGTCACGAGGGAGAGTTTCCAGAAGCTCGGATGTTATTCTTTGCTCAATGCTCCAGTATCTTGTTAATCGATCCTACAGTCGTGCAGATCCATTTTGATCATTTTACTCTTACATATTCCCCAGTGGAGGCCGTCTCACCAGTACCACCTCCATTGTGGATCTCGTTCTTACCTTTCCTTGTCTAAAAGTGACAATTGGTCGTGTTAACACCAGTTGACTATCCCTTTAAAATTCCCCAGTGTCGTACTGTAACTCCCCAGTGCATCGTATTCCCCAGTGTGTTTTGTTCACCAGCGTTTGTCCCTTGTGTCATCAGCATATTCGCATCTACCCTTCCATTATGCGCATCATACTAAATTCATGGCATTGTCAGCATTATAGTTTATTTCCGTTTTGTCCATAGCATTGCATATCACTGCATCTAAGGGGAAAAAATTTGGTTATCTATATTTAAATCCCTCCACCATGATTTCTCGAGCCTTCGTCGCTCAAATCATCCGGTAAAGTTATTTAAATAGGGGCAACTGTAATACCCCAAATTTTGCCCTGAGATTTAGTAGTTTCATTTTGCATCCCACTTTGTTTTGCATTGCATTTTAGCTAACCGCTAACAGATTTGTGTAGTTGGTTGGTTTTGCAGGAAAATAATCACGTTGCATGCTCTTTAGCTCATGAAGGGCAAAATGGTCATTTTATTCACAGCCGGCGGTCAATTTGTGAATCTGAGTTATTGCCGGAGAATTTGAATCATATGAATTTATTGGTGTGAGTCGAGGCCGAGGTGTGGTTGGAATGGTTTGATCGTGGAAGACTTGAGCCGTTTGAATTAAATCGATTCAAGTTATTCGGATAAAGTAAGCCAGAAGATTTTAGTCATGTTGCGGTTAATCGACCAGGATTGGATTTATTCGAGTGAAGTTGTTTGATTAGGTTACCGGGAAGGTTATTCGAGGATTTTATCAAAAACGAGATTTAATCGGATGAATTGGATGAAGTTCGAAAAAAATAGAATTTTATTGGTGTTTTCATTTCATGTTAAAAATAAAAAAATATTTCATTTTTAATAATGTTTCATTTCATTCGTATCAAAAGAAAGGTAAAAATATTTCATTTTTAATGTTATTTTCATTTCATTTTCAAAACAAAAATATACATTTTTTTAATATTGGTTTCGTTTCATTTTTTATATCAAAAGCAAAAGAAAAATAATAATTTCATTTCATTTTTTAATAATATTTGTTATTTCACTATAATTATCAAAAGAAAAATAAAAATTGTTATATTGTTTTATAATGTTTTATTTTCATTTTAATATCAAAAATATATAATAATAACATTTTCATTTTAATATAAACAAAATAAAAATATAATATTAACGTTTTCATTTATTTCATCAAAATTAATTTGGTTACAATATAAAAAAAAATTTGTTTAAATAAATTTACTAAATAAAATTACATTTCTTAAAATAAAATAAAAAAGTCCTAAATTCCTAAAAGAACTTCTTCCAATTTCTTTGATTTCTTCAAGTTTCCGACTTTTTCTAGAACCTACACAGTCAACAAAATAGATAATTTAATCGGTTAGAGCTTTTATCCGACACCCTCAGAACATCGTCATCATCGGGCGTATCGCGACCAAAGGGCTAAAATCGGTAACTTCCGTTCTTACTGTTTCGAGGCAACCAGAGAGATAAAGAGAAAAAGTGCTTCTGATAAGTGATCCTCATAAGCGCTTATTTAAAAAAGCACTTTGGTTGAAAAGTGATTTTCTGGAAAGACGGTTTGCCCAAACTGGACCTTAATGCCAATCTCCCAGAAATCTCAATCCAACGGACAAACAAGGCCATATTCCTGAAAAAACATCCAACGAATCCATTCAAGTAAATTTCAAATGAGTTCCTAGAATAATAGCCAAGGCATCAACGAAATGAAACTCAGTCAACAAGGCAACCAACAGTAACAATATTTCCAGCAAATCACCATGAATTTTGCATCACTCAAACAAGTCAAATCTGGAAACTATAATTTCCGAAAAGCCTGCAAAATCAACAGAAAAATTGCAACAAAATAGAAGTAGATCCATTCCACAAATAAATCACAAGCAAATCATATAAAATGACCAAGAACCCTATGGTTCAAGAGGCAAAAAAACAAAACCCAGGGGCGGCTCAGATTCAAAGATCCAGGGGATCTTCGTCCATCATCATCGTCGGGATTCAGAAATCCAAGGCTTCATCATCATCCCATAAAGAAGAAGTACATTACCGAACCTTAGACTAAACAAAACAGCGCCGCAAGAGTCCGAGAAGGAGGTTCAGAAACCTTCATCATCACCTCCAAACGAGTTCGAAGCTCATCAAAAGAAAACAAAGTCGACGGCGAATTCAGAAGCTTAGAGAGCGTCATCATCATCCATCATCAGTGGCCATCGGAAGAGAGAGATCGGAAGCAATGCAACCAAACCGAAGCGGCGGCGGACGACATTGAAGCATCCACGCCGGCCAAGCTTCCCGGCCTCAGTCAGAGCATCATCGGCCCTTTTTCGACAAAGCTTACTATGAGCCACTCCGAACCCCGAAAGGTGAGCAATTGATTAATCTTTTGTGGTTTTTTTCGTGTTTAAGGGACGGGGAGTGAGGCGGATCTAACATGCAAGCCGAAAGCGGAGACGGACGGAAGCTCGTGTTTTGTCACCCATGGCCGTCGGTATGCATTTGGGAAAGGAGAAGATAAAATGAAAACCTAGAAACAACAGTGATAAACTCACGGCTCAATTTCCTTAACATGTGATGTTTGCTTTATGTTCTCATTATTTACTTTACATTAGGATATTATTATTTTACTGTAGGTTAGTAATTAAATTAATAATTTCTAATAGTCTAGTTAACGTAAGGTAGTTAATTAGCAACGTAACGTTTGGTGTAGTTAATAATAATAATATTTTTTTTAATTAGTTAGTATAATTTATTTAATTAGTCAATAGAATTTATTTTAACTAGTTAAAATAACTTCTGTTTAATTAGTTAAATAAAGTTTTCTAATCAAGTTTTTTTCATAAGCTAATAAAACTCTACTTTTCACAAATTAAATTAAATTTTCATGATTAAAGTTTAACCCTTTTTTCACATTTTATATAAAAAAAAAAAAGACAATTGTTTTTAAAACATTAAAATGAAAAAATCATTAATAATTAAATCATTTGTAGTTAAAACCTTTTCATTCAAAAACATACCCTTTTAAAAACAAAGAATACATATTTTCTTCAATATTAAAAAACATTTACTAACTTAAAAGGCACCCATCTTTCTCACAAGATTCAAAAGTAAAATTTATTTTAGAATTTTTTGTGTTTAAATGTTTCGACTTCCGGTCACCAATGAGCCCTTATCGCTAAATTTTCGTCTAACCATCCTTTAATTCCTATTTATCTTTGCTTACTATTTCCTGATTGTTATTCATATTTCAATTCTCATGGATGTAATTTATGTGAGACCATGGTCGCGGTTTATTTTTATTTTGCAGTTTTTTGGGAATTTGTAATTTACGCGAGTGGTCGCGCTGCTTTCCTTTTCTGCTTGCTTTATTTTTCATATTTTTTTATGTCTGCCATGTAATAATTCTGTTGCCTGCATGTTTTTTACCGTTATGTTCCATCCGAAGGAATTAGGATTAACAGTTTGACCGCCGAGTCAATAACCCTAGTTTCAACCGTTTCAAACCCTAATAGTTTAAGCGCCCCGCCGTGGACGAAAACGCCATTTACCCTAGCATTAGGTCAAAGAGTTGTCGTACTCTGTTTTAGGGTTTCTCGCCGTGGAATCCCTAATTTCACCCTAATTTTTAATTCAACGTTACAACGTAGAAATAGGAGTTTCAAAACTCCACGTAAGTGTGTCCTTAAGAAGTGTTTACTTCTCTTGAAACCTTGACCATAGTCAAGAAGTTTCTAACCTCCCTTTGGCGGGGAACTACGATTACTCTGATTCCATTCCCTATCCAGGATACGTAGGCACAAGATGTGACATCTTGCCGAGTAAACTTAGGACTAACCCTTAGGTCTTTAGGTCACTCTATCCCTTAGCTCAATATATATTAAAGCAGATAATAAATAAAAATAAAAGGCATACAATAAACAAAAGGTTCCTGTAGAGTACTGCAGAAGTTTAGGGTGCTAGTACCTTCCTTAAACTTAACCAACCCCTTACCTAGGTCTCTCCCCGCATTGTGTTTACGATGCAAAAATAGGTTTTCCCTCTTTTGACCTTTTCCTTCGAATAAATCAAAGAGCGGTTGTGAATAAAAAATTGTGATTCAAGCTAATGAATAGTTTGATATCCTATTTCCACCGCAACAAGGGTATTTTAGTATTTTGTCTTCTTCTAGTAACCATAGTTTTAGCTTATAAATAGGGTTGCAATCATTGTAATGTTCAAGTGAGTTGTGTAGCTGTCATTTTCTTTAATAGAATATTTCCTCTGTTCATCATTTATTCACCTTTGCACCAACAATTGGTATCTAGAGCTCCGGTTCGGATTCATTTGGAAACACGGGAAACACGAGTGAACGTAAGGCCTTATGTGTTTGATTTTTCTTCTTAGATTCGTGTTGAATCTTGAACAAAATCTGATCAGAATTTTAATTCTGTGGGTTGGGAAACATTGTGTGAGAAATCTGAGTGTACTGTGCAAGATAGAAGATGAACAGAAACGGTAACATGAACATCAAACTTCCAGTATTTGACGGTAAAAATTGGAATCGTTGGATGGTCCAAATGCGTGTACTGTTCGGTGCTCAAGATGTTCTAGATCTTGTCACTAATGGTTACGTTTCGGTAGCAGCAGATGCGAAGGATGAACAAAAAAACGCGCAGAAGGAAGTAAGGAAGAAGGATCAGAAAGCATTGTTCTTCATTCATCAATGTGTGGATGTAAATGTGTTTGAGAAGATTGCAGATTCAATGATAGCAAAGGCTGTGTGGGACACACTGGTGAGATGTTATGGTGGTGACGCATCAGTGAAGAAGGTGAAGCTTCAGTCCTTGAGAAAGCAATATGAGAATATCAACATGAAGAATAATGAGAAAGTCTCTGAATACATCTCCAGAATGATTCTGATGACTAATGAGATGAAGGCGTGTGGAGAAACTCTTTCTGAAGAAGCAATCATGGAGAAAGTATTGAGATCCCTTACCTCTCAATTTGATTATATTGTGGTAGAAATAGAACATTCCAAAGATCTGAGCACCATGAGAATTCAAGAGCTGCAGAGCAGTTTAGAAGCGCAAGAGTTGCGTTTGACTGAGAGAACTTATGAAAAGGAAGTAGAGCAGCAGACTCTGAAAGTAACTTCTGATAGAAGGTGTCAGAAGCAGTTAGAAGCCAGGAGAAGATCTGATGGTGGTCAGAAGTCAGAAAGCTCAACCTCTTATAGACAAAATAATGCTCAGAAGGGAAAAGAGAAGTATGACAAGAAGAAAATCCAATGTTACTATTGTAAGAAGTTTGGTCACTTTGCTAGAGATTATTGGTCAAACAAGGAGAGAAAATCAGAAGAAGCAAATATAGCTAGAAGTTCTTATGACCAATTTGTGCTATTGATGGCCTCTGAATCTGATGATATGGATCTGATAGACTGGTGGTATATGGACACTGGCTGTTCAAATCATCTTACTGGAAACATGAAATTGCTGGTTGACTTTGACTCTGAAAAGAGAACAAAGATCAGATGTGCTGATGACAAATATCTTAACGCAGAAGGTATGGGAAATGCCAGAGTGATTCTGAACAATGGGAAAACAACATTGATTCAGAACGTGTGGTATGTACCTGGCATCAGAAGCAATCTGATGAGTGTGGGACAATTAATTGAGAAAGGTTTTTCAGTTACCATGAAGGACAATCTTCTGAAGCTGTATGACTGCAATCAGAAGTTGATTATGGAGTCAGAACAGGGAAGGAATAGAACATTCAAGGTGAATGTTAGAACTGCAGACTCAGAATGTCTTAGTGCAACAAGTGCTGAGAAGGAGAGTGAGCTGTGGCATAGAAGATTTGGTCATTTGAATTTCAGAAGCTTAAAACATCTAAATTCAAAGTAGTTGGTACATGGAATTCCTGCAATTAAGAAGCCTGAAAAGTCATGCAAAGTTTGCATGGAAGGAAAACAACCACAATTTCCATTTGCGTTAGAAGTTGCTCCAAGAGCAAAACATGCCTTGGGAGTTGTACATTCTGATGTGTGTGGTCCATTTCCAGTAGCATCGATTGGAGGGAATAAATACTTTGTGTTGTTTGTTGATGAATTCACAAGAATGACATGGATATCCCTTATTAAGTTTAAACATGAGATGTTTGATGAATTCAAGAAGTTCAGAATGAAGGCTGAGAATCAGAGTGGTCAAAAGTTGAAGATTCTTAGAACGGACGGTAGAGGTGAGTATAACTCCAAAGAGTTCCAGAAGTTCTGTGAGGAGAATGGAATTGAGCATGAGGTTACTGCTCCTTATACCCCTCAACATAATGGTCTTGATGAAAGAAGAAACCGCACTTTGCTTGATATGGTGAGAAGCATGCTAAAGAAGAAGAAGCTTCCTCAGAAGCTTTGGGGAGAAGCTGTTGTCACTGCAACGTATGTACTCAACTGATGTCCTACGAAGAAGTTGAAGGAAATAGTTCCAATACAGAAGTGGACTGGAGATAAGCAAAGTGTTAGTCATCTAAAGGTGTTTGGTTCTTCTTGCTATAAACATGTTCCAGAAGACAGAAGCTGGATGATAGAAGCAAAGTGATGATTCTGATAGGGTTCCACGGTACAGGTGCATACAAGCTCTATTATCCAGAAAAAATTAAAATTGAATTCAGCAGAGATGTGATTGTGAAGGAATCAGAAGTTTGGAATTGGGATAAGTCTCAATCTGATTCTGATGTTAGAACTTCTGAAGAAAGGTCAGAGTTAAGAATTTCTGAAGTTGGAGTAAACTCTGACGTTGACTCTGACTCTGATAGTGATTCAGACTCTGGAGAAGACTCAGAAGATGAAGGTAACTTTGATGATCCAGACTCTGCTGATCCAAACTCTGATGGCAACCCAGATTTTGGTGGCAATTCAGACTCTGGAAATATGCCAGACTCTGAAGATGGTCAAAGCTCTGGAGGAAGTCAATCATTTGAAGCTAGAAACACTGAAGCTCAAGACTCTGAACAAGTTCAGAGACCACAAAGAATAAGAAACGTCCCCAGAAGATATGCAGAATTTGACATGCTGCAAGACACTGAAGTAGACTCTGAAGGAGAAGTTATTCAGTGTGCCATGATAGTAGACTCTGAACCCATAAGTACAGAAGAGGCTCTTAAGCAGAAGCTCTGGCTGAAGGCCATGAAAGAAGAACTTGATGCTATAAAGAGAAACAAGACTTGGAAGCTGACAGAACTTCCAAAAGACAAGAAAGCCATCAGCGTCAGATGGGTTTTCAAGCAGAAGTTAAAGCCAGATGGTTCAATTGGCAAACATAAAGCAAGGTTGGTAGCCAGAGGATTTCTACAGAAACCTGGGCTGGATTATTCTGAAGTGTTTGCACCTGTAGCAAGACATGAAACAATCAGAATGGTGATTGCAATAGCTATTAACAAGAATTGGCCTCTGATGCATTTAGATGTAAAATCTGCATTTCTGAACGGTCCATTAGAAGAAGAAGTTTATGTGTCACAACCTCCTGAATTTGTGAAAAAGAATCAGGCAGGGATGGTGTACAGATTATACAAAGCTTTATATGGACTAAAACAAGCGCCCAGAGCTTGGAATCATAAGATTGATTCATTTTTCAAGAAGCAAGGCTTTCAGAAATGTGAGATGGAGTACGGTGTTTATGTTCAGCATACTTCTGAAGGCAATATGACTCTGGTGTGTTTATATGTTGATGACATACTGCTGACTGGACGTTCTGAACAGGAGATAGCCAAGTTCAAGAAAGTTCTGATGAATGAATTCGAAATGACTGATCAAGGCAAAATGACATACTTTCTAGGGATGGAGTTCAGATATTCTGAGAAAGGTATCATTTTGCATCAGCTCAAGTATGAATTAGAACTTCTGAAGAGATTTGAACTGAAGAATTGTAAGATTGCTATCACACCTTCTGATACAAATCAGAAACTGGATTCTGACTCTGATGGAAAGGATGTGGACGCTACAACCTTCAAACAGTTTGTTGGTTCTCTGAGGTATCTGTGCAATACCAGACCTGATATTTGCTATTCTGTTGGTGTTCCAAGAAGCAACCTGTTGTGGTGTTATCAACCTGTGAAGCTGAATACATTGCAGGTGCTGTTATTGTATGCCAAGCTGTGTGGATTCTGAATCTGTTGCAGGATCTGAAGATTAAACTAAACAAACCTCTGAAGCTGATGATTGACAATAAGTCTGCAATCAATCTTGCCAGAAACCCAGTGTTGCATGGAAGAAGCAAGCATATTGAGACCAAGTATCATTTTCTGAGACATCAAGTTCAGAGTGAAGTGTTAGAAGTCGTACACTGCAGCACTCAGAAACAATTGGCAGATGCTCTGACGAAAGCTATCAAGACTGATCAATTTCTCAGACTAAGGGATGGAATTGGTGTTACAAGTTTTAATGGAATATGAATTAAGGGATGGTATTAGAAGTAATTCATATTTAGTTGTACTATTACTTAGCCCCTAAGTTTGTTAGAGGGTATTTTAGTATTTTATCTTATTCTAGTAACCCTAGTTTTAGCTTATAAATAGGATTGCAATCATTGTAATGTTCAAGTGAGTTGTGTAGCCGTCATTCTCTTTAATAGAATATTTCCTCTGTTCATCATTTATCCACCTTTGCACCAACAACCTTTAACATGATTGGAAAAGGAACAGAGTAAAAGCAAGTGATGACAGAGGCGTGTAGGGAAAAAAACAAAGAAAAAACAAGTTAGTTAAATATTATAGACATGTTTGATAGATATGAGTATATGCATGGGTCAGCTATAGAATGACATAATGATGGAGATAGTATGCTAATGCTAACACACACAATTGTATTTGTTTGGTACCCAATGACTTTTAATTATATTATGTACAAAGTATGTCAATCCTTGAGTAGTTGTAATCATGTTGTTAGACGATAGGCTTCAATCTATAGGAATGAATAAATCACAAATTAAAATAGGACTTTTGGAAAAAAAATAATTTTCAAAGGTTTTATGGCACATTGCAAACAATCTAAATCGAACCGTCTAACTGAACTTACTATCGAAAAGCTCAAATATGTGCAACATAAACCAATTGGATGACAATAAACATAAAAGGTTCAACAACGATTAATCACAAAACAATTAAATGGTAAGCTACATGTAGAGCTTATTTCAAAAGATCAAAAATTCAATGAAAAGCAATAGACACAATTTATCGATAACGCTTAGAAATTTAATTTGATTTGTTGATGTTAAAACAAATCACAATAAAAGTGATTATGATTATATTAATAATTCGTAATTCAAAATTTGATTTCCAAATGAATTGATCCAAACAACAAAGATTCGATAATTTGCAAATGCAACAATAATCTATCTCTCACACACACGCACACACACAAATATATATATATATATATATATATATATATATATATATATATATATATATATATATATATATATATATATATATATATATATATATATATATATATATATATATATATATATATATATATATATATATATATATATATATATATATATATATATATATATATATATATATATATATATATATATATATATATATATATATATATATATATATATATATATATATATATATATATATATATATATAGAGAGAGAGAGAGAGAGAGAGAGAGAGAGAGAGAGAGAGAGAGAGAGAGAGAGAGAGAGAGAGAGAGAGAGAGAGAAAGAGAGAGAGAGAGAGAGAGAGAGAGAGAGAGAGAGAGAGAGAGAGAGAAGGATTTGTTTAGGCAGTTCCCCAATCAACCTTGCTATGGGTATGTTTGCCTTGAATTCAAATTCGAATTGAGATAGTTTCAATTAACCTTACTTTGCAAGACCTCCTCATCTTTAAGGTTTTTGCTCGATCGAATTAATCTGTAGCACACACTTGTTGAACCCAAGATTCACGAACACGATCCACTGTTTCACGCTACTCTCTTGCAAGGTATCACCTACCTTGTCCTAAGGCCTCTTTACTCGATCGAATCCGTATTTTTGTGATCTTGTCCAAAACCTTCAAATCCTAATGATCTTGAAGGAAAACCCCAGTTTGGTTTTTTTATTGAAACACACAAAGATTCCAACTCAACATTCTCGGTTACACCAACCTAATTGGACGTTATCAACCCTAATCTAGATGGTCACCCAATCAAAAAATGATTATGTGTAGTTTGATTGTGTGCATGCATAGAAGAGAGTTTGAAGATGATGAGTTTACTTTGTAATTCTTGTTTCGTTTAGGTTTTACACTAGTATCTTGCTAGAATGTGATGCATGCATGAGTATTTATATGTATGAGAGATATGAAGCAAAGGAAATGCAAATGGGTGGAGGAAAAATAATATTTTTGAAGGAAAGCATCATGCATGTCAACATATTTAAGTCATAGGTCAGCCTATCAAGAAAGATGAGTTGACCTGATAAGGTCTTAGGTCGACCTATCAGAGTCTTGTGTTGACAATGTGTCGACCTATGTTGGTTAGCACATTGGACAGAAGCTATAAGCTTTAATATTGATGCATGGGTGTTAACCTTAATAGTTATATGTCGACCTATACTAAAGTAAAAACTTATAAAGGTCGACCTATACTTGCATGTGTTGACCTATGCTATATTGTTTTATCAAAAGCTATTTTTTTAATGCATTTATGTTTTATGAATCTTTTCGAAACCATTTTAATGCTTCATAATGTTAAGATGCACATCTAGAACCAGAGGATACCATCTAATATAAATTAATGCTACAGTATCCTAGTTTTAACAACATTCGAAATTCAAAAGTAGCACTCACACATGTTGCACGCTAAAGACATAATGGAAGGTGGTTTTTCAAACTTGGATACAACACACAGTCTTGAAGGCTATGGTTATAACATGAAAGTAGTTTTATAAGGGGTAATTGTGTCATAAAAAATGCTATTTCTGTAAAAATTGTATATAGAATGTGTTATATTGTCATTTAAAACTAAAATAGGTTTATACCATGTAATTTTATGTCAATTAAGTTATTAATAGGTGAAATTCATACATAATAATTATTGTCACTAGTCAGTCCAGAAATACAAATTAACCATTAATTTTTTCAAAAATAATATGGGTTGAACATGTAATGTCTGAAATTATGAATTTGATGACTTCTTTGTCCGATAATGAATTTGCTCTGAGGAAATTATCCAAACCTTCTACGATTTGAAAAAAACCATGTGACTCTGAGGAAGTTGAATGAGTAAACTGTAAAGGTCATGCATTTGGCCCTTATAATGTAATGTAACTGTCATGGTTGACCGAACACAATTGAACAAACCAGTGTGGGTTCCTCTGTTAACATCATTTAAAACGACTTAATGTGTGTAATAATAAAGTAAATAAATTGATTATGTAATATAAAAAATAGAAATTCAACAATAATTTACCAGACTCCTCACACCATTGATGTTAGTATAACCAGACAATACAATCTCAAATGAAACATAAATAATTGTATCTAAAATATAAAATACCTACAGAACTTGCTCTTCATTAACTTCAGTGACAGTTGGATTCTGCTACAAAATCGAGGAGTATTATATTGAAATCATATACATCTATAAATTATGATACATAGTTACCAGGTGTTCAACATTCATACCTTGCAAACCTCCCATCAACCAAGTAACTTATTAATTGTGTCTTTATCCCGGTTGATCGATAAAATACTTGCATTACCCTACCTTAGTTATCATTTGAATTCGAAGGCAATTTTTTTCCAAGCAATTTATCAAAGACCAATGGAAAATCTAGTGGATAATTAACACCATCATATATTTAATGAATAAATTGTATAAGAAAAACCATATATTTGATGACATGATGATCGTAAAAACATAATATATAGGATAAAACCTCAAGCATTGTTTCACATAGTTGAGTAGAAAAATTTACCAACAAATCGAAACACTCACAATCCCAGAATAAAAAAATGCCACAAAACCCATCATGGTCAATTTCAATCTTGATTTTGTACCTAAACATGTTTCATTAATATCAGCCTTACATTTATATGTTGTATGAATCTTTTCCAAACCATTTTAAAGCTTCCTAGTATATATATATATATATATATATATATATATATATATATATATATATATATATATATATATATATATATATATATATATATATATATATATATATATATATATATATATATATATATATATATATATATATATATATATATATATAAATGTCACAAATAATCCAATTACCTTAGACGCAATAAACGCAACCTTTTTTCTAATATTGTTCATGTAATAGTGGCTCTGCATAACCCTGAAAACAATTTAAATATATTACATGCTAAACTAATTAAAAATTCATAAACAATATTATTAAAAGTCTCATAGACATAAACTTACCTAGAAATAATAAGTTTCATATTAGGTTCAAGTGAGTAATGTAAGGAACACATTGTGGTTACCATATTCATCCTAAGAGATATGATGATAAATTGTCAATGATCACTAAATAAACACGAGCATATATAATTAGTATTTGCTAAAACATGGAAATTAACTATAATAGATAAATCGTGATTTCAAAATAACTCACGAATTGATAAATGATGCTAAGTAACATTCTTCCCCCCTCACTTATTCGTGCTGACACGTAAACTTCAATGTTTTTTGGATCATTATTGTCCATCGATTACTATATGGATCCAAGAAACCATAAATATTCTATTTATTTCATTCTCTAAAAACACGGTGAAGATGCCTAAATGGTTAAACAAAATTCAAAAAACAAGTGAGAAAATACAAAAAACTATAAATGTACCATTATGGCATATTCAATATATTCTATACTTACTGTTGCACCCTAATTTTTGACTTTAAGATCCCACCTCCTTACATTTTTTTTATTTTTTATACTTTTATGTACATGCTTTATACGACTAACTAATTTGTGCAGATGCAGTAATTACAAGTGGAGACAACATTCACCTCCTTAATTTAACACTTCAAGACGTGATTCAACAATTGGGATTCAGATTGATTTCAAACTAGGCTCGTTAAGATGGAAAGAGCTTTCCATGTTCAAGTGCAAATATTACACCAACGACCAAGGTGACCAAGTTTATGGGATTTAAAGGTTTCGGGCATTAATATCAGTTACCAGGCTCAAACTCACGAGGGATGAATTTGTAAACGTCTTTCATAAAGGGCGCGATACGAATGAAGTAATGAGTTGGGCAAAGTGTCTCTAGCTTTTGAGAGCATCACTACTCATGGTTGGATTATTTAACTAGGTGGAAGTCCCTCAATTTAAGTTCATGTTTCGCCGTGGTACATTTATGGGTGCGTAAGAAATGAAGAATAAATGAAGATGACGCTGGGCGAATTTATGGAGTTTCTTGTGAATTAGAACCAACCATAAGAAGGCAACTGCTTCAACTATTATTTGTTTAGAGTTCTTCAAATACACACGTGATATTGTGCACGTTAACTAAAGATTATACTGGCACTGCACCAAATGAAAGCAAGCATATACACTTAAGTTACAGATAAAGCTACTACATTAGTACTAGTGTGTCTCTCGCACTTCACCAACAGCTCACAATCCTTGGGACATCTTAGCATGACTATTCCTCGAAGAAGCCGCTAAACTCCATGTGGTGATCCCGTCGTCACTATGCAAAAAGGGGAAAGTGACAACAACCTGCCACTGACAAATCAAAGCTCACATACGACATGGAAGTCCGACAACGTCGCCACTACATAAGAGTACAAACAAAAGGTTAACAGAAGTTTTAATAGGAGTCGTTAGCAGAGGTTATTTTCATCAATCAAGTATCAGTTAAACAAGGCCTGCAACGTGAAAAACGGGGCCAGTAGTATTTCTTCATGATAGTTTTCTTAATCACAACAACACTTACGAGTGCGTTGGCAAGGAAATCCAAGTCTCTAAGTCTGTTCCGTTCTCGCAGCAGTAATGTGATGATGATTGGACTTACCAAAGCATGCACATGCCTCGAACTAAGCCTGTGGCAGAAGAAAGGCTATCTCTACAACAGCATCATTATAAATGAGGCTTCACAAGCAACTTTGTTGTAACCGGCGCTTCGACATCTGCAACCGGACGGTGATAAAGGCTCCTCGTCAGCAATACATCAAGAAGCTCCCATTGCGCCTACAAAACACAGAGCAAGAGAACTCAGCACCAATCTCATTACATTCACCAAGTTTGCGAACAAATTGTTGGAGCTTCCTTCCAACACTGAGAATTTCAGCAGGCATCACGACAATCGTCAAGTACCTCCTGCGAACAAGACAATTGAGGGAAATGAGTATGCCCCGGATACAGTGAATAGAATACCTACTGAGAAGATAAAAAGCACCAAGAAATAACACTTCAGCACTTAGAACACAACCAATGCCTGGAAAATCGTCAAAGAGGCCACCAACCGGCATAATACCTCAACAACCCGTCCTCTAAGCAACATCATGCAGCCTGGGAAAATTTGAATATAATGTTAAAATGTTATGACTACATAATGCCGTCTCAAACGCCAAGTGCTACCGCATTGGCATGCCAATTACCGGCCTGTTGTGATTATGCTTAATCTTCGGTCTCGCTCCAATTCTCTAAACGTAACCATCACTGCACCTGCAAAACGCGAGAATAATTAATTACCACAACAGCAACAACACTATGGCCAACGAAATGTAATTAAACCGGCCAAATCGCATAATTTGCATATCCTGAGAATATTGTCTAAACAGAATAGAATAGCTACTTAAAGTCTCACAGCAGAAGTTACTCCCTTTGGTCGCCAAACGATTGATTGATTCAAATAGTAATAACCAAAATGTAGGTTGTGTCGAAAATCAACAGCAGAACATTTCTGATGCAATTGATTTGCTCCCTAGGCTTGCCACCAGAATTGATGTAAATCTGATTTACGAGAATAGATGATTTTGAGTTCACTTCAGAGTATGCCATATTTGATTTGCATGACATCCCATTGTATCATGGCTGGATAGTTGATCCGCGGGATCATGATACTGCAACTGCATTTGGATTGAAGTCCTATATACCCTGGTTTACAAGGACAAATGCCATCATGAAGTCCCACCAGCCTGCATCAACATTGTTCACACAAAAGGAAAGCACGACATCAAATTCAAACAATATCCATAAAGCTAAATGCAGAACTCACACAGAAATCCACAGTATACATACAAAAGAATCACAGTAGCATACATACAAGCAGACACACCTCGTAAACAACAGCAACATAATTTGACATAAATTGAAAGAACAGAATAGCAGGATGTTATCAGGTGGTTCTCATTTGTCCGTTAGAGTTAATCGTCTTTTTGATTCGTTCCTCCCTCCAAAACTTTAGTGGCTCCAAAAGTCTGTTGTTATATTGAACGGAACCCATGAAAATACCCGCATTAAAATTGGAGAAAACTCAAAAGAAGCATGAAGAAAGGAAATCACAGTTGCAGAAAACTGGAATGCTATTTAGGATAAATGAATTACACGCTCCGAGTAGTGATGCTTTTCGAAACCATGATAATTCATCATCTCGTACATTTGATACTTTAGACTGGAAACTACTCTCCCACGCATAATATTTTGCAGTGTCCATAGCAGCTAACTTCATTCATGAGAACTATCAACAAAGCACCAATAAAGGAAGCAACATCTCCAGTCACTACCTTTTCTGAAGCAACTCGCAATATGATACGCGACGGGACCGACCATGAAGGTTTGAACCTGCATTTGACATTAACAAAGTCAATAATCTTGTGAAGTGTAATCAAGATAACTCAGAACACCATTTATTAAACCGGCAGCCTCTGAATTCACATGCTTCCTGAAAGAAAGAGAAAGTCAATACCGACACCAGTTTGAAGCCAGAACCAAACCATTTGCAGAACAAGTTTGAAGAAGACCTGAGAAACACAAGAGTATAAAATGCTAATAGCCACGTCATTGCAAGAAGAGAACTATATGAGCAACTAAGAAGCTAAAGCAACCTAAACAAAAAAAAAAGAGAAATGAAGAGACAATAGAGAGCAAGAGGCAACCAGGCTCATGTTTCAATGTCTCAATGATGCCACTCGTATTTGTCCCTGCAATCAAATTGGACTCAGTTAGTTTCCAAAATCGGGTAACTTGCTTCAGACAGATTTAAACTAAAATGGAGACAAACAATACCAATATTCATAGAGACCAATAATTTAACAATATCTTTGATTCGCACTAATGACAGCACCAACTCATGACGCATTCAATTTCGAAATATCACTAACAGGAAATTAACTCCCAGCAATCAGTGCAGTCAGATTGCAAACTGTGACACCTATACAAATCACCAAATCAATGTCAATTGTGATCCATATTAGCCAAACTTGTTGAGTTTTAAAAAGGAAATGACCCAACATGATTAAAACGTAATTATACGAAATCGGAATGTCCTTTAAAGTTCACAAACATGTTTTAACGGTTTGAGAAATCTATCAGACAAGTAGTCCAAGCATTCAAATTGAAATTAACAAAATCAAGCATATCGGCTCAGAAAGGAAAGGAGATTAATCCTGTCTCCTCAAGATGGCTATAAGAGGACCTAACTCGCGATGAAGGAGGGCGATCGATAGCAGCCAGAAATTCAACGATGTCAAAAAACACAAAATATCCAAAATAAATCTCAGTAACACAGAAAAACCCCAAATCAAAACCCCCAGAAAACCTAAAGTCGCAAAGAGACTTACCACAAATCCTCCATCCATCGCGAGTTCCCCTTAAATCTTCGCCGGAAATTGTTCAAGCCTCCACCGACAATCACAAATCCCCCATCTCCACCGAGAAGCCACTGCGGATTCACTCATCGCCAAACCCATTCGAACTCCTTCGACCGCATCCGTCGAAACCTCCTTTACCACTTGCCATCGGAGCCCCTGCAAAAAGATTGGTGAAACCGTGAGCTCTGACTTTTTTGCTAATATTGTTAAATTGTTGTGTTTACGCAGGAAATAGAGAAGATAGAGAAGAAGCTGAGAAGATAGAGAAGAAGCTGAGAAGAGAGAGTGAATCGAAAGAGAGTAGCGGCGAAAGGGGGGGGGATCTTAGGGTTTCTGTTTCTGTTTTAATTTTTATACTGTAATCGTGTACATACACACTGCTATAATTATCATGCACCCTCACGATCACACCATCACATACGCACCCAACTCATTCCCCATGATGCACCTTCACTGCTCTACTGCACCTGATCCAATCGCCATCTCCCTTAATCCTTAATCCTTAATCTGCTCACTAACGTATAATTTAACCATTAATCAACCTAATTCACCTATTTAATTTAATTAAATCTTTTTAAAAAACTAATCTAATAATTAAAACCCTCCTAATTAACCCATTTAATATACACCTAGTTTAATCCAATCATTTACTTTTTTTATTAACCACTATTAATCTCTAATCAACCATTTTCTATAAAATGAACTAATAAATCTTTTTAAATTAACCTTTTAATAAAATTAGCCTAAATTAATCATTGTCTAGTCCGTTTTTTAATTAAACCAACTAATGACTTTTTACTTAAATTAATCTTTTTAAATCACTCATTTAATTAATTTGACCTAATAAAACCTATTTCATTCAATTAATAAATTAGAGTTATTTAACTAAACCATCTTTTTTTCTTCTATTTAATTATTCACTCTTTTAATAAATCAACTTATCTTATTTATCTTAATAACTTTTATAATAATATAACTAAAACCTTTTTCCCAAACCTAAGCTTTAAGTAACAACCTTTATTTTAAAATTAATAATAACCACTCTTTCCATAATATTAAAACATTTTTTAATAATCTTATTGATTTGTAATAACAGCTTTCATAAAATAAAATAAAACGAATTAACCCACTCTTTTAAAATAAAGACAAAAAGTAAATAAACCTTTAGGACCCTTTTAATTAAAAAATTCCTACTTATAATTTTATTCACCTTTAAAACATTTTATTAAAACTAAGATAATTAATCTAAACTCCCTAAAAAAATCAAGTCACCTGAAACCTTTTAAAACTAGTTCGAACCAAATTTAACTTTTTCTTAAAATCAAACCTCTCACAATTAACACCAACTAAAATCAATTCAACCTCGCCTAAAAACAATCAACGTCGTAAAAGGTAATCCAATCGTGCACGCTCCGCACATTCACATACACAATTCACTCACACACACTTCAGCGCTTTCATGCGTTTGTGTATGGTTTATTTTATCCGCAATTTATTCTTCAGCATTTATATTATCGCAATTTATCATTCTCGCAATTGCATCCGCCCAAAGGAAAAACTTACACATAATTCAACGTTGTGTGTAATGCACACCATTTGCATCATTATCCCTCCTGATCCTGGATCCCATTCAAGTTGATCTTTTAAGATAGATCCTACCCATAAGAAGGACCTTTGTCTTTATCCTTTACAACATAGAACAAACAACAATACAATACAAACTCACACAATACTACAACAATATTCAAATATTCAACAACTCAACATTCAAAACTCAAACACATTAGAGAAAGATGTCAATCATCTTATGTGGGATAGCCGTAGGGACTTTGCCTTAAGAGAGATAAAGGCATACTCGTCAAACAATCCGAGTACTTAAGTCATTTTCTTAAGACGATGCAAAGACTATTTTCCTACAACCTGTGGCGGTTAAATCCTCTTAAAATGATAACACATCTCTTCTCCTAAAATCAACCAATCAACTACCCTAAACCCGTAGGAACTTTGACCACAGTCAAAGAACTCCTCATACCCTTTAGGGGAACTACAGATACTCTGATTCCACTCCCGTAAGGATATGTAGGCATAAGATGCAATATCTTATCGAGTATACTTAGAAAATAAACCACTAGGTCTTTTATACCTTAAGCAGATAAACACATAGCAATAAACAAACATAAAATAAGAGGTTCTTGTAGAGTACTACAGAAACTTAGGATGCTAGTACCTTCCCTAAGTTTAACCAACCCCCGAACCTAAAACTCTCTAAACCTTGCATTTGCATCACATCGTGGGTATTTCGATCTTTATCCCTTCCTTTGGACAAATCAAAGTTCGGTTGCAAAAAAATGAATTAAAGATTCAAACTAATCAATAGTTTGGTATCCAAATTTCACCGCGACAGAAATGGCGACTTCACTAGGGATTCTCAGTGGGTTTCCCTATCTTATTTATACTTGTTTATTGCTTCATATTTGTATAATTGTTTACTTGTTTGCTTATTACCTTTGGGGTTGATACCTTTGAGTGGTGAGACAAAGTCCTACACCCGGACTTGAGTGAACTTAAGATAGGATAGTGATATGTTCAAAGAGGCTTATAGGGGGTGGAATCCCGACCAAGCTGACTTGAAAATCACACTCAATTGAGGCCTGCTCGAAAGTTGTATTGTTGAACGAGTCCTTAATCGTGAAAACATGCACTATATTCGATGTTGGAGCCTATGATATTGAGGACCGTAGTTACCTTAACCCCACTTTGACCTTTATTAGGATGTAGTGCGGGGCTATGAGGGGGTACCCCCGAAATAGTGCTACGCGATGCTACGCTCAAAAGAAGTTCTCTTGAGAATATTATTAACCCCCGAGTACTTAGGAAGTTGATAATATCCGAAAGATGGGCTAATGACTTTGGGACCCTTATTAGAACCTTGTTCCGCAAGTACAATAACCTTTAGTCCACATCCTTTGGGAATGGATACACCTTTGCTCCATGCTCGTTGCAAACCTAGGACCCTTGTTTGTTTATCCTTTGTGTCCTTATGTGCTTACTTGTGTTTGTTGCATTCATAAAGCATGATATTGCATTGGTTTCATGGAATCCCGAGTTTATTTATAAATAGTATAGAACCAATAGGGATTACAAAAAAATATTTTTGAGATATTCTTCTAAGAGTCCTAACTTGGGTGACCTAAGGAAGTAGGAGCTCAGAATGAAGACAAATACGAGAAGCTTCCCCTATCATGGAGGATCATTAGAAGTTCAAAAGGCTCTTATTATCGTTGAAGATCCAAAGGATCCCCCCTTACTTCCAACAAGAACAAAAGAAGAGATGGAGGATTTATTTTCCTCTATCGAACTAATCTTTAGACGTTGATCATGGACAACTTATATTCAAGAAGATCCAAGTAGGAGAGCATATCTACAAAGCACGATGAAGGACTTCCTTAGGGCTTTCTTAGCTTTTAGCTATTAAGTAAGGATTCTTATAAGAATGTTTCCCTGTAATCCAATATCAAAAAAATAGTAATAATAATAATAATAACAAATGAATTTTCTTTGGTATTCTGTAACGTTTATAAGAACTTAAGTTCCATGAAACCTTTCATCTTTCTGCATTCTGCATTCCTGCATTGGCATCCTTCATTTAGCATTTTGCATATGCATGTGTCTCTCCTCTTCTGTGACTCATCCGGTCTTCTGTCTTTGTCCGTCAGCTGACATCTCGACCGTCTGACCAAGCTCAAAGTATTACTAAGGGATAGCAAGGAGAAGGAAAGATATGGATCGCATGACTAGCTTCAAAGTAAGGACTGATTCGACATTCGACTATTTCTCCGACGACTTTGTGCAACAAGTGGATGTTCCTGTGCAACTTCAACCTTCGCAAGACAACCTGTTTGTTGATCCTCAAAACACTCCTACTGAGAAAGGAGTGGATGATCCTAGATTCATAGCAATGGAGAAAGAACTTCGTGGTCTCCAAGAACAAGTAAAGAGGATGAGAGGAGCTACCACATCAGGTCTTGGTGCTCATGAACTATGTTTAGTTCCAGGTGTGATTATTCCTCTAAAGTTCAAGATGCCTGTCTTTGAAATTTACAAGGGTATCGGCTGTCCAAAATACCACTTGACAATGTTTTGTCGAAAGATGACTGCTTATATTGACAACGACAAGCTGATGATTCACTGCTTTCAAGAAAGTTTATATGGGACATCCTTGACGTGGTACATGAAGCTGCAAAGTAACCACATTCAGTCTTGGGAAGACTTAGTTGTTGCTTTTGTGAAACAATATCATCACAACTTGGGTATAGCCCCAGACAATGAAGATGACAGTGGACCTTCCAGAGAATTCATAGCTCTGGTACCCCATCCTCAACATCAGTATGCAATGCCCGCTCAACGTGAACAACAACCACCTCCTAAGCAAAAGTTGGCTTCTCCAGATAAACCACAGAATCGACGGCTTCGGAGAAGGTATCAGAGGATGCCTCTAGATACTCCAAGGGAAGTAATTCATCGGTTTGACCCCATCCCTATGAAGTATGCTGATCTGTTTCTAGTTTTGATTCAGAAAGGTCATATTCAGACAAGAGCTCCACCTAAAGTACCCGAGAAACTCCCGTATTGGTACAAAGCTGACAAATTTTGCCCATATCATCAAGGTGCTCCTGGCCACAACATTGAGAGCTGCTATGGTTTGAAAGCAGACGTTCAAGAATTGGTTAAGAGCGAAATCTTATCCTTCGAGGGTTCTAATCCTAACCCCAGCATGGCTCATCTTCCGAGGACATGATCCAAGGTTATCAGAAGACTACACATCGGACGATCCTGCAGGCCTCTCCATTTCAAGGCATAATAAAAGGGCTTGTCTAGCTTTTTACTTTGTTTTGCTTTTGTGTTTGTGTTTCTTTGATTAGAAGCATTTTTGGCATGTAAGAACGTGTTATTTTGAACAAGTAATGCAATAAGTGTTTGTCTTGAAGAAATCCATTCGTTTTCACTCAAATTGTTTTTCAAAATAATTTATAATACTGACTTTTACCCAATCTTTCTCACCTTGGTGAAGAATTGGAAGGAGGATGATGAAGTAAAACACATGATCTCTCGGTGTATGCTTCGAATAAGAACCCTACTGATGATGTAAGGCATTATTTCAACCATCTAAACACCAACATAGTTAAACCCTCTTTTTAAACCTTGAGAAAAGATTTGTTTTTTCTCCCAAACCGAAACCTCGTTTTTGGCCTGGGGCAGGGTAATATCAAAAATAATGAACATCTTCAAAAATTGGGTGGGCACAAATATACTAACCCTTTATTCCTCCGCTTTACAAGTCATAAATTAAGCCCATATACAACCTTCAAAGTCCTAATTGAAGTAAGGTTTAATTCGAAAACATACTCGATGAGATATTGTTTCCTGACTCTTTGAGCTATGCTCAAATTAAATCGGCTTTATAAATAATTTTTAATTTATATCCTAACTAGTGGTTTCGATCACAAGTTATTGCGATATCTCCTTTCAAAAAGAAAACTTCAAGACAAACGTGTTGCATTACCCGTTTCAAAATTAACATTTCTGACTTGCTAAATGCGCTTGACATCTTAGAAAGATTATATACGAACGTTGATGGATTTGAAGACTTTTCCAACCTGGGGCAAGTTATTTTTCAAGAGGTTCGATCCGTACCAGTCTTGGTTGACTCAGTTATACCGCCAATCAGGGGCAGCTATATCGAGATTCGGTGAATCTCTAGAGAGTTTGAAAACAGTGGGGCATTTGAACATCATGTTTTCTATAAAATCCTCTCGAGATGTTTTTCTACACCATGTGACTTGGGGCATTTGAAGTTTGAAGCAGAGTGGATGTTTATTTCATCCTCAGGAAGCTCAACGCCGACATGTTCAACAACCACGATGACCCAGGATATTTATTTTATCCTCTATAAAACTTCAGTTTAAGTACTTCCGTCTATAACTTCATACAACCTCTCAGACTTATCAAGATGTTACATCCCCAGTGGTACTTCTATCTTTGAAGATTGGCCGAGATGTTTATCCCGAAATGTTTATCTTTGGTCGCCTCTTCCCGTTTGTTTTGTCAGCATAGACATACGCATCACATATAAGTAGACAACATAGCATATACATTTGTTTGCATTCTTTGTGTTTCATCGCTTTGGTTGTAGTTATCTCTAGGCTCTTGGGTGCGTCTTATCCCTCCAATTAGATTTGTCGACCCTAGGCAGAAAAGCACAATGTTTCATTTTTCCCCATGGAGTTCAATCCCCATGGAAGATGGTTATTTTAGTACAATCCCATTTGAGTTCATACCTCAATGGTTGGGTCTTGCTTGACAGTTTCTCTTCAGTTATTTCCTGAATTGAACTTCGGTCTTTGGCAATCACATCGTGGACATCTCCAACCTTTGAACATGGATTAAGTGTGCATTTATTTTGCACCCTATTCCCCCAAGAAGAATATTCATGAAGACATACATTTCTTCCACAATAGGACTATAACAATCTCTTTATTTGAGCAACTCATTTTGATCAAGATCTTATTCAAAACGACAAACGATGATTCCTACAAGACAGTTCATTTACCCTCAGTGGGTCCTTCAACATTATTGATTCAACAGAGAAGACAGTTACACACATTTCTCTTTATTTGAGAATTCACATATTTTTACAACAACAAAGGTACTCCCCAGGAATATATTCCCCAGTGAGTTCATCACACAAGTTTACTTCCGTCAAGTGACATTTCCCTGAAGAAGTCGAAGAAGTTTATCATAATAGTCTCTCTTTATTTGAGAAGACATACATTACAATTCAACCGGCTCATATCTCTTCCGAAGATCCCCGGTGAAGCTCTACATCAACAACATTTACAACCTATAAGTTCTACAACGAACTACATCTACATTTACAACTACATCAACAACATTTACAACCTACAAGTTCTACAACGAACTCCATCTACAAGTTCTACAACAAACTACATCTACAAGTTCTACAACGAACTACACCTACAGGGTTCTACAATGAACTACATCTACAAGTTCTACAACGAACGACATCTACAAGTTCTACAACGAACAACAACTACAGTCTACAACGACAATCATTCAAACATCTTACAGTTCCTGGTTAATCTCGGCAGTAGATTCCCAGAAGACCTCGGCAGTAGGTAGTTCCTGGTTAATCTCGGCAGTAGATTCCCAGAAGACCTCGGCAGTAGGTAGTTCCTGGTTAATCTCGGCAGTAGATTCCCAGAAGACCTCGACAGTAGGTAGTTCCTGGTTAATCTCGGTAGTAGATTCCCAGAAGACCTCGGCAGTAGGTAGACATCTTACTGTTCCTGGTTGATCTCGGCAGTAGATTTCCAGAAGACTTCGTCAGAAGTATTTCTCCAACAGGCTTCAACACAGAATCTCGACAGTAGATTCCTCACAGTTTTTTACAGCAAATACTTTGGAAAAAGTATCCTCAATTACAGTTACATGTCTCGACAATAGACTTCTCCAGTTGATATCTCAAATAAACTACATTTGACCTGTGCAGCAGGTCCTTCAAGTGGTTTTCTCTTCCAAGTTCTCCAACATATTTTACAGACACTTTGTGATTGTCATTTTTTCCCCGTGGAGTCTCGCTTTGTTGAGCCTGTTTTTCCCATGTTTTGTGTCTAGACTTTTCCCCTGTGGCGTCTTGTTTCCATAGGACTGTTTGTCTTGCATTTCTCACATCATTGCATATCATATGCATTCGGTGGCTTCTTATGGCCAAAAATTCGTGCAATGTTTGTATTTAAGTCCCTCCTATCTCGTCGAGACGAAGATCTCAATCTCCATATCTCCGAATAGGAGTAACTTAAATAGGGGCATCTGTTGCACCCTAATTTTTGACTTTAAGATCCCACCTCCTTGCATTTTTTTTACATGTTATTTTTTTTAATACTTTTATGTACATGCTTTATACGACTAACTAATTTGTGCAGATGCAGTAATTACAAGTGGAGACAACATTCACCTCCTTAATTTAACACTTCAAGACGTGATTCAACAATTGGGATTCAGATTGATTTCAAACTAGGCTCGTTAAGATGGAAAGATCTTTCCATGTTCAAGTGCAAATATTACACCAACGACCAAGGTGACCAAGTTTATGGGATTTAAAGGTTTCAGGCATTAATATCAGTTACCAGGTTCAAACTCACGAGGGATGAATTTGTAAGCGTCTTTCATAAAGGGCACGATACGAATGAAGTAATGAGTTGGGCAAAGTGTCTCTAGCTTTTGAGAGCATCACTACTCATGGTTGGATTATTTAACTAGGTGGAAGTCCCTCAATTTAAGTTCATGTTTCGCCGTGGTACATTTATGGGTGCGTAAGAAATGAAGAATAAATGAAGATGACGTTGGGCGAATTTATGGAGTTTCTTGCGAATTAGAACCAACCATAAGAAGGCAACTGCTTCAACTATTATTTGTTTAGAGTTCTTCAAATACACACGTGATATTGTGCATGTTAACTAAAGATTATACTGGCACTGCACCAAATGAAAGCAAGCATATACACTTAAGTTACAGATAAAGCTACTACATTAGTACTAGTGTGTCTCTCGCACTTCACCAACAACTCACAATCCTTGGGACATATTAGCATGACTATTCCTCGAAGAAGCCGCTAAACTCCATGCCGTGATCCCGTCGTCACTATGCAAAAAGGGGAAAGTGATAACAACCTGCCACTGACAAATCAAAGCTCACATACGACATGGAAGTCCGACAACGTCGCAACTGCATAAGAGTCCAAACAAAAGGTTAACAGAAGTTTTAACAGGAGTCGTTAGCAGAGGTTATTTTCATCAATCAAGTATCAGTTAAACAAGGCCTGCAACGTGAAAAACGGGGCCAGTAGTATTTCTTCATGATAGTTTTCTTAATCACAACAACACTTACGAGTGCGTTGGCAAGGAAATCCAAGTCTCTAAGTCTGTTCCGTTCTCACAGCAGTAATGTGATGATGATTGGACTTACCAAAGCATGCACATGCCTCGAACTAAGCCTGTGGCAGAAGAAAAACTATCTCTACAGCAGCATCATCATAAATGAGGCTTCACAAGCAACTTTGTTGTAACCGACGCTTCGACATCTGCAACCGAACGGTGATAAAGGCTCCTCGTCAGCAATACATCAAGAAGCTCCCACTGCGCCTACAAAACACAGAGCAAGAGAACTCAACACCAATCTCATTACATTCACCAAGTTTGCCAACAAATTGTTGGAGCTTCCTTCCAACACTGAGAATTTCAGCAGGCATCACGACAATCGTCAAGCACCTCCTGTGGACAAGACAATTGAGGGAGATGAGTATGCCCCAGATACAGTGAATAGCATACCTACTGAGAAGATAAAAAGCACCAAGAAATAACACTTCAGCACTTAGAACACAACCAATGCCCGGAAAATCGTCAAAGAGGCCACTAACCGGCGTAATACCTCAACAACCCGTCCTCTAAGCAACATCATGCAGCCTGCGAAAATTTGAATATAATGTTAAAATGTTATGACTACATAATGCCGTCTCAAACGCCAAGTGCTACCGCATTGGCATGCCAATTACCGGCCTGTTGTGATTCTGCTTAATCTTCGGTCTTGCTCCAATTCTCTAAACGTAACCATCACTGCACCTGCAAAACGCGAGAATAATTAATTACCACAACAGCAACAACACTATGGCCAACGAAATGTAATTAAACCGGCCAAACCGCATAATTTGCATATCCTGAGAATATTGTCTAAACAGAATAGAATAGCTACTTAAAGTCTCACAGCAGAAGTTACTTCCTTTGGTCGCCAAACGATTGATTGATTCAAATAATAATAACCAAGATGTAGGTTGTGTCGAAAATCAACAGCAGAACATTTATGATGCAATTGATTTGCTCCCTAGGCTTGCCACCAGAATTGATGTAAATCTGATTTACGAGAATAGATGATTTTGAGTTCACTTTAGAGTATGCCATATTTGATTTGCGTGACATC
This sequence comes from Lathyrus sativus, assembly GCA_963859935.3. Classification (NCBI taxonomy): domain Eukaryota; kingdom Viridiplantae; phylum Streptophyta; class Magnoliopsida; order Fabales; family Fabaceae; genus Lathyrus; species Lathyrus sativus. The sequence goes on from OZ012735.1 coordinate 248,661,082, forward strand.
CCATTGTATCATGGATGGATAGTTGATCCGCGGGATCATGATACTGCAACTGCATTTGGATTGAAGTCCTATATACCCTGGTTTACAAGGACAAATGCCATCATGAAGTCCCACCAGCCTGCATCAACATTGTTCACACAAAAGGAAAGCACGACATCAAATTCAAACAATATCCATAAAGCTAAATGCAGAACTCACACAGAAATCCACAGTATACATACAAAAGAATCACAGTAGCATACATACAAGCAGACACACCTCGTAAACAACAGCAACATAATTTGACATAAATTGAAAGAACAGAATAGCAGGATGTTATCAGGTGGTTCTCATTTGTCCGTTAGAGTTAATCGTCTTCTTGATTCGTTCCTCCCTCCAAAACTTTAGTGGCTCCAAAAGTCTGTTGTTATATTGAACCGAACCCATCAAAATACCCGCATTAAAATTGGAGAAAACTCAAAAGAAGCATGAAGAAAGGAGATCACAGTTGCAGAAAACTGGAATGCTATTTAGGATAAATGAATTACACGCTCCGAGTAGTGATGCTTTTCGAAACCATGATAATTCATCATCTCGTACATTTGATACTTTAGACTGGAAACTACTCTCCCACGCATAATATTATGCAGTGTCCATAGCAGCTAACTTCATTCATGAGAACTATCAACAAAACACCAATAAAGGAAGCAACATCTCCAGTCACCACCTTTTTTGAAGCAACTCGCAATATGATACGCGACGGGACCGACCGTGAAGGTTTGAACTTGCATTTGACATTAACAAAGTCAGTAATCTTGTGAAGTGTAATCAAGACAACTCAGAACACCATTTATTAAATCGGCAGCCTCCGAATTAACATGCTTCCTGAAAGAAAGAGAAAGTCAATACCGACACCAGTTTGAAGCCAGAACCAAACCATTTGCAGAACAAGTTTGAAGAAGACCTGAGAAACACAAGAGTATAAAATGCTAATAGCCACGTCATTGCAAGAAGAGAACTATATGAGCAACTGAGAAGCTAAAGCAACTTAAACAAAAAAAAAAGAGAAATGAAGAGACAATAGAGAGCAAGAGACAACCAGGCTCATGTTTCAATGTCTCAATGATGCCACTCGTATTTGTCCCTGCAATCAAATTGGACTCAGTTAGTTTCCAAAATCGGGTAACTTGCTTCAGACAGATTTAAACCAAAATGGAGACAAACAATACCAATATTCATAGAGACCAATAAGTTAACAATATCTTTGATTCACACTAATGACAGCACCAACTCATGACGCATTCAATTTTGAAATATCCCTAACAGGAAATTAACTCCCAGCAATCAGTGCAGTCAGATTGCAAACCGTGCCACCTATACAAATCACTAAATCAATGTCAATTGTGATCCATATTAGCCAAACTTGTTGAGTTTTAAAAAGGAAATGAGCCAACATGATTAAAACGTAATTATACGAAATCAGAATGTCCTTTAAAGTTCACAAAAATGTTTTAACGGTTTGAGAAATCTATCAGACAAGTAGTCCAAGCATTCAAATTGAAATTAACAAAATCAAGCATATCGGCTCAGAAAGGAAAGGGGATTAATCCTGTCTCCTCAAGATGGCTATAAGAGGACCTAACTCGCGATGAAGGAGGGGGATCGATAGCAGCCAGAAATTCAACGATGTCAAAAAACACAAAATATCCAAAATAAATCTCAGTAACACAGAAAAACCCCAAATCAAAACCCCCAGAAAACCTAAAGTCGCAAAGAGACTTACCACAAATCCTCCATCCATCGCGAGTTCCCCTTAAATCTTCGCCGGAAATTGTTCAAGCCTCCACCGACGATCACAAATCCCCCATCTCCACCGAGAAGCCACCGCGGATTCACTCATCGCCAAACCCATTCGAACTCCTTCGACCGCATCCGTCGAAACCTCCTTTACCACTTGCCATCGGAGCCTCTGCAAAAAGATTCGGTGAAACCGTGAGCTCTGATTTTTTTGCTAATATTGTTAAATTGTTGTGTTTACGCAGGAAATAGAGAAGATAGAGAAGAAACTAAGAAGATAGAGAAGAAGCTGAGAAGAGAGAGTGAATCGAAAGAGAGTAGCGGCGAAAGGGGGGGGGATCTTAGGGTTTCTGTTTCTGTTTTAATTTTTATACTGTAATCGTGTACATACACACTGCTATAATTATCATGCACCCTCACGATCACACCATCACACACGCACCCAACTCATTCCCCACGATGCACCTTCACTGCTCTACTGCACCTGATCCAATTGCCCTCTCCCTTAATCCTTAATCTTCTCATTAACATATAATTAAACCATTAATCAACCTAATTCACCTATTTAATTTAATTATATCTTTTTTAAAAAAACTAATCTAATAATTAAAACCCTCCTAATTAACCCATTTAATATACACCTAGTTTAATCCAATCATTTACTTTTTTTTAACCACTATTAATCTCTAATCAACCATTTTCTATAAAATGAACTAATAAATCTTTTTAAATTAACCTTTTAATAAAATTAGCCTAAATTAATTATTGTCTAGTCCGTTTTTTAATTAAACTAACTAATGACTTTTTACTTAAATTAATCTTTTTAAATCACTCATTTAATTAATTTGACCTAATAAAACCTATTTCATTCAATTAATAAATTAGAGTTATTTAACTAAACCATCTTTTTTTCTTCTATTTAATTATTCACTCTTTTAATTCAACTTATCTTATTTATCTTAATAACTTTTATAATAATATAACTAAAACCTTTTTCCCAAACCTAAGCTTTAAGTAACAACCTTTATTTTAAAATTAATAATAATCATTGTTCCCATAATATTAAAACTTTTTTTAATAATCTTATTGATTTGTAATAACAGCTTTCATAAAAAAAAAACGAATTAACCCACTCTTTTAAAATAAAGACAAAAAGTAAATAAACCTTTAAGACCCTTTTAATTAAAAAATTTCTACTTAGAATTTAATTCACCTTTAAAACATTTTATTAAAACTAAGATAATTAATCTAAACTCCCTAAAAAAATCAAGTCACCTGAAACCTTTTAAAACTAGTTTGAACCAAATTTAACTTTTTCTTAAAATCAAACCTCTCACAATTAACACCAACTAAAATCAATTCAACCTCACCTAAAAACAATCAACGTCGTAAAAGGTAATCCAATCGTGCACACTCCGCACATTCACATACACAATTCACTCACACACACTTCAGCGCTTTCATGCGTTTGTGTATGGTTTATTTTATCCGCAATTTATTCTTCAACATTTATATTATCGCAATTTATCATTCTCGCAATTGCATCCGCCCAAAGAAAAAACCTACACATAATTCAACGTTGTGTGTAGTGCACACCATTTGCATCATTATTCCTCCTGATCCTTGATCATATTCAAGTTGATCTTTTAAGATAGATCCTACCCATATGTAGGACCTTTGTCTTTATCCTTTACAATATAGAACAAACAACAATACAATATAAACTCACACAATACTACAACAATATTCAAATATTCAACAACTCAACATTCAAAACTCAAACACATTAGAGAGAGATGCCAATCATCTTGAGTGGGATAGAATCTCCACCCCACAACAATACAATCAAGCCGTATGGACTTTGCCTTAAGAGAGATAAAGGCATACTCGTCAAACAATCCGAGTACTTAAGTCCTTTTCTTAAGACGATACAAAGACTATTTTCCTACAACCTGTGGCGGTTAAATCTCTCTTAAAATGATAACACATCTCTTCTCCTAAAATCAACCAATCAACTACCCTAAACCCATAGGAACTTTGACCACAGTCAAAGAACTCCTCATACCCTTTAGGGGAACTACAAATACTCTGATTCCACTCCCGTAAGGATATGTAGGCATAAGATGTGATATCTTATCGAGTATACTTAGAAAATAAACCACTAGGTCTTTTATACCTTAAGCAGATAAACACATAGCAATAAACAAACATAAAATAAGAGGTTCCTGTAGAGTACTACAGAAACTTAGGATGCTAGTACCTTCCCTAAGTTTAACCAACCCCCGAACCTAAAACTCTCTAAACCTTGCATTTGCATCGCATCGTGGGTATTTCGATCTTTATCCCTTCCTTTGGACAAATCAAAGTTCGGTTGCAAAAAAATGAATTAAAGATTCAAACTAATCAATAGTTTGGTATCCAAATTTCACCGCGACACTTACGTGCACCAAACTTGTAATATCCCTACGTCCAACCCACTCATTTTTAAAGAGAAAATACTTTATATCTTTAGGATCGAAATAAAATAGCTTTGCATGTGGAAAATGTTCTTGCATAATATGAGTTAGATCTAGAGCATCCACAAGTTTTTTGGTCAATGTCCTGACTTCATTTGTAGAAGGAGCAAATATGTCATTATGGATATATGGCGGGGAAGAATAAACTATTTTAATGCTTCCTAATGCTAAGAATCAGGTTACTTCCCTTATTGAATATTTTCCAAACCATTTTAATGAATCTCGATATTGTATGTATTCGACACAGATAGAGGATACTTCCCTTAATGAGTTTACATACATACAAATGAATCAGGTTAGGGCCTAATTATAAATAGACGATAACTCCATAACATAGAAAGACAATAAAATTCACCTTCCTCTTTTACTTTTGCGTACTGTAATAATATAGTAGTCGGGCCAGAATCCTTCTTCAGTTGGTTGTAGTTAATGAATTTTACTGTATATGACTCCTACAAGGTATAATTCAAAGTGTTATTCCTATCACTGCATAGCCAATATATTTTATTAGAATTTAATAAAATAAAACACAGAAGTGGTAACAATGGTGAAAAACATAATAACATGATCCAAAAAATTACCCTAGATCTTTTAAAATTAGGTTGACTTGTTGTTTCATGCTGCCAATATTCAGTTGGGTACATCAAATATCTTCAACATGCCAATAACATCTGATATAAAGAAGATGTTAGAAAAAGAAAAAAAAAATCATAAAATAATGATAAATACATGATATGAGAGTATTATTGATAATATCAAACCTATTAAGAGGTTTTTCTTCCATTTTCCAGAAATAATGTCAGCAAAAGGTTTGAAATTTAGCTTTTTTCCTGGGATTTCATGTTTGTTTATATTTGAAATGGATGTTCCACCAGTAAATTTAATGATAAACTTATGATAAGAAGTTTTGAACATCAGATCATTTGATTGTGGGAAAAAGTTAGTAACAGACTAACAGTGTATGTATTATTTATGGCTAAAAGTGAATCAAAAGTTTCCTTCAACGTCGTCGGTATTACAACATGAATATCAGTCCCCTATAAATACAGTACACACATCTATTAAGGCAACTTTAAGTAAACAATTAACTGATTCCAAAACCTAATCACTATTTAAATGCATTGGAAACGAGAAATATGAGTTCCAAGTACTCATTTTTGTTTGTTAGGACGACCCATTTACGATGAACTTTAATGATGGATTTCTAGAGCTTTTTCCAATCACTAATATCAATGATCTTCTCAAACAGCCTTGCCATTATATTATTCTTACAAAAGTGTGTAAAACAAAATCAGTAATACATAAAGACATACTCAAATATGGGCACAAACATAAACAGAAAAACTAATCAGATTGAAAAACTAGTGCGGTGAGCGTGGAGGAGAAGATGTCGTCAATAAAGTATAAGATTGAAAAATTCATCGGTGTGAATGATTTTGGTTTGTGGAGCTTGAAGATGAAACCCTTTTTCTTCAACAGGGTTTGTTAGAAGTGTTGAAAGGATCAGATAAGATGGATATTGCCTTAACGGAGAAGGAGAAGACAAAGATGGTCAAAAAAGCCCACAGTGACATTGTATTCAGCCTTGGTGATAAGGTTTTCCAGCGGTTTTCAAAGGAGAAAACTGCAGCGGGTGTGTGGACGAAACTTGAAATTTTATACATGACAAAATCGTTGGTTAATCGTCTTTACCTGAAGCAAGCTTTGTATTCATTCAAGATGAGTGAAGACAAAGCCTTTGCTGAGTAGCTGGATATGTTCAACAAGTTAATTCTTGATCTTGAAAATATTGAGGTCAAGATTAATGATGAAGATCAAGTGTTGTTGTTGTTGTTGTTGTTGTGCTCTTTACCTAAGTTTCATGCTCACTTCAAAGAAACTCTCTTGTATGGAAGAGAGTCATTGACCTTTGAAGATGTTCAATCTGCCTTGTTCTTTGAGGATTTGAACGAACAAAAGGAGCATAAGTATGAGATTGAAAAGTTCACCGGAGTGAACGACTTCAGCCTATGGCGCTTGAAGATGAAAGCCCTACTGGTTCAGCAGGGTTGTTTGGAAGCGTTGAAGAGAGAGGCAACCATGGGCGTTGCGTTAACGGCAAAAGAAAAGAGGGTCGTGATTGAGAAAGCCCACAATGCAATATTGTTGTGCCTTGGTGATAAGGTTCTTTGACTGGTATTAAAGCAGACTACAACATCGGTATTATGGGTAAAACTTGAAAGTGTTGGTTAAGCAGTTGGATATGTTCAACAAGCTGATTCTTGATCTTGAAAATATTGATGTGAAGATCGATGATGAAGATCAAGCACTGTTGTTGTTGTGTGCTTTACCCAAGATACATGCTCACTTAAAAGAAACTCTCTTGTATGGAAGGGAGTCCCTGAGTTTTGAAGAAGTTCAATCAGACTTGTATTCTAAGGACTTGAATGAACGAAAGAAGCATAAACCTTCGACAGTGGGCGAAGGTTTGGCCGTTAAGGGAAAATTCTTGCGAAAGGATGTTAAGTTCGACAAGAAGAAAGGTAAAAGTCAACAGAAGTATTATAGTGGTGAAACATCTGATATTCGATGTTATCACTGTAAGAAGGAGGATCACACAAGAAAGATGTGCCCTGAACTCCTGAAAGATCATGGAGGTAAGGATAATAGCAACGCAGCCATTTCTCAAGATGACTTAGACTCATCTGATGTTCTTGTGTTTTCAAGTGGCGACTCAAGAAAAGAGTGGATTATGGATTCAGGTTGCACTTGGCACATGACTCCAAATAGAGAATTATCTGAGGAGCTATGTGATCAAGATGGTGGATTGGTGCTGCTGGGAAACAACAAATCTTGCAAAATGGCAGGTATTGGATCTGTGAGGTTCAAGCTCCATGATGAGTCAATAAGGTTATTGATTGAAATCAGGTATATACCTGATTTAAAGAGAAATTTGATTTCTCTTGGTGAATTCGAGAGGAATGGATATGTTTTTCAAGGAGAGAAAAGTATTCTAAGAGTTATGAAGGGGTCGAAGGAAGTCTTGAGAGGCGTAAAGAAACAAGGCTTATATACCCTTGAGGCTAAGATTGTAAGTGGTTCAATAAATGTTACATCCATAAAACCTGTGTCAAAGACAAAATTATGGCACATGAGATTGGGCCATGTCAGCGAAATAGGCCTGGTCAAATTGGGGAAGCAGAACCTGCTAGGAGGTGAAAAATTCAAAAATTTGGAGTTTTGTGAATCTTGTGTATTTGGTAAATCCTGTATGGCGAAGTTTAACAAAGGCAAGTAAAGAACACATGGATCCCTGGATTACATTCATGCTGATCTTTGGGGGTCTGCAAGGAATCCTTCACACTCAAGTGCAAGGTATTTTCTATTCATCGTTGATGACTATTCCAAAAATCTATGGATATTCATCCAGAAGACGAAAGATGAAACTTTTGAGAATTTCAAAAGTTGGAAGGTCGTGGTTGAAACTCAAATTGGTAGAAAGGTTAAAAGGTTGAAAACTGACAATGGCCTTGAGTTCTGCAACGAAACGTTTGGCAGTTACTGTGTTAAGTCTGGGATTGCAAGGCATAAGACTGTAGCAGGTACTCCTTAACAAAATTCCTTAGCTGAGAGATTCAATCGAACAATCCTTGAAAGGGTTAGATGTATGTTGGTTAGTGCTGGATTGAAGAAGCTGTTTTGGGTGAAGGCTGTTACGACATCAGCTTATCTGATAAATAGATGTCCCTCGACTTCCTTAGGAATGAAGACATCTGAAAAAGTTTGGTTGGGACATCCACCTAGTCTCGACAGACTGAGAGTATTTGGTTGCGTGGCCTATACTCATCTTAGGCAAGACAAGGTCGAACCTAGAGCTCTGAAATGCATGTTCATAGGATACTCTAAAGGAGTCAAAGCTTATAGGCTATGGTGCCTAGAGTCAGGTCACGGGAGGTGTATCACCAGTCGAGATGTAGTTTTCAATGAAGTAGAGATGACTTTCAAGAAAACTGATGATGCTGACGAAGAGTTGGAACAGGGAGAGATTCTTGTTGAGGTTGAGCATGTTGATACTGAATTGCGTATCCCAGATAAAGTCGAAGAAGACGCAGAAGATGTTGTCGAAGATGAGGAGACTAATAATGACTACCTGCTAGCGAGCGATAGGTCTAGGAGAGTCATAAAGCTACCTCAGAGACTTGGGTATGCAGATCTTATAGCTTATGCCTTAATCTGTGCAAGTGAGGTTCTAGACGAAGAATCTAGAGACTATAAGGAAGTTATGAGGAGTCGAAAGAAGACTGAATGGCTAAAGGCCATGTATGATGAGATGAAATCTCTTTATGATAACAACACCTGAGAACTGATCAAGAAACCTGTTGGAGCCAGGTTAGTCAGCTGTAAACGGATTTTCAAAGTTAAGGAAGGAATTGAAGGAGTGGCGTCGAAGAGATACAAGGCAAGATTGGTCGCTAGGGGGTTCACTCAGAAAGAAGGTGTCCACTTTAATGATGTGTTCTCTCCTGTTGTGAAACACAGATCCATTTGAATGTTATTTGCCACAGTGGCACAATTCCATCTTGAACTAGAACAGATAGATGTGAAGATTGCGTTCTTGTATGGTGATCTAGATGAAATAATCCTTATGAGGCAACCTGAAGGGTATGTCGAAAAAGGGAAGTAAGATTATGTGTGCAAACTAAATAGATCTTTATATGGACTAAAAAAATCTCCCCAACAGTGGAATAGGAGATTCGATAAGTTCATGACACACATAAGTTTCATTAGAAGTCAGTTCGACCACTATGTTTACTTCAGATTTCGACTTGGTAATTCATTTGTTATTTTGTTGCTTTATGTGGATGATATTCTAATAGCAAGCAACAATGTCGAAGATGTAATGAGGGTGAAGGTTGAACTCGATAAGGAGTTCGACATGAAGGATTTGGGAGATGCATCCAGGATTCTTAGAATTGACATCCGAAGAGATAGAAAGCAGTCGAAATTATGCTTATCTCAAGAGGCATACCTATGGAGGATTCTCGAAAAGTATGGTATATCAAATTCAAAGCTTGTTGTGACTTCGACAAACCTTCAATTCAAGCTGAGTATAGATCAGTGTCCCAACAATGATGTCGAAAGAACTTATATGAATAGCATTCCATATGCTAATATAATGGGTTCCTTGATGTATGCTATGGTATGTACTAGACCCGACATAACATATGTAGTAAGTCTTGTAAACAGGTACATGGCGAATCCGGGAAAGGCTCACTGGCAAACATTGAAGTGGATTTTAAGGTACATAAATGAGTCTCTAAATAGAGTCCTAATTTATGGTGGAGCCTTGGGTGAAAATAGTAAAGCAACAATTGAAGGATATATCGACTCTGATTATGCAGGTTGTATGGATTCCAGAAAATCTATTTCTGGATACGTGTTCACTATGTTTGGGACAACAATTAGTTAGAAAGAAACACTTTAGAAGGTTGTTGCCTTATCTACCACTGAAGAGGAATATATCGCCCTAACTAAAGCTGTGAAGGAAGCATTGTGGCTTGAAGGTTTTGTAAAAGAGCTGAAACTTCAAGGTCAAGTTATCATTGTTAAATGTGATAGTGCATTACACCCGCCGAAGAATTCAACCCATCATGAGTGAACCAAGCACATTGATGTGAGGCTGCATTTTGTCATAGGGATAATCGAGCATGGAGAATTTCAAGTGCTGAAGGTTTCGACAGATCATAATGTTGTTGATATGATCACCAAGACGTTGCCTAGTTGCAAGTTTTTCCACTGTATGCAGTTGATAAAGCTGCATGAAAAAAGCTAGTTTCTTGATGTTATAGAGTTAGATCTAAGATGGAAATTTGTGAGATATTGGATCAAACTCTAGTATGGTCCAAGGGTAGCTTTTGATTTGACAGAAATTAAGCATGAGGTCGAAGTCTGTTCACATGCTGCTGTCGGAGTAATGCGTGTTGTAGTCGAAGTTTGTTCTAACATGCATTAGTCAATATTGTTAGGTTTGTTAGCATGTTGTATTGAGTCTTGCTTGTAAGCCCAGTTGTTTAAGTTAACTTGTAATGGATAATTGTTAAAAAAACTCATTAGGTTAGTGTGTTAATTTTCTTATAAATAGCATGCTAGTCTCTCATCTTGGCATAAGGAAAAATAGAAAGATAAAATTCTAATTCAAGAGAGAGAGGTTATTTGTTATTCTTGTATACTTGTAATCTTGTTTGAAAGAGAAAAGAATATAAAAATTTATAACCAATCCTTATTGTTTCTTCTTGTTCTTTTTTCTTGTTTTCTTTGTTAACCCCAACCCTTATGTGTTTCTTGTCTATAAAGAAACCGTTTATATTTTGTTTCAAGACATCCTATCCACAACAGTTTAATTTTCAAATTATATATTTCTTCATCAATTTTAATGGTTGTATGTTGCCGTGAAGTTTATTGAAAAACAAACAATCTACATATTATATAAGACACTCTGGGTACTTTCAACAACAATTATTTATTTTAGTCTAAATACATTTTTTGGTCCCTTAACTATACCCTTAGGTTCAAATTGGTCTCTTAATTATTTTTTGTGTCGGATTGGTCCCTTGACTCTTTAAAACGTGTCATATTGATCTTTTTCGTCTTATTAGCGACGAAAATTTTTTTAAAAATTTGTCGCTAATTAGACAAAAAAGACCAATCGGACACGTTTTAAATAGTTAAGGGAACAATCTGACACAAACAATAATTAAGGGAGTAATCTGAACCTAAGGATAAAGTTAAGGGACCAAAAAGAGTATTGTGCCTTTATTTTAACCGTGATGAAATGTTATTTACCTAAATGTATATACCACAACGGTTGATACAAGTAACCGTTGTGGTAGATAGTGCGCGTCCTGCCTTACTATCACGGTCTCGCGGTCGTGGTGGAAATCATCATACATACAATCATCCCTACCTCACAACGGTTAGTCATGCATTGTGATATCCCTTTTCCAACCGTTGTGGCATGGCTTTTTCATAGTAGTGATAATTCGATATCTAAATTCTAATCTATATAATATATTAAATCTGAAACGATGAATTATATCACGACACATGTTAACATTTCTAATTCATTTTTGCCACATATCTCATTGTCCTTTGTGACACATTCTTAAATGTATTTTTAAAATGTGAAATGCAATTGTTATTTACCATTATAAGTCACGAGTTCAACTCCTTGCAAAGACAAAAAAAAATATAATATTTATTCTCTATTTCAAGTCACAAGTTCAACTCCTCACAAAAAAAAAATTATGTGAATCCAAACATTAAAATTAAAATTTTGTTTTCTTTAAAAATATTTAAAAATGATTATAATATATTAAAATAGAATATATTAAATATTTTTAATCTCAAAGGAGTTATAGCCAAAAATATATTAACCAAACAATAAATTCTTAAGTTAGATAAATATATTATTTTCATAAATTTTATTGAATAATATTTATATTTTTCTTTCAATTATATATATATATATATATATATATATATATATATATATATATATATATATATATATATATATATATATATATATATATATATTTATATATATATATATATATATATATATATATATATATATATATATATATATATATATATATATATATATTTAATATTATATCTTTTAAGTAATTTTAATTTGCTCAATTTAAAAAAATTTAATGGTATAGTAGTTTTTCATCATTTTATTAACAACAAATAATTTATGAGAAGTCGTTAGTTGATTTTAGTGTTAAATTTTAAATCACATTGCAAAAACTTAAAATTAGTAAAAATACATATATTCGTAAATTTTATAAAGCTATTGAATTTTTTATTTGAGAATAATTGTAAATAAAATTTTTATTTTATTTTAAATTAAAAATAAATAAATATATTTAACAACTTAAAACATAATATCTAAAGGTAAGTTCTAAAAAGACCTGAGAATCAAAACAAAACAAAAAATCACTTTATATTTATTTAAATTTGTAAAACAATATCAAAAATGTGATTCTAAAATTACAAAAATACATTTTTAGTTCCAAATAAAATGTATTTTTTTTATATTTGATTAACTCATATGGTTGTCTTAGTTATAATTCATAGTAAAATATTGTAATATCAAGTTAATAATTATATTTTGCCAAAAACAAATTTTTAACATATTTAAAATTCAACAACAATAAATTGATTAATTTACAACTCATCTTTATCTAAGGTCTTTATCAACTTATTAAAGGATATACAGTAGTATGATTTAAAAATAAAATAATAAAACATAATTATAATTAGTATGACAAATTGAGAATAAAAAAGTTGTATTCACAATACGAACTGAAACGCTTAACCGCGTTTTCACTTGTTGCTTGACTTGACTTACCGTGCGCTACTCAACTCAACCATAATACGAATGTATCCACCAGAGAAGACGGCGACGGCGACGGCGTATCATGGCAAATCGACGATCTTCCTTCACCTACGACGTTTTCATAACCTTGTTCGGCGACGATACTCGTTACGGTTTTGCCGGCAATCTCTGGAAATCTCTCAGTAACAGAGGAATCAACACATTCGTCGATGACCATGAGGAGGACCTTTCCAAAGGAGACGAAATCGCATCAACACTTTTGAATGTCATCAATGAGTCGAGAATTTCCATTATTGTGTTTTCTAACAACTATGCTTTTTCTTCCTTTTGCTTGCAGCTACTAGTCTATATCCTTGACAGTTTTCACTTGAATCATCGGTTTATTTTCCCTATTTTTTATGATGTGGATCCTGCTGTTGTAAGATATCAAAGAGGAACTTATGCTGAAGCTTTTTCAAAGCATGAGAAGAAATTCAAAGATAACAAAGACAAAGTTAAGAAATGGAGGAACACTTTATATCAAGTAGCTAACTTGTCTGGATTTCATTTCAAACAAGGGTAGGTACCCTTCCTCAACGATATTGTTTCTTAGCTTTTGCTCTTTCATTTTTTTTCTAGGTAATAAGTCATTTTGATCCTAAATATGTACTCGAATGCATGATTTTAAATTGCAGTTGCGGGTGTTGCGATTGCGGTCATTGTGGTTGCTCCGATGCATATTACAGTGTGAATTTTGATTGAGATGTGTTTGAAATTCAATGTTGAAAAAAACATATATATTCAAAGTAAATTGAATTTTGGGATTATGAAATTTTGAGATTCTATGAAAATACTTGAAAAAACATGGGTAAAATTGTCAAATATGGTTTCTAATGTGGTCGGACGCATGATTTTTAAATCACACCACAATTGGGGTATGATACGGTTGCGGAGGCTACCGCATCCGCAATATTGCGGCCACAATTGCGGTCGTGGAGTGTAATTTAAAAGCATGCACGAATATATTAAGATTATAAAGATATACCTAAATATGTTGCTAGTCATTTTGTTAATGAAATATTTTGGCTTTTCAAATTAATTGCGGGTTTTGTTGGCCAGTTTAGTCCATAACATTGCTAACATTATAGACACTTGAGGATGTACAATTTTAATACATTCAAAGATTGTAGTGACAGCCCCTCATACATTCAGAGATTAAAATGGATATCATATATATGTTATTACAAGTTTATAAGTAGAGTATAAGGAGGTTGCATGAGTTTGATTAGACTCCGTGTTTGATAACCTTGCTTTGAATTATTGTTTATTTTTAAAAAGATAAGCAATGCTTACTTAAACCTTTTATTGTTTGTAATAAATTTTGAAGTTTGAATGCTGTGCTTATATTTGCATTCAGTTTGACCCAATCTCTCTAACCTAGCAGGGATGGATATGAATTTGAGTTTATTGAAAGGATTGTGGAAGAGATCTCTAGCAGTTTTGATCTTGTTCCGGTACATATTGCTAATTACACGGTTGGACTGGAGTCTCGATTGGAAGAAGTGTGTTTGCTTTTAGAGTTGGAATCAAAACAAGTCCTCACAGCAGGGATCTATGGGGTTGGCGGAATAGGTAAAACAATACTTGCTCGAGCAGTTTATAATAAGATTGGAGACCAATTTGAAGCTTTATGTTTTCTTCCCAATGTTAGTGAAAACTCAAATATACATGGACTAGTACACCTCCAAAATAGGCTTCTTTCAGAAATGGTTGGATTGAAAGACATTCAGTCAGGAAATGCTAGTACAGGAGTTTCTGTAATAAAGTATAGGCTCCGCCGAAAGAAAGTTCTTCTCATCCTAGATGATGTTGACACACTTGAGCAACTAGAAACCTTGGTTGGAGAACTTGATTGGTTTGGTCCTGGTAGCAGAGTTATCATCACAACACGGGACAAACATTTGCTAGCATTTCATGGGTTTGAAAGAAGATACGAGGTACAAAAGTTGAATCACGTAGATGCTCTTGAGTTGCTTAGCCACAGGGTTTTTAAACAAGGCATTGTTGATCCAAATTACACAGAACTTTTAAGCCGAGTTGTAACTTATGCTTCCGGGATCCCATTGGCCTTGGAAGTAATAGGTTCCAACTTGTCCGGAAAAAGTGTTGACCAATGGAAACATACATTAGATCGATTTGAACGGAATCCTCCCAACAACATCCAAAATATACTTCGAATAAGCTTCGATGATTTGGATCAAGAGGAGAAGAACGTTTTTCTTGACATTACTTGTTGCTTTAAAGGATATGAATTGACAGATGTTGTAGATATTCTTTGTGCTCGTTATGGTCAAGACATGAAAAATCATATCGAAGTGTTGATTGACAAGTCTCTCATACATATCAGTTTGGATGGTAAGGTGACACCATGTCCCTTGATAGAGAGCATGGGTAAAAAAATTATCTGTGATGAATCGCCAAGTGATCCTGGGAGTCGTAGTAGATTATGGTTCCGAGAAGATATAGTTCAAGTCCTAAAAAATAATAAGGTAGGGCTATCAAAGGTGGTTCATATTTTATGTTTAACCTTTATTGATCTCTTTTCACTCTTATATATACTAATGTCACAATTGTTTTTACCTTTTATAATAACTAAATCTTCTCATAATATCATTGTTGAATTCTTACATATACACTGTACTGGGTTTGATTTGTTTCTTTAATTTTTTTTTTTTGTATTTTAAGGGAACTAGTAATATTGAAATCATACATCTAGATTCCTCCTTAATTGAAAATGAAGAAGCAATAGAATGGGACGGAGAGGCCTTTGAGGAGATGCCAAATCTCAGAATACTTATTATTAGAAAATGTCATTTCTCCAAAGCTCCCAAGTATCTTCCAAACAGTTTAAAGGTATTGGAATGGTGGAGATATCCTTCAGAAGAGTTACCATCTGATTTTGATTCAAAGAAACTTGTTATATGTAAGCTACCAAACATGGGCTTCATGTCACCCGATCTAAATGAGTTTTTACAGGTAAGTATAAGTTTTTCCCCCTGGTTTTTATGTTCAAAATTATTCATTTGATTATTGAGAGCTTTAAATTTTGACTATGATCAGTTATTACAGACACGATGTTTCTAATGTCCCAAATTTTTGGTCATCTAAAAATTGCATTATGTATGAATTTGAACAAACATTACCAGTTTTAAGTGTTCTTAGCACTATTTTAGATGCCAACATGCAGTAGAAATTTATTTTCAATTTTCTTTTCTTCTCTTTATATGGAATCCTCTGAAAGTATCTTCTACACAAACACAATTACTTAAATCATTTTAAATTTCTAAACCTTACTGAAATTACAAGCTCTTGTTACCTTGCAGATTTCACATCCTGATGTTTCCCTGATTTTAGACAAAATTGCTAGAGTTATGTTACAAATTTCACATGGGGATTTTCAAACCGAGATGACGTGGAGACTAGTTGGCCTTATGTCAAGTGTAGTTGGCCTGTCATGTTATGCTCTAAGCCCTTCTTTCAATCGATTAATTGGAAGGTGGAAACCTTTCAAGTTCTTTCTTTATGGTGTATTTTCCTTGGCTATGTTAACTACCATATTATTTACAAAGCAGTCATCACTTTCCACGCGACATTTTCAACTCAAAACTTACGCGAGCTTTGCGGTTTTATTGATCATCTCAGTGTACTCATTCTTCTACGACAAAGCTGTGAATGGAAAACCTGAAACACTGAGTATAGTTTCAAACGCCTCGTTTGCTTTGGTGTCATTAAGTTTGCACAAACTGATTAAGTTTGGATTTGAGATTGGTATGTTCTCTTATTTCTTAGGTTGCTTTGCAATTCAACTTTTAACCATCAACTGGATGTTGATTTTTGTTGCAATATTCTTTGGTTGTCCGCTTTTTCTTATGCATTCCTCTATGAATTCCCGAGCAGAGGTCGCTGCTGGAATTCCTCTATGAATTCCAATCACTCTGATTATACTCCATTTCAATCTGTTGTTGTTGATGTACCAACTTCGTGCTTGTATTATATTCCTTTTGTTTTGATGCCATAGTTATTTAGTTATACAACATTTTACCTGTCTATTTACTTATTCAAAATTTTCCTAGTTTTGTGGCAAATTCATGGCCACATGATCATAGATAAAGTTTGTGCGTGATGTTAATTTAGTCCGCCAGCCATAACTTGCAGTTGCTTCAATTTGTCAACATCGTCCAGAATCAAAAGAACCTTCTTTCCCAGTAGCCTTTGCTTTATTATCGGAATTCCTTCACTAGCATTGCATATCTTAATATCCAAGTCAACTGTTTTGGAAAGAATCTTCTCTTGGAGTTGTTCTAAGCCATGTTTAGCTGAATTTTCTGTAACATTATGGAGAAAACGTAAACATTCAAATCTATCGGCAATCAACTTATAACTGCCCATTGAAGTGTGCTTTGACCTCCTTTTTTTGCCTTTGCATAAGCATGTGCATTTGCATCGCTGGTATACGCATTTGCTTTTTCTCTGTGAATCTTTGTTGTAGGAACTTTCAAGCTTTTCAAGTCCGATTAATCACATCCTCCCAAGGATATCACATCATCAAAACAAGCACAAAATAAAGGTTTCTATACCTATTCATCAGAGTAAGAGGTCGAAAATCAGAGTCATGTCCAAAACATCTTTTTTTAGGCAAATTGGAAAAGTTTTAGCCTGGTTAGTCGATTAACCATTTGCTAGTGCAAATGGGTTAATCGATTAACCCTTGCAAAATTTGCAGAATCTGTTGCATTTTCACCACTTCTCATTTTTGGGATCTACATGGTTCTAGCATTGTGTGAAACATACTAGATAGTTCTAGACACTTCAAGACATTTCTAAACACTTCAAGGCATTTGCTCTAGTACATTAATTTGGATTGAGACCACCACGTTGCTTCATTTCCAAGCATGTGAGCCCTTAGATTCAAGTTTGCATTGGAATGGTTACCGAGTCAACTACCTAACTAACTGAATTAACCTCCAACTCAGCGAGTTGAGGCTAACTAACTCCAAGGCTAGTTTCAAGGCTACATCCTAAGCTCACTCCGAACCTAGTAACTCCGAAGCAAAACTCTATATAAGCAAATCATCACCATTTCAAAGGAGGCCATTTAATTCTCCCAAATTCTCACATTTGATCACTCTCAATTCTCTCACATTCTCTCTGAATTTTCTGCAACTTCTACTCGTAATGTTCTTCACTTTCATCCAAAACCTCATTAGAGCTCAAAACCTCCATTAAAGAGTAGCAACTTCTTTATCGAAAGTGCTTTCTCTTGAGCTTAGCCATCATCATCTTGCAAATTCTTATTGCTTTTCTAGAGTTATTTTGCATTTGGATCCATCTCAAGTGATTACTTCAAGCGTATTCGGTGTAATTTTAATTTTAGAGTTTTCGTCAGAATTTGCTCAGTTTTGCTACGGTTCGATTGTGAATTATGCTTTCTCTGGATTTCTTTGAGTAGCTTCATCACATTTCTTTTGCAACAACATCCAAGGTAAATCTCAGCCTTGTAGGTTGGTTAATTCTCACTCTTTTCACTGTTTTGATTGTTGCCGTATCATTTGCGATGTAGTTTCGACGTTTTTTCTCATTTGCGAATTGATTATGCCATGATTTAATCTTCATTCTTGATGTGCTAATTGATTCCATAAGTGATTATTCTTGATGTGCAGCGCTGATCCGTGAGACCCCCGAAGGGAAGAAGCCGATATACTTCACGAGCAAGGCCCTCCAAGGTCCCGAGCTCAGATACCAGCAAAACGAAAAGGTCGCTCTGGCCCTCATCAACGCGGCCAGGAGGTTACACATTACTTTCTGGCCCACACGATCATGGTCAGAACCGACCAGTCCGTCAAACAGCTACTTGGACGAACGAACATGTCAGGCATAATGCTCATATGGTCGTTCGAACACTCAAAATTCGACGTCCAATACGAGAGTAGAAAAGCCCTCAAGGCACAAGTCTTGGTCGACTTCGTCGCAGAGATGACTTCCACAGAGTCCCCGACCCCAGGGCGCACAATTGGACCATCTTCATCGACAACGCCTCTAGCTCGACGGGAAATGGGGCGGGCATCATCTTAGAAAACAAAGAGGGCATCCTGATAGAAATCTCTCTCGCCTTGACATTCCCAACATCGAACAACCAAGTCGAGTACGAGGCATTCCTCGCAGAACTCCGCCTAGCCGAAGACTTTGGCGCGAAGGAGGTAAAGATCTTTACCGACTCCCAGCTTGTGGCCTCCCAGGTACGAGGAGAGTACCAAGCCAAGAACTACAACCTCGCCGAGTACCTCGCCTTGGTAAAAGAAAAAATGAAAAGCTTCGATTCCGCAGAGGTACGACACATTCCACGCGAACACAACACTAGAACAGACATCCTGTCGAAACTAGTGAGCGCGAAGAGAAAGGGAGGAAACAAATTCGTAATCTAGGAGGTTCTCTCTCGCCCCAACATCGAGAAGGACACAACGACTATCGAGGTCAACGCTATCGGTGACAATAACTACTATATACACCTACCTCAGCATGGGGTGACTGCCCGACGATGCCAAAGAGGCGGGCGTGGTCAGACGTCGAGCCTGCTCATACGTCTTGATCGAGGACAAATTGTATCGGCAGAGATTCTCCATTCCCCTCCTCAAATGCGTCGACGAATCCAAGGTACCAAGCATACTTCAAGAGATCCACGAAGGAATCAACGCCCAACACCTCGGCGGAAGATCACTTTCCCGTAAGGCTATACGAGCAGGATATTATTGACCCACCATGCAGCAAGGCACCAAAGAGCACATCAAGAAGTGTGACAAATTCCAACGGCACAGGGACATGCACCTGGCCCTGCCAAACGAGCTCAAAACACTCTCGTCCCCGTGGCCATTTGCCTGGTGGGGGACGGATATCCTCGGGCCCTTTGCCATCGGCGTCGACTACTTCACTAAGTGGATAGAGGCCGAAGCCTTAGCCAAAATCACGACCCAAAACATACTCCGTTTCTACAAAAGGAATATACTTGTCCGGTTCGGCATACCCCAAGCCATCGTCACCGGAAACGGGACTCAATTCACCAACAAGAATTGCAGGACTTCGTTACCAGGTTGGGCACGAAACAACACTTCATCTTGGTCGAACACCCGCAGACGAACGGGCAGGGCGAAGCAGTGAATAGAGTGATTATGTGCGGCCTGAAACGAAGGTTGGAAGACGCCAAGAAGAGGTGGGTCGAGGAGCTACACAGCGTACTCTGGGCCTAGAGGACTACCCCGCATTTGACAATCGGGGAGACCGCATTCCGACTAACCTACGGAACTGAGGCAGTAATTCTGGTGGAAATAAGAGAACCCTCCAGGAGAACCGAGTCTCCCCTCTACGAGGAGGCAAACGACGAGGCCTTAAGAGAGGAACTCGACCTAGTCGAGGAAATCAGGTTGGGGGCATCCCTACGAGAATCCTCACTGAAACAAAGGATAACTTTGCGGCATGACAGCAAAGTCATCAAGCGCGAGTTCCAGGTGGGCAGCCTGGTCCTACGAAGGAATCAAAAGGACTCGCGCGAGGGAAAACTCGCCGCGAACTGGGAAGGCCCCTACCGTGTCCGAGACAAAACGGGCCATGGGGTCTATTACCTCGAAAACCTGCACGGAAAAGAACTTTCTCGACCATGGAACACAGAAAAACTCAAGCAATACTACAGTTAGACATTGCACGCGACCCACTAGCTTCGCGACCACAAGGGGTGCGACATGGTACAGGCGCGACTCCCAAATTTAAAACAAAAAGACAAGAGTCTACTCTTTGTGTGTGCGAGCATACTTTTGATCTGACGGAGTCCCCTCAATCGAGCTCCACCATTGTCGTACCTGTAACAGCCCAAATTTCATTAAATAATTAATTGTAGTAATTAATTTATTTAGTGGGATTTTATTAATGTTGGAAATTAATTTTTATTAATTGGGATTAATAGAGAATTGAGAAGGAAATTGGAAGGAAGGAAAATAAAGGAATTATATAAGAGAGAAAGAAAAGAAAAGAAAGATAGAAAACATTTGGAAAGAAAGAGGAAAGAAGAAGAAAGGAGAGAAAGAGAGGAGAAGAAGAGGAAAAGTGGAAATCATCAAGAACCAACATCAAAGCTCCGATTAATCGAGGTAAGGGTGAGAAATGTTTCTATTTGATCATTGTATGATGTTATGTATGTTGGGTTGGGGTTTTGGTAGAGTTTTCATCACTTCCCAATTAGGGCAAAAGTTGGAATAATCGGTAGATTGATGATTTAATCGGTTGAAACTGAGCAATAATGTCGTAGAATAGTCGGGTAACATGTGTTGATGCTGTTTGTACTGATTTTGTTGTGTGAGAAGTTGGATGATGGTGGATGGTGGAGGTGGAACAGAATAGGGTTCTGTTCTGCGCAGGTTCGTTGGCTCTCGCCAGGCGAAGCCTAGCGAATGTTGGCGAATAATTATATTTAAGTCCCAGTGGACTTCGCTGGTGGGTTCGCCAGGCGAAGTTGGATAGCGAAGGTTCGCCCAGCGAAGGTGCTGGCGAATGGTGGCGAATGAAGTCAGTAGCTACTGACTTGGGCTCGCTGGGAAGTCTCGCCAGGCGAAGCCTAGCGAGTGTTCGCTGAGAGAGTTCGCCAGGCGAAGGCCAGGCGAAGGTTCGCTGCGAGGGTTCTCCAGGCGAATGAAGGCGAATGTGACAACATTTTTCTTTTGCTGTGTTGTTCATGTGGAGATGGTTTGGTTGCTTCACATAGGTTAATACCTCTATGATATGATATAGATATGATCTATTGTGATGATGTGTGCTGTGGGTAGCCTACGGGCGTGAATCCTAGAATTATGATTCAAAGGTTAATTGCATCAAGTATAAATACATGTGAACATAATAGGTGATTATGTGTGTATTATTTAATGAATTTGCGAATGCTCGATGTGTATACAATTATGTAATGAGTATGCATGAGAACATTTTGAATATGTGGGCATAACTTATAATTGTATGATTGGTATTGCGATGTGAATACCTTGATTGTTGTGATAATTAGAGATACATGGGAATACAATGAGGAATGTATGTGTATCGTCTAATGAATTGTGAGTGCATATATGTATGCGATTGTTGTGTGAATGCATGGGAACATATGTGATATGTGTGCATTGTTGTTGAATATGATGATATGTGAAATGAATACATTGATAAATGTTGATATATGTTGTATGTGCAATCATGATGAAATTCTCGAAGGGGTGAATTATTCGAATGCATGGGATTAAGACGCGGGAACGGTCTTAAGTGCATTTATTGTGATTGGTTGATTGTACATGCATCATTCGGTCAAGAGGCAATGTCTGTTAGTTTCGTGGAAACTAGTGGCTTGTCCCAAACCTAGAAGGGTGGGTTTGAAGCCTAGGGGACGGGCTTGGTTGTTATCGGTCTAGAAGGGTGGACCCGGTTTAAAGTAAAAACCGAAAAACGATAACAAGTTATCGGTCTAGAAGGGTGGACCCGGTTTAGAGTGAAAACCGAAAAAAGATAACTAATGTCGGTACCGCATTGCATGAGTTGCATTGGATATGTTGAGTCGCATTGCATATTATTGTTGTTGTATAAATGTGCTTGTGGATGATTGTGGAACTGAGCATGAAGGGATGTGCTTGTGAATGTTCATAATGTTGATATATGTGAATACGATATAATTATGATTATGAGGATGAAGTGTGGTGAGAAATGTGAATATGTGTTATATGACTACCTACATATATAATCTCATGCTTTGATTATTATGGTTATATTTCTCACCCTTCTGCTGTTTTATAATGCTCTATGAGGCATTGCAGATTAGGATGCTGGAGTCCTTTTGTGAAGTTAGTCTTCATTCTTTTGAGTCTGCTGCTCTGATATGTAACACCGGGTAGTTAGACTAGTATAGTCATTCTTTTGTGATACATTGCGATGTATCAGCTGATGTGGTTTTGTAATCTAACTGATATGATGTATTAATCTGGATGACTTATGTGCATTTGAATTAATATTTTGGAACCGATAGAATGATGTTATCTTCCGCTTAAATTAAATGTTGAAATGTGATTTTTAAAACTACGAAAATGTTACATATTTTATGGAGCAAAATGTTAAAGTGTTTTATTGGTCAAGTTGTGACATTCTTCTTTTATACCTTACTCTAAAACTCTTACTCTGATGAATCTGTATATGCTTAAGTGTTTTATATGCATTTATTTGGGGTATAGAAGGGGGTGTTACAATAGTGGTATCAGAGCAGGTCGGTCCGTCCGGCCAAGTTGTTAGAGTGTTTTTCCTGTGTGTTATTGATATGAGTGTGTTGCATTATCAATATTGGTTGTTCTTACGTGGTTCTGTGGTTGGAATCGAGTAAGATGGTTGCAGGAAGGAACGACGAAGCGATTGCGGAGGCATTGACGAGATTGGCGGGGGCAATTGGGCAGAATCCTCCGACCAATGTGAATGTGAGGAATCATGCTGATGATGGATTCCGTGCTTTGGGGAAATTCCAAAAGAATAACCCTCCGGTCTTCAAGGGAACTCATGAACCGGACAAGGCACAAATTTGGTTGAAAGCTGTGGAAAAGATTTTTCGAGTTATGAATTGCTCGGATGCACAGAAGGTGCAGTTTGGGACTCATATGCTCGAAGAAGAAGCTGAAGATTGGTGGGGTAATACTCGCCAAAGAATTGAGGAAGATGATATTGTGATTACGTGGGATTTGTTTAGAGAAACCTTTCTGGAGAAGTATTTTCCAGAGGATGTGCGGGGGAAGAAAGAGATCGAATTTCTTGAGTTAAAGCAAGGTAATTCGACGGTTGCTGAGTATGCGGCGAAGTTTGAGGAGTTGATCAAATTTTATCCTCACTATAATACTGGTAATGCTGAGAGGTCTAAGTGCCTCAAGTTTGTGAATGGTTTGAGACCCGAGATTAGACAAGCTATTGGATATCAGGAAATCAGGCGGTTTTCTGAGTTGGTTAACAAGAGCAGAATTTATGACGAAGACAGTAGGGCTAGGTCCAGCCACTACAAGAGTCTAAGTGACAAGAAAGGAAAGGGACAATTCAGAGGAAAACCTTACGTAACTCCTGCAGACAAAGGGAAGCAGAGAATGGGTTATGGCAAGAGGCCAAGTGGGGGAGTTTCTACTCCGGTGAGATGTTATAGGTGCGGTGAAGAGGGACATCGTGCTCCCGAATGCAAAAGTGTTGAGAAGACGTGCTTTAAGTGTGGCAAGCCAGGCCACAAGGCTCTTGAGTGCAGAAGCGGTGCGGGCGTAACTTGCTATAACTGTGGTGAGCGAGGGCACATCTGTAATACCCAAATTTTTACCCCTAAGATCCCACATTGCATTTTCATTTTTGCATACACAAACAAGACCATACTTTTTGGTTCTCTCAGCGCACTTGTGTTTTCTACTTGCTTTATGTTTACTAACCTCTAACCAAAATACCAAAAATATTTTTTAATTTGTTTGTTTCTTCTTCTTCTCTGTGTGTTTAGGGTTTTGCAAGGAGATTAATGGCAAAGATATTCATTCAAGTTTAAATCAGATGGAAGTTTGACCTCATCTTGGTCAAACCATCAAGAGTCTGCTTCAATTATGAGTTACCAGTGGTAGTGGACTATTTTCTCAGGAAATGTGTTTGTTCAAGGTTGTTTTGTCCTGTATCTAAATTCATCAAGCTTTCAAGCAGTGTTCTATGAGAAGTTTGAACCAGTTTTAATCAAAGATTCAGAGATCCAATAATTTTGACGGGCTTGTAGTTTGAGTATTGGCTATAGAGGCACAATTGAATGAGGAAGCCTTTGCAATTTTCAAGAAATTCAAAAACGAATGTTCAGGCAGTCAATGTATTGATAAAGTTGTCGGGTTTGCTTTCAGAGTTGAAGAAGATGTTGTTTGGAGTCAGGGTGGCTTCACTCTCAAGCTTAATTCAAAATTGATCAAAGACAAATTTTGGTTCAAGAATTAAATTGAGGGGCTGTTCAGCACTGCCAAGTTGATTGGCTGTGACATTGAAGATCTGAAGTTGACTTTATCAACTCGCAAATGAAAGTTGAAACTCCAGCTGATGCTTTTCTCCATGAAAAAACTAACAATAACTCATCTGCGTCTGTGGTCACGACTAAAAAGAATGAGACACCCACAGAGAATATCCCTTCTACTTGTGAAGTCTTAAAAATTCAAAATATGCAAAATCGAATAGTTGCTATTGGTGATGACAACCAAAGTTCTTTGCAATCACAAACTAGTAAGCAGGATTTGGAGTCTTATGTGAAGAACAAAAATTCTGATCTTGGCACTCAAACTTTAGATGTCAGTGCGGTTGAGGCTGAAGCAAATTAGTCTGATAATCCACTTTGTTTAATCCATAGGGAGGACACTTTGGAAGGTGAGAGTGTAGTTGATGGCTTGGCGACTGGGATAAGTACTTCAGAGAAATCCTTGAACACTGTATCTAATGATATTTCTAACCTTCAGAAAACAGAAAGAGAAAGTGAAGATGCATGTTTTAGAAATTTATCTCAAGGAAATGCAAATAAAGATGCTTTTTTGATTAAAGGTCCTTTGACAGATTATCAATCTGCATCAAGTACAAGTGACACACCAAAGATTGCCATAGAAGATGATTCTAGTTCTGAGGGGCATAAAGTTGAGGTTAGTAATTCTGATTGTGGAACTTGCCCTAATTATCAGCTGAATATGGATACGATTGAGAAGACACTTGGCGAGAGCAATGTTTCCAAGGAAAAGGAGTTGTTCAACATTGGTAACCAGATGGATACAGATGATTTGTTAAGTAAGGCAGAAGCATCTATGCTTGCTGTGGTGGATAGCAAGACTTTTGTAGTTAGCGAAGGAAATAGTGATAACAGAGCAAGCGTTTTCAGTTTCAATCCAGTGGTTTCTACTAAGTCTTGTATTTTGGGCGAGACTACTCAAGTATGTGAAAATAACAAATCTAACAAGCAGGGTGAGCATAAATTTTTTTTGTCAAGCTATTTCTGTCAGTGACCAAGGGACTGAAAAGGCTCCATTAGATTCAAGCACAATTCATCATGATGTTGATCCATCCCATCTGGCTAACGGGGGAGTTTGTTCATCATCTCTTGGTGCATGCAACAGTAGCCTCTGATGTCATGCCCATCAATAGTTCAGATCACCATGAGCTTAAAAGGATGAAGCATGTTGACGTTGCTTCTGTTGATGAAAAGGAAGACTTTGAAGCCCAAATAGTTGAGGAAGCAGACATTTCTCTTCCTGTTGGATTTTCTAAATTGGAAGTTGATCTTTGTCCTGTTGCTGGTATCAAAAATAAAAAATCCGACAGTACTGGACACATACTATGTGAGACAGACAACATCTGTCAGCATAATTTGGAAATTAGTGCTACTGAAAGTATTGGTGAACCTCAAGAAATACTAAGTGGTATGGTTGATCACGAGTGCACAAAAGAGGCTACTGTTGTTGCTGTTCTATGTGAATCAAATGAGAAACAAGGTGATGAGGTTACTGTTTCTTTTATTAAGGATGGTAAGGTGGCAATACAAGAGCATCATGACAAGCCATACTCGAAATTATCAGGTTCCATATCGTCTTCTGTTTCAGATCCTCACAATGAGTTGCATGAGACTGGAGGTTGTCCTGCCAATCCTTCATATAATAAGTGTGGACTATCTGCCACATTTGGTAGCCCTCTTGAAACTGAAAAGGGTGTGAATATTAAGCCTACTGGTAATATGAACACACCAGTTTTTGAGTTCGTAAATAAGGATGCAAGAAACACATCATCTTCTGATCATGATCACAAGGGAAATGATGTATCTACAGATGGGAAAAGCGTAGCTCTTGATGTAGATCTAGTGGCAAATTCGTCCAAAAAAAGATGTTACAGATATGACCCCAATAGGAGAAAAAGCTGGTGGGAGGGGTTCGTTTCCTGTTATTGCAGCCGACAAAGAATCAGTGGTTGTAGCAGAATCTCCGCTGGCTTCTGAATTAGGTACCCCCAAATCGAATGTAGCTAGATTTGTACCTCATGGAAGTCCACAAATACCTGATGAAGATATTACTTACTGGAAGCAGAAGGTAAATCTTGAATCAAGCACTCAGATGGCAACTCCAGTTCCTAAATATATAGATGGCGGTGAAACCATTGTTAATGGATATGGGTTGATTGGCTGGGAAAGAGATGTCAGATCTAATGTTCAAGGCAGTGCTGGTACTAATACAGAAAAATTACCACCACCAAAGGGAGATCATAAAATGGTACCTCTCTGTCAACGTCTTATAGCTGCTTTAATATCAGAGGAAGATCAAAGTGGCGGAAATGAAGATTTCAAATTTGACACATTTGATACTGAATCCGAGCCTGATGGAGAATTAGAATTGAATGGATTGAATCAACGCTCATTAACCAAAATTCAGTATTGCTTGTCATTCTGCTTATAATGGTTATGGGATTACTGGGAGACCAGACACTACAGAATTTTAGTTGGATGTGCCATGCTGTTGGGTCATATAAAAATGAGAGCTGCTGCTTTTTCAGCTGATGGTTCTGTGCTTGCAATTGCAGCAGACACTGCTATTACATTGTGGGATCCTGTCAAGAATGAGCTCATTGCTGTTGTAGGAGAGACTCCATCGCCAATCGGGAGGCTCAGTTTTGTTGAAAAGTCCGAGTATTTTCTTTCTGTTTCTCATGGTTCCACACCACAGCTATCTGTTTGGAGTATGTCAGAGTTAACTGCTTCTTGGTCTTATGGGCTTCACATAGAAGCTGTTTCCTGTGCATTAGATTTATCATTTTTTGCAATCCTTGGTCTCCTTCCCAAATCAAATGAAAGTTTGTTTAAAGGTGATGGAATAATCATAGTGTTCAACGCAACAGATCCTATTCCTGTGGCTTCTTGGTCTGTAACGAAGGCCAAGGGAGGGAGTGTTGCTTTTCTTAAAGGAAATCCATCTGAACTAGCAGATGGAAAATCATCAGAAACACTGCTTACGTATTTAAATGGAGATCGCGAATATGTCCTCTTTGATCCATTTGACAAGGAAGCACACGGGCTTAATATGACTAAGAATGATGATTTTGTTGGGCTTGAAGAAAATGGACAATTTGGATATACATCAATTTATGGAGAATTACCCAAGTTTGATTTAAAAAGGAACAAAACTTCATCGGTTTCCTCCGCTGCATCAAATAGGCCTTGGGAAACCATATTTAGCGGGTCATCACATATGTTGCCACCCCTCTCCAAGTTGTGCTCTGAATTTTTGGAGTCTCTACTGGAGAAAAGGACTTCAATTGTAGAATGACATAACTACATAGGATATTTGTTTCATTGGTACCACTTACACTTAATTCAACACAGCTGCATTGACATTTGTTAAATGGACATTGGAGCGATACCACCAATTCGAAGAACAGGCAAGAGCTATTTCAGCGAGCCTTTATTCAAGGATATGTTTCTTATTGCTGCTTCCCAGCATAGTATTGTTCGGCAATCAGATGGATTGGAGGTTGATTCCTCAAAACCTTTCCTGTCTCTGGAGGCAACATCAGCTTCCATGGGTTCACAGCAGAGCCCATCACAATTTTATCAGAATATGGATAATCTGGATTTCATTTCATCAGATATGTTTCCTGCTTTAAATAATTCATCTGAACAAACCAGTGGCAAGGAAGATTTCTGGTCAAACAGGCTAAAGTTGATGCAAACGAAATTGAATCTAAACCGTAATTAAGCCATGAGAGCCAATCCACGTCACGTACTTGAAAACAGAGCGAAAACGGCTCGAAATTGAGGTTGAGCTGAAGAAACAATTCATCACTTATCCAAGCCATATTGCAAGCCATGTGAATATAATCTCAGTCATGTTACACTCCAAGCTGACCCCACAAGCTTTCCACGTCACTTAAGTGAGCTAAAAGAAGAAAAAGTCCAAAACGACATGAAAAAGTTTCAGTAACAGTTCACGCACAACCCACATCAAATAACCAAAACGCAAAAAAATCTCACAAACGGCAAATCATTTTCACTCATTCTCATCTATAAATAGAACACCCACCTCACTCTATTTTTCAAGCTTTTCAAGCCAATTAATCCCTGCAGAATTTTCATCATAACTCCTCAAATTTCCTTCAAATTTCACTTTCAAAAATCACCTTCAACCGTTCTTCAAATTTCATCAGATTCAACTCTCTTTTCATTCACAACCTTTCCACCTAAAAACTCATCATACTTCAATTTCTTCAACACAACAATCAGAATTTCGCAGTCCAGAAGAAGAAGAAAGAAGAAGAGAGTTTCGATTTCATCATTCACCTGAGTTTGAAGGTAGATTGAGCTTCACCGTCATTTTCGATCCGTTACCTTTTGTTGTGATTCTTTGAATTGTTGGTACCATTGTGAAGAGCTCTTGATTTCGATTGCAACCGCGTATTTTTCGCGTCCCGCCGTTGTGATTTAAGCAAGCATCCATGGCCGTGAATGTTTTCGCGTGTGAGAGCTAGAAGAAGAAGATGATTATGTTTCGTTTTCTCTTTCTTCTTTTCATTTGTATCTTTCTTTTCATTTATTTTATTTTATTTTTCTTTTTATTTCTCTTCAGAATTTAACCGTGTGGACTTTTCCACATTTTCTTTTTATTATTAAATTTGTATTTTAATTTCATTTTTGAAAAAGCTCTTAAAAAAAAATTATTTGAAAATATTTTGATTAAGTGTTGGTTGTTTTGGATCTTGAATTTTGATAGGATTTCATCAATATCAATGGACTTTGGGTGTTGATTTTTATCCACCAAGAGAGGTGATTGATATTGATGATAATTTAATCGATTTAAGATTCAAATTGTGATTTCTTTTCATTTTTTATTTTCTTTCTTCTTCTTTTTATTTTTGATCGATGAAATCTATGGATCATAGATTGTTGATTATCAAGGTTGTTTAATCTTCATTATTTCAAATCTATGGATGAATAATCATTGAGATAATTCTCCGTACTTTGGAATAGTGATAGATTACCTTTGATTAATTGATTAAAAATCTTGATTATGATGAGATCACTACCTCTTTTCTTTTTGTGTGGCATGTTTTAGGAGAGTGATTTACATATCACTTCTCTAACATGCATTAACACTAACATTTTATTGACCGGCCTCAGATAGTCGTGGTTTCTACATAAACCCGATTACGATTGCTTAACATAGCGCTAAAGTGTCCCTTAATCGGAAAATGATCATTCGTGGCTCAAACTTACGTTTAAAAGTCCAAGTATGTTTAGTTGCTTGTCTTAACTCTAATACCTATGAA
Source organism: Lathyrus sativus (assembly GCA_963859935.3). Lineage (NCBI taxonomy): Eukaryota > Viridiplantae > Streptophyta > Magnoliopsida > Fabales > Fabaceae > Lathyrus > Lathyrus sativus. The sequence continues at coordinate 248,691,136 of OZ012735.1, forward strand.
AATCATTGTTAGGAGGCTTTGATTTTATCAATCCTCTAATGAATTTTCATTAATCTTGGTCTAAGTGCAAGAATTAATCATCATTGATCATATGTTCTAACCACTAACCACTAATTCACTAACAATATCCTTGTTTAATTTTGTTTATATTCTCTTCTTACTCCTTATTTCTTACTTTTATGCTTCCATTTTATCATTTCATATCATATCTTTGTTTATGTTTATGTCATTTCTCTTTTGTCCACTTGGACCATACTTTGTTCAAAACACTAATAAAGGATAAAACATCTAAAAAATTTGGTGCTATTAACTTTGTGGTTATGCTCTTGGACTACTCTTAGACCTTGGACTTTATGGACCTTTGGACTTAGAATTAGGGCTTTCATTCCTATGCTTGGAGTATTGTGGATCTTAGCCTTTATTTGGCTCGCTTATTAGCTTATGCTTTAAATCGGATGGAATTCTTTTTTGCTTGCTATGGAGTGTGCTACAAGTCGGTTAGATCTTTCTTATCTCTAGCTCTTATTTTGGTTTTTAGGATAGTCACTTCATCTCCTCCCCTTCTTAAATTTTCAAAACTTTCTCCCTCTTTCAAAACCTTCTTGGTTTCAAACTTCAAAACCGCTTTCGCAATAAAACCTTGACTTTCGTCAAGTGATTTTTAAACTTTGTTTTTTTAATAAAAGTCAATCAATGTTAATCATGCTTTGACCAATTTCAAAAGACATAAAAAATACAAAAACTCATCAACTCTTTTTGTGCCTTTATGCACTTTTTCACTTTAAAACTTTTCATAAAGTTTAGACATGATTCATTTCTATAGTTGAGATGTAAATCTCCTATTCCCCATATTATTAAGACTTTGACATTTTCCATGTTGATGTTGAGTGATAGTCTTGTTGATAATCCAAGCAAATCCTCCATTTTTATGTGACGCAGATGTCGTCTTAATACTCGTGGGTGGATAGTCGCAGTTTTCTCCTTGAAATGACGACTTGTCTTTACATCTAAAATCAATCAAAACCAACAAATTTTTGTCATTTGTACCACGAACTACGGGGTTTTGATTCCATATTGCACTTTATGAGTACGTAGGCATGAGACGATAAGTCTCTCCAAACACAAAAATATAAAAAATAATTCTCTTCTCATCTCCCCAATCTCTTTTCAAACAAACCATTTTCAAACCAAAAAGCGTAAATATTTCAAAGGGCTCCTATAGAGTACTATAGACGTTTTGGGTGCTAACACCTTCCCATTGCGTAACCAACCCCCTTACCCCGATCTCTGTCTCGTGCTCTTATTTTAGAACTCTTTGGTTTTGTTCGCTCTTTTTCCTTTCCTTTATCTGGATAAAATAAAAGTGCGGTGGCGACTCTTGTTTTTTGAGTTAAGCTAATCAATAGCTTACGCTCACGATTTTTACCGCTACAGAAAAGTGGCGACTCTGCTGGGGACTCCAACGGTTCCTAGTGGGTTTCGCCTACTTTGATTTATTTATCGCTTTCTGTTTGACTTGTTTGTTATTGATTGTTCTGTTTTGGTGCCTGGTAATTTGTGTGGTGAGATAAGTCCTAACCCGGACTTGAGTGCACTTATGATAGGAGGGTGGTATAGTCTTGTTGGCTTACATGGAGTAGTCCTTACTAAGCTGACTTGAGATCCCCCGCTCGGTGGAGGCCCCTTTGGAAATTACTGATGTCTTACGAGTAGTCGTAATTGATATTACTTTTTTCCGACTGGGAGCCTGAGAAGCTGAGGACCTTAGAACCCTTTAACCCATCTTGGCCTTATTAGGACGTGGTGCGGTGGTTGTTCAGGTGTAGACTTGAATTAGTCGTTACGCGATACCACACTCAGATGAGTTTCTCTTGAGAATATTGTTGGCCGACGAGTAGTCGTTTAAGCCGATAATATCCAAAAGATGGAATTATGATTCTGGGAACTTTTTAGAACCTTGTTTTACAGGTGATGATATAACCATAGTACATACCATTGTGGGATGGTTGGTTCTTACCTTTGGCTCCATGCTCGTGCCGAACCTTTGAACCTGTGTGCTTTGTATGTCTTGTTTGTGGGTGTTGCATCTTGCACTCATGCATTCATGAGCATTGTGTTTCAGCTGGTTTTTAAGGATCTCAGAGATTTTCTTTTACAAACATCGCAGATATTGTTGATTATGGACATTGGAAGGAGAAACACTCAGAAGTACAGTTTTCGGGCTCCTGATCTTACAAAGTTGAGAAAGCTAGTGTCCTTGGTAGATGATCGTTCAGGCTTCTTATCTCGTTATGGGAGAATTTTATTTGTTCTTTCTACCAATATTGAAGACGGAATTCTGAATACCCTTATGCAGTTCTATGATCCTATTTACCGATGCTTCACTTTTCCCGATTATCAGCTCATGCCGACCTTGGAAGAATATGCTTATTTGTTGGGTGTACCGGTTTCTGATAAAGTTCCGTATACTGGTTTGGAGGAAGCTCTTAAGCCTCAAGATATTGCTGTAGCTACCCATTTGACGAAGTCGGATATTGATGCAAATCTAAAGACTAAGGGAGGCCTCAAGGGTTTAACTGCTAAGTTCTTGATTGAGAAGGCTACTTTATTTGCTGACATTGGTCGCACATTGGCGTTTGAGGCTATATTTGCTTTACTCATCTATGGACTAGTCTTGTTTCCTAATATTGATAATTTTGTGGACGTTAATGCTATTAGGATTTTCTTGATTGGGAACCCTGTTCCAACTTTGCTTGGTGATACTTATTTCTCCATCCATAGTAGAACTTCTAAGGGAAACGGTACCATTGTTTGCTGTCTACCTCTGCTGTATAATTGGTTCGTTTCACACTTACCTCAGACATCTGCTTTTAGGAAAAACAAGGATTGCTTAAGGTGGTCTCAAAGGATTATGTCTCTTACGCATGTTGATATCACTTGGTCTTCTTCGGTTTACGATAATGTCCAGATTATTGATAGTTGTGGAGAATTCGCTAACGTTCCTCTTCTTGGAATACAAGACGGAATTAACTACAACCCGAGTCTAGCTCGTCGTCAGCTGGATTATATGCTAAAGGATAGACCTAAGAATATTTTATTAGAGGGTTTATTCTTTCAAGGAGGGGATGATTCTCTTGGTTTGAGAAGAAAAATGGCTCATGCCTGGACTAAGATTCACAGGTTGGGTAGAGGGGAGCTTGGAAGACAAGTTTGCATTGCTTTAGAACCTTACACACTTTGGGTGAAGAAGAGGGCTATGGAGCTTAAGATGCCTTATCCTATTGAGAAACCTCTGACTACTGTGATCTCTACGCCACTCTCTACGCCACTCCCTACGCAACTCCCTGTTTCTTCTGATGATATGAAGACACTTCAAGATGCTTTGGCTAAGATGAAGGAAGAGAAAGAGATGTGGGAAAGTAAGTTTCAAGCTTCTGACAAAGAGAAGATGGAATTGCAAAAACAGATGAAGGAGAAAGACGACTTGATAGAGTTACTTGAGCGGCGCGCTGTGAAGAGGCATGCAGAGGATTTATTTTCCTCTACTACTCCATTATCACATCCTCCTACTTCTGGTGCTTGGAAGGGTATTGTGGATCAGCTTGTGCTAGAGAAGATTACCATGAAGCATAATTATGAGAAAGAGATTAAGAGACTCCGAAGGAAGTATCAGCTTGGATCGTCATCAGATGTTCCTTAGGACCTAGCTTTTTCTTATTTTGATATTATTGTATTTTGTACTTCCAAGTGTAACTCTTTCCAATATTCAATGAAATGAGATGTTTATCAGTATTTCAGAAAAGTGTTATTTTTCTTTATGATGTTTGTAATTGCTTTATATCTTAAAAATCCTTGAAAACCGGTTGAAACACCTGCATTTTGCATTTGCATTCGCATCATCGTGCATTGTGTGTTGCCTTTTCCAAATGTCTTATTTGTTTCTTTTGGCCTTCCTTCAGTCAAGCTGTCGCATCACTACAACACTCGGGCTAACTCTAAGAAAAAGATGGATCAGTTGCAACAAGAGAACCGCGAGCTCCATGAAGAGGTATCAACTCTGAAAGATGGTTTGGAGAGACTGACTGCCGCGATGGAAGCTCTGGTGGCTGCTCAGAATCAGCCACCACTACCTCCTCCTTCTCCTGTCCAAGGAACTGTGATTTCTGAAATCGGATCAACGCCCATTTCTGTGGCCCCGATTAATACTTCTCAATATCAAATGCCTGTTGGTTTCCCTTGGGGCATGCCTAACAATTACGTGCCAGAGGGATATCGACCTCCTGTTCCCGAAGGTTCTAGACTCCCTGCTGTCATGGCTGTACCACCTCCTGTGGTTAATGTTGTTCCTAATGCTGAAGTTCCGGTTGTTCCTACTGTCATACCTGTGCCACCGCCTGTAACTCACGTTATGCCTTATACTGAAGAACAAATTTTCCATACTGCTCCGAGCGAGAGTTTAGATGTTATGGATCGAATAGATGACTTTCAAGATCAGTTTGCTGAAATGCAAAGAGAAATCAGGGCTTTAAGGGGAAAGGAGTTATTTGGAAAGAATGCTCATGAGCTTTGCCTTGTTCCAAATGTGAAGATTCCCGCTAAGTTCAAAGTTCCGGATTTTGAAAAATACAAAGGGAACACTTGTCCGCAAAGTCATTTGATCATGTATGCTAGAAAGATGTCTACCTATACTGACAACCATCAGTTGTTGATCCACTATTTTCAAGATAGTCTTACTGGTGCTGCGCTGAAATGGTATATGGGACTCGATAGTACACAAATCAAGACATTCAACGATCTTTGTGAAGCTTTTGTTCGTCAGTATAAGTATAATCTCGATATGGCGCCAGACCGTGATCAGCTTCGCGCAATGTCTCAAAAAGAGAAAGAAACTTTTAAAGAATATGCGCAAAGATGGCGTGAGATTGCAGCTTAGATAAGCCCTACGCTTGAAGAGAAAGAAATGACCAAGATTTTTCTGAAGACTCTGGGTTCATTTTACTATGAAAGGATGGTTGCGAGCTCTCCTAGTGATTTCACGGAAATGGTTAATATGGGGATGAGATTAGAGGAAGCTGTCCGTGAGGGACGTCTGATAAAAGAAGGAAATTCTGGAAGTACAAAAAAGCCTGGTGTTGGGTTCCCTAAGAAAAAAGAGGGAGAAACTAATGCTATATCTCAGGAAAGGTCTAGAAGACGCAGAGTTGTGAACAACAATGGTAGTCGTCGTCAGCAACAAGTAGCATCTGTTACGCCTATTATCAGTAACACCCCTACCGCTCAAGCTACTGCAAGTTATCAACCACGTTTCCAAGAGAAGACAACTCAACAAGGTCGTACACAGAGGAAAACACAATTTGATCCCATTCCAATGACGTATACTGAGCTATTTCCGGCTTTAATAAAGAATTTGGTTCAACCTTGTGATCCGCCGGCTGTTCCAACTGAAATTCCATGGTGGTATAAGCCAGATGCTCATTGCGTATTTCATCAAGGTGCCCCGGGACACGATATCGAAAATTGCTATCCTCTGAAGCATGAAGTTGCAAAGCTCGTAAAAAGCGGTATTCTGTCTTTTGAAGATACCAACCCTAATGTGCAATCAAATCCGTTTCCTAAACATGGTAATGCAACTGTCAATATGGTATATGGTTGTCCTGGTACATACCGTATTTTCGATATTCGCTGGATTCGGAGATCGCTTGTTGAAATGCATGCTACTTTGAGTGAGTTCCATGACATTGAGCATGATTATGCCGCCTGTTGTATTTGTTCTGTGAACCCTCGAGGGTGTGTGATTGTAAAAAGGGACTTACAAAAGATGATGCACGAGAATTTGATTCAGGTTACTGCAAACAGAAATGAAGTGGAGAACGAAGTGAATGTCATAGTCCCACGTTTCAATATTCCTGAGCGGGTTGTAATTTCTTACAATAGTCAGAAATCTGCTGTGATGCCTTTGGTTATCCGTTTGCCTGGCCCGACACCGTATGAATCCGATAAAGTTGTTCCCTACAAATACAATGCTACTATGTTGGAGGATGGAAAAGAGGTTTCCATTCCTTCTCTTCCCTCAGTTGTGACTATTACTGATGTCGGACGTGTAACCAGAAGTGGTCGAGTATTTGATAATGTGCCTTCAAAGACAAGTGAAGATACTGGGAGTAAGCAAATTTAGTTGAAGACTTCTGTGGATCTGGTCAATCAAGTGATGTAAATCAGAAGTCAGATAATGATGAGGTATTGAAATTGATCAAGAAGAGTGAATATAATGTGGTGGATCAATTGTTACATACACCGTCAAAAATATCCGTTTTATCCCTGTTAATGAGCTCTGAGGCTCATCGTGAATCGTTGCAGAAAGTATTGGAACAAGCTTATGTAGATTATGATGTGACTGTTAACCAGTTTGATAGCATTGTTGCCAATATCACTGCGTGTAATAATCTGAGTTTTTGTGATGAAGAGTTGACCGAACATGGAAGAAATCATAATTTGGCTCTCCATATTTCCATGAATTGCCAGGAAGACGCTCTATCCAATGTGCTGGTTGATACTGGGTCATCGTTGAATGTGATGCCAAAATCTACTTTGTCCAGATTATCTTATCAAGGTACTCCTATGAGGTTCAGTGGGGCCATTGTGAAAGCCTTTGATGGATCGAGGAAAACCGTGATTGGAGAGGTTGATCTCCCTATCAAGATTGGTCCGTGTTTTTTCCAGATCACTTTTCAAGTCATGGATATTCGTCCTGCTTACAGTTGTCTTCTAGGACGCCCATGGATCCATGAAGCTGGAGCTGTTACTTCGACACTGCATCAAAAGTTAAAATTCGTGCAGAATGGTAAACTTGTCGTTGTTGGTGGAGAACAGGCTATGTTGGTAAGCAGTTTGTCGTCTTTTTCTTATATCGATGCGGAAGAGGATATTGGAACTCCGTTTCAGGCTCTTTCTGTGGTTGATAAAGCTGTTAAGAAGGATGGGGTGTCCATGTCTTCTTTAAAAGATGCACAACATGTAGTGGATAATGGCCAAGCTCATGGATGGGGCCGAATCATTGAAGTTGCTGAGAAAAAAGATAGAGCTGGTTTGGGTTTTACATCTGGTTCAACCCGAAATGAGCTGAAGAGTATTCATGAAGTCTTTCGAAGTGCTGGGTTCATCCATTGCAAAGATCATTCTACAGCTGCAATTCTTGAAGATGACCAAGAGGAAGAAATGCCCAACTTTGTGACACGTGGATTGATATGCCAGAATTGGATCGCTGTTGATGTTCCTACTGTTGTTCATGTTTCAAAGTAATTTGTTTTTGTTTCTTTCAAAAATCCTTTCACTCTGCCCAAGGTGAAAGTGAATTTGTGAGGGCTTTGTTTCAACTTTTATCATCATCAATAAAATGTTCTTCTGTTTATCCATATGTTGTTTTCCTTTTTTGCTTTACTTCTGAAAAATGGTAACATAAAAAACCGAAAAAAATTATAATAATGTTATAATCACTCTTATCTGCATAATATTTTCATTTTTTTTGTTTGTTCATTTTTCTTTTGCTGTGTTGTTCATGTGGAGATGGTTTGGTTGCTTCACATAGGTTAATACCTCTATGATATGATATAGATATGATCTATTGTGATGATGTGTGCTGTGGGTAGCCTACGGGCGTGAATCCTAGAATTATGATTCAAAGGTTAATTGCATCAAGTATAAATACATGTGAACATAATAGGTGATTATGTGTGTATTATTTAATGAATTTGCGAATGCTCGATGTGTATACAATTATGTAATGAGTATGCATGAGAACATTTTGAATATGTGTGCATAACTTATAATTGTATGATTGGTATTGCGATGTGAATACCTTGATTGTTGTGATAATTAGAGATACATGGGAATACAATGAGGAATGTATGTGTATCGTCTAATGAATTGTGAGTGCATATATGTATGCGATTGTTGTGTGAATGCATGGGAACATATGTGATATGTGTGCATTGTTGTTGAATATGATGATATGTGAAATGAATACATTGATAAATGTTGATATATGTTGTATGTGCAATCATGATGAAATTCTCGAAGGGGTGAATTATTCGAATGCATGGGATTAAGACGCGGGAACGGTCTTAAGTGCATTTATTGTGATTGGTTGATTGTACATGCATCATTCAGTCAAGAGGCAATGTCTGTTAGTTTCGTGGAAACTAGTGGCTTGTCCCAAACCTAGAAGGGTGGGTTTGAAGCCTAGGGGACGGGCTTGGTTGTTATCGGTCTAGAAGGGTGGACCCGGTTTAAAGTAAAAACCGAAAAACGATAACAAGTTATCGGTCTAGAAGGGTGGACCCGGTTTAGAGTGAAAACCGAAAAAAGATAACTAATGTCGGTACCGCATTGCATGAGTTGCATTGGATATGTTGAGTCGCATTGCATATTATTGTTGTTGTATAAATGTGCTTGTGGATGATTGTGGAACTGAGCATGAAGGGATGTGCTTGTGAATGTTCATAATGTTGATATATGTGAATACGATATAATTATGATTATGAGGATGAAGTGTGGTGAGAAATGTGAATATGTGTTATATGACTACCTATATATATATATATATATATATATATATATATATATATATATATATATATATATATATATATATATATATATATATATATATATATATAATCTCATGCTTTGATTATTATGGTTATATTTCTCACCCTTCTGCTGTTTTATAATGCTCTATGAGGCATTGCAGATTAGGATGCTGGAGTCCTTTTGTGAAGTTAGTCTTCATTCTTTTGAGTCTGCTGCTCTGATATGTAACACCGGGTAGTTAGACTAGTATAGTCATTCTTTTATGATACATTGCGATGTATCAGCTGATGTGGTTTTGTAATCTAACTGATATGATGTATTAATCTGGATGACTTATGTGCATTTGAATTAATATTTTGGAACCGATAGAATGATGTTATCTTCCGCTTAAATTAAATGTTGAAATGTGATTTCTAAAACTACGAAAATGTTACATATTTTATGGAGCAAAATGTTAAAGTGTTTTATTGGTCAAGTTGTGACATTCTTCTTTTATACCTTACTCTAAAACTCTTACTCTGATGAATTTGTATATGCTTAAGTGTTTTATATGCATTTATTTGGGGTATAGAAGGGGGTGTTACAGTACCAGTAAGGCAGAACGCCCAACTCACGATGGGAAATTCACGCCGCTGGGCAAAGACCTTAACCGAGGTCTTAACTCCGTTATCGATCGAATACCAACTCCGATCACCTGACTAGTTCCCTACACAGTCGATCATAATATATGTCGAGCAAAAATCTCGATAACGAACATACGACACACATCATTTCATGCACATGAAAAACAAGGAAAGTAGAGCACACACAACATAAAAGTAAAATATTACATTTCCAAAATGCGGGCAGAACCCATTGTTCAAATATTACAAACTATGGCACACAGGCCAGAAACAACTACATCAAAATATGACGCGCAAACCAGAAAATAGAAATACGTCAAAAAACACTAAACAACTTTATTCTCCTCGAGTTGGTCGCCCACCACAGCTTGACCGTCATCTTCCTCTTCGGCTTCTGGAGTGACCACGCGACCCTGGACCACCTGATGATAAGGGTTTGTCCCCTCAGTGACGAACTGGACTTCCGGGTTCACAATCCAGAACTGCTCTGCAGCACAGTTAAAGCCCACCTCGAGATCCCCTAGACAGTCTTGTTCAAGCTCCCGTATCTTTGACACCAAGTCGGCCCGAGACACCATAAGCTTTTCCTCGGCAGTCTCATCCTCTGCAGGTCGAGCAGCCGCCTCCAACTCGGTGATCCTCGCCAAGAGCTTCGTCCTCTCCTCGCCAGCAGCCTTCACCTGCTTCTCCACTTCGCTGTGGAGCTTGATCTGGGCAACATTTCTTTCCTTGGCCTGGTCGAGGTCAGCCACCAGTTTGTTCCTCTCAGCCTCGACGGTCACGAGGTCATTCTGCAGCTTGGTTAGGTCAGTCGATGGGCAGGTCTCGTTGTTAAGGACCAAAGCCATTTCGAAGACCCGCATCACCGCGTCCATATCCTTCGATAAGACTTTCTTCCTCACCTTCCAGTTGACGCCCAAGATGGCATTGGACTCAACAGCGCTCACGACTGGGGAATTGACCCCACAGAAGAAATCGGGTTGCAGATAGCATGGCAGGAGCACAAACTTCTCCTCGAAATTACTCTCGGTGAGGTCGACGGTCTCGGGCTCACTAACCCGTTGCCTTTTTGGCGTCCCCTGCGAAGATGGAGACTGGCTGCCTTTGGGGGAAAAGGATGAACCTCCGGACATATGGTCGGGATCGGGCATTTGCTGTTCTTGGACGACTCGCCCCTTGCCGGCCTTCTTTCCACCCTTGCTGGTCGTCAGCTTCTTTACGCGTTCTTGCATGCTCGACATCTCTCCTGTAAAATAAATAAAAAACAAGTTAACAATCAGCAAACCAACAACATAAATATAGAGAGAGCCCGAGCGAGGGGCGGATCTGCTACCTAAAAACCGTAAGGCTTCCTCGTCGAACGCACACTCGAGGAGGACCTTCGTGTTTATTAACCGCGACTCTTGAAGAACTTCCCCGCGAGCATCGAGGATAAAATTCCCATTCGGGGTCACACATTTCGTAGGAGTGAAACCAAAGACAAATTTGACCAGCTTCTAGTAGGCTGCCCGATCATCAACATCCAACGAGCCTGACCTAACTGTATACTGTCAGTTCCCTTGTCGAAGTGTTCCTCCATCCATTCCAACGGAAACGTCTGCTCTAAGACCTCCTCTGATTGCCTGTTTTTCTCCCGGAACACGTGGTCATACAGTGAGTCCACGCCCGTATGGGTAATGTAACACCCCCTTTCTATACCCCCAAATAATCACATAAACAATTAGCCACATATTAAAAATGTCATCAGAGTATAATTAATAACATGGTATAAAAGAGGTATGTCACATTATACGTGAAATTAAAACATACAACACCTGCTCAACAAAAGATATGCAACAGAGTGGTAACTTTGCAACAGAGGAACTTAGTCCTTACACTCACATCTCAATATTTAGAATAAAAGCGGAAAATCTAAACATTGAATAACATCAAACATATATACATATATGTATCAACCGGTATGATTCAACAACAAAGTCATGTTTACATAAACATCCAACAACCAGATACATATACAAATGTATCACAAAAGAATCATAAACATCCTAGCTACCCGGTGCTACATATCAGAGCCGACCGACCAAAAGAATGAAGACACGCTTCACAAAAAGAACTCCAGCAAACCTACTTTGTAATGCCTCATAGAGCATCATAAAACAGCAGAAGGGTGAGAAATATTATCATAATAACAATGCATATAATTATATATCTCAGCATATAAATACACATATTCTGCATTCTCACCACAACGCATCACAACTCACTCATATACAACACAATGTATATATATATATATATATATATATATATATATATATATATATATATATATATATATATATATATATATATATATATATATATATATATATATATATATATATATATATATATATATATATATATATATATATATATATATATATATATATATATATATATATATATATATATATATATATATATATATATATATATATATATATATATATATATAAATCCAAGAATATTCATCATGCATATTTCCACAGTTCCATCATTCCACATAAACATACACAATTATGTTCATTCACCAATGCATCACTATAAAGATGATAAATGCAAATCATAGAGACCGACTCACGACTCTATGCAAATGCAATACGGTACCGACTCAATCATCACAAGTTCACTCAGGAACTTAGTGGAACCATCGCTCACACCCCACATGGGCACACGATGTTCACCCATTGCTCACACCCCACATGGGCACACAATGTTTATGGATTGCTCACACCCCACACGGGCACACAATCCGATTGCTCACACCCCACATGGGCACACAATCGTTTGTAATCATCGCTCACACCCACATGGGCACACGATGTTACAACGAATTCTCATTAGAATCCCACAACACAAGAATGCACATCATGATGCTTCACATGCAAAATGACTCCAGACATTCTTGAAATGCATACATATTCACAATATATATTCATGCATTCATCTCATTTTATCACACACAATCCATATACATTCACATTCAATTACGCCAAACGGTAATGAATTCTATCACAATTATCATGAATTCACATTCAATTTAAACAATGCATTCATTTGCCAAAAGGCCACATTTCACAATCCATTCCACAATCTAGGATTCACGCCATACGGCTACCCACAACATAACATATAACAACACACAAGCTACACATCGAAGAATCGATATTGGAATGGAAACAAAAATAAAATGTTGTCCTGTCATGCTCGCTACACTGTTCGCTTAGCGAAGACATATCGAACATTCGCTACTGGCTCGCCTAGCGAACATGCTAGCGAAGGCTGTCCTTTGAAGGTGAGAAAATACTTAGAAGGGGGGGTTGAATAAGTATGACAAATAATCAAAGATTTGAACACAGTTATTTTTATCCTGGTTCGTTGAACTCAACTACTCCAGTCCACCCTCTCAAGAGTGATTTTCCTTTCTCAGTCAAGGACTTAATCCACTATTTAATCAAACATATTACAATAGTAACACCTAAGAACAACTGTTCTTAGTCTTCTCAAGGGCTACTGATCCCAATTGGATCCTCTTAAGGAAACCTTTTACAATCAATGTAAAACTATTACAAGAGTAAGAATGCTTCTAAAAAGCTATTATCACAAGTATGATATTTCTCTTAAGTTTAAGAACAATGTTATAGCAAAATAGAATATAAGAGCTTTTGAGATATTTGCTTTTGATAAGTGATTTTTGCAAAAGATTCGTTCCTGAAGAAGATGGAGTGGACTTCTTTATATAGGCACTTAGATCCATGAAGTCTTCTCAACGTTGGAGGCTGTGCTGAAAAAGCCTGGTGCCTTTTGTCTTTACGTTGGAGGTTGTGCTGAAAAAGCCTGGTGCCTTTTGTCTTCACGTTGCAGAACCTTTCCTTAGAATGGAATGCACAGATAAAACCTTTTTGTCTGTGTTCTGTGTCTAGCACAAAAGAGGAAAGAGCTATTGAGATATGCCAAAGGATATATTCAAATCTCCTTCACTAAGTAAGTTCAGCTATCAACATCAGAGTCTGATTCTTCAGAATCTCCAGAGTAGAGATCTTCTGGATCTTTAGAGTCTTGGGATGTTCTTCAGATTATGCTGAATCAGAGTATATGCAGCTTGTGTGCTTGAGCGTGTAGTTCTGTCAGAGCAGAGTCTTCTATATCAGATTCTCAATACTTATGCGGCGCAGTATCTTCAGAGTCTTCTGATGACTAAGCTTCTGAACTCTCAGAGTCTTCTATTCTTTAGAGGCTTCTGCTTCAGAATCTTCAGTAGACAGCACTCAGATTCTTCTGGAGACAGCGTTCAGATCTTCATTTAAGATGCTCTTGAGCCTTTAAAGCCTTTCATAATATCATTGTTCAGATCCAAATTTGCTCTTTAAGAATATTTTCTTTAGTACCTGTAGCAAACAGTCTAGAACAAATTTAGAGTATATAATTCTTGAATACAAAATTCATAAGTGTTATCATCAAAACATAGAGATATTACTAAGAAACAATTTGTGTTCTTACAATCTCCCCCTTTTTGATGATGACAAAACATGAGAAATTTCGTTCAATAAAAAGTATGAATTATAACTCCCCCTGAGATTAATAATCTCCCCCTGAAATGAATACTCTAATAGAAGAAAACACTTCCCTTTTTGATTAAGTATATTTCAGATTCAGAGCCTGATGCAAGAGGTTTGACTTTCAAAATCAAATCTTGATGCCAGATAATTATGACTTCCTTCAGTCAGAGCGCCTGGTTATCATCTTGCTTGAATTATCTTTCAGAGTAAAGGTATCAGAGTTGATTGAATACTCAGATTTGCTTTGGAAGATCAGGTTCTGGTTGGAAAAGTCTCAGGGTAACTTCAATGAATTATGTCAGATATATCAATGTAATCTGAAAGACTTAAATTCAAAGTAAGTTAATAAAATGTCTGAATTTCAGTTTTAGTAATAAAATGTCTGAATTTCAGTTTTAGTAATTGCTTATAGGTTGAACAATCAGATTCTCTTTTTCTCCCCCTTTTTGTCATAATCAAAAAGATTTTTAAAGACATAAAGATACAGAAGAAAAGAAGCATATAGAAGCAAAAACATCAACTTTCATTTAAACAGATCAGAGTTCACAATCAAACAGAGTCACAAAAGAACAGATAGATGTCAAAAAGCATAACAAAACAATAAGAAAACAACAGAAGCAATAACATGTGCAAAAACATCAAATAAAACTAAGTCTGACGTGAGGCAATAAGGGTCAGAAGCTCTGTCATTTTGGCAGTTGACTCTTCTTGCTTAGACATCCAGGTCTTGATCTCATCAGTTGTCTTCTCTTGCTTTACCATCCAATATTTTATTTCCTTGACATCATTCACAAGATCTGTGACCACGGATGAAGAAGAAGCAGATGCAGTAGTAGTAGTGTTCTTGTCAGACTGGTTCTCTTCAGAAGCTTGTTCAAACAATTCAGATGCAGGAGCCTCTGGAGGAGCAGCTTCCAGAAGCAACACAGGAGGAGGAGGAGGAATGTTCATCAGAGTTATCTTGATTAACTCTGCAAACTGAGTCTTTGCAAGCTTAGAACATTTAGCTCTAACTTTTAAAGCAGCTTTATTGAACATCCAGATGAAACGTTTCCAAGAAGCATTTGAAACAGCCGGATCCAAACTTGACAAGCACACTTCCTTAACACGAGCATACTCAGAATCTATCTCCTTCTTGAATATTTCAAACATAGTATTAACACATGATCCTAGATCTGACTGTTCAGAGGGTATAGGATTAGGAGTGTTAACAGGAGTAGGTTCAGATGGTGTAGGTTCAGATGGTTGTTGTTGAGGTGGTGTTGGTTGAGATGTTTGGGTGTCAGACTAAGGGAGTTCAGTTGGTTGAGGAATGGTTTGTGTTTCAGATAGATGGGTTTCAGATGGTTGAGGGATGGTTTGGGTTTCAGATAGATGGGTTTCAGATGGTTGAGGGATGGTTATCTGAGGTGGGGAGTTGGGTGGAGTATGAAACATAGAAATGTTAACGTGTTCCTTCATAGCAATGTCAGAACGAGCTTGTTTGAGAGACTCTGGTTCAAAGTCAGATGATTCAAAATCAGATGATTTACAATCAGAAGATTCTTCTGAGTGAACAGATGTTGAAGAAATGTTAATGGATTGATTCAGGGGTTGGATATCTAGAATATCTTCAGAAAGATTTGAATCTTCTGGTGGAGCTGGTTGTTCAGAGTGTTCATATTGAACAGTCTCTGGTTGGTTTGGTTCTGAGATGATTATATCTGGTTGGAGAATTTCTGGTTGTGGAATTTCTGGTTGTGAAATTTCTAGTTGTGGAATTTCTGGTGAAGTAGGTTGAGGGGGTTCAGATGTAGTATGAGGTTGGGGGTCAGAGGTTGTAGGTACAGAAGATGGTTGTGAATGTACTGGGGGAGATGAAGGTGGTTCAGATGAAAGGTTTGCAGATGGGTGGGGTTTAGAAGTTCTATGTCTAAGGGTTGGAGAGAGTTGAGGTGATGGAAGGGGTGAATGAACAGCAGGGGTAGGATCAGATGTTAATACCTGATGAATAGTGTCTCTTATCTCTTCCAGAGTAGCATCTCTAGAATTGATTTTGACTTTCTTTACTCCTTTCTTCTTCTTCCTTGGAACTTCAGATTCTTTCCTTTTCTTCTGAATAGAGCCTTCTTCAGCTTTTCTCTTACTACGCCTTTCCTTCATCAGATTGGGAAATTCTTCTCCTTGTTTCTGAACAAGGTTAGCAGGTAGAGGAATTCCATTCTTCAGACAATCTGCAATGTAAGCCAGACAATACCTTTTGGTTCATCTGCGCTGAACATTGGAAAATCTGCTACTGGTATCCTTTTGCCATTGACCTCCTCAGAGTTTATCTTCCTTAGTTTACCATTCAGCTCTGAAATGATCTTCATTCTTTTCAGAGTAAGTCCGTTTATCTCAGATCCAATGATGTAGGACAGATCCTCTGTCACTTTTGCATCTGTCAGATGCTTCACCAACTGATTCTCTGTAAGGATGTATGAAATAAGTCTTCCCAGAGGTATCCAAGTTCTAACTTTCCCAGCTTTAGCTCTGACCTCTTCTATAGTCTCTTTGACATGAGTCAGAAGATGACTGAAAATCAGATAGGGCAGATCCACCTTAATATTCTTGCTGATGCAGTACATGAAGTACAAATGCTGTACTCACATAGTCTGGTGAGTTGGATGACTTTCTGTGAAAGATTGTACTCATAAATATCTTCGCCCAGATCCTATAGATAGGTTTCAGATCTTTAACCTTGCTTGTTGGTGTTCCAGATACAGTAATCTCTTCATACACCTTAGCCATATCAATACGTGAAGAGGCTAGGTTTGTAACACCATCAGATTCTTTATAACTAAACAGATGCCTGATCAGTTTCTCAGTGATTATTATCTCCTTCCTAAGGACAGATGAGTGAATGAACTTAGGACCAGCATGAGCGTGAATCCAGAATTCCTTCACAAGAGTTGGGTACACAGGACCCATCAGTCTATCAAAATACTTCTCCCAACCTTGAGCTTTAATGGCAGTTGTTAGGTCAAACCCATTTTCTTCTATTGATTCAAGATCAACGAAACTCTCGCACAGAACCTCAAGATTCACAATTAAAGTAAATAGAGTGCGTACTGGTTTCTTGTACATTATATTTTTGTTGGAGATTTCAGCAGCATTTGATGAAGAAGCCATTGATGAAGATGAAGATTTTGATTTGGGTTTAGGGTTTTGGTAGAGGTTGAAGAGTAAGCAAAAACGCATAAGTGTAGTGAGTGTGAAAATGTTGTGATAGGTGGTATTCATAGAAAACAAAAAAAAGTCAACCATTGGGCACATCAATAGACACATACGCACGTTTACACAACATTTAATAAAAATAATCATTTCAATTTAAAGATATGACAAATGGGGGGAAATCCAAGAAAAATGAGATTTTTAAAGCAGTACCTCACACGTCAATTCAGTAGAGCACTCCATCTTTTCAGATTCTGAGTGACACGTGTTTTCTTTGTATGTGCATCTGATGTCTCTCAAGAAATGAAACGTTTCCAACGTTTAGATCTTCTGAGTTTGTTAGTTCAGAGTTTCACACAAATAAATCAATCAAAGATAAATGAATCAAATAATCAGATGAAATACTTCAGATCTTTAAACATTTTGCATCTGATAAGTTGCCTCTGATAAATATTACTCTGGACAAAAATCTATACAAATATTTTTCAGAATGAACTTAAACCTATCTTCAGCAAGGGGTTTTGTGAAAATATCAGCCCATTGATGATCTGTATCAACAAAAGCAAGATTTATTACACCCTTTTGAACATAGTCTCTGATGAAGTGATGTTTAATTTCTATATGTTTAGCCTTAGAGTGTAAGATTGGATTTTTTGACAAACATATAGCAGAAGTATTATCACAGAAGATAGAAAGATTACTCTCATAGATCTGATAATCTTCTAACTGACTCTTCATCCAGAGCATCTGCGTACAACATCCAGCAGCGGCAATGTATTCTGCCTCTGTAGTTGATAGTGCAATAGTGGGTTGCTTTTTGCTGTACCATGAGATCAGATGGCTTCCAAGAAACTGACAGCTTCCAGAAGTGCTTTTACGTTCAACTCTGTCTCCAACATAATCAGCATCACAGAATCCAACTAATGAAAATTCATCAGATCTTCTGTAACACAGACCCATGTTAGTAGTACCTTTCAGATACCTTAGAATCCTCTTAACAACTGTTAAGTGTGATTCTCTAGGATCTGATTGGAATCTTGCACATAAGCAGACACCAAACAGAATATCAGGTCTAGAAGCAGTAAAGTATAGAAGAGATCCTATCATACCTCTGTAGAGTTTCTGATCTACCTTCTTACTTACCTCTTCCTTACCAAGAGTGCTTGTAGGGTGCATTGGAGTCTTTTCCATCTTACTATCAACCATGTTGAACTTCTTCAAAAGCTCTTTAACATATTTGGTCTGATGTATGTAGGTGCACTCTGGAGTCTGGTTGACTTGGATTCCCAAAAAGAATCTCAATTCTCCCATCATGCTCATCTCAAACTCTGCCTGCATACATTTAGCAAACTCCTTTCCAAGCATAATATTTGTTGATCCAAAAATAATATCATCTACATATATTTGACAAATCAACCGATCTTTCTTAAGAGTTTTACAGAATAAAGTTGTATCCATTTTTCCTCTGATAAAATTTTTCTCTAGAAGGAAATTGCTCAACCTCTCATACCAAGCTCTGGGAGCTTGTTTTAAACCATAAAGAGATTTCTTTAGTTTAAAAACATGATCTGGAAAGTTTTCACTTTCAAAACCAGGAGGTTGGTGGACATATACTTCCTCTTCTATAATACCATTAAGAAAAGCACTTTTAACATCCATCTGATATAGAGTGATGTTATTCTGTGCAGCAAAAGAAATGAGTAAACGTATAGACTCTAACCTGGCAACAAGAGCATAAGTCTCTGTATAGTCAATTCCTTCTTGCTGACTGTAACCTTGAGCAACCAGCCTTGCCTTATTCCTTTCAACTTCTCCCTTTTCATTCAACTTATTCCTGAAGACCCATTTTGTTCCTATAACGTTGAATCCTTTAGGTCTAGGAACAAGATCCCAAACTTCATTTCTGGTGAATTGATTTAGCTCTTCTTGCATGGCAATAATCCATTCATTATCTTTCAGAGCCTCATACACAGATGTTGGTTCAATTATTGACACTAAGCCAAACAATGAAGATTCAGATGTTCTGAGGTAGGATCTTGTCCTGATTGGATCATCTTTCTTTCCAATAATCACATTTTCTGGGTGAGATGCTGATCGCGACTTTCTATGTCTAACAATTCTAACTGCAAGTGCACAGTCTATCGCGTAGTAATAAAAGATATCGATCCCACAGGGACTCGTAATCAAACTAGTGTTCTCGGGAGTTACTATGTTTAGCTAGGTAGAATATGTTTTAAGGGAATAATGTTGTCACTAAAAGGGGAAACTAAGATTACTATTTAGATTTTAATTAATCGAATCGATACGTAGTAATTATGTTCTTCAGGGATTTGATAAGTTACTGGTGTATGAAATAGTTTTCGCAGTTTACTTAAGCAGAAAGTGGAGATTTGAAGACTCTCGTCTCACGATGGTTATTGACGCTAATCATAATCCTAAGGGCCTAACGTACACTTTCGTGTTCCGTTCGGGGTTAAAATTACTTTTTGGAAATCTCTAAGTTCTAATTAGTTTTAAAGTGCTTTCGCTGTTATCAAAACGAATGCCTAGTGTTTACTATCTGACCTTACCGCAGCTTTCGCTTGTTGGTTCGTATCTTAATTAATTTCCCACTTTCGTGGCAAAACTACTTTAAAACAAGTTCTCGCTTTCGCGACGAAGTTTATTTCGTAAATCAATTTTTAAACACTTAGACCATAAGTTATTTTTGTGAAAAGAAAGTTTTCAAACAAGAGTTATCAAATCCCATCCGAATTATTACTACATATCGATTACCTAAGTTTAGCTAGACATGGAATTTGGAAGAACAAAACATAAATAATAATAATAAATAATAAATTGCATTATGATAAAATAAGAGTCGATCAAAATGAAAACCTGTAAATAATGCCAATTGGCCTTTGGGCAGATCCTCCACAGATGTTGGCAGGATTCTGTCTTTAGTTCCAATTCGATCGTACAGTGCAGTAACAAATACAAAAGATCGGAAATGGGAATGAGTAGAATGGAAAGGGAAATAAAGGAAAGGGATACAATTGAAACTGGAGAAATGGATACAAATAATAAAAAGGCTGGAAATTAAATTTGCTCTTGAAAATAAATTTGGGCAGCACTTCGTGGTATGAATGCAACTCCCTTTTTGAAGTCCCCTGCTTCCCTTTTTATAGAGGTGGGATTCCAACGGTTACCTCTGAGGATGATGGACCTTGAGGCAGATAATTTAGGGAGTAGTGGACCATTAAATGGGAATTGGAACTGCTCTTTTGACGTGTAATCTGAGTGGGGCGTTTTTGCCTGCATGACGGTCGTCACAAGGTGTGACGGTCGTCATGCATCTGTGACGGTCGTCACATCAGCAAAAACTGTCTGCTGCGCTTTTCATTGTGTTTTCACTCCTTTTTCGTTAATATTTCATCTGGGATTGCTTCTTTTCTTCATGTTGCCTTGTTTAGACGTGATCGTTGAATACCTTCAAAAACATCAGACAAATACGTGGAAATAACCCGAAATCGGATCGAAAACGGTTAGCTTTTAGTCGAATTATGCATGAAAATATCTATATGATTTCGTGTTATCAAACTCCCCTAAGCTTGAATCTTTGCTTGTCCTCAAGTAAAACGTGGAAAAGTCGGCAAGCACGAGGCTGCTTCTTCGTTCGCGGAGTTTGGAAAAACCGGGATTCTTGGTAGGAACAAGACGAGTATCGCGACGACACTGGACTACAAGTCTCCGGAGGTCTCCCTTTTATTGCAAATCGGTCTCAGTCATGCTACCGTATCTTGGTGCCAAGGTTCTCGTGGCAAGTTCACCCTGTTTGTTCTAGCGCAATCACATTAAGCCCGTTGTCTGCACACTCTCATGACAAGTCGACCTGTTAGTGAATATGATCTCATTTTTGTTTTTGATCTTCTTTGTTGATCATAATTTGGTGTTATTGATTTTTCAATGAGTTTTTCGTGCCGTTGGGCTAAATGCTCGGGTGAGGAGCACCTAACTTAGAAGGAAACGAATCTTATATTCTTGGGCTTTTTAGCTCTCTTTTCATGATTTTTCATCTTTTTGGAGATCATACACTTATTTGCATCGGTCGCTCGCTTAGAAGTGTTTTTAGGATGGTGCTGACTGCTAGTATAAACTACTTGGGGTTGAGTTTGCGTAGACACTTGAGACTTTGGTACACATAGGTGGTGAAACCGACTCGCATAAACTAGAGATCTAAGGTGTCTGGATGATACTGGTTTTGTTAGAACTTTCGTTTCCTCAGAGTTTCAAAACTCGGTTTGAACTCAGGTGCATTCTCGTGATGCTTTTGCTTTTGAGGAACAAGTGAAAGTTTTTGTTTACGTCGAAAAATGTGGGGATTGTTTGCGTAACGTGAAAAACATATAGACGCGCTTTATTTGCTAGAAATAGAAAGTGTAAAATAGAACTTACTAGAATTCAAAAGTGCAGTGAAATGGAAATACAGTAAATAAGGGAAGTTCTGAATACAGTGGAAATAAGGCTCCGCTCCCACACTATCTCGATCAGTGTCCTCACTGATTCTTGAAGCATGCGAGAGGGAGATACAACTGAAAATGAAAATACATAGAACAGAAATATAGTAAACAATAAAGGAAAAAATGAAAATCTAGTCCCGGGGCCTGTCACGTCCACGCTGGCGTCCTCTGGCTCTAGCAAGGGCGACTCTATCCTCGTAGCTCATGGCTCCGGTGTGGTAGACCGTGTCGCGGAGGCCTTCGACCTGCAGGGTCAGATTCGCTAGACTCTCAGTAATCGTAGCTTGGCCGGTGTGAAGTTGTTGCATTTGAGTCCGGTGCCAAGCTTCGAACTGGTCAGCTCGCTGGTTCTGCTGCTGCAGCATCGTAAGTATCTGTGCCTGCTGGTCTAGGGAGCGACGGAGGTCCTCTTCAGTGTAGTCGGGCACGGGGTGGTGACGGCGGCGGCGGGATGATGTACCTACTGGAGGAGGAGGCTGCGATGCCTCTGGCTGCTCGGACCTGTCCAACTCAGCTTGGATTTCATCTTCGGAATCATGAGTGGGTTCCTGAGTAGGAACAGCGGCAGCAGGAGGGGCAGTGAGGTCGAACAACCAGTTGGTACGATCCTCAGGATGGATGCGGGTGCGGGACGGAAGGATGATGCTTCTGACGGTCTTGCCACGCACAACCGGATGATATTTCCCGTCAGCTCGGGAGCGGATGAGATGGGAGGCCCTGCAGTGGTCGGTGTCAAGGAACACCGATGGGATGGAATGGAGGTGCTGAAGTTGGTCGCCAAGGTTCAGCCCAAGTGCAATGGCCGTGACAATCCCGCCAAAGTAGAATGGCTTCGAGCCACGGTTGCAGTTGGCCTGAATGTGGGCCAATAGGAACGGGGCAGCGTTGACCGGTTCGTTGTTGAAGACGCAATGCAGAAAGAAGAGCTCCTTGGAGTTCACTTTGTGGTTGCTGTCTCTGGCGAAGATGATGTTGCTCAACACCCTGTGAAAGTACCTGATGGCGGGGTTATGGATGTGAGTGGCGTGTAGGGAGTCCCAACCATCGGCGTTGAGGCCGGTCAACTGATACCACAGCGCGAAGGCGTCGTGCTGGAACTGGTCAGTGATGCGGCGATGAGTGTTCTCGCCGCGGGGAAACTGTAGGATGCCGGCAATCTGGTTTTGGTGCAGCTGATAGTTAACGCCAAACATCCGGAAACAAGCGGCGCCTGAGTGTTGGTTGAGTTCACCGCTGCTGGTGATGTAGGAGAACAAACTCAAGAACTCCAGGGTGAGCTGTTCGTAGGTCGGCTGGGGGTTGGAGCAGAGGTTCCAGATGCCTGCGCGTTGAAGCATCCATGTTACACCTTCGAGGAGTCCGAGCTCCGTAAGTGATGGAAGGTGCGGGTAGTGAGTTGGCTGGAGAGACCTCTGATGAAATGCATTGTACTGTGCTTGTTGTCTCTCGCCTAACTCGCCCTCAGGGAAGGAAATGTTGTTGATGTCTGCGTTTCCGGCCATTGTTGAAGATGGAGAGGTTTCGGAGGTTTTGGGGGTTTTTTGGCAGAGATGGAAATGTGACAGAACGGTGGTTTGGAGGTTGAATTTGGAGTTGGGGTTTATAGTTTAGATGGAGATGACGAAAATCGTAGTGGGGTATGGATGTTGGAAGTTTGAAAGTGATAATGGGGGGAGTGGAGGGTTACACGACCTCTGTTATACCAGATTGCAGTTCTGGGCTGCGTGACGGTCGTCACAAAGGTGTGACGGTCGTCACCCGTGTGACGCTCGTCATGGGACTGTGACGGTCGTCACAGCAGCAAAATCTGCAGAACGCAGAATTTTGCTCTGAGGGCGTATTCGGGGTGATTTTAAAGCGTAGTATTGCTACGGTGATGTACTATAACAGCCAACAATCAATAAATAATGCGAAAACAGAATAATTGAACAAAACTAGAATTTAAATAACATAAAATGGAAACAATTGTATGTAGTACATAATGAAACGAACAATGTGAAAATTCCAAATGAGTGAATTAAACTAAACTAGATTAGACTAAACTGAAACTACTGCTATGAGCTAATGACTAATCTTTCCGTGCCTTCAACTCATCAAATTTCCGTGAATAGTAGTCGAGTTGGTCGTAGACTAGATCCATGAAGCCTACCAGGTCACTGTGCATGCCTGCGATATCAGCTTTTACATTCGTCAGAGCTTTATCAACGTCGTCCAATCTGAGTAACATGGTATCCATTTTTTCGGTTGTTTCCTCAGGGATAGGCTCAGGATAAGTATTGTAGTGTGGAGGAGTCATATGGTCTACTTCATTTTCAGAGGCGGCGTCCTCAAAGTACATGTAATCGTGTGCCTCAGAAATGTGGTCACTGTCATACATATAGTTCTGGGGTGTTGACTGTGGTGAAGGAGGTCCCATAGGCTCATCCAATTCATAGAGCCAGTTATCCTTGTTGTGGATGCTTGTCATCAGATGATCAGGCAGTGTGAATAGCTGTACTGGTTTTTCGTTAATAAGGTACTCATACGATCCAGGTCCCATATTCCCTAAGATGCGCCTGTTAAAGCAGAATTGTATGTTCATGGGTCTGATGGTACCAAAACGAGTGCTGGCATTTAGATGGAATCTAAGGCCAAGCTCGTGGGCTATCATTGTTACTAGTCCTCCTATAAGAATAGGTGTCTAAGGTTCCAGCGTGAGTCGTTTGAAGGATCTCATCATGAAGGGCACTGCATTTACTGTCCGTCCCTGAGAAGCACAGAACATGATGAATAACTCTTCCTTAGACACTGTGGTAATATTTTCTTCTTTTCCAAACAAGGTGTGAGCTAGTATCTTATGGAAGTATCTAAAGGCTGGGTTATGAATGTCATCATTGTACATTCTGTCTGGTTCAGAGTGATAGTCGCCTGTGATTCTACCCCAGAAGTGCTCGAGTTGCAAATCAATATCGTCATCTTCTGCACTGATGAACACATGCGGTCCGCTAGGGAATCCTAGGAGGTTAGCTAGTGACATCCGGCTATGAGTTTGGTCCATTCCAAACAATCTGAAGGTGATCAACTCTGAGCGGGTTCCAAAACTATAGTTGGGTGTGTATCTGAAAGAACTGAGGAATTCGTAGGTAAGATCCTTGTAGGTAGCAAAGCGTGTTTTCAGAGCAGTGTTCTCCCAACCCAGTTGATTGAACAGGTATTGAATGCTATCCGTGATCCCTAGTTTATCCATAGTAGCCTTATCATAATACAGCGTTAAGGCGAATTCTCTTTCGGTCAGTGCTGCGAATCTTGCCTTCTGAGCGAGTCCTTTGAAGTGAATCTTTGTGAAATCGTACTCGGCCATATTCGCAGGTAATTTGGAGAAAACAAAAGAAATGTTTTGAAGGCTTTAAAAATCCTGAAAAGTTTGAAACAGGAAATTTGAAGTCAGGATTTTTAGAAACGAAAAATGGTAGAAACAAAAGGCAAAAGAGAAAAAATAAAATAGGAATAAAAGTACGAAAATGAACGAAAGTAGAAAGTAGTAGTAATTTTAGGCTTTTTGTTGGAATTTTCAAAGTAGAATTTTAAGGAAAAATGAAATGCAATAACGAGGGAAATTTGGGTTGCCTCCCAATAAGCGCTGTTTTTAACGTCAAAAGCCTGACGATAGCTTGGTGAGAAGCTATTAGGGTGTTTGAGCCGGAAGCTCAAGCAATGTTATATTGCTGACTTGAGGACTGTTGTTGTTCTTATTGTAATGTTTCAGACGTTGCCCGTTTACGATAAACGGTGCATTCGTCTTGTCGGTAATTTCGACAGCTCCACTCCGAAGTATTTTAGTCACTTCATAGGGTCCAGACCACCTAGATTTTAGTTTTCCTGGGAAGAGTTTTAATCGTGAATTAAAAAGCAATACGATGTCTCCCACACTGAATTGTTTCCTGATTGAACGTTTATCATGCCACTTTTTAGTTCGTTCTTTGTAGATACGGGCATTTTCGTAAGCGTCTAATCGAAGTTCTTCCAACTCGTGTAAGTTCAGGATTGGCTTTTCTCCTGCCTCGGTGTAGTTGAAGTTGAGTGTTTTAATGGCCCAAAAGGCCTTATGCTCTAACTCTACAGGGAGATGGCAGGATTTACCGTAAACTAATTTATAGGGGGTAGTACCTATTGGTGTCTTAAATGCGGTCCTATAAGCCCATAAAGCTTCTTGTAGCTTTGATGACCAATCTTTTCTCGAGGTAGCGACAGTCTTTTCCAAGATCTGTTTTATTTCTCTGTTTGAGACCTCTACTTGTCCGCTAGTTTGCGGATGATAAGGTGTAGCTACTCGGTGCTTGACTCCATATCTAGAAAGAAGTTTATCGAATATTCGTGATATGAAGTGAGATCCTCCGTCACTAATGACGAGTCTGGGTACACCGAATCTAGGAAAGATTGTGTTCTTGAAGAGTTTGATTACTACTCGTGCGTCATTTGTTGGAGCAGCTATGGCTTCTATCCATTTAGACACGTAATCGACAGCGACGAGTATGTAATTATTACCAAAAGAAGGAGGGAAAGGTCCCATGAAATCTATTCCCCAGACGTCGAAGATTTCTACCTCTAAGATTCCTTTCTGAGGCATTTCACCGCGTCGTGAGATGTTGCCAGTTCGTTGGCATCTATCGCACTTTTGCACAGCGATGTGAACGTCTTTCCAAATATTAGGCCAGAATAAGCCGGCTTGGAGAATCTTAGCGCACGTCTTGGACGTACTAGCATGACCACCGTATGGTGCTGAGTGGCATTGGGAAATAATATTTTCTATTTCTTCCTCCGGGACACAGCGACGATATATGTTGTCGGCCCCTCTGTTGCACCCCAAAATTTGCCCTCACAATACAAGACTTTGTGTTCCAAGAAGGTTCACAAGGTTCACAAAATTCATAATTGGTCAGAAGAGTTGACAATTCCCTCAGACAATGCACCTCCTAAGCAGTGCATCCAAAACTAGGGTTTTGACTTTAATCAGGCTAAATGGACTTCCAAGACTTCAAGTGAGCTTCATAACATCTTATATGTGTATAAGAACCCCCATGTCAAGTTTCAAGACTTTTCTCAAAAGTTTGCTCAGTCAGATGATCAGATAAGTCAAAAGCAGTCAATGCAGTTAAAAGGTCAAACTGAGGTCAACTGTGGTCAAACCAAAGTCAAACTTCATGATTTTTTTTTTGCCAACATCAAAGAGAGGTTGGGTGAGAAATATTATCATAATAACTGTAATACCCCAAATTTTGCCCTAAGATTTGTCGTCGCATTTCATTGCATTTAATCAATTACTAACAAATTTGTGTAGTCGTTTGACTTTTTGCAGGTAAATATCATATGACATGCATTTTTTTTCTAAAAAGTAAAAATGGCACAATTGGCAGGAGGACATGTGTAAGGAGTTATGAGTGTGAGAGGTTGAGAGTTCGAATCTCACCTTTGTCACTTTTTTTTTTTGTTTTTATTATTTTTACTCTAAATTTTTCTATCTTTCATTAAAAAAATAACAAAAATAGTTTTTTATTATTATTTAATTATTATTTTCGTATTTTAATTAAATCATTTTTTAAAATATTATTTTTTTCACTTTTTTCTAAATTATTCATAAAAATATCCAAAAAATCATAAAATAAAAAATATTGAAAAAAATTTTGTTCTTTTTATAATATTTTTTATTTTAGGAATCAATAGGATTATTAGTTTTTATTTTAAGTTTATTTTAATTATTTTAAATTATTTAAATTTTATTTTTTTCTTAACTAATTATTTAGTTTGGGCTTTAAAATGGGCTTTAGGGACATTATTGACAATTTGGTGTTAACCCTAATTTGTTCCCTATATATACATGTGTTGCCTTGTTGGAAAAAAGGAGAGAATGAAAAAAACCTAAGAGGAGTGAGTGCCGTTTGCCGTTATTTAGTTTTCTTCTTCATCCATTACTATTGTTTCTTTTTCTTCATCGTTTACCGTTATTTCTTTTCCTTCATCTATTACTGTTGTTTCTTTTTCTTCATCTTTTACCGTTATTTCTTTTTCTTCATCTATTACCGTTATTTCTTTTTCTTTATCTATTACTGTTACGTTTATATATATATAATTTTTAAATTGTTAGAGTTTATATATATAAGATTTTTGATCGAATTATGTCGATACGATGTTTGCACATTTGTGTGCATGACGCGTGACATTTGTGTTAGTTCGATCTGGTTGCGATGATCGCATTTTTGTGTGAGCAATAATACTATTTTTTGCTTAATTTCTTTTTCTTTGCGATAAATTTTGTTTCGTCCGATTTAGATCTGGTTGCGATGAGCGCATTTCTGCGTTAGCAACATTGTTGGGTTATTTGGCACATTTAAAATTCATTATTGCTTTATTATTATTATTATTATTATTATTATTATTATTATTATTATTATCATTATTTATTATTATTATCATTATTATCATTATTATTACCATTATTATTATTATTGTTATCATTAATTTATTAAAATTTGTTATAATATAAAAATCTGTTTTTTTTAAAATAAATAACATTAACATCTTTTCCAAATTAATATGAAAACCTATTATTTTTAAGAAAAACTTTTTTTTAGATAAATTTAAAATAATAACTAAAATCTTTTTTTTAAAATAATAACTAGAACCGTTATTTATTTTATTTTATTATTGTTCAATTCAAATTTCATTATCATATTGTATCTGCTCCTCTCATGTAACCTCGCGAACTTAACAATCGCTCTTTAAATTTTGCCTTTAAATTTCTGCTTGCATGGTTTAAATTATGACATTATCTCTCTGTTTGCATGATTCAATTATCTCACGCGTTTACTATTATTTCTGTCACATTGCACACATCCGAAGGTTAGGTCTAACTGTTTGGCCGCCGCGCCAATAGTCCGCAAAACTTCACACATTCAATTTCAAATCCTCAAAACTACAAACTACAAACCCTAATTTTCACAAATGCCTCGCCGCAGGCAAAATTACAATTTTACCCCTAGCATTAGGTCAAAGAGCCGCTGCGCTCATTTTAGGGTTTCCCGCCGCGGAATCCCTAACCTAACCCTAATTACAACTTAACAATTCAACGTAGAGATTTGGAGTTTCTACACTCCGCGTAAGCGTGTCCTTAAGATGCGTTTATTCCCCTTGAGACCTTGACCACAGTCAAGAAGTCTCTAACCTCCCTTTTGAGGGGAACTACAATTACTCTGATTCCGCTCCCGTAAGGATACGTAGGCACAAGATGCGATGTCTTGCCGAGTAAACTTAGAATTAACCCCCTTTATTATTTATTATTGCTTATTTATATTTTATTTAATTATTTTGCTTATTATTTTGTAATTGTTTCTTGGATGTAAAGTTGTTTAATTATTTAATTATTATTATGGTTAGTAATTAGGGAGTGTAACAACATGTATGTAATATTAAAATAAATTTAGATCACTTTTAAATAAAGATAATTAAAATAAACACGTCACACACGTAAGTCGATTTTAATCGCCGTCTCACTTCCTAAGGATATCCCTCAAGTTGCCTATGAATATTGGTTAAGTGGGGTGTATAAAGCAAGTCCCTCAAAAAGAAAATCATCAAAGTCCCTTATGGTTGCCTTTACGAATCGAGTCCCTTTCGAAAAATGATGATAGTCCCTCCAGTTTACTTATTACACCCCACAATGGCCTTCAAAAATCCAATTGTCCCTCACATGTCCCTTAACATCCAAAGTAAGGACTACCTACTCCATTATAGTAGGGATAGTCTTACTAAGGAAAGGATAAAGAATAAGAAAGACCTTAAAACATTAGGGTAGGCTACTCCTAGATACTTGCTCACTTCAAAACTTTTTCACACTTAAACAAATTTCCAACAAAATTTTCAAACAAGTTTTTTTCACATCCATACATGGATTATTTATTAACTATTCTGAAAATTTTCTATTCACACACTACAATTTCAAAACAATTCAAAAGTGAGCTTAAGTACCTAAGAGCCCATGGATAACCATGGATGAAAAGGATGCTAATACCTTCCCTTTTCATAACCTACCCCCCGGACCCAAAATATTCTCTAAGGTCTTTCCTGTTCTTTTATAACCTTTCCTTATGGATAAAATAAAAGTCGGTGGCGACTCTTGCTATCCGCAACATTGTTTAAAGTCAGTTCTCCCACCGTGTTACAGAACTGGCGACTCTGCTGGGGATCTATTTAAGAGGGGTACCCTTAGGAATTAAGATTACTTTAAATTGTTTGCCTTGTTTGCTTTATTATTATATTGTTGGGGTGCTCTTATGTGTGAAAGGTCCTAACCCGGATCTAGTGTACCTTAGGTAAATGGCAATAGACCAAGGAAACTGTACGACGTATATCGATACGGTTGATCTGGTGGCCATAGTTAGTGCGACTTCTTGGTTGGTGCTTATATTCCTTAAGTCAAGTTGAGGATAATATTGAGGCTGCCATATGTTGTCAATACACTAACTGACTTTTAGAACCCTAGTTAACTCATCTTGGCCTTTAGAAAGTAGTGAGGTAACCGGCTTTGGTGCAGACTGAAGTTGGTTGACACTCGATACTACGCTCATTGAGATCTTAAACTTGGAGGGTTTTGGTTGGCAAGTAAGTTGCCTTCTGAACAACCACCCTTGTGAAGGATCAATGATATTGAGATCCCTTAGAACCTGGTTACTTTTGTAGGACAGGATGAACCATCTAACTTCAGGGGAGGGTACTTGCCTTTGAACCTCATGCAAGCCTTTAAACCTAGGGCTATGGTGTGACTTGTTTGTGTGTGCCACATGTTTGTGATTGAGCATGACATCATGACATCATCATGCATCATAAGCATATCATTTTCCCTAACCATTTCAAGGACCAAAGGATTTATCTTTGTTCTTTGTTGCAGGTCATGGCTTCTGCTCGTAGAAACACCATCAGGATCAACTTTGTAGGGATACCTGCTAAGCTCAAGGAGTTGGTTTCCCTAGTGCCTGATCATTCCCAGTTCAACAAGAGACATGGTCACTTATTGGATCTAGTTACTTCAGGGTTCAGTGAAGACATGATGAGTGTGCTGTTTCAGTTCTTTGACCCTAAGCACCATTGCTTTACATTTCCTGATTATCAGCTGGTTCCAACCATGGAGGAGTTCTCTAAACTTCTGGGTATACCTGTTCTTGATCAGAAGCCATTCACAGGCTTAGAGAAGGAGCTTAAACCAGAAGTTATTGCTGCAGCTCTACATCTGAAGAAGTCTGACATTGTTCTAGAGACGAGAAGTGGAGTTAAAGGTATTCTTGCCAAGGTATTAGTGGATAAAGCTCAAATGTTCTTGAATGCTATGAGATACGATGCTGTTGAGGAGATCTTAGCCTTATTGATTTATGGCTTAGTGTTGTTCCCCAATCCTGATCAGTTCATAGACGTTCATGCCATCAACATATTCCTGAGTCACAATCCAGTGCCTACCTTACTTGGAGACATCCTACATTCTCTTCACACCCGTACTACAAGGGCAAGAGGAACTTTGATGTGCTGCATACCTTTACTTTCTAGGTGGTTTATTTCTCACCTTCCTCGCTCAGTAATGAAGAATGAGCAAGGGTTCAGATGGTCCAAGAGGATCATGTCACTTTCTCACTCAGACATCCATTGGTGCTCCAGATCTATGGAGAATGTCACCATCATTGACCGTTGTGGGGAGTTTCCTAATGTGCCACTTCTAGGCATAAGAGGAGGCATCACCTACAACCCATCTCTAGCTTTACGACAGTTTGGTTACGCCCGGAGCGATGGTCCACATGACATGTTGATTCAGGGCATTGTGTTTGACTACGACAACGATCTTCAGGGTTATCGTCAGAGATTCATACGAGCTTGGGGAAAGGTAAACAAGATTGACAACAAGACACTGGAGCCTAAGTACACCATTCCTATGGAGGCTTATCTCAGATGGGTACGATTTCGTGCTCAGACACTCATGATGCCATATCCTGCCATCCTACCAGTTACCATGGAACCTGTTGCTGAAGGAGACACAGCTTATACCATCCTTCACCCAGACATGCCTACTAATATGGAAGACTTGCAGAGATCATGGATCCAACTGAAAGAGCAAAGGGATACTTTCGAGGCTCATTACAAAGCAAGCCAAGCAAGGATCCTAGAGCTAACAAAGCTACTTCATGAGGAACGAAACCTCAACTCATACCTCAACACCAAGAGGAAACGTCCATGGGAGACTTAAAACCCCATCTTTTGTACTTATTTCATTTTCATTTTTTGTAAGCCTAAAAGGCAAAACAAGTTATTACTAATAAAAAGTTACTTTCTTGTTTGTTTAAGCAAATTTAAATCCTGCGGTCCTTGAAAACATTGCATATGCATTCCCATATCATTGCATCACAGGTTTATAATTGTGCACAGGTTTCTCATCTTCTCGCTGTTTATTTCAGCAATGGCTCTTGAACAATCAGTTAAGGATCTCCAGGCACAGAATGCACAGTTCCAAGAGCTGAGCCTGAACCTATCCAAGGGACAGGATGAATTGAAGACACTGCTGGCCAAGAAGACTAAGAAGGCTAGAAGGTCTGCTGGGTTGCTCAACATGGGAAGAAGGTTCAAAGGTCCTGCCAAGACCAAGGAACATGTTGAAGACTATGAATCTGAAGAATCTGAGCAGGAGAGAGGCAGTCTCCACAACACTATGGGGGACTCTGATTCTGAGGCTAACTACTACCATGAGCCTAACGAAGACAAATTCAAGATGCTGGTGGATAGAATGGATGCTATGGAATTACAGAAATCATCTGGGCTGGATTTTGAGGATTTGAGTTTGATATCTGGGGTTGTGATACCCATTGGTTTCAAAGTTCCTACATTCGTTGTCTATGATGGGGTCTCTTGTCCCAAATTGCATCTGAGGTCTTATGTCAGGAGAATTCAACCCCACACTGCTGATAAAAAGTTGTGGATCCATTTCTTTCAAGAGAGTTTATCTGGAGCTCAGCTAGAGTGGTATTATCAGTTGGAGAGTGTCAACATCAGAGATTGGAATGACCTTGCTGAAGCTTTCTACAAGCAATATCAATACAATGCTGACTTAGCCCCCACTCGCATGCAGCTTCAAAGCATGTCTATGGGTGCCAAAGAAAGCTTTAAGGAGTATGCTCAGAAGTGGAGAGACTTAGCTGGAAGAGTTCAACCCCCTTTGACTGATAGGGAGTTGGTTGATATGTTCATGTGTACGCTGAATGGTCCGTTTTACAGTCATCTCATTGGAAGCTCATCATTTGGCTTCACTGAGTTGATCATGACAGGAGAGCGAGTAGAGAATGGTATCAAGAGTGGTAAGATCCAAGTGGGCAATTCTTCATCAGGTGCTGCAAAGAAGCCTCCCACTGGGAAGAAAGAATCTAATGCTGTGTATGGTCAGCCTGATCGTAACAGAAGGCATCAGTCTGTTAGTGCAGTTCATATTTCAAATCCAACTCCTGCAACAACAGAGCAGCCTCAGGGCAACCAACAGAGGGCTAGAAGACAGTTCACGAAGATCAACATGTCAATGGCTCAGGCATTGCAACACTTGTTGAAGGCTGAACTTATTACCCTGAGGGAGGCTCCTCAGAATCCCAATGTTACCTCTCCCAAGTACAATCCCAATGCACGATGTGCATATCATTCAAACTGTCCAGGACATGATACTAATAACTGCTGGGTCTTGAAGAACAAAATTCAGGATATGATTGATGCTGGAGAAATTGAGTTTGATCCACCAGGTACTCCAAATGTGATTACAGCTCCAATGCCAAATCACGAGAAGACTGTCAACGCCATTGATGAAGATAGTGATGAAGATCTGCATGTCTATTCGGTTATGGAGTTGAGCACACCATTGTCTGTTATCAAAAAGAGGTTAGTACAAGCTGGGATCTTTCCAGGTTGTCATGAAGATTGTCTATATTGTACCTATAAGCCGGATAATTGCTTCATTTTGAGAGATGGGATTCAACGTCTCATGGATAAATATACTATAGTGTTTGAAAGAAGACCAGCATCTGTAGAAAGTATGGTGGATCATCTGACTCAGGGTAAGAAGATTGAAGAGGTTGACATGGTTGACAAAGTACCACTAAGAATCACTTCAAAGGGTCCCATTAAAATCACTCATCAGGGCCCAATCAAGATTATTGCTGAAGGTCCTGTGAAAGTTGTTGCTGAAGCCAGAGTAGCTCCTCTGATCATTACCACTCCTGGTCCTATTCCTTATACATCTGACAAAGCTGTGCCTTGGCACTATGGGTCTGATGTTTACATCCATGGTGTCAAGCAGGAGCCTTTACCTGATATGCCTGTTGACATTGATAATATTGCTGGATCTAGCAAGATCACTCGTAGTGGAAGAGTCTTCTCTCCTCCAGTTGCTTCTAAGAGTGCAGTTACCCCTGCTGTTACTTCCACCACTGATGCTCGGGGCAAGGGTCCTGTTATTGAGCCTGTATCTACTGATGTGCCAGCTGCTGATGACCTCTCTAAGCAGATGGAAGAAGTATTGAAAATCATTCGCAAGAGTGATTATGATATTGTTGATCAGCTGGGGCATACTCCCTCAAAGATTTCTATGCTCTCCCTGTTATTATGTTCTGAGGCTCATGCCAAGTCATTGATCAAGTTTCTAAAGATGGCTCATGTACCCAGTGCAATTTCTGTGGACCAGTTTGAGAATTGTGTTGCTCACCTGACCTATGACAACGGGTTAGGATTTTCTGATGCTGACTTGACCCCTGCCAAGAGGGATCATAACAGGGCCTTGCATATTTCAATTGAATGCAGGGGCACTACCCTGTCTCATGTGCTGATAGACAATGGTTCCTCTCTGAATGTGTTGCCTAAGGAAGTCCTGAACAAGCTGAGTCCTAAAGATACGGTATTGAAGCCCAGTAATATTGTGGTAAAGGCTTTTGATGGTTCTAGAAGAGTAATGCATGGGGAAATTGATCTTCCAATCAAGGTTGGCTCTCAGGTGTTTACCGCTACATTCTATGTGATGGATATTCGTCCTTCGTACTCATGTCTGCTTGGTCATCCCTGGATCCATGGGGCAGGTGCTGTGACCTCCACATTACATCAAAAGTTGAGATATCCGGTGAATGGAAAAGTTGTTACTGTCTTTGGAGAGGAAGAATACTTTGTCAGCCATGTAAACACTTTCAAGTATCTGGAAGTAGAAGGTGAATACATTGAAACTCCATGTCAGTCATTTGAAGTGGTTCCCTGGGCTGTTAAGGATTGTGTGACTCCTCCTGCTGTGAAGAAGGTTCCTGTGGTCATCAGAAACCCTCCAACAATGGCAATGGCCTCCCTCAATGATGCAAAAGCTGTGGTGGAAGAAGGTGGTTGTACTATTTGGGGTCAGCTTCCTGATATTCCATACAAGTCTGACAAGTTTGGTTTGGGTTTCACTGCAGAGTCCCAGAAGGCTGTTCGTCGTGCTCGTGCTGTTCGTATCACCAATCAAGGGGTTATCAATGCTGTGGGAGATCAAGATGAAGACTACAACTTGGAGGCATGGATTTTTCCTACTGTGGGTGCTGGACTCAATAATTGGAAAGCTGAAGATGTTATCCCTATCTCCTTTAGTCAGGAGTAAATACTATTACTGTGTTATGTTTTTAAATTTGTAATTTCTGGAACAATTAAAACTTTCGAGCCATGTGCCTTACCCGGGGCACAATGGTGTGCTTGTTACGGGTTGTCATTTCATTTGCATACTTCATTCAATAAAATCAGTGGACGTTTCGTTTTCGTAAATATTGTGTTCCTTGTCTTTCTTTTTCTTTTATTTTTGCTTTATCAGCTATGTGTTCTTACACACACCCACGTCACTAAAATGCAGATCCTCATCCACTCTGGATCCAGTTGATAACAGTTCTACTATTGCCAATTACAATTTCGAGAATCCGATCTATCAAACTGAAGACGGAAACGAGGACGATTGTGACATACCTGTAGAGCTTGCTAGGTTGTTACAACAAGAAGAGAAAGCTATACAGCCACATGAAGAGCCAGTCGAAGTTGTGAATCTGAGAACTGAAGAAAACAGAAAAGAGGTCAAAATAGGGGCTGATTTAGAGGACAGTGTCAAGAGCAGGTTGATTCAGATGCTACGTGACTATGTGGAGATCTTTGCTTGGTCTTATGAAGATATGCCAGGGTTGGATACAGACATTGTGGTTCACCGTTTGCCAGTGAAAGAAGATTGTCGTCCAAAGAAGCAGAAGGTTCGTCGTATGCGTCCTGAAATGTCAGAAAAGATCAAAGCAGAGGTAATGAAACAGTTCAATGCAGGGTTCTTGGCCGTAACTTCTTATCCTCAGTGGGTTGCAAATGTGGTACCAGTTCCTAAGAAAGATGGTAAGGTACGTATGTGTGTAGACTACAGAGATCTGAACAAGGCTAGCCCTAAAGACGACTTTCCACTTCCTCATATCGATATTCTGGTAGACAACACTGCTCAGCATAAGGTATTCTCTTTTATGGATGGTTTCTCTGGTTACAATCAAATCAAGATGGCACCTGAAGATATGGAGAAGACAACATTTGTGACACAGTGGGGCACCTTTTGCTATAAGGTAATGCCATTTGGTTTGAAGAATGCAGGGGCAACATATCAGCGTGCCATGGTGGCTTTGTTTCATGATATGATTCATCATGAGATAGAGGTATATGTGGATGATATGATAGCCAGGTCTCAGAATGAAGAACAACATCTTGATCATCTGCACAAGTTGTTTGAGAGGTTGAAGAAATACAGGTTGAGATTAAATCCAAACAAGTGTACTTTTGGAGTTAGATCTGGAAAGCTCCTGGGTTTCATTGTCAGTGGAAAAGGTATTGAAGTGGATCCTGCAAAAGTGAAAGCTATACGAGAGATGCCAGCTCCCCGTACTGAGAAGGAGGTTAGAGGTTTCTTGGGACGATTGAACTACATTGCAAGATTTATTTCCCAATTAACTACCATCTGTGAGCCAATCTTCAAGTTGTTGAAGAAAGATCAGGTGATGGAATGGAATGATGAGTGCCAGACTGCCTTTGATGAAATCAAGAGATATTTGCTAGAACCTCCAATTTTAATGCCACCAGTTGATGGAAGACCCTTGATTATGTATTTAACGGTATTAGACAACTCAATGGGGTGTGTATTGGGGCAACATGACGAGTCTGGTCGAAAAGAGCAGGCAATATACTACCTTAGCAAAAAGTTTACCGACTGTGAAACAAGATACTCACTGCTCGAGAAAACTTGCTGCGCTTTGGCATGGGCTGCTCGCCGACTAAGACAGTATATGTTGACCCATACTACCTTGTTGATTTCGAAGATGGATCCAATCAAGTACATATTTGAGAAACCTGCTCTCTCCGGAAGAATTGCAAGATGGCAAATGATCTTGACGGAATATGATATACAGTATACTACTCAGAAGGCCATTAAGGGGAGTGTTGTTGCTGATCATTTGGCTCATCAAGCAGTAGATGATTACCAGTCAATGAATTTTGAGTTCCCTGATGAAGACATTATGTCTGTTACCAAAGAACCTGGACAATATGACGGACCTGAACAAGGATCCCGATGGACTATGGTTTTTGATGGAGCCTCCAATGCACATGGTAATGGTGTTGGTGTTGTGATTAGTTCCCCTGAAGGTTGTCATACCCCGATTACTGCCAGACTTTGTTTCTATTGTACCAATAACATGGCTGAGTATGAGGCATGTATCATGGGTATGCAAGTTGCTATTGATATGAAGATTCAGTTCCTTGAGGTGTATGGAGATTCAGCTCTGGTAGTAAGTCAGATTAAAGGAGATTGGGATACAAAGCATGATAATCTCATTCCTTACAGAGAACATGTGTTGTCTTTGATCCCACATTTCAAAGAGATTACTTTTGGACATATTCCACGAAGAGAGAATCAGTTGGCAGACGCATTGGCCACCATGGCATCTATGTTTGAGATCAGCTGGGATGATGAAGCTCCCAAGATTACCATTGATATATTTGAGAAGCCTGCATACTGCAATGAGATTGACACTGAAGGGGCAGAGGAGAAGCCTTGGTTCTATGAAGTGAAAAACTATCTTGAAGCTCAGGAGTTCGCAGTTTGTCATGGCCAGATGTACCAGAAACGGATGATCAAAGCTTTTAACAAGAAGGTTAAGCCAAAGGTATATCAGGCTGGTGACTTGGTAATCAAGCGTATCATATTACCACAGGGTGATCCTAGGGGCAAGTGGACTCCAACATATGAGGGACCATTTGTAGTCAAGACAGTGTTCTCAGGAGGTGCCATGATACTGACTACAATGGATGGTGAAGACTTCCCACAACCTGTAAACGCAGACATAGTTAAAAAATACTACGCATAAAAAGAGACCCGCTAGGTTGACAGGCCTAGGCAAAAATAAGGGCATCCCGGCAAACCAAAAGGGTTTGGGCAAAAATTAGGGATATATATATAAAAAGATGTACACCCGGCAAGTCGAAAACCTGAAAAGGCGGCTTGGGCAAAAAAGGGTATCCCGGTGGATTGAAAACCTGAAAGGGCAATCCAGGCAAAAGTTAGGGATTAAAGCGTATGACTATGTCTCGTTTGGATCACTCATGAAACTGCAACCAGTTGTACTACTTACTCAAGCTCAAACAGATAAAGCTCAATCCAATCGTTTCCGTCTCAACAGCAAGAAGATGAGATACTTGAGTGGCAATAGTAGAATTGAAACTCAATAGGATTATTTCCCACATAGCTGATTCTTTTTGTAAAACTTCATGACAAAATTCTCTTACTAGGGTTTATGTCTCCTTGTACAAACTTACCCGTGTATGGGTCACTTTTGATATAAATAAATTCCATCTTTTGAATCCAGATTCACTTTTACCCTATTTACATAAGCGAAACGTCCATTGGTTGTGTTTGAATGTATGTATGCCTTTGAATATGATTGATGTTTACCAGAAACGCATGTATGCTTTTAATATGGTTGATGTTTACCAGAAATGCATGAAAATGCAGTAATAGTATTTACTAAGGACGAACGAGGGAAGGATTTCAATGAAGCTTCGCCGGTTCATCTTTACAAGACAGTTACAAACCATCAGTAGGACTAATCCATTTTCACAAAGTCTAATCTCCCCTGGAATTTATATCCATCTCTTTTATCCTCATACGGATATACGGGAAATTACTTTCCAATAAGGGCACGATGAACGAAGACGGGATGTTATACTTATCCTACTATCAAACGAAAACGAAGGTTATCTATACCTTGTTATCCCCAACAACGGGAGGTTATCTATACCTTGTTATCCCCAGCAGACGGAGGGTTATATATTCTTCAACAACGAATCGGGATTTATTTTCCTTGGCCAGCAGTTGTTATACAAGGATATCCAGACACTTCCAGCAGTGTCATAGCATACATACATCATTTACATCATACCATAACATATATGTCTATAGTACATTACCTAAGTGCATCATGTCATACATGCATACATAAAGCATAAACTAATGTTGTTATACAGAATGCTACCTTGTTTTCAGGTTAATTATCCAACAAACAATCTTATGATCTTTGGGACTGCTTTATTGTAACCTCAGGGTTACTTTATCCTCCTGATGAGCTTCTTATTACTTTGGGACTGCTTTATTGTAACCTCAGGGTTATTTTATCCTCCTGATAGCCTCTCATGACTTCAAGACTGCTTTAGAGCTACTGATTGCTCTATCCTCCTGAAATCATCCTATTACTTCAAGACTGCTTTAGAGCTATTCATTGCTCTATCCTCATGAGGTCATATTACTACTTCAAGACTGCTTTAGAGCTATTCATTGCTCTATCCTCCTGAAGCCATCTAATTATTTCAAGACTGCTTTAGAGTTCTCCATTGCTCTATCCTCCTGAAATTACATTATTATTTCAAGACTGCTTTAGAGCTATCCATTGCTCTATCCTCCTGAAATCATTACTTCAAGACTGCTTTAGAGCTATTGATTGCTCTATCCTCCTGAAGACATATCACATTATTATTTCAAGACTGCTTTAGAGCTGTTGATTGCTCTATCCTACTGAAGCCATTCTATTACTTCAAGACTGCTTTAGAGCTATTGATTGCTCTATCCTCCTGAAGCCATTATTACTTCAAGACTGCTTTAGAGCTATTGATTGCTCTATCCTCCTGAGGTCAGATTTATCACTTCAAGACTGCTTTAGGGTTATCATTATTGATTGCTCTATCCTCATGAAGACATGCTGTTACATCAGTATTACTCCAGACTCCTGACAGTTCTCATTATACTACTGAAGAACTTTCCCCTAGTGGCATCTTTAAGCCCACTCAATCATGTTCAACCAACCATCAATATCACTCCATGCACTGGTGAGTGCAAATTTTTGGGCTTTTGTGTTCAATCCCCTTCAACCTTCCAGGTTACGACTGACAAATATACCAATCTAACCCCTCAGGTTTCAGAAAATTGAACAGGGGCAGC
Organism: Lathyrus sativus; assembly: GCA_963859935.3. Taxonomy (NCBI): domain Eukaryota; kingdom Viridiplantae; phylum Streptophyta; class Magnoliopsida; order Fabales; family Fabaceae; genus Lathyrus; species Lathyrus sativus. The sequence goes on from OZ012735.1 coordinate 248,731,202, forward strand.
TGTTGCACCCCAAAATTTGCCCTCACAATACAAGACTTTATGTTCCAAGAAGGTTCACAAGGTTCACAAAATTCATAATTGGTCAGAAGAGTTGACAATTCCCTCAGACAATGCACCTCCTAAGCAGTGCATCCAAAACTAGGGTTTTGACTTTAATCAGGCTAAATGGACTTCCAAGACTTCAAGTGAGCTTCATAACATCTTATATGTGTATAAGAACCCCCATGTCAAGTTTCAAGACTTTTCTCAAAAGTTTGCTCAGTCAGATGATCAGATAAGTCAAAAGCAGTCAATGCAGTTAAAAGGTCAAACTGAGGTCAACTGTGGTCAAACCAAAGTCAAACTTCATGATTTTTTTTTTGCCAACATCAAAGAGAGGTTGGGTGAGAAATATTATCATAATAACTGTAATACCCCAAATTTTGCCCTAAGATTTGTCGTCGCATTTCATTGCATTTAATCAATTACTAACAAATTTGTGTAGTCGTTTGACTTTTTGCAGGTAAATATCATATGACATGCATTTTTTTTCTAAAAAGTAAAAATGGCACAATTGGCAGGAGGACATGTGTAAGGAGTTATGAGTGTGAGAGGTTGAGAGTTCGAATCTCACCTTTGTCACTTTTTTTTTGTTTTTATTATTTTTACTCTAAATTTTTCTATCTTTCATTAAAAAAATAACAAAAATAGTTTTTTATTATTATTTAATTATTATTTTCGTATTTTAATTAAATCATTTTTTAAAATATTATTTTTTTCACTTTTTTCTAAATTATTCATAAAAATATCCAAAAAATCATAAAATAAAAAATATTGAAAAAAATTTTGTTCTTTTTATAATATTTTTTATTTTAGGAATCAATAGGATTATTAGTTTTTATTTTAAGTTTATTTTAATTATTTTAAATTATTTAAATTTTATTTTTTTCTTAACTAATTATTTAGTTTGGGCTTTAAAATGGGCTTTAGGGACATTATTGACAATTTGGTGTTAACCCTAATTTGTTCCCTATATATACATGTGTTGCCTTGTTGGAAAAAAGGAGAGAATGAAAAAAACCTAAGAGGAGTGAGTGCCGTTTGCCGTTATTTAGTTTTCTTCTTCATCCATTACTATTGTTTCTTTTTCTTCATCGTTTACCGTTATTTCTTTTCCTTCATCTATTACTGTTGTTTCTTTTTCTTCATCTTTTACCGTTATTTCTTTTTCTTCATCTATTACCGTTATTTCTTTTTCTTTATCTATTACTGTTACGTTTATATATATATAATTTTTAAATTGTTAGAGTTTATATATATAAGATTTTTGATCGAATTATGTCGATACGATGTTTGCACATTTGTGTGCATGACGCGTGACATTTGTGTTAGTTCGATCTGGTTGCGATGATCGCATTTTTGTGTGAGCAATAATACTATTTTTTGCTTAATTTCTTTTTCTTTGCGATAAATTTTGTTTCGTCCGATTTAGATCTGGTTGCGATGAGCGCATTTCTGCGTTAGCAACATTGTTGGGTTATTTGGCACATTTAAAATTCATTATTGCTTTATTATTATTATTATTATTATTATTATTATTATTATCATTATTTATTATTATTATCATTATTATCATTATTATTACCATTATTATTATTATTGTTATCATTAATTTATTAAAATTTGTTATAATATAAAAATCTGTTTTTTTTAAAATAAATAACATTAACATCTTTTCCAAATTAATATGAAAACCTATTATTTTTAAGAAAAACTTTTTTTTAGATAAATTTAAAATAATAACTAAAATCTTTTTTTTAAAATAATAACTAGAACCGTTATTTATTTTATTTTATTATTGTTCAATTCAAATTTCATTATCATATTGTATCTGCTCCTCTCATGTAACCTCGCGAACTTAACAATCGCTCTTTAAATTCTGCCTTTAAATTTCTGCTTGCATGGTTTAAATTATGACATTATCTCTCTGTTTGCATGATTCAATTATCTCACGCGTTTACTATTATTTCTGTCACATTGCACACATCCGAAGGTTAGGTCTAACTGTTTGGCCGCCGCGCCAATAGTCCGCAAAACTTCACACATTCAATTTCAAATCCTCAAAACTACAAACTACAAACCCTAATTTTCACAAATGCCTCGCCGCAGGCAAAATTACAATTTTACCCCTAGCATTAGGTCAAAGAGCCGATGCGCTCATTTTAGGGTTTCCCGCCGCGGAATCCCTAACCTAACCCTAATTACAACTTAACAATTCAACGTAGAGATTTGGAGTTTCTACACTCCGCGTAAGCGTGTCCTTAAGATGCGTTTATTCCCCTTGAGACCTTGACCACAGTCAAGAAGTCTCTAACCTCCCTTTTGAGGGGAACTACGATTACTCTGATTCCGCTCCCGTAAGGATACGTAGGCACAAGATGCGATGTCTTGCCGAGTAAACTTAGAATTAACCCCCTTTATTATTTATTATTGCTTATTTATATTTTATTTAATTATTTTGCTTATTATTTTGTAATTGTTTCTTGGATGTAAAGTTGTTTAATTATTTAATTATTATTATGGTTAGTAATTAGGGATTGTAACAACATGTATGTAATATTAAAATAAATTTAGATCACTTTTAAATAAAGATAATTAAAATAAACACGTCACACACGTAAGTCGATTTTAATCGCCGTCTCACTTCCTAAGGATATCCCTCAAGTTGCCTATGAATATTGGTTAAGTGGGGTGTATAAAGCAAGTCCCTCAAAAAGAAAATCATCAAAGTCCCTTATGGTTGCCTTTACGAATCGAGTCCCTTTCGAAAAATGATGATAGTCCCTCCAGTTTACTTATTACACCCCACAATGGCCTTCAAAAATCCAATTGTCCCTCACATGTCCCTTAACATCCAAAGTAAGGACTACCTACTCCATTATAGTAGGGATAGTCTTACTAAGGAAAGGATAAAGAATAAGAAAGACCTTAAAACATTAGGGTAGGCTACTCCTAGATACTTGCTCACTTCAAAACTTTTTCACACTTAAACAAATTTCCAACAAAATTTTCAAACAAGTTTTTTTCACATCCATACATGGATTATTTATTAACTATTCTGAAAATTTTCTATTCACACACTACAATTTCAAAACAATTCAAAAGTGAGCTTAAGTACCTAAGAGCCCATGGATAACCATGGATGAAAAGGATGCTAATACCTTCCCTTTTCATAACCTACCCCCCGGACCCAAAATATTCTCTAAGGTCTTTCCTGTTCTTTTATAACCTTTCCTTATGGATAAAATAAAAGTCGGTGGCGACTCTTGCTATCCGCAACATTGTTTAAAGTCAGTTCTCCCACCGTGTTACACCCTCTCTTGAAGAGTAGGGGTTCGTCCCAATAATAGTGTTTCAGATCGTGGAAGAATTTCTTCTTTTGCTGATAAGTAAGATCTGGTGGAAGCACGCCTGCAGCGAGGTAATTAACGATGTCAGCATACCAAGGTAATGTGACTTGGGAATAGACGGCTTCTACGGCTTTTTCGAATTCTGGATCTTCCGAGATTGCATTGGGTGTGTCACTTTCTAATTTGGCTATCAGACGTTCGTACGGGAAATCGTCATTTATCGGTACTGGTTCGTGTCTGATGCCTTCTATTCGGGATAAGTGATCCGCAACAACGTTCTCGGTTCCTTTCTTATATTTGATTTCTAAGTCAAACTCTTGTAATAACAGGATCCATCTCAATAGTCTTGGTTTGGCATCCTTTTTGCTTATTAGGTACCTTATGGCAGCGTGGTCTGTGTATATTATAATCTTTGCTCCTACTAAGTAAGAACGGAATTTGTCAAGCGCAAATATAACTGCTAGAAGTTCCTTTTCTGTGGTAGCGTAGTTCATTTGGGCAGGATCTAAGGTTCTACTGGCATAGTAGATGGCATGGAGTTTCTTGTCCTTTCTTTGTCCTAGAACTGCGCCTACAGCGTAATCACTCGCGTCGCACATGATTTCAAACGGTAGTCTCCAATCTGGTGGTTGCATGATTGGTGCGGTGATAAGGGCTGATTTCAATGTTTCGAATGCTTTTAAACAGTCGTCGTCGAAGACGAACTCAACATCTTTTATTAACAGGCCGGTCAGCGATTTTGTGATTTTCGAGAAATCTTTTATAAATCTTCTGTAGAAACCGGCATGTCCTAGAAAACTCCGTATCTCTCGTACGGATTTTGGAGGTTGGAGATCTTTTATAATCTCTATTTTGGCTTTGTCTACCTCAATCCCTCTATCTGATATGACGTGTCCTAGAACTATTCCTTGTCGGACCATAAAATGGCATTTCTCCCAATTTAGGACGAGGTTTACTTTTATGCAACGTTCTAGTACCATTTCTAAGTTTTGTAAGCATCCTTCGAAACTTTGTCCACATACCGAGAAATCGTCCATAAACACTTCCATAATGTCGTCTATGAAATCTGCGAAGATTGCCATCATGCATCTTTGGAAGGTTGCTGGAGCGTTACAGAGTCCGAACGGTATTCGGCGGTAAGCAAAAGTACCGTAAGGACAGGTGAATGTAGTCTTTTCTTGGTCATCAGGATGGATGGGAATTTGGAAGAATCCTGAGTAACCATCTAGATAGCAGAAATATGAATGTTTGGCTAGTCTTTCCAACATTTGGTCTATGAAGGGTAACGGGAAGTGATCTTTGCGCGTAGCCTTGTTAAGCTTCCTATAATCATACACATCCTACTTCCAGTCACGACTCTTTTTGTTATCGATTCACCTTTTTCGTTTTTAACTACTGTTACTCCTCCTTTCTTTGGTACGACATGAACTGGGCTAACCCATTCACTATCGGAGATCGGATAGATGATTCCTGCATCTAGTAATTTCTTTACTTCATCTCTGACTACAGTGCTCAGGATGGGGTTTAGTCTTCTCTGATGCTCTCGAGAAGTTTTAGAGTCTTCCTCTATTGTAATTCGATGCATACAGATCGAAGGGCTTATACCTTTTAAATCGCTTATGTTATAGCCTAACGCGGTGGGGTACTTCTTTAGGACTTCTAATAACTTTTCGGTTTCTGGTTGTCATAAGTCGGCGTTGACTATTACTGGTCTTTTTAGTTCATCGTCTAGAAATTCATATCTGAGGTTTTTGGGTAGAGTTTTAATTTCTAAAGATGGGTTCTTCGGACCTGGCATATGGTTTGGTGTCAGCGCTAAGCTTTCGCTTAGGCTGTCGTCTTTATACGGTTTACGCCAATTGTCGTCTTCAGAAATGTCGGGTGTTTGAATCTTTATTATTTCTGAATACGTGGTCTCCTCATTTTTAAGTTCTCTTATGCATTCGTCAATTTCATCTACTAAATAGCAGGTATCGTCTATGGCTGGTGCTTGTAAGAACTTGGTGAGAATGAACTCTATCTTTTCTTCTCCTACTTCGAATGTTAGCCTTCCTTTCTTCACGTCTATAATCGCTCCGGCTGTAGCTAGGAATGGTCTTCCTAAGATAATTGGGGTTACAGTGTCCTCCTTGATGTCCATGATTATGAAGTCGGTTGGAATGTAGCATTGTCCTATGCGTACTGGAACGTTTTCCAGTATTCTGACGGGGTATTTTACTGATCTGTCAGCTAATTGTACGGACATTTTGGTTGGCCTGAGGTCTCCCATATTCAGCTTTTTGCATATAGATAAGGGCATAACACTGATAATGGCTCCTAAATCGCATAGAGCTTTGTCTATTACGAACTTTCCTATGACGCAGGGTATGGAGAAACTACCTGGGTCTTTTAATTTAGGAGGCATGCGGTTCTGAATAATAGCGCTACACTCTGCAGTGAGTGTAACTGTTTCGTTATCCTCGATCTTTCTCTTATTCGACAGGATCTCTTTGAGAAATTTGGCGTATAACGGCATTTGAGTTATCGCTTCTGTAAAAGGAATAGTAATATTCAACTGTTTAAGGAGTTCTACAAATTTCTTAAACTGTCCTGAAGTTTTAGAGTTTATTAGTCTTTGCGGATAAGGGATAGGTGGTTTATATGGCGCTGGAGGTGTTTGAGTTTTTTCACTCGCGGTATCCTCCTTCTCGTTGTCTTCCTTCTTTTCTAACTCAGATTCCTTTTCTGCTTGTTCAGTTGGTTTCTGTTGCATGGCTGAGTTTTCAGTCCTCGGATCGATCGGTTCGTCCAATTCTTTTCCACTTCTTAGTATCACAATATTTGCTTGGCCTTTGGGATTCTGTTCGGGTTGTCCAGGAAATGTACCAGCAGGTGCGGCAGCAGATGCTTGCTGTTGAGCCACTTGTGATATCTGAGTTTCTAACATTTTGTTGTGGGTGGCTAAAGCGTCTACTTTTCCTGTCAACTGTTTAATTTGCTCGCTAGTGTGTATGTTTTGATTCAGGAACTCTTTGTTCGTCTGAGCTTGAGTAGCTATGAACTTTTCCATCATCAATTCGAGGTTTGATTTCCTAGGTGCATTCTGAGCAGCTGGTTTTTGATATCCTTGCGGAGCAGTAGGCATTTGCAATGCATTTTCGCTTTTGTAAGAAAAGTTTGGATGATTTCGCCAACCTGGGTTGTAGGTATTTGCGTAGGGATTTCCTTGAGCATAATTTACCTGGTCTGGCGGGATTCCGGCTAGCAATGGGCATTCGGGTGCATTATGAGTGGTACTTCCGCATAACTCGCAATTTGGAGTTACTGCAGCGACAGTTGCAGTGGGGTTAACGGTCAGACTATCGATCTTTTGTGCTAGAGCATCTACTTTAGCATTGAACTTTTCAAGGCTGCTGATTTCGTACATCCCACCTTTCGCTGAGGTTTTCTCATTTGGAGTGCGTTCACCTCCCCATTGGCAATGGTTTTGTGACATGTTTTCTATTAATTGATAGGCTTCATCATATGGCTTATCCATAAGTGCACCGCCCGCGGCAGCGTCTATGGTTAATCTAGTATTGTATAGAAGCCCGTTATAGAAAGTATGGATTGTCACCCAGTCTTCTAGACCGTGGTGAGGACATGTTCTCATCATATCTTTGAATCGTTCCCATGCTTCGTAGAGAGATTCAGTATCTTTCTGTCGAAATCCGTTGATTTGAGCTCTAAGCATAGCAGTTTTGCTTGGTGGAAAATATCTCGCTAAGAAGACGTTCTTCAGTTGCTCCCACGTCGTAACGGAGTTGGATGGTAACGATTGTAACCATGTCCACGCTCTGTCTCTAAGAGAGAATGGGAAAAGACGAAGTCTTATCGCGTCTGGAGTTACTCCATTTGCTTTCACTGTGTCTGCGTATTGTACAAACTTCGTTAGATGTTCGTTCGGATTCTCAGTTGCGTTTCCTGAGAATTGGTTTTGTTGTACAGCCGACAGCAATGATGGTTTCAGCTCAAAATCATTTCGGGTAATAGCTGGGGCAGCAATGCTACTTCTAGGCTCCATCTGAGATGGTGTAGCGTATGCCTTCAGCGGTTTGTTCGGAGGTCCTTCAGCCATCTTTGGTTCTTCTTCGGATTTGAGAATGGGAGTGAGAGGATCAGGAATGTTATGTTTGAGTTGGTACTCAATGATGCGGCTTCTTAGATGTAAGAAGCGTTCTAGTTCTGCGACTGAAGGTTTCAAGATATCGCTTTGTGGGCGATCACTTGGCATACAATCGACAGCACTAGTAAAGGAAAAATGAAAATTGTTTACCTAGTCTATACGGCGTAACAGAAGGTTACACTATTGACTAAACGGGTCCCCGGCAACGGCGCCAAAAACTTGATCGCGACTTTCTATGTCTAACAATTCTAACTGCAAGTGCACAGTCTATCGCGTAGTAATAAAAGATATCGATCCCACAGGGACTCGTAATCAAACTAGTGTTCTCGGGAGTTACTATGTTTAGCTAGGTAGAATATGTTTTAAGGGAATAATGTTGTCACTAAAAGGGGAAACTAAGATTACTATTTAGATTTTAATTAATCGAATTGATACGTAGTAATTATGTTCTTCAGGGATTTGTTAAGTTACTGGTGTATGAAATAGTTTTCGCAATTTACTTAAGCAGAAAGTGGAGATTTGAAGACTCTCGTCTCACGATGGTTATTGACGCTAATCATAATCCTAAGGGCCTAACGTACACTTTCGTGTTCCGTTCGGGGGTTAAAATTACTTTTTGGAAATCTCTAAGTTCTAATTAGTTTTAAAGTGCTTTCGCTGTTATCAAAACGAATGCCTAGTGTTTACTATCTGACCTTACCGCAGCTTTCGCTTGTTGGTTCGTATCTTAATTAATTTCCCACTTTCGTGGCAAAACTACTTTAAAACAAGTTCTCGCTTTCGCGACGAAGTTTATTTCGTAAATCAATTTTTAAACACTTAGACCATAAGTTATTTTTGTGAAAAGAAAGTTTTCAAACAAGAGTTATCAAATCCCATCCGAATTATTACTACATATCGATTACCTAAGTTTAGCTAGACATGGAATTTGGAAGAACAAAACATAAATAATAATAATAAATAATAAATTGCATTATGATAAAATAAGAGTCGATCAAAATGAAAACCTGTAAATAATGCCAATTGGCCTTTGGGCAGATCCTCCACAGATGTTGGCAGGATTCTGTCTTTAGTTCCAATTCGATCGTACAGTGCAGTAACAAATACAGAAGAGCGGAAATGGGAATGAGTAGAATGGAAAGGGAAATAAAGGAAAGGGATACAATTGAAACTGGAGAAATGGATACAAATAATAAAAAGGCTGGAAATTAAATTTGCTCTTGAAAATAAATTTGGGCAGCACTTCGTGGTATGAATGCAGCTCCCTTTTTGAAGTCCCCTGCTTCCCTTTTTATAGAGGTGGGATTCCAACGGTTACCTCTGAGGATGATGGACCTTGAGGCAGATAATTTAGGGAGTAGTGGACCATTAAATGGGAATTGGAACTGCTCTTTTGACGTGTAATCCGAGTGGGGCGTTTTTGCCTGCATGACGGTCGTCACAAGGTGTGACGGTCGTCACAAGGTGTGACGGTCGTCATGCATCTGTGACGGTCGTCACATCAGCAAAAACTGTCTGTTGCGCTTTTCATTGTGTTTTCACTCCTATTTCGTCCATATTTCATCTGGGATTGCTTCTTTTCTTCATGTTGCCTTGTTTAGACGTGATCGTTGAATACCTGCAAAAACATCAGACAAATACGTGGAAATAACCCGAAATCGGATCGAAAACGGTTAGCTTTTAGTCGAATTATGCATGAAAATATCTATATGATTTCGTGTTATCAGATGCCTTGATTCTGGAAAAAGATCCTCTGACATTTGATCTTTCAGAAATGTGTAAGTTGTCCAATTCGAGAAGATAAGGGAATAACATCTGGAGTTGCTTCAGATTCCTTCTCTTTAGCCTTTTCTGCCTCTGAGCCTTCAGAGTCTGTGAGAATGACTTCTCTATCTGCAGAATTTTCAAACTGCTTTGGCTTTTCAGAGCCAAGCTTATCATCAAATCTTACATGAATAGATTCTTCCACAATCTGTGTTTCAGTATTGAATACTCTGTAGCCTTTAGAGCGTTCAGAATAACCAAGCATGAAACACTTTTGTGCTTTAGAATCAAACTTGTTAAGATTCTCTTTAGTGTTAAGCATATAACAAGTACATCCAAAAGGATGAAAATATGAAATGTTGGGCTTTATGTTCCTCCACAATTCATAGGGAGTCTTTTTCAAAAGAGGTCTTACAGACACTCTGTTATGAATGTAACAAGCTGTGTTAATTGCTTCTGCCCAAAAGTGTTTTGCCAGATTTGTCTCATTGATCATGGTTCTGGCCATTTCTTGCAGAGTTCTGTTTTTCCTCTCTACAACCCCATTTTGTTGTGGAGTTCTAGGACAGGAAAAATCATGAGCAATGCCATTTTCAGAAAAATATTTTTCAAAATATTTATTTTCAAATTCACCACCATGATCACTTTTGACTTTTATAATTTTGAAATCTTTTTCATTCTGGACTTGCTTGCAGAAGTCAAAGAACATAGAATGTGACTCATCCTTGTGTTTTAAGAACTTTACCCATGTCCATCTACTATAGTCATCAACAATGAATAATCCATACTTCTTGCCTCTGATGGATGCAGTTTTCACTGGTCCAAACAGATCAATATGAAGTAACTCTAGTGGTTTGGAAGTAGAAACAACATTTTTTGATTTAAAAGATGATTTTGAAAACTTCCCTTTTTGGCATGCTTCACAAAGAGCATCTGAGGTGAACTTCAGATTAGGAAGTCCTCTGACAAGATTAAGTTTATTAATCTGAGATATACGTCTCATATTAATATGGCCCAATCTTCTGTGTCAGACCCATTGCTCTTCATTAACAGACAAGAGCCATTTAACATTCTGAACTTTAAGTTCTGAAAGATTTATTTTATAAATGTTGTTTTTCCTCTTACCACTAAATAGGATAGAGCCATCCTTCTGACTAATAGCTTTACAACATTTTTGATTAAAGGTAATATCATAACCATTGTCACTTAATTGACTTATGGATAATAAGTTATGTTTTAAGCCTTCAACAAGTAAAACATTAGTTATAGAGGGAAGTTTACCATTTCCAATAGTGCCAGATCCAATGATCTTGCCTTTTTGGTTCCCTCCAAACTTCACGTCACCTCCAGATCTAAGTTCCAGGCTTTGGAACATAGACCTTTCTCCTGTCATGTGACGTGAGCATCCAGAGTCCAGGTACCATGACTGGCGTCCTGACCTTGCTGCTAAGGACATCTGCAACATGGATTATTTTGCTCTTAGGTACCCAAATCTTCTTGGGTCCTTTAGGGTTAGTTGGTTTGTAGGTTTGTCTAAACTTTTGTTTTTCAACATAATGTTTATTCTGACTTGCCTTGGGTTTAAACACATAAGTATTCTTCTCAGAGCTTGTGTGTTTAATGTCATTTAAGTGACCAAACTTAAATTAAGAGTACATAGGTGTCTTCTTGATGAAGAGTTTGTCAAAAGATTTTGGATTACTTCCAGAGGAAGATTCATATCCAATACCTCTTCTGTTGTTCCCACTAACACCATAGATCATAGAAGCCATCTTGCTTCTGTCTATGCTCTTAGTAAGAAATCTCTGAAAGCTAGAGTCATATTTTTCTAAAATGTTTTCACATGACTTAGTCTCAGATTCAGATTCTTGTTGAGCTATTTCAAAGTCATTTTTGATTTTCAGATTAATTTCTTTTTGCTCAACAAGTTCTGTCTTCAGAAGATCAATCTCAGATTCAAGACTGCTTTTCAGCTTCTTGTATTTGAGTTTGATATTGTTATAGCTTTTTAGAACTTCTGATAACACTTTGATAAGTTCTTCTTTAGTAAGTTTAGCCATTACCTCTTCAGCGTCAGAGTCAGATTCAGAATCAGATTCAGATCCTGAAGTTCCTTCCTCCTGATCTTCTATGCTGGCCATCAGTGCAACATTAGCACATTCTTTTTTTGATTCAGAAGATGATTCAGATTCATCTGAGTCATCCCATGTTGCCATCAAAACCTTCTTCTTTTTGTCAAACTTCTTCTTGGGTTTTTCTCTTTGAAGTTTGGGGCAGTCATTCTTGTAATGCCCAGGTTCTTTGCACTCATAGCATACAACTTCTTTCTTGGCAGATCTTCTGTGCCCAGAAGATTCCTTTCTATGATCAGATTTTCTGAAGTTGTTGAACTTCTTTCCCTTGTGCTTCCAGAGTTTGTTGATCCTTCTGAACAGCATGGGTAATTCATCTTCTTCAGAAGAAGAAGATCCTTCAGAGCTTTCTTCAATAACCTGCAAAGCTTTAGCAGATTTATTAGATTTTAAAGCAATATATTTACCTTTCTCTTTCTTTTGAGGTTCATCTTCCTCAAGCTCAATTTCATGGCTCCTCAGTGAGCTGATGAGTTCTTCTAAAGAGATCTTGTTCAGATCTTTAGCCATCTTCAAGGCAGTCACCATTGGTCTCCATCTGGTAGGTAGACTTCTGATGATTTTCTTTACATGATCTGATGTGGAGTATCCCTTGTCCAGAACTTTTAAACCAGCTGTGAGGATCTGAAATCTAGAAAACATAGTTTCTATATTTTCAGATTCTTCCATTTTGAACGCTTCATACTTCTGTATAAGCGCCAGAGCCTTGGTCTCCTTCACTTGAGAATTTCCCTCATGAGTCATTTTAAGTGACTCAAACATTCCATGAGCCGTTTCTCTGTTAGTAATCTTTTCATACTCAGTATGAGAGATTGCATTAAGCAATATTGTCCTAGCCTTATGGTGATTTTTGAAATCCTTCTTCTGGGCTTCTGTCATTGATTTTCTATCAATTTTCTTGCCATCCTCATTTGTAGGATGTTCATAGCCATCAATGACCAAGTCCCACAAATCAGCATCATAACCAAGGAAGAAACTTTATATCCTGTCCTTCCAGTAATCAAATTTCTCTCCATCAAACATAGGAGGCTTTGTGCTGATTCTATCCCCTTCATATTTGTTACAGTTGGATGTAGAAACATCACCCATAATGACAAACAAATATATATCAAAGTAACTTTTCTCACTGGATCTTTACTGACACGGTTAAGTGGTAGCACACGCAGAACCGGAGCTCTGATGCCAACTGAAGGTGAGAAAATACTTAGAAGGGGGGGGGGGTTGAATAAGTATGACAAATAATCAAAGATTTGAACACAGTTATTTTTATCCTGGTTCGTTGAACTCAACTACTCCAGTCCACCCTCTCAAGAGTGATTTGCCTTTCTCAGTCAAGGACTTAATCCACTATTTAATCAAATAGATTACAATAGTAACACCTAAGAACAACTGTTCTTAGTCTTCTCAAGAGCTACTAATCCCAACTGGATCCTCTTAAGGAAACCTTTTACAATCAATGTAAAACTATTACAAGAGTAAGAATGCTTCTAAAAAGTTATTATCACAAGTGTGATATTTCTCTTAAGTTTAAGAACAATGTTATAGCAAAATAGAATATAAGAGCTTTTAAGAGATTTGCTTTTGATAAGTGATTTTTGCAAGAGATTCGTTCCTGAAGAAGATGGAGTGGACTTCTTTATATAGGCACTTAGACCCATGAAGTCTTCTCAACGTTGGAGGCTGTGCTGAAAAAGCCTGGTGCCTTTTGTCTTCACGTTGTAGAACCTTTCCTTAGAATGGAATGCACAGATAAAACCTTTTTGTCTGTGTTCTGTGTCTAGCACAAAAGAGGAAAGAGCTGTTGAGATATGCCAACGGACATATTCAAATCTTCTTCACTAAGTAAGTTCAGCTATCAACATCAGAGTCTGATTCTTCAGAATCTCTAGAGTAGAGATCTTCTGGATCTTCAGAGTCTTGGGATGTTCTTCAGATTATGCTGAATTAGAGTATATGCAGCTTGTGTGCTTGAGCGTGTAGTTCTGTCAGAGCAGAGTCTTCTATATCAGATTCTTAATACTTATGCAACGCAGTATCTTCAGAGTTTTCTGATGACTAAGCTTCTGAACTCTCAAAGTCTTCTATTCTTTAGAGGCTTCTGCTTCAGAATCTTCAGTAGACAGCACTCGGATTCTTCTGGAGACAGCGTTCAGATCTTCATTTAAGATGCTCTTGAGCCTTTGAAGCCTTTCATAATATCATTGTTCAGATCCAAATTTGCTCTTTAAGAATATTTTCTTTAGTACCTGTAACAAACAGTCTAGAACAAATTTAGAGTATATAATTCTTGAATACAAAATTCATAAGTGTTATCATCAAAACATAGAGATATTACTAAGAAATAATCTGTGTTCTTACATCCTTATGCTACTGGAAGTGTTCGCTACTACTCGCTGGTGCCTCGCCTAGCGAGCACTTCGCTATTTCCCTTGCCATAGCGAATGAGGGTCTATTTGGCTCTGTCCAAGTCTGGGAGTGTTCGCTACTAGCTCGCGAGGTGCTCGCCTAGCGAACGCTTCGCTAGCTCACTCGCCAGCGACTCGCTTAGCGAATCCTACGCTACTCAAACCCTCTCTTCTCCCAAAAATGTCAAAAAGGCACCAAATCACCTGATTCCAAACAAACAAGTTTCAATAGCCTCAACCTAATAATCCTCGACTAAACTACGCAATTTATTCCAAATTCTAACCCTAAAAACATCAGCTTCTATCGATTTAACTCATTTCGACCTAAAATGGAAAATGTAGAAAAACAACCCAAACAATCCAAACAACACATACATAATCATACACATTGATAAGATAATAAGAATTCACACCCTTACCTGATTAAATCGATTCCTAGAAGTTGTTTTGAAGATCTACAAGCTTTTCCTCTTTTTCTCCTTTTTTTCTCTCCTTCCTCTTTCTTCTCTATTTTTCTTTTCTTTTCCTTTTCTCTCTACTTTCTCTCTTATATTATTCTATTCTCATTCTCTCTATTTCTTTTCTCACAAAATTTCTAACTTATCATTAATTAAGAAATATCTAAAATACCCTCCAACCTAATTTCCCCGAAAACTCTCAAAACGATAAAGTAGCACAATATGCAAACATAACATATTAACACACCAATTCCACAAATAAAATAATAATCACCCAAATAAAAAAAAATACTCAACAAAAATGGGAAATCAGAATCGGCGTGTTACAACTCTCCCCCACTTTAGAAATTTCCGTCCTCGAAAATATTACCTGATTCAAACAACTCTGGATACGACTCTCGCATCCCACTCTCTAATTCCCAAGTCATATTGCCTTCCGAAGCGCCTCCCCACGCTACTTTCACAAGCGCAATATCTTTGCCTCTCAGCTTCTTAACTTCGCGGTCCAAAATCCTAATCGATAAAGCTTCCACCGTAAGGTTATCTTTCACTTCAACCTCGTCCATAGGAATAACATGTGACGGATCCGGAACATACTTCAGAAGTTGCGAAATATGGAATACATCATGCAAATTCGAAAGATTCGGAGGCAATGCCACACGATAAGCCACAACACCAACTCGTGCAGTAATCTGATACGGGCCAATAAAACGAGAAGTCAACTTCTTTGACTTCAAAGCACGATCCACACCCGTAACTGGCGTAACTCTCAAAAACACATGGTCGCCTTCTTGAAACTCAAGATCTTTCCTTCTCTTGTCCTGATAGCTCTTCTGCCTACTTTGAGAAGCTTTCATCTTTTCCCGAATAAACTTCACTTTCTCTGTCGTTTATTGTACCATCTCCAGTCCAACTATCAACCTCTCACCAGTTTTATGCCAACACAAAGGTGTTCGACATCTCCGACCATACAAAGCCTCAAATGGTGCCATACCTATACTTGAATAAAAACTGTTATTGTAGGTGAACTCAATCAATGCCAAATAACTATCCCAAGCATCACCTTGCTCGAGTACACAAGCACGCAATAAATCCTCCAACGATTGAATTGTCCTCTCGGTTTGACCATCTGTTTGCGGATGATAAGCCGAACTCAATCTTAACTTAGAACCCAAAGCCTTTTACAAACTCTCCCAAAACCTCGATGTAAATATAGGATCTCTATCCGATACAATACTCTTAGGAACTCCATGCAACTTCACAACCACGCAAACATAAATCTCGGCTAACTTCTCCAAAGGATAACTAATATCAATTGGAATGAAGTGAGTAGATTCAGTAAGTCTATCCATGATTACCCAAATAGCATTATGACCTCTTTGTGTATTCGGTAAACTCGTAACAAAATCCATCGATATACTATCCCATTTCCACTTCGGAATGTCCAACGTTGCATCAATCCACTAGGCTTTTGATGTTCCACCTTAGACTTTTGACAAGTTAAGCATGAATACACAAATTGAGCTACATCCCTCTTTAATCCGAACCACCAAAAGATTTTCTTCAAATCTTGATACATTTTATTCGCTCCCGGATGAATACTTAAGTTACTTCGGTGTCCTTCTTCCAATATCATCTTTTTCAACTCCACATCATCGGGAATACAAATACGACCACGGAATCTCAAAACTCCAAAATTATCAACCTTGAAATCCTCACTCTCATTCATCATTAAATCCACGAATTTCAAATCCAACTTTTGCTTTTCACATACGGTAGAAAGAATATCATTCGTAACATGTAGCATACCAAGTCTCACACTTCTTGGAGTCATTTCACAAACTAAACTCAAGTCTCTAAAATTCTCCAAAAATTCCCATTCTCTCATCATCAATGCGGACATATGTAACAACTTTCGACTCAAGGCATCGGCAACTACGTTTGCCTTACCCGGATGGTAATTCAAACCAAAATCATAATCCTTCAAAAGTTTTAACCACCTTTTTTGTCTCATGTTCAATTCTTTTTGATCAAATAAATATTTCAAACTCTTGTAATCACTAAAAACTTCAAATCTTGCACCATAAAGATAGTGCCTCCAAATTTTCAAAACAAACACCACAGCCGCTAACTCCAAGTCATGTTTAGGATAATTCTTTTCATGCACTCTCAATTGTCTTGAAGCATAAGCCGCAACATTTCCGTCTTGCATCAAAACACCATCTAAACCTGTCAAAGAAGCATCACAATAAACCATAAATGGTTTCGTCGAATTCGGCAAAATCAAGATCGACACCGTTGTCAACCTTCTTTTTAGCTCAATGAAACTTTTTTCACAATTGATATCCCAAATGAAAGCCTTTCCTTTACAAGTCAATTGTGTTAACGGAAGTGCCTACTTCGAAAATCCCTCAATGAACCTC
This sequence comes from Lathyrus sativus, assembly GCA_963859935.3. Taxonomy (NCBI): domain Eukaryota; kingdom Viridiplantae; phylum Streptophyta; class Magnoliopsida; order Fabales; family Fabaceae; genus Lathyrus; species Lathyrus sativus. The sequence goes on from OZ012735.1 coordinate 248,747,917, forward strand.
CGATAGTAACCTGCCAAGCCCAAAAAGCTTCGAATCTCCGTAACCGATCTAGGAGTCTCCCATTGCATCACCGTATCAATCTTGGATGGATCAACACTAATACCACTACCGGAAATAACATGGCCAAGAAAACTTACTTCCGACAACCAAAATTCACATTTCGACAACTTAGCATACAATTGTTTCTCTCTCAAAATTTGTAACACAATCCTCAAATGCTCTTCATGCTCCTCTTGAGACTTAGAGTAAATCAAAATATCGTCGATGAACACAACCACAAAACGATCTAACTGTTCATGAAAAATACGATTCATGTATTCCATAAACACACCCGGCGCATTAGAAACCCCGAATGGCATCACAGAATATTCGTAATGGCCATACCGTGTCTTAAAGGCTGTCTTTTGAATATCCTCTTATTTCACACAAATCTGGTGATATCCTGATCTCAAGTCAATCTTGCTAAAAACACGCGCACCAACTAATTGGTCCATCAAATCATCGATCATTGGAAGCGGATACTTGTTCTTAATTGTCACCTTGTTCAATTGTCGATAATCAATGCATAACCGCATACTTCAATCCTTCTTCTTTACCAACAATACCGGAGCACCCCAAGGAGAAACACTTGGCCTTGCAAATCTCTTGTCCAACAAGTCATTCAATTGCTTATTCAATTCTACCAACTCTGATGTCGACATACGATACGGTGCCATCGAAACTGGTCTAGTACCTGGAACTAGATCAATAGAAAACTCAACTTCTCTTTCCGGCGGTACGTCCTTAATTTCCTCCGGAAACACTTCTGGAAAATCACACACCACTGGGAATACATCGAGCTCAACTTTACTCTCCACCGACAATGATGCAAACAAACCGAACAATTGAGCTTCGTCCGCTAAAAGTCTCTTCAACTCTTTAGTGGATAGGAAACTCTCATCTCCATCATCTTCCAAAGAAGGAAACCTTACTAACTTATGATAGCAATCTATATGAACTCTATTAAATTGCAACCAGTTCATACCCAAGATTACGTCCAAACCTTCCAATGGCAAACACACTAAATCCATGATGAAGTCTTTACCATACATGGTCAAAGGACAACTTACACACACCAAAGGTGTAGTTACCGACCCCGAAGTAGAAGTCTCAATAACCATATCACCACCCTAAGAAGACACGAATAAATTCAAACGCTTAGCGCACTCATGAGAAATAAACGAATGAGTCGCTCCAGTATCAATAATAGCAACTAAAGGCGTACTATTAATAAATCATGTACCTTTAATCAAACGATCTGCACTAGTAGTGTCTGACCCAGCTAATCCAAACACTTTTCCACCCGCTTGAGCTTGTTTCGGCTCAGTACACTTAGTACTAATGTGACCCACTTCTCCACAATTATAGCACTTCACTACATTCCTTCGACAATCTGTAGTAGCATGCCCAAGGCCTCCACAGTTAGAACATTTCACCATGGTCTTTCCACACTCAAATGATTTATGTCCCATTTCACCACACTTGTAACACTTAACGGAACCGGAACCGGAACCTCCAGATATCTTATCAAAGTTTCCCTTATACTTTCCCTTATCCACTGGTGTCACATAAGGTCCACTTCTAGCTTGTTGCTTCCCTTCCTCTCATTCAAACTTTTGTAATGTGTAGAACGAGCCTTGCTATCTTCCTCGAAGATTCTACAACATTCCATCAAATCTGTAAACCTTCTTATCCTTTGATATCCCACATCTTGCTTAATCTCGGGACGCAACCCATTCTCATATTTAATACACTTTGAGAACTCAGCAGTAACTGCAGCATAGTGAGGATGGAATTAAACCAACTCCACAAACTTAGCAGTATAGTCCACCACAGACATACTACCTTGTTTCAGTTCAAGGAACTCCATCTCCTTCTTCCCTTTCACACTTTCAGGGCAATACTTCCTCAAGAACTCAGTACGACATAAATCCCAAGTTATCTCTTCATCATCCACCTCAAAAACTTGACGCATACCGACCCACCAATCGTCGGCTTCTTCCTTCAGCATGTGAGACCCAAGTCTCGCCTTATTCCCCTCCGCACAATCCATAACTCTGAAGATCCATTCAATCTCTTTCAACCAAATTTGAGCACCATCGGGATCAAATCTTCCTTTGAAGACCAGTGGTTGATTCTTCCTGAACTTGTCATTAGCATTCACGTTCGATGCACCTTGCACGGCCCTAGCCATTGCTTCCAAAGCATCAGCCATCACATTATCGTTACGACCAGCCATATTCTGACCATTCCCAAAAATAACAACAAGGTTAAACAACCATTCAACCAACACAACAACAAGACAGACACAACTGACTCAACACTGGTTCTGATACCACTTAATGTAACACCCCCTTTCTATACCCCCAAATAATCACATAAACAATTAGCCACATATTAAAAATGTCATCAGAGTATAATTAATAACATGGTATAAAAGAGGTATGTCACATTATACGTGAAATTAAAACATACAACACCTGCTCAACAAAAGATATGCAACAATGGGGTAACTTTGCAACAGAGGAACTTAGTCCTTACACCCACATCTCAATATTTAGAATAAAAGCAGAAAATCTAAATATTGAATAACATCAAACATATATACATATATGTATCAACCGGTATGATTCAACAACAAAGTCATGTTTACATAAACATCCAGCAACCAGATACATATACAAATGTATCACAAAAGAATCATAAACATCCTAGCTATCTGGTGCTACATATCAGAGCCGACCGACCAAAAGAATGAAGACACGCTTCACAAAAAGAACTCCAGCAATTCTACTCTACAATGCCTCATAGAGCATCATAAAACAGCAGAAGGGTGAGAAATATTATCATAATAACAAAGCATATAAATACACATATTCTGCATTCTCACCATAACGCATCACAACTCACTCATATACATCATATATATATATATATATATATATATATATATATATATATATATATATATATATATATATATATATATATATATATATATATATATATATATATATATATATATATATATATATATATATATATATATATATATATATATATATATATATATATATATATATATATATATATATATATATATATATATATATATATATATATATATATATATATATATATATATATATATATATATATATATATATATATATATATATATATATATATATATATATATATATATATATATATATATATATATATATATATATATATATATATATATATATATATATATATATATATATATATATATATATATATATATATATATATATATATATATATATATAAATCCAAGCATATTCGTCATGCATATTTCAACAATTCCATCATTCCACATAAACATACACAATTATGTTCATTCACCAATGCATCACTATAAAGATGATAAATGCAAATCATAGAGACCGACTCACGAATCTATGCAAATGCAATGGGGTACCGACTCAATCATCACAAGTTCACTCAGGAACTTAGTGGAACCATCGCTCACACCCCACATGGGCACACGATGTTCACCCATTACTCACACCCCACATGGGCACACAATATTTATGGATTGCTCACACCCCACACGGGCACACAATCCGATTGCTCACACCCCACATGGGCACACAATCGTTTGTAATCATCGCTCACACCCCATATGGGCACACGATATTACAATGGATTCTCATTAGAATCCCACAACATAAGAATGCACATCATGATGCTTCACATGCAAAATGACTCCAGACATTCTTGAAATGCACACATATTCACAATATTATATTCATGCATTCATCTCATTCTATCACATACAATCATATACATTCACATTCAATTACGCCAAACGGTAATGAATTCTATCACAATTATCATGAATTCACATTTAATTTAAACAATGCATTTATTTGCCAAAAGGCCACATTTCACAATCCATTCCACAATCTAGGATTCACGCCATACGGCTACCCACAACATAACATATAACAACACACAAGCTACACATCGAAGAATCGATATTGGAATGGAAACAAAAACAAAATGTTGTCCTGTCATGCTCGCTACACTGTTCGCTTAGCGAAGACATAACGAACATTCGCTACTGGCTCGCCTAGCGAACATGCTAGCGAAGGTTGTCCTTATGCTACTAGAAGTGTTCGCTACTACTCGCTGGTGCCTCGCCTAGCGAGCACTTCGCTACTTCTCTCGCCATAGCGAATGAGGGTCTATTTGGCTCTGTCCGAGTCTGGGAGTGTTCGCTACTGGCTCGCGAGGTGCTCGCCTAGCGAAGGCTTCGCTAGCTCACTCGCCAGCGACTCGCTTAGCGAATCCTACGCTACTCAAACCCTCTCTTCTCCCAAAAATGTCAAAAAGGCACCAAATCACCTGATTCTAAACAAACAAGTTTCAATAGCCTCGGCCTAATAATCCTCGACTAAACTACGCAATTTATTCCAAATTCTAACCCTAAAAACATCAGCTTATATCGATTTAACTCATTTCGACTAAAATTGAAAATATAGAAAAACAACCCAAACAATCCAAGCAACACATACATAATCATACACATTGATAAGATAATAAGATTTCACGCCCTTACCCGATTAAATCGATTCCTAGAAGTTGTTTTGAAGATCTACAAGCTTTTCCTTTTTTTTCTCCTCTTTTCTCTCCTTCCTCTTTCTTCTTTCTTTTTCTTTTCTTTTCCTTTTCTCTCCACTTTATCTCTTGTATCATTCTATTCTCATTCTCTCTATTAATGCTAGGCAATGAGGCTAGGGACCTCCAAAAAAATATCTTTTCTTCCTATCTTATGAACTTTAAGGTGTATGAAGTTTCATTTTCTATTTGATATTTTTATTGAAGTAGGTTGATAGAGAGTCCATTTAACTTAAGTTGATCCAGGCCAGAAGCAGACCTACGTCAGAATAACCTTCTTCTTTGAAAAACTTTGGTAGTGCTCTTAGTCTCACAAAATTTATAACTTATCATTAATTAAGAAATATCTAAAATACCCTCCAACCTAATTTCTCCGAAAACTCTCAAAACGATAAAGTAGCACAATATGCAAACATAACATATTAACACACCAATTCCACAAATAAAGTAATAATCACCCAAATAAAATAAAAGACTCAACAAAAATGGGAAATCAGAATCGGGGCATTACAGGTAACGGGCTTGAGAACGTAGTATCGGTCTTTGAAGGTACGAATGGAATCAAGATACGTCCGAAATAGTCTCCTCGACTGCTTCAAGGACACCCAATTGTGTTGACCCTCGAACATCTGTCTTTGAAGATGGAAGATGCGGAAGAAAAGAGTGAGTGTGGTCCCGACGTTGAGGTACTGACATACGAGCTCGTACGCTCGCAAGAATGTGATCGTGTTGCGGTGGAGCTACGAGGGCACCAGCCGCAACCAATCAAACACTTCCCGTTGGAAATCAGTAAAGGGCAGAGGCATGCCCACTTCTCGAAAGGTAAATTTATACATAGGGAACCTCATCCCTTTGAAAGACGAGCATATCCGATGGTGTGCTTGGGGTTTATATATCTCCCAGTTCATGGGGGAACCCTCACAGCGGTCCTCAACCGTGGTGTAGGCGTAAGATTCATCCACGACAAAGCTAGAGGGAATACTCAGGGGCTCCTGCCTGCCCCAATCCGCAGCAGTCCGTTTTCGCTCCTCGCTCGTCTGTGTTACTGAGGAATCAGACTCGTCGTCAATCTCAACGACCCCCTCGGTCTGTGTAGCCATCTTTACCTGAAAATTAGAGGAAACTGTGAATTTGACATTTCAGATCAAATCCACCTTTCCACCGTAAATCAAGTGAAAGGGCTAAAAGAGGGGCACGTCTAGGGGAAGTTCTCCCCCACCACGACAATAAGAGGCGATGATAGGTTCCTCGAGGCCTCCATATAAAGTCCTCAGGATCCCTAATGGGTCCTCGAGGCCTCCATCTAAAGTCCTCAGGATCCCCAATGGGTCCTCGAGGCTTCCATCTAAAATCCTCGGGACCCTAATCCTAGGTTCTCGAAACCTTCATCAGGTCCCCGAGACCTTCATCTAATGTCCTCGGGGACCCTATCCCAAGTCCTCGAGACCTTCATCAGGTCCTCAAGACATTTATCTTATGTCCCCGAGATCCTCATCCCAGGTCCACGGGACCTTCATCAGGTCCTCGAATCGATCATCTTACGTCCTTAAGGGCTTCATTGCCGGTCCCCAGGGGTTTCATCAAAAACATCACCAATTCAAAGAAGTTCTGGCGTATTCGTCGGAAACTTCATAGTTTCCCCGGGAACTTCATCAAATCCACCGGAGAAACTATCGAAAAATGCAAAAAAACAAGAGTAAAGCGGTTGTGACTTACTTGGTACGGTGGTTCTTGGAAGACGAGACGGCGGCGGACGGCAAACGTCTTAGAGTAAAGAGGGGGGAGCACGAAAAGACAAGAGAGAACGTCTTGAACAGAAGAAGGGAAGCGTGCGACTGAAACAGACTCAGTCCCTATTTATAAGCCTAGCACAAGACTTGAGGCGTCCCTAGGCACTTGAGTGCCCTTACTTCTAGCCGCCTTAGACATTAATTTCCCTGACACGTGGCGTCACCAGACACTTCACGCACCCATTCGAATTCCCCTTGTGCCCGGAGATCAAGCACGCCCATTTGCTTTCCACCTTCCCAACATACTGTCTTGTCGAGCATCTGTCACTCTTGGCCGCGCGCACAACCTTCAACTCTGTATGTCGGACAAGCCATCATCCTCTAAACTGGTCCCTAACACCCTAACTTGCTCTTAAGTCATTACTCCTCCACTTAGGAGCAACGACTTCGGGGGCTCCTGTTCTGGACTGGGCCGAGACCTACCCCCTATGTCAGACAGGCCCAATCCAATACTACGTTGGAGAGGCCCAACAAGGCTCAATCCTCTCATGTCGGACACACATCTCAACAAGGCCCCCTTAGTCGGGCAGAGCCCTACCTAGCACGGGGAGAACTCACAACTCTTCACCACGGACTCCACGTGCCCCCACGTGGGGACACGTCGTCAGGCAACTACCCACTTCCGGAAGAGTTTGTCAACCCATACTCTAAAGATCACGGGGCTGTTGATTCAGGGAGAAGACCACGTGCTGGTCTTCCCTACGCCACGTAAGCCCCGGCAGTTACCTGTGTTGGGCTTGGCAATTTGGCCCAATGCAAAGTAACTGTTGGCCCTGTGCTGGGGACACATTATAAAAACCCTCTTTCATTAGAGAGTCAGATATTCCATTCTCTACGTCTATTCTCTCTGTACTTGCGCTTTCTAACTCCGTTACTCACTTAAATATCAGAGTACCTTGCAGGTACACCCCTTCCTCCTCCATAACACCAGTGATCACAGAAGCTCACGACGCGTGACAGACTGCTGATTCCTTTCTGATCAGATAAGATCAAATATATAAATTGAAAAGTTACAAACAAGATTGTATCTGTGACATGGTTGACGCTCCTATCATAAAACACATACACAAATATGAAAGAAGTTTACTTTTGTATTACACAATTGCAAGAAACAAAGTGATATTCTCACTTCTACTAAGGGCATGTTTGTTTTAGCTTTAAAAAAATTGATTTTTTCTTTGTATTTTTAAAAATAGATTTTATAAAATTATTTTTCAAAATATTACAAGATTTTATATATTTGTTTTTTCTAAATTATAAGACTAATTTTGACATCATACAACATAAATATACATTATTAAAGATCAAAACAAAGTCGAAATCACAATTTTTGAAACAAAATTGTATCTCAAAAATGATTTTTATGAAAAACTATTTGAAATAACTTCAAAGTTAAATGATTTTTTAAAACTTTGATATCCAAAAGTTTTTTTTCGATAAAATGTTGATATATCTAAAATCACATTTTAAAAATAATTATTCAAACAAAATTTTCATTTAAAACTCTTATCAAAAATTGTTTTATAAATTTTTTTAAATAAAATTATATTACACTATAAAAACCATTTTTAAAAAAAGACTAAACAAACAGCCCATTTGTAGATCCAAAAATTAATTATTATCAGTTGACAAGAACTTTAAAGTATAGTTTGTCATAATGTTTATTGTTTACAGCTTCCTAAATCTATAACTTAAATTCCTGTGTCCTAATAGTAGTAGTTAGCAGTACCTTACTGCATTTTTGTTGTCAAAATAAATCAGGATTCCAAATAGATATAAACAGCCCCAGCTGATACATGTATTTGGGTGAAAATGAATCAAAGGGATATTGTACTAATGGAAGTATTGTAATTTCAGAACACCGATGACATTAAAAAGATAACAGGAACAGCTCAAAACCAAAGGTGATGAGACCCTGGCATCCAAATCTAAAACTGAAATCAGAACTCACAATGTTCTACTTCTCTAACCAACCATTTCCCCCTAAATATTATGGGCCTTTCTTTTGGGCCTTAATAAGTAAACGTGTATCCATGATCCCGTCTACATTTTCAACATGCTTTTAAACTGTAAAAAAAATTATGTGCATTTGAACAAGTACCTCATTAGAGTAATTAATGTAGTAAAGAGTTGTTATAGTTAGTTAGTTATTTAGGTTAGTTAGAGAATAGAGAGAATGTGTATAAATAGGAGAAATTAGAGAGAATCTTTGAATATGGTAAAGTTTGTGAATAGAGTAGTAGCTGTATTGTGAAGGAGAGATGCTCTTCTATTCTTTCTTATTTTCTTATTCCAATTCTTAGCCCGAAACCAATCACAAGGTTCTCCAAACATGATGTTTGTTCTGCAAAACCTGCCAGCACTATAGACAGAAAGTTCTAAACCGCATTCAATTGAATGATGGCACTTTCAAAATTAATTAGGAAATCAAAGTGACTAAATTAAGTAATTAAGATATTAAAGTTGTAGGACTGATCATCGACTAGAGCTTACCCGCGAACCCAACCAACATGAATGAGCTGACTAAAAAAAATCAGGTTTGACATAAATGTTATCAACTTACTAGAGGAATGTGTGTCAGATTCTTAGACAAAGTGTTAAGAGACAATTCTATGTTGAATATGCAAGTTCAAAAATTACAAACAAGATTGTATTCGTGACATGCTTGATGCTCCAATCATGAAACACATTTACAAATATGAAACAAGTGCATTGACTTTTGTATTGCACATGTAGATCACAAATCTACATATAAATTGGTATCATATATACAACTCCCTGGATGTATAATGTAACTTCCTGTATCCCAAATCTACATTTGCATTTGTAAGGATTCCAAATAGAAATTAACAGCCAATTGCTACATGTACTTTGATGGAAATGAATCAAAGGGACATTGTATTAATGGAATTTCAAAACAGCAATGACATTAAAAACACAATTGAAATAGCTCTAACCCAAAGGCTTCCAATTCCAAACCTAAGCGAAATCAGAACTCGTAATGTTCTACTTCTCTAAATAACCTGTTACTCTAAATATCATAAGCCGTGCTTTTAGGCCTAAATATGCAAACATGCATCCATGATCCCAATTACATTTTCAACATTACATTTTCAACATGTTTTTAAACTCTGAATGATAATGATATGCATTTGAACATGTATCCATATGAGAGATCAATAAAGCTGTAAAATAGAGGAACTGTGAGATGTTGGATCGAACTCTAGTATGGTTGAAGGTTGAAGTCTGTTCGCGAGTAATGCGTGTTGTAGTCGAAGTTTGTTCTAACATGCATTAGTCAATATTGCTAGGGTTGTTAGCATGTTGAATTGGGTCTTACTTGTAAGCCCAATTTTTAAGTTAACTTGTACTCTAAATTAGCTTGTAATGGGTAATTGTTAAAAAACTCATTAGATTAGTGTGCTATTTCTTTTATAAATAGGGTGTTAGTTTCTCAATCTTGGCATAAGGAAATATAGGAAGATGAAATCATAATTTCAAGAGAGAGAGGTTATTTTGTTATTCTTATATACTTGTAGTCTTGTTCTAAGAGAAAGGAAAGAATATCAGTTTAATAACCAATCTTTGTTGTTCCTTGTTGTTTTACCTTATTTTCTTTGTTAACCTCAACCCTTGTGTGTTTCTTGATCATTAAAAAACCGTTTATACTTTGTTTCAAGACATCTGATTCACAACAAATTGGTGCGGTGAGTGTGGAGAAGATATCTTCAACAAAGTATGAGATTGAAAAGTTCACCGGAGTGAACGACTTTGGTCTGTGGCGCTTGAAGATGAAAGCCCTACTGGTTCAGCAGGGTTGTTTGGAAGCGTTGAAGGGTGAGGTAGCCATGGACGCTACGTTAACGGCAAAAGAAAAGACAGACATGATCGAGAAAGCCCACAGCACAATATTGTTGAGCCTTGGTGATAAGGTTCTTCGACAAGTATCAAAGGAGACTACAACATCGGGATTATGGGTGAAACTTGAAAGTTTGTACATGACCAAATCTCTGGTGAATCGACTCTACCTGAAACAAGCTTTGTATTCATTCAAGATGAGTGAAGACAAAGTGTTGGCTGAGCAGTTGGATATGTTCAACAAGCTGATTCTTGATGTTGAAAATATTGACGTGAAGATCGATGATGAAGATCAAGCATTGTTGTTGCTGTGTGCTTTGCCCAAAACACATGCTCACTTCAAAGAAACTCTCTTGTTTGAAAGGGAGTCCCTGACCTTTGAAGAAGTTCAATCATCCTTGTACTTTAAGGACTTGAACAACCGATAGGAGCATAAACCTTTGACGGTGGGCGAAGGTTTGGCCGTTAAGGGAAAATTCTTGCGAAAGGATGGTAAGTTCGACAAGAAGAAAGGTAAAAGTCAATAGAAGTCTTATAGTGGCGAAACATATGGTATTCGATGTTATCACTGTAAGAAGGAGGGTCACATAAGAAAGGTGTGCCCTAAACGCCTGAAAGATCATGGAGGTAATGGCAACGCAACCATTGTTCAAGATGACTTCGACTCATCTGATGTTCTTGTGGTTTCAAGTGGCTACTCGAGAAAAGAGTGGATTATGGATTCAGGTTGCACTTGGCACATGACTCCAAACAGAGAATTGTTCGAGGAGCTATGTGATCAAGATGGTGGATCTGTGCTGCTGGGAAACAATAAATCTTGCAAAATTGAAGGTATTGGACCTGTGAGATTCTAGCTCCATGATGAGTCAATAAGGTTATTGACTGAAGTCAGGTATGTACCTGACTTGAAGAGAAATTTGATTTCTCTTGGTGAATTCGACAGAAAGGGATATATTTTTCAAGGAGAGAAAAGTATCCTAAGAGTCATGAAGGGGTCAAAGGAAGTCTTGAGAGGCGTGAAGAAACAAGGCTTGTATACCCTTGAGGCTGAGGTTGTAAGTGGTTCGACAAATCTTGCATCCACGAAACTTGTGTCGAAGACATAATTATGGCACATGAGATTGGGCCATGTCAGCGAAAGAAGCCTGGTCGAATTAGGGATGCAGAACCTGCTAGGAGGTGACAAAGTCGAAAAGTTGGAGTTTTGTGAATCTTGTGTATTTGGTAAATCCTGTAGGATGAAGTTTAACAAAGGCAAGCAAAGAACACATGGATTCCTAGATTACATTCATGCTGATCTCTGAGGACCTGCAAGGATTCTTTCACACTCAGGTGCAAGGTATTTTCTATCCATCGTTGATGACTATTCCAGAAAGTTATGGGTATTCATTCAGAAGACGAAGGATGAAACTTTTGAGAATTTCAAAAGCTGGAAGATTCTGGTCGAAACTCAAACTAGCAGAAATGTTAAGAGGTTAAGAACCGACAATAGCCTTGAATTCTGCAACGAAGCATTCGACAATTACTGTGTTGAGTCTGTGATTGAAAGGCATAAGACTGTAGCAGGTACTCCTCAACAAAATGGATTAGTTGAGAGATTCAATCAAACAATCCTTGAAAGGGTTAGATGCATGTTGGTTAGTGCTGGATTGAAGAAGGTGTTTTGGGCAGAAGTTGTTTCGACAGCAGTTTACCTGATAAATAGATGTCCGGAATGAAGACACCTGAAGAAGTTTGGTCGGGACATCCACCTAGTCTCGACAGACTGAGAGTATTTGGCTGTGTGGCCTATGCTCACATTAGGCAAGACAAGGTCGAACCTAGAGCTCTGAAATGCATGCTCATGGGATACCCTGAAGGAGTCAAAGATTATAGGCTATGGTTCCTAGACCCAGGTCACAAGAGGCGTATCATCAATCGAGATGTAGTTTTCAATGAAGCAGAGATGACTTTCAAGAAAACTAATGATGTTGACGAAAAGCTGGAAAAGGGAGAGATTGTTGTTGAGGTGGAGCATGTTGATGCTGAATTGTGTACCCCATATGAAGTCGAAGAAGATGCAGAAGATGTTGTCGAAGATGAGGAGACTGATAATGACTACCTGCTAGCAAGAGACAGGTCAAGGAGAGTCATCAAGCCACCTCATAGACTTGGGTATGCAGATCTTATAGCTTACGCCTTAATCTCTGCAAGTGAGGTTCTAGACGAAGAACCTAGAGACTATAAGGAAGCTATGAGGAGTCGAAACAAGAATGAATGGTTGAAGGTCATGATGATGAGATGAAATCTCTTCATGATAACAATACCTGGGAATTAATCAAGAAACCTGTTGAAGCCAGGTTAGTCAGTTGTAAATGGATTTTAAAAGTTAAAGAAGGAATTGAAGGAGTGGCGTCGAAGAGATACAAGGTAAGATTGGTTGCTAGGGGGTTCACTCAGAAAGAAGGTTTCAAATTCAATGATGTGTTATCTCCTGTTGTGAAGCACATATCCATTCGAATGTTGCTTGCCACAGTGGCACAGTTCGACCTTGAACTGGAACAGATGGATGTGAAGACTGCGTTCTTGTATGGTGAGTTAGATGAAACAATACTGATGAGGCAACCTGAAGGGTATGTTTAAAAAGGGAAGGGATATTATGTGTGCAAGCTGAATAGATTCTTATATGGGCTGAAACAATCTCCTCGACAGTGGAGTAGGAGATTCAACAAGTTCATGACACACATAAGTTTTATCAGAAGTTAGTTCGACCACTGTGTTTACTTCAGATTTTGACTGGGTAACTCATTTGTTATTTTGTTGCTCTATGTGGATGATATTCTAATAGTAAGCAACAATGTCAAAGATGTGTTGCACCCTAAAATTTGCCCAACCTTATTCCTTGTTTTATGCTTCATTATCATTAGCATTTGCATATAGAGTCATGTACATAGACTAACCATCTGCATAGCATAAGCATAGCAAGTCATTCAACAGGGGACCAATCATTATTTTCATCTCTAGAAGCCTATCAAGAGGCTATTATTCCAATTCAACTTCATTCAAGTCATCAGGAAAGAATTTGAAAGCAAAGAGTTCAGCAGATCAAGCCTTGAGTCCATCTCCTAGCTGAGGGCATCTGAGGATCAACAAGAGGGTTATGAGCTGTGAAGTGAAGGCATGGAGAGTATCTAGACATTATGAGAGACTTAGAAAGTCATTTGGAGAAGAAAACAAGTTGTTGATATGAGCACAAGAGCTACAGTTGAAGGCAGTCAACTAGGGTTTCATCTGGGTCAACCCTAGGTCAACCCTAGGTCAATTGACTGATTTAAAGGGGCATTCAAGTCTATGGAAGAGATGTGGAGTTCATAATTTGACATGGAGAATGAGGATATGGAGATATGCCAAGGAGAATTCAAGAGAAATCAAGGAGAAGAGGAATTACTAAATTAGGGTTTCTCTGTAAAATCCCCTAGTTTAGGTCAAATTTCCAAGCAAGATAAGTCAAAATGCTAACTTCAAATGGCTTCTTGGCCAACATGAAACTTGTAGAGGGTCTCAAGACCTTTAATTTGAGTGGTGGAAGACCTCAAGGAGATTTATAGAACTCAAGTTATGGTCCTTACAAGTTACAGGTCATCTGAGGTGTCTGAATTTTTGTCTGTGAAAGTGACTTGACTTCCAAGCTAGTTTTGCCCCTCAAGGAGATTTCAAATGAATTCTTGGTCAACATAAGAATTGTTCCTCATGGTCTTATCTTTCTAGAATGGTATGGCATGCCTTCATATGATGTGGAGAACTCAACTTATGGTCTTGGCAAGCAAAGGGTATTTTGGGCATTTGTGAATTACAGGTCATTTTAACCTATGTCCAAAACTCATACAAGGAGGCCTCAAATGGAAAAACTTACAACATCAAACTTGCTCCAAATGGGATTTTAAGCCTAGAAAGAAGGTCACAAATTGTTGGAGAAGCTCATAACATGAAGTTACATAATTGGTCAAAATATGAACTAAAAAGGCTTATAAAGTGAATAAATTCAAAGTGAAAAATGGTTTGGGAGATTTATGAGTCCAAATGGAGACTTCCAATATATGATTTTGAATGGAAAAGCAATTCTAAGAACAATGGTTCAAACACTTTTTTGAGTTTAGAAGGAAAAAAGAAAGTTATCTTTGGTTACTTGTAATTGAAGAAACATGATCAAAATGGATCAAAGTTGGAAAACAAGGGAATGTGCAAGATGGATCTAGAATGTACCATTGGGGTCTATATATTCATGAAATGAGAATTTGGCAAGGGTTGGCTTCATTTGCACCAAGATTTTCACAAACTTCCTCATTCTTTCTCTTTGAAGTTTCATTGCAATTCTCTCAAAACCTTCATCAACTTTCATCAAAATCAATTCAATCTTATTCAATCTTCATCCTAGATCAGAATTGAAGCAAAGCTTTGGTGATTATCATCCATTTTCGAGCACCTTTTTCAAGAACATCAAAACTACAAATTCAAGTGGACAGCATAATTAAAGTCAAGAATCATCACCACATTGCATACAGAATCAAGTACATCAAGGATTGATCAAGATCCAAACCCTAGAAGCTTCAGATCCACGAGTTCCATAGCTGTTTTCAAGTTTTCACACCAGGTGAGTTTTCATTCACACAGCTTGATTCAGTTAGTTAGGCATGTTGTTGTTAGTTTAGATATGATCTAGGTGGTTAGGAGATTAGTTTAGATGAATTTGGAGAGGTTTGGTGATGTTAGTTAGCAGGTGCCATAAGCTGTTAGGGCTTGAATCTCTTAGGTTAAGCCATTAGAATCTTAGCTTGATAGCACAGGTTAATCACCATTAGTTGTAGGTTAGCTTAGTGCAAGTTTGATGGAGAATTATCATGATGCATATCAGTGCATATCCATGGTGGCCAGACCTTGGCTTGATCGGGTTTGTTGTTGCGATGAGTTTCAAGGTAAATTAGTGCCATAGACGTGTAGAGGGAGAGTTGTAGAGTAATTTTCATGTTCACATCGTGTGGATTGGTTGCCTGTAGAGTGAGAACAGAGGGATGGAAGATTGCTCGTGCATGGCCATTCATGGAGGTTGAAACCCTAGGTTCAGAACCATTGGGGAAGACATAATCTGAGCCATCCATTTCGCGTGTGACTTTTGACTTGGAGGATGATCGTGTGGTTCATATTTGATTTCAGATTGGGAGGGAATTGACCTGGGTGCCAAAACGCACCGTTTCATTAATTGAAACGGGCGGGCCTCAGGATGTGGTGCTATCCCCACCCCCAATGTTAGGCCCATTCCATTTTTGAACGTGATTTTGCTTACTTTTCTCACCCCCAGCTGGCTTTTCATTTTTCTCTAATTCTGAGTAATTCTGGGCCTAGCGTAAAGCGCTATCTGCACCCCCTATTGTTGGCCCATTGTGATTTTTAACTGCGCGTGGTTACTATTCTAACCCCCCTCCCTCATTTTAATTCAATTTTATTTTCTTAATTCATTTTAATTTTCACCAATTTTCATTAATTCATAATAAATTCATAAAAAATGCATTTTCATCCATTCTTTTTACATCATTTTCATTAAAATGTCTAGAAAATTATAGAGAAATAAAATTTCATTTTTATTTTTATGTCATATTTTTTCCATATTTTTTAAATAAATGTCATGTTAAATAGATTCATCTCATGCATCATTTTAATGATTTTTGTTCTCTTACATGCTTTAATATTTTTTGGTCATTCTTTTTATATTGTTTAGATGAGATATTCAACTTGTAGAAATATTTTAGTTCCCATTTTTAGAAGTTAATTTTAGGTGATTAAAATAGGTTTGAACATCATGAACAAAACTAGGGTTTTAGGTGACAACTTAAGAAGTTTGATTTCATTCCCCTTAGGACTTAGGGTTTAAATAGATTAGTTATGGGACTATAGGGGCTATGGGTAGCTATTAGATCCCTTAGAAAAGTCAGGATTCCCCTACTGCTATTAATACTGTCTGTATATCTGTTGTCTGGTGTGGTGTGCCCTCTGGGGATTGTTGCTTGTTTGTTTGGGTATTGGGTTTGTCTGGGGCCCTGGGGAGCTGAAGTCTTGTGAAGATGAAGACCATTGGAGATCCAAAGATTGAAGACCAACTGTCAGAGTTGATGAGGAGGAGTTTCTTGCTAGCAGATGCTGAGGAGACTAGGGTTTAGGAGCTAGGCAGAGCTCTAGATTAGAATGATTGTTTCTCAAACATGGATTGCCTTGTCTGCATCCATTCTTCTCTGTGATTCAGAGTCTCTCTAAGACACTCACCCCCTTCCTTTGGAAGGCTTGGTGATGGTGTCTATGAGATAGAACTCTTGAGAGAAAATGTCTCTTGTGTTAGAAGCAGTCTGTTCACCACCCTTGGTAGTCAACTGATTGCTTAACACCCAATTCACTCTTATGACTAATCCCTCATCCTGGAGGTTTGAGCATGAAGAAAAGCCATTGCAGATAGAAGATAGATGATCAAAGCCCTTGCCTGAAGGTCATGAAGATGGAGACTGATGCTTGTTGAAGCCTGTAGCTGATTGGAGATTGCTTGAAGTCAGATGTTGATTCAGAGCTGCTGATGCTATTTCTTTTGCTGTTGTATTTTATTGCTGATGTATTGATTGGTTTTCTGAACTGTATTGTTTGCTGTTTACCCTGCTGGGTTGAAAGTGAAGCCTGTTCACTTTTGCCTATTGTTTTCTAGGTTCGAGGTTGAGTGGGACTCCCTTGCCTCGCTTGTGCTGTTGCATCCATGCATTTTACTGCTTTATTATATCTGATATTGTTTCTGTTTCTGCCTATCCCGTAGGATCTCTGTTTCTCTCTGTGCAAGAGAGGAGCATGATAGACACTAGGTCTTAACCCATGCATGATAACATTAGGTTAGTTTGATTCCCTTCGCAACCGTAGGTTAGAGTTCTGTCTCTTTCTTTCTCAAAACAAACAGAAAAACACATAAAGATTTCAAACACAATAAAAGACACTTCTTTCGTAAAAGAATGTGAACTCATCAAAACGTCATTTTTGTCCGCTTGGACCGCTAATCAAGAAAACCTTTTTCAGAAGGAATAAAATCAATCCAGGACAGACTTGTGTCGTACGTGGCCTGAACTACGTTTGCTCTGATCTTTCATGCTGTGTGAAAGTACGTAGGCATAGGATGCGATATCCTAGCGAGCAACCTTCCCCTCCTTTCCCGTAGGTAGGCGAACTACGTTGACTCTGATTTCTCGTTCCAGACGGGAATACGTAGGCATAAAGTGCGATACTTTGCCGAGTCATTTTTATTTTCATTTTATTTTCTTTTTCACCCTTGACCTTTAGTTTAGATAGAATAACAATCCATACCCGAAAACAAGCGTGGATCCCGTCGAGTACGACGGACGTGAGGGGTGCTAATACCTTCCCCTTGCGTAACCGACTCCCGAATCCAGGTTTTGGTTGCGACGACCATACCTTTCCCATGTTGTGCGAGGTTTACTCTGAGCGTTTCCTTTCCCTCCCGTGGGATAAATAACGCACGGTGGCGACTCTTCTGTTCAGCCGGCGCCGATTTTCGCAGTAGCGACAGCTGGCGACTCTGCTGGGGATCCAACGTCCCCTGGCTGCTAAGGACTGCGATAGTCCTTATGCATTTGGGATCCAACGTCCCTTAAGAGAGTCAATCCTAGCGCTTGTTTTCCCGTCGAGGGTTTTGTATGGAGTTATTTTATATTTCTAACCTTCTATTTTCAGCTTTATATATTGATTATTATTGCTGTATCTGGGGTGTGACGGGTGTTCTGATATTGAGAGAGAAGCCGGACCTGGGCTTGAGTGCACCTAGAATTAGAGTAGAAATTAGTGGGCGCCCGCTTGCTTTGCTTGCTTCGGTGTCCCATGAAATCTACACTCAGACGAGGTTCCTCTGGTTGGCCTCCTGCCCCTTCCTTTGGTTGGCGTGGGTTGCTGGTTAGTTGGATTGTCGACTCTGGGGACCGATCATTTGGAAGTTGGCTAAGTGAGGCCTCTTCAGGAATTGATGATGCCACTCCTTCTGGGAATCGTATCATCAACCCTGAAAGTCTGTGACGCCAACGACCGCATAGGATGCCGTACCTTGTGCCAGTTATAGGGCCACCCACCTGTGAGGGGATTCAGGGTTATGCAGGTAACCAGACCTTCAGATACCGTTTGTTTCTTGATCAGAGATCCTGGTTATTTATGGAGAGTTATGAGGTCTGTCAGAAACCATTTGGAGATGAGTTCTGAGGTCTGTCAGAGACCAATTATAGATGTGATTTGAGGTCTATCAGAGACCAGTGAGTTATGATTTGAGGTCTGTCAGAGACCAGTGTTGGAGTTTTATTTTAGGTCTATCTGAGACCAGGGTTTGATGACTTCTGGATGGTCTATCTGAGACCTTTCTTGATTGGGTTTAGGCTATTCAGCTGCAGCTTTGGTCCCTGTTGAATGTTACTTGCATTGCATTGCCTGCATATCCATTATCATTTGCATTTCACTAATGTGTGTCTGTGCTGCAGGTGCATTTGCATTTCCCTAGTTCTAGTGCCCAGACTTCTGAGTGTTTGATCATGACTAGCGTAAGGAGAACGGTTGCTTACAAATTGCCTACGCCTGGTATTGTTCCTTTACTGGGGTTGATCTCTCTTGCTGATGAGGGTGTTCGTAGGAGTTTCCGGATGAGCTATGGTAGATTATTGAGATTGGTGTGCAAACCTACAGAGGTAGAGTTAGATGGGCTGTATGCTTTAATGCAATTCTACGACCCTGCTTTGAGGTGCTTTACGTTCTCTGACTTTATTATGGGACCAACCCTGGAGGAATACGCTGAGTATGTTGAGCTGCCTGTGCAGAACCAGGTTCCATTCATTCATTATGATGCCAAACCCAAGCCGGAGGAATTGGCAAAAGCCTTGCATGTTGATGCTTCTGAACTTGTAACTACTGTTTCCCGTGGAGTTCCAGGCTTCTCACTTCAGTTCTTAGTTGGTAAAGCCCAAGAGTACGCTAAGAGCGGGTGCTGGGTTGCTTTCAATGCTGTGTTGGCTTTGTGTATTTATGGTATAGTTTTGTTCCCCAACATACCGGATTTTGTGGACTTCGATGCTTTCTACCTGTTTGCCGCTGGTAATCCTGTACCAACCTTACTCGGAGATCTCTACCACTCACTGCATTATAAGAAGGAGAAGGGAAGAGGAAAGAATGTTCATCTTTGTGTACCCTTGTTGAGTATGTGGTTTGAGAGTCACCTTCCTAAGAGAGGATCTGCTGCAGAGACTACAGTTCCAGTTGGTTGGCCAGAACGCCTGATGAGGCTATCTTCCGAAGACGTTGTGTGGTTTGATAGAGACCTGTTGGGATCTGAGCTCATCTTCAGTTGTTCTGGGTACCCTAATGTGCCACTGATTGGAAGGAAAGGGTGTATCAACTACAACCCTTCTCTGTTCATTCGTCAGTTCGGATATGCGCTGAAGAATCCACCTCAGGAGGAAGAAGTACAGGAATCTCTGTACTTCACCGGAGACGTGAAGGGGGAGTTATTAGCCAAGCTGCAACATGCCTGGGCACGTATTAACCGCAAAGGGAAGCCGCTGTTAGGTAAGAATGACTGTCAGGCCTATGCACCTTATAGAGTTTGGATTCAGGAGAGGGCTAGTCAGTTAAGGATGCCGTTTCCAGATGCACCAATTCTTGTTCCCGTTCCGGTAGCAGAGCCGACCACTGTTTCTAGAGAAGTCTACGAACAAGTTGTGAGAGAGAAAGAAGCCTTAATGAAGATTAACGAAGGGTTAGAGCAAGAGCTAGCCCAGATACGCAGTGAGAAAAACAAGGCCGTATATGCTTTCCAGCAACAGATCGAGCTAGTAAACAGACTAGGGGCTGAGTTGACCGAGGAAAAGAAAAAGCGTGAACGTCTGGGGCAAGAGTTCAGAAGTTCCCATGACATGCTGGAATCAAAAAAGAAGGCGCTCGACGCAGCACACCGAGAAATCTCCTCTTGCAATAAGACTTGGAATGCTACACTCACCAACAATAAGAAAAGGGAAGATAAGCTGAAGCAGCAAATTTCCGACCTCGAGGAGAAGTTGAAGTCTAGCATCAAGAAGTGCGAGGAAGAAGTGATGAACCGGTATAGTGTCCAGCATGCACTGAACAAGGCAATCAAATCCAGAGATGAAGCGGTGTCTCAGAAGCGAAAGCTAGAGGATTGCTTCGGAGAAGCAACATGGGAAGAAACTGCTGAAGACGTACGCCGTGTTCTTAAGAGGAGAAACCAGCTCGTTGAAGGGCTGCTTGATCGACCCAGCCATCCGGAGACCAAGAAGTTGATAGAAGAGTACCAGACTTTTGGGAGAATTTGATCATTTCATATAGTAACTTGTATGCTTTATTTGCATAGTGCTGACCATCACCAGGATTGTTGGTTGAGGTCATGCCTTCTTTGTACTCTCAGTGATGTTGTACTCTGGGCTTATTGATTCTCTCTGCAATATATGAGGCTTTCTATGATTCAGCTCCGATATTCCTATTATCAGCACTGTCACTGCACCGGCACCTTCGCACTAGAACTGGGGGAATGAACTTCCCTAATGCACAGACACATTGCATTGCATTCATATTCGTATTGCATAACAGGTAATCTTTGAATGGTGTCTTATCTCCTGCTCTGTACCAGGTACTTAACAGGATTCCAGATCAACATCCGCACCGCTATTCTACACGCTCCAACTGTCGGAAAGTCATGGACCAAATTCAGAACGAGATGCAGGATGTGCGCGAGAAGCTCGCCCTCTTCATGCAGACCATGGAGGCTATAGCAAAAGGGCAAGAGAACTTGCAGGCCATGGTCCAGCCTCTGTTGGCTCGCAACGCTGGTCATGGTAACGAAGATCATCAGTCTGTCCGGGTTGATACTGCTCATGGAGACGGCACTCCTACGCCAGTGGCTCCGCCTGTGGTCAATATACATGCCGCTAATATCAACAACGCTACCGCTGCTGTGAATGGTAACGTCGGAGTTGGTAATGAAACTGCTGTCCATAATGCTGGGCTGGGTGATGTCAATGTGGGAGATAATCTCGGAGGCAATGGCTTTGTCAATACTGGGTTCGGATTCAACGATCAGGGATTCGACAACACTGGCAAGTATGGCTTTAATGCTCAAGGCTTTGGGCAAGATGGTTATGGTATGGTCAATCAGGGTTACGGAGGCTTTGGAAACGGAAACGGTACTAGATTTATGGCTGTTGGTCCTGCTGGAGGTGTTCAAGGGTACGGCAACAGAGGCCGAGGTCCCGGGATGAACCAGATCAGAGCTGGACGTAATAATGCATATGATGGATACGGGGCTGGAAACGGTATGTGGCAAGAGGATCAGCAGGAAGACGCCTTCTCTGGAGGAGGTTTTGAAGGGCCGATGGATGATTCCCAAAAGATTAGAATGCTGGAAGAGCAAATGAAGGGAGTCCTAAACCAGAGTGCTGTGGGTCTGGACATGGCAACAATGGGCTTGGTACCTGGCTTGAGGGTGCCAATTAAATTCAAAGCGCCTGCGTTCGATAAGTACAAAGGAGACACATGTCCGAAAGTGCATGTACGAGCTTATTACAGAAAGATGTCTGCATACTCCACTGATGAAAGAATGCTAATGCATTTCTTTCAGGATAGTCTATCGGGTCCTTCCCTAGAGTGGTACATGGGGTTGGAGCCGACTGATATCAAGACATGGAAGCAATTAGCGGAGGCATTTGTAGCCCATTACAAGTATAACAGCGACCTGGCGCCCAATCGGGTCCAGTTGGCCGGGCTTTCGCAGAAGAAGGGGGAGAGTTTTAAAGAGTACGCGCAAAGGTGGCGCGATATGGCTGCCAGAGTCCGTCCTCCTGTGGAAGATAAAGAAATGAATGATATGTTTGTCGGCACATTCACCGGGCTGTTTCACGATATGCTGTTTCATACGTCTCTGGCCAGTTTTTCAGACCTGATTCTGATGGGGGAAAAGATTGAGCGTAATATTAAGCAAGGAAAGTTCCAAGTCGATGAATCAACTGCATCTGGCAGTAATAAGAAAGCTTATGGTGGGCGCCGTCAGGGCGAAGCTAGCGCAGTATTTGGAGGCCGAGGCCGAGGCCGAGGCAGGGGAAGAAGTCAATATCGTCAGCAGCAGCAGGTGTCGAGTGTTACTATCCCCTATCAGCAACAACCAATCCAGCAACAACAATCGGTTCAGCAGCAACCAATGCCACAGCAGCAGCAGCCTCAGCAGGGGGCACAGCAAGCTCAGCGAAGATTCCAGGGTGGCAAGCCGAGAAGAGTATTTGAGAAACCTCCCTCTAACTATGCTGATTTATTGCAGACATTGTTGGGATTGAATCTGGTAGAGAAAAGAACCTTGGCACCGATAACGGGAACTCCCCCGTTCGGCTATGACGCAAATAGACACTGTGAGTTTCATTCTGGGGCCCCGGGCCACGATATAGAAGGTTGTCATGCTTTTAAGCACGTTGTGCAGGATCTCTTGGACAACAAGTCTATCAACTTCGGAACGGCGGTTCCGAATATAGTCCAGAAACCCATGCCTAATCATGGGGCGAATGCAGTTCTGACTGAGGAAGGGTTGAATCTGATTATGAATGTGGAGGATTTGAAGACGCCGCTGAGCGAGATAAAGAGTCGACTGTTGCAGGGAGGTGTTTACCCGGGTTGTAATGAGTACTGCTTAGATTGTTGGGCCCTAGCTGGGGGGTGTGAGGATCTGAAGAAAGGCATTCAGGCCTTAATTGATGATGGCGTATTGCAGTTTGACAGAACAGCAACTGATGAGCCTGCAGGGGCAGTAGTGGATAATCGGAGTGATGTGGCCACAGTGACAATTCCTCGGAAGACGATTACTATTGCAGCACCAGCTCAGCGACCACCGATTACCATAACTAAAGCCGGGCCAATCCCGTATGAGAACACGAAAGCAGTCCCATGGTCATATGGGCTAGAGGTGTATTGTGACGGGGTAAAGATCGATGTTAACAAGCGGTCAGCGGAAATTGTGGATAATGTTGTTGGTTCGGGAGGCATGACGAGGAGCGGCAGGATCTTTATATCTCCCGAAGTCGAGGCTGAAAGGCTAGCGAAAGGAAAAGGGAAAGTGGTTGAAAATGTTCCGGTTCAAGCAAGTGAAAAAGAAGCAGCATCGAAAGATGTGGAAGAATTCATGCGCTTAATTCGGAAAAGTGATTATAAGATTGTGGAGCATCTGCAGCAAACGCCGTCCAAAATATCTATCTTGTCATTGCTGTTGTGTTCGGAAGCCCACAGAAACGCTTTGCTGAAAGTCCTGGACACTTCTTTTGTACCCCAGGACGTCTCCGTAAATCAGCTAGAAGGAGTCTTGGCACACGTGAATGCAGGCCACAGTCTGGGCTTTACTGATTTTGACTTGACTCCGAAAGGGAGGGATCATAATATGGCATTACACGTGTCTGTGGAGTGTAGGGGATCAACAATGTCGCACGTATTGGTTGACACCGGGTCATCTTTGAATGTGCTGCCTAAGAAGGCTATGATGAAGCTGGATGTTCGAGGAATTCTGTGTACTCCCAGTGATTTGGTAGTCAGAGCGTTTGACGGCACGCGTAGAACAGTCTTCGGATCGATTACCCTGCCTCTGCAAGTGGGGCCGGAAGTGTTTGCAACGGAGTTTTATATCATGGATATACAGCCTGCGTACAGCTGCTTGCTGGGAAGACCCTGGATTCATGGAGCAGGGGCAGTCACGTCCACCCTGCACCAGAAGTTAAAGTATATGGTCGGAGACAGCGTAGTCACCGTGTGCGGAGAAGAAGACATCCTGGTCAGCCATCTATCCTCGTTTAAATATGTGGAAGTCGACGGGGAGATCCACGAGACGCCATGCCAGGCATTCGAAGGTTTGCGCATAAAGGACAAGGGCCCCGGGCCAAGCAAAGTGCCAGAGATAGCTGTTTCTTCGTATAAAGAAGCTCAAGCGCTAGTGAAAGCAGGAGAAGCCAAGGGCTGGGGCAAAGTACTGGACATTCCTGTGAAAATGGACCGGTTCGGACTGGGGTACCGACCGTCGTCATCAACTCCTTCCGTGGGGGCTCCTCATTTCAGAAAGTCAATCACCATCTCTGCCAGTGGAGTGTGCCACGAAACTGTCAATGCTGCTTCAGAGTCTGATGAAGGGGACAGCGACTGTGATATGGATGCCTGGATTCAGCCAAGCACGCCAGGACAAGGACTGTGCAACTGGTCTATTCAGGAGCTTGTTCCTGTGACTTTTAAACAGTAATGCTTTGCTTTATTAATTGTTGAATAATCTGATGTCTTGCCCGGGGCATCAGGATTTGCTTAGGGCTGTGTTGTTATAAACATTGCGCGTTAATCATTAAATAAATGGCGTTTTTTCATGTGCAAATACCGTAATCCCTGTCTTTCCTGTTTTATATTTTTCAATAAAATGGCAACGTGGTTATCCGCTTTATACGCATTTTGAAGCACTTAACCATTCCTTTTGCAGGATAACATTTTCAGATGACATCCTTGAGCCACCTATGACTCGTCCCGACTTCGAGCACCCGGTATTCCAGACCGAAGAAGAGGTTGTCGAAGATAGCGACGTTCCTGAAGAACTGTCTTGGTTAGTGAAGCAAGAGGAAAGAGCCATTCTGCCTCACGACGAGGTTATTGAAATTATCAATTTGGGGTCGGAAGGGGTTGAGAAGAATATTCGTATTGGAGCCGCATTGCAGAGTGATATCAAGCGAAAACTGGTTGAAATGCTCCGAGAGTATAATGATGTATTCGCTTGGTCGTATCAAGATATGCCAGGGCTCGATACCGATATGGTTGTGCATCGCCTGCCACTGAAAGAAGATTGCCCACCGGTCAAACAAAAACTTCGCAGAACTCGCCCAGATATGGCAATGAAGATCAAAGACGAGGTTCAGAAACAGTGGGACGCTGGCTTCCTGGCTGTGACGAAGTATCCCTCATGGGTTGCCAACATCGTACCAGTGCCAAAGAAAGATGGCAAGGTTCGAATGTGCGTGGATTATAGAGATTTGAATAAAGCAAGCCCAAAAGACGATTTTCCACTTCCTCACATTGACGTGTTAGTTGATAATACCGCTCAATACTCTGTATTCTCCTTCATGGATGGCTTTTCAGGCTATAATCAAATTAAAATGGCGCCAGAGGATATGGAGAAGACTACTTTCATAACGCCTTGGGGAACATTTTGCTACAAAGTGATGCCCTTTGGTTTGAAAAATGCTGGGGCAACATATCAGCGTGCGATGACGACTCTTTTTCATGATATGATGCACAAAGAGATCGAAGTTTATGTTGACGATATGATTGCTAAATCCCAGACGGAGGAAGAGCATCTGGTGAATCTGTTGAAGCTGTTTAAAAGACTTAGGAAGTTCAGGCTGAGGCTGAACCCTAACAAATGCACCTTCGGGGTGAGATCGGGTAAACTGCTGGGGTTTATCGTAAGCGAAAGAGGAATAGAGGTCGATCCTGCTAAAATAAAAGCGATTCAAGAAATGCCGACGCCTAAAACAGAGAAGGAGGTGCGCGGGTTTTTAGGGAGATTGAACTACATCGCTCGGTTCATATCTCACCTAACGGCCACGTGTGAACCATTATTCAAGTTGCTAAAGAAAGATCAAGCTGTAACGTGGAACGAAAACTGTCAAAAGGCGTTTGACAAAATAAAGAAGTATTTGCAGGAGCCTCCTATTTTGATACCCCCGGTGGCAGGGAGACCCTTGATAATGTATTTGACGGTTCTTGAGGGAAGCATGGGTTGCGTTCTCGGTCAACACGACGAGACGGGGAGAAAAGAGCATGCGATCTATTACTTGAGTAAGAAATTTACAGACTGTGAATCTCGATACTCAATGCTGGAGAAAACTTGTTGCGCGCTAGCCTGGGCCGCCAAGCGTTTGAGGCAGTACATGCTGAATCATACAACCATGCTCATCTCGAAGATGGATCCAATCAAATATATATTCGAAAAGCAGGCGTTGTCAGGTAGAATTGCCCGGTGGCAGATGGTCTTGACTGAATATGATATTCAATACGTCTCGCAAAAGGCTATAAAGGGGAGTGTGTTGTCTGAATATCTGGCGGAGCAGCCTATTGAAGAGTATCAATCGATGAGGTTTGATTTTCCTGACGAGGATATCATGTACCTAAAGATGAAGGATTGTGAAGAGCCGTTACCAGACGAAGGACCAGAGTTGGGGTCCAAATGGCAGATGATTTTTGACGGAGCTGTGAATGCTTACGGTAGCGGAATAGGGGCAATTATCACCACGCCACACGGGTCGCACATCCCGTTTACTGCCCGATTGACCTTTGCCGTTACCAACAATGAGGCCGAATACGAAGCTTGTATAATGGGGCTTGAAGAAGCCATTGATTTGCGAATCAAACATCTAGACGTATACGGAGACTCAGCTCTGGTAGTGAATCAGATCAAAGGGGAATGGGAGACACGGCAGCCCAATTTGATACATTACATGAATTATGCAAGGAGATTGTTGCCTTTCTTCGACAAAGTTGAATTGCATCACGTGCCGCGGGCAGAAAATCAAATGGCTGACGCCCTTGCCACTTTGTCTTCCATGTACAAGGTCAACTTTTGGAACGAAGCTCCCCAAATCACTATCTCTCGGTTGGACAGGCCAGCTTATGTATTTGCTATTGATGAAGCATCTGACGACAAACCGTGGTATTTCGATATCCTTAATTTCCTGAAGAATAAAGAGTATCCGGCTGGGGCATCCAGTCAAGATCAGAAGACTCTCAGGAGATTAGCGGGAAATTTCTACTTGAACCCGGATGGCGTCTTATACAGAAGGAACCACGATTTGGTGTTGTTGCGTTGTGTAGACGGGAAAGAGGCAAAGCTTCTCATGGAGGAAATTCACGAAGGTGCCTTTGGTACGCATGCTGGTGGGCATACTATGACGAGAAAGCTGCTGAGGGCAGGTTATTTTTGGCTGACGATGGAAACTGATTGTTTCAAGTTCGCAAGGAAGTGCCACAAGTGCCAAATCTATGCTGACAAGATACACGTGCCTCCGAGTCCTCTAAATGTGATGTCATCTCCATGGCCATTCTCGATGTGGGGAATCGATATGATTGGGAAGATCGAGCCGACGGCTTCTAACGGGCATCGGTTCATCCTAGTAGCAATCGATTATTTCACCAAGTGGGTGGAAGCGGCGTCTTACGCAAATGTAACGAAGCAAGTGGTGGCTAGATTCATCAAAAGAGATATCATTTGCCGATACGGAATCCCCGAGCGGATAATCACGGATAACGGTTCAAATCTGAACAACAAAATGATGAAGGAGCTCTGTCAGAATTTCAAGATCGAACATCACAACTCCTCCCCTTACCGACCCAAGATGAATGGCGCTGTCGAAGCGGCCAATAAGAATATCAAGAAGATCGTCCAGAAAATGGTGGTGACGTATAAAGATTGGCACGAGATGCTACCTTTCGCTTTGCACGGTTATCGTACGACGGTACGCACATCAACCGGGGCAACTCCGTTCTCGTTGGTATACGGAATGGAAGCGGTATTACCATTGGAAGTTGAGATCCCTTCTCTGAGGGTGTTGCGAGACGTTCAGCTGGACGAGGCAGAATGGGTAACGAATAGATTGAACCAACTGAGTTTGATGGATGAGAAGAGGCTAGCTTCTCTGGCATATGGTCGTTTATACCAAAGACGAATGAAGAAAGCGTACGACAAAAAGATACTTCCGCGAAGCTTTCAGACGGGCGACCTTGTGCTGAAAAGGATTCTCCCGCCGCAAGCAGATCACAGGGGCAAGTGGACTCCCAACTACGAAGGGCCATACGTTGTCAGTAAGGTCTTTTCAGGAGGAGCGTTGTTGTTGTCCACCATGGACGGAGAAGACTTTGCGTCACCTGTGAATTCGGACGCAGTTAAAAAATACTTTGTTTAAAATAGACCCGCTGGACAAAAAAAAGAGAGTCCAGGCAAAAATGGGGCATCCTGGCGAACCAAAAACAGAATAAAAAGGTTCAGGCAAAAGTTAGGGATAAAATTGAAAAAAATGTACACCCGCGAAGTTGAAAACCTACACTGGGCGGCTTCGGCAAAAAAAGGGTATCCCGGTGAACTGAAAACCCGTAAAGGGCGGTTCACGCAAAAGTTAGGGATTTGAAAAGCAAATGACTGCGGTCCGAATTTGATATTTCAATGAGCATCAATGCGGGAGAATACATTTGAGGAGTCAGTTATCGGATACAATCTCTTCAGAAGTCGGGATATCGGGAAAGCATTAGAGTCGGACGAGTCATGGGAGGATCAGTTCGTGGTGTTCATCTGCATCCAGTTGCCGACATGTGTACAAAATTTAATTTGTCAATATTTATGCTTCTTGTGCATACTTGCATACTTGTATATTTGCTTTGCGTAGCTTCCTCTTTTCAGGAGTTACATCCCGTGTACAAAAACTCTGCCCATTCAGGGGCCCGATCAATGAAAATGTGTTATTCAGTATTTGACACTGTTCTTTACTGTTTTGTGCATGATAAAACGCCTAAGTTTAGTGAAGCTAGCATGAGTATAACATCACTGGCCCTTGCCGACAATTGTTAAAGCTTTGAATTAACTGAGTGTAACGTCACTAACCTGAATTGATTTGATTGCATAGGCTTGTCTTGTCTTGTTTGTGGTGTTGCAGGTTTCATAATCATACGAAGAAGGTAATCAAAAGATTGCGATAACGAAAAGACTTGATCTCCACGCAGGGCATGCATGGTCTTCCTGAAGAAGGATAGAATTCCCCAGCTAGCCGTAGCTTATCCAAAGGACGTGCTCCAGAAAAGTTATTCGTCCTCAGCAGAGTTTGGCGAGTCCAAGATCGAAAGGCTGTATTCAGGCAGGTTCATCTTTCCCCGCAGGGTCGTGCACTCTCCCCCCAGTGGAGTCAGTTAATTGTTCCCGAGAGAATCATCCCATACCCAGCGGAATTCTCTTTGCAAGTGTTTTCATTCCTTCCAGTGGAACTCGAAGATCAAGACTCTCCTAGGAAGAGTCGATGGTGGGTCCTGTCATTTATTTTATCAGGGATACTGGTGATATCAGTTCACGTCCCAGCAAAAAGTCCGATCGAACTATGCGCATCTGCTATTCCCCGGCAAAGTTATATTCCCCAGCAGGGGGTTACCTCAACAAGACGTGTGGTTTGAGTTGCCAATTTCCCAGCAGGGTCGACTTCACCCTTCCAGCATTTATTTTGTTGGAATAATTCTGTAGCGTCTGGCTATCCCCGGCGAGTGGGCATTATCCTTCCAGCATTTATTTTGCTGAAGCAGTTCCTGTATTCTAGCGGTTCAGGTGGAGAGAGCTCTCGCTCAAATGAATTATCAAACAGTCAAGATCCCGGCAGGAGACATCCAATGGTAATGTCAGTTTCGGCAGTATTCCCCACAGAGTCAGCATGATGAGGTTCTCTCTGTCTCTAACAGAGTCATTTGTGCAAATGTCTCTTATTTTCCTCACCAGAGTTGCCAGGACAAGTGTCTCCTTATCTCCAAGCAGAGTTTGTTTCCAGATATTTCAGAATTTCAGAGGCCACCGCCGGTTATCAGAGCAGGCGTCCGTTAGTTGGTTTCCAGACATCCCCAGTAGAGTTCATCTCAAAGTCGCTGTTACGTCAGTGCTGAGAAGTTTGTGGTTGAGAATCATGGAGAACTAAGTCCTGACGCGGACAATTTATTCCTAGATTGACGGGATTTCTTCAGAAGTGGGCGTCCTAACGTGGACAGGTTTATTTCCCTGGATTGGTGAGGTGTGTTAGTCCTATCGTGGGCAGATTCGGTTTCTCGAAATTAGTGGAATGGGAGGTCATGACGTTGACAAAAGTGGTTACTCTTTGTGTTGATGTCCTAACGTGGACAGATCAGACCAGTGTGAGTCCTGACGTGGACAGGTCTTATTTCCTCAGCAGGTCGAAGACGCCTGAGTCCTAACGTGGACAAATCAAGACGAGATCAGTGTCCTAACGTGGATAAATCAAAGAAATTATTATTCCTTACGTGGAAAGACGTAGTCCGGACGCGGACATATCAGCAGAAGTGATTCCTGACGTGGAAAGAGGAGAGTCCTTACGTGGACAGATTAAGATTGTGTTCCTGACGTGGAAAGAAGGAGATTCCTTACGTGGAAAGATGTAGTCCTTACGCGGACATATTAAAAGAGATCATTCCTAACGTGGAAGAGTTTAGTCCTGACGCGGACAGATCCAGACGAAGTCTTATTCTTCACGAGAAAGATGGAGATTCCTTACGTGGAAAGATTTGAGTCCTCACGCGGACATATCAAGATTGATTCCTAACGTGGAAAGAAAGAGATTATTCCTGACGTGGAAGAGTTTAGTCCTGACACGGATAGATCAAAGAAGATATTCCTAACGTGGAAGAAGAAGTTTATTCCTTACGCGGAGAAATTGGGGTCCTTACGTGGACCGATTCGAGAAAAGTTGATTCCTTACGTGGAAGAAAAAACGGTTTCCTTACGTGGAAAGAAAAATTGTATTCCTAACGTGGAAAGATTGGAGTCCTGACGCGGACATGTTATGTGGTATTGGAGTCCTTACGTGGACAGATTGATATAATTCTCCTTATGTGGAAAGAAGATTGCATCCTGACGTGGAAAGATGAAAAAGTTGGTCCTGACGTGGACAGATACAGAAGAAATGATTCCTAACGGGGACGATGTTATTCCTGACGTGGACAGATGTGATTCCTAACGTGGAAGAGTTTTATTCCTAACGTGGACGATTCAGTTTATGGAAATGCAGACGAGTTATCCCCAGCGGAGTTGCCGAGATTTTTCTGGGTTAACAGCAAGTGGAGTCCTAACGTGGACAGGTTTTAGTTGAGATTTCTTCGTATTGACGACGGACAGAGTCCTAACGTGGACAAGCAAGCAAGCTGGTATGACAGAATCCTCTTCAGAACGGCGAAGACAATCCCCAGCACGGTCGCGCGAGATCAGTGGGTTACTATAACAGTCAGATTCAGCTGATGAATGTCGTTCCTCAAGCATGAGCGCAATTTATTTTTGCGGTTGGCAAATTTCTGGTTTCACTAGTATTCAACCGTCTCGTACCGCGAATGTCTGAAGGCTCCGGGCTCTTCATCCAATCGGGTCCAAGTCGCTTGAATAGGGGCAGCTGTTGCACCCTAAAATTTGCCCAACCTTATTCCTTGTTTTATGCTTCATTATCATTAGCATTTGCATATAGAGTCATGTACATAGACTAACCATCTGCATAGCATAAGCATAGCAAGTCATTCAACAGGGGACCAATCATTATTTTCATCTCTAGAAGCCTATCAAGAGGCTATTATTCCAATTCAACTTCATTCAAGTCATCAGGAAAGAATTTGAAAGCAAAGAGTTCAGCAGATCAAGCCTTGAGTCCATCTCCTAGCTGAGGGCATCTGAGGATCAACAAGAGGGTTATGAGCTGTGAAGTGAAGGCATGGAGAGTATCTAGACATTATGAGAGACTTAGAAAGTCATTTGGAGAAGAAAACAAGTTGTTGATATGAGCACAAGAGCTACAGTTGAAGGCAGTCAACTAGGGTTTCATCTGGGTCAACCCTAGGTCAACCCTAGGTCAATTGACTGATTTAAAGGGGCATTCAAGTCTATGGAAGAGATGTGGAGTTCATAATTTGACATGGAGAATGAGGATATGGAGATATGCCAAGGAGAATTCAAGAGAAATCAAGGAGAAGAGGAATTACTAAATTAGGGTTTCTCTGTAAAATCCCCTAGTTTAGGTCAAATTTCCAAGCAAGATAAGTCAAAATGCTAACTTCAAATGGCTTCTTGGCCAACATGAAACTTGTAGAGGGTCTCAAGACCTTTAATTTGAGTGGTGGAAGACCTCAAGGAGATTTATAGAACTCAAGTTATGGTCCTTACAAGTTACAGGTCATCTGAGGTGTCTGAATTTTTGTCTGTGAAAGTGACTTGACTTCCAAGCTAGTTTTGCCCCTCAAGGAGATTTCAAATGAATTCTTGGTCAACATAAGAATTGTTCCTCATGGTCTTAGATTTCTAGAATGGTATGGCATGCCTTCATATGATGTGGAGAACTCAACTTATGGTCTTGGCAAGCAAAGGGTATTTTGGGCATTTGTGAATTACAGGTCATTTTAACCTATGTCCAAAACTCATACAAGGAGGCCTCAAATGGAAAAACTTACAACATCAAACTTGCTCCAAATGGGATTTTAAGCCTAGAAAGAAGGTCACAAATTGTTGGAGAAGCTCATAACATGAAGTTACATAATTGGTCAAAATATGAACTAAAAAGGCTTATAAAGTGAATAAATTCAAAGTGAAAAATGGTTTGGGAGATTTATGAGTCCAAATGGAGACTTCCAATATATGATTTTGAATGGAAAAGCAATTCTAAGAACAATGGTTCAAACACTTTTTTGAGTTTAGAAGGAAAAAAGAAAGTTATCTTTGGTTACTTGTAATTGAAGAAACATGATCAAAATGGATCAAAGTTGGAAAACAAGGGAATGTGCAAGATGGATCTAGAATGTACCATTGGGGTCTATATATTCATGAAATGAGAATTTGGCAAGGGTTGGCTTCATTTGCACCAAGATTTTCACAAACTTCCTCATTCTTTCTCTTTGAAGTTTCATTGCAATTCTCTCAAAACCTTCATCAACTTTCATCAAAATCAATTCAATCTTATTCAATCTTCATCCTAGATCAGAATTGAAGCAAAGCTTTGGTGATTATCATCCATTTTCGAGCACCTTTTTCAAGAACATCAAAACTACAAATTCAAGTGGACAGCATAATTCAAGTCAAGAATCATCACCACATTGCATACAGAATCAAGTACATCAAGGATTGATCAAGATCCAAACCCTAGAAGCTTCAGATCCACGAGTTCCATAGCTGTTTTCAAGTTTTCACACCAGGTGAGTTTTCATTCACACAGCTTGATTCAGTTAGTTAGGCATGTTGTTGTTAGTTTAGATATGATCTAGGTGGTTAGGAGATTAGTTTAGATGAATTTGGAGAGGTTTGGTGATGTTAGTTAGCAGGTGCCATAAGCTGTTAGGGCTTGAATCTCTTAGGTTAAGCCATTAGAATCTTAGCTTGATAGCACAGGTTAATCACCATTAGTTGTAGGTTAGCTTAGTGCAAGTTTGATGGAGAATTATCATGATGCATATCAGTGCATATCCATGGTGGCCAGACCTTGGCTTGATCGGGTTTGTTGTTGCGATGAGTTTCAAGGTAAATTAGTGCCATAGACGTGTAGAGGGAGAGTTGTAGAGTAATTTTCATGTTCACATCGTGTGGATTGGTTGCCTGTAGAGTGAGAACAGAGGGATGGAAGATTGCTCGTGCATGGCCATTCATGGAGGTTGAAACCCTAGGTTCAGAACCATTGGGGAAGACATAATCTGAGCCATCCATTTCGCGTGTGACTTTTGACTTGGAGGATGATCGTGTGGTTCATATTTGATTTCAGATTGGGAGGGAATTGACCTGGGTGCCAAAACGCACCGTTTCATTAATTGAAACGGGCGGGCCTCAGGATGTGGTGCTATCCCCACCCCCAATGTTAGGCCCATTCCATTTTTGAACGTGATTTTGCTTACTTTTCTCACCCCCAGCTGGCTTTTCATTTTTCTCTAATTCTGAGTAATTCTGGGCCTAGCGTAAAGCGCTATCTGCACCCCCTATTGTTGGCCCATTGTGATTTTTAACTGCGCGTGGTTACTATTCTAACCCCCCTCCCTCATTTTAATTCAATTTTATTTTCTTAATTCATTTTAATTTTCACCAATTTTCATTAATTCATAATAAATTCATAAAAAATGCATTTTCATCCATTCTTTTTACATCATTTTCATTAAAATGTCTAGAAAATTATAGAGAAATAAAATTTCATTTTTATTTTTATGTCATATTTTTTCCATATTTTTTAAATAAATGTCATGTTAAATAGATTCATCTCATGCATCATTTTAATGATTTTTGTTCTCTTACATGCTTTAATATTTTTTGGTCATTCTTTTTATATTGTTTAGATGAGATATTCAACTTGTAGAAATATTTTAGTTCCCATTTTTAGAAGTTAATTTTAGGTGATTAAAATAGGTTTGAACATCATGAACAAAACTAGGGTTTTAGGTGACAACTTAAGAAGTTTGATTTCATTCCCCTTAGGACTTAGGGTTTAAATAGATTAGTTATGGGACTATAGGGGCTATGGGTAGCTATTAGATCCCTTAGAAAAGTCAGGATTCCCCTACTGCTATTAATACTGTCTGTATATCTGTTGTCTGGTGTGGTGTGCCCTCTGGGGATTGTTGCTTGTTTGTTTGGGTATTGGGTTTGTCTGGGGCCCTGGGGAGCTGAAGTCTTGTGAAGATGAAGACCATTGGAGATCCAAAGATTGAAGACCAACTGTCAGAGTTGATGAGGAGGAGTTTCTTGCTAGCAGATGCTGAGGAGACTAGGGTTTAGGAGCTAGGCAGAGCTCTAGATTAGAATGATTGTTTCTCAAACATGGATTGCCTTGTCTGCATCCATTCTTCTCTGTGATTCAGAGTCTCTCTAAGACACTCACCCCCTTCCTTTGGAAGGCTTGGTGATGGTGTCTATGAGATAGAACTCTTGAGAGAAAATGTCTCTTGTGTTAGAAGCAGTCTGTTCACCACCCTTGGTAGTCAACTGATTGCTTAACACCCAATTCACTCTTATGACTAATCCCTCATCCTGGAGGTTTGAGCATGAAGAAAAGCCATTGCAGATAGAAGATAGATGATCAAAGCCCTTGCCTGAAGGTCATGAAGATGGAGACTGATGCTTGTTGAAGCCTGTAGCTGATTGGAGATTGCTTGAAGTCAGATGTTGATTCAGAGCTGCTGATGCTATTTCTTTTGCTGTTGTATTTTATTGCTGATGTATTGATTGGTTTTCTGAACTGTATTGTTTGCTGTTTACCCTGCTGGGTTGAAAGTGAAGCCTGTTCACTTTTGCCTATTGTTTTCTAGGTTCGAGGTTGAGTGGGACTCCCTTGCCTCGCTTGTGCTGTTGCATCCATGCATTTTACTGCTTTATTATATCTGATATTGTTTCTGTTTCTGCCTATCCCGTAGGATCTCTGTTTCTCTCTGTGCAAGAGAGGAGCATGATAGACACTAGGTCTTAACCCATGCATGATAACATTAGGTTAGTTTGATTCCCTTCGCAACCGTAGGTTAGAGTTCTGTCTCTTTCTTTCTCAAAACAAACAGAAAAACACATAAAGATTTCAAACACAATAAAAGACACTTCTTTCGTAAAAGAATGTGAACTCATCAAAACGTCATTTTTGTCCGCTTGGACCGCTAATCAAGAAAACCTTTTTCAGAAGGAATAAAATCAATCCAGGACAGACTTGTGTCGTACGTGGCCTGAACTACGTTTGCTCTGATCTTTCATGCTGTGTGAAAGTACGTAGGCATAGGATGCGATATCCTAGCGAGCAACCTTCCCCTCCTTTCCCGTAGGTAGGCGAACTACGTTGACTCTGATTTCTCGTTCCAGACGGGAATACGTAGGCATAAAGTGCGATACTTTGCCGAGTCATTTTTATTTTCATTTTATTTTCTTTTTCACCCTTGACCTTTAGTTTAGATAGAATAACAATCCATACCCGAAAACAAGCATGGATCCCGTCGAGTACGACGGACGTGAGGGGTGCTAATACCTTCCCCTTGCGTAACCGACTCCCGAATCCAGGTTTTGGTTGCGACGACCATACCTTTCCCATGTTGTGCGAGGTTTACTCTGAGCGTTTCCTTTCCCTCCCGTGGGATAAATAACGCACGGTGGCGACTCTTCTGTTCAGCCGGCGCCGATTTTCGCAGTAGCGACAAGATGTAATGAGGGTGAAGGCTGAACTCAATAAGGAGTTCGACATGAAGGATCTGGGAGCTGTGTCTAGGATTCTTGGATTGACATCCGAAGAGATAGAAAGCACTCGAAATTATGCTTATCTCAAGAGGCATACCTATGGAAGGTCCTCGAAAAGTTTGGTATGTCGAATTCAAAGCCTGTTGTGACTCCGACAAAACCCCAATTCAAGTTGAGTATAGATCAGTGTCCCAACACTGTTGTAAGAACTTATATGAATAGCATTCCATATGCTAACATAGTAGGTTCTTTGATGTATGTTATGGTCTACACTAGACCCGACATAACATATGTAGTAAGTTTCGTAAGCAAGTACATGGTGAATCTTGGAAAGGATCACTAGCAAGTATTGAAGTGGATTTTAAGGTACATAAATGGGTCTCTGAATAGAGTCCTAATTTATGGTGGAGCCTTGGGTGAAGATAGTAAAGCAGCAATCGAAGGATATATCGACTCTGATTATGCAGGTTGTATGGATTCTAGAAAATCTATTTCTAGATATGTGTTCACTATGTTTGGGACAACAATCAATTGGAAAGCAACACTTCAGAAGGTCGTTGCCTTATCAACCACTGAAGCAGAATATATTGCCCTAGCTGAAGCTGTGAAGGAACCATTGTGGCTTGAAGGTTTTGCAAAGGAGCTAAAACTTCAAGGTCGAATTACCACAGTTAAATGTGATAGTCAAAGTGCAATACACCTGTCGAAGAATTCAACCTATCATGAGCGGACCAAGCACATTGATGTGAGGCTGCATTTTGTCAAAGGGTTAATCGAGCATGGAGAAGTCCAAGTGCTGAAGGTTTCGAAAGATCATAATGCTGCTGATATGATCACCAAGACATTGCCCAGTTGCAAGTTTTTCCACTGTATGCAGTTGATAAAGTTGCATGAAGAAAGCTAGTTTCTTGAAATTATAGAGTTGGATCCAAGGTGGAGATTTGTGAGATGTTGGGTCGAACTCTAGTATGGTCGAAGGGTAGCTTCTAGTTTGACAGGAATTAAGCATGAGGTCGAAGTATGTCTGCATGCTGCTGTCAGAGTAATGTGTGTTGTAGTCGAAGTTTGTTCTAACATGTGTTAGTCAATATTGCTAGGTTGTTAGCATGTTAAATTAGGCCTTGCTTGTAAGCACAATTGTTTAAGTTAGTGTGTACCCTAAGTTAGCTTGTAATGTGTAATTGTTAAAAAAAACCCGTTAGGTTCGTGTGCTATTTTTCTTATAAATAGGATGCTAGTTTCTCAATCTTGACATAAGGAAAAATAGGAAGATAAAATCCTAATTTCAATAGAGAGAGGTTATTTTGTTATTCTTGTATGCTTGTAATCTTGTTTCAAAGAGAAAGGAATAGAAGTTTATAATCAATCCTTGTTGTTTTACCTTGTTTTCTTTGTTAACCTTAACCCTTGTGTGTTTCTTGATCATAAAGAAACCGTTTATACTTTATTTCAAGGTATCCGATTTACAACACATGCTTTATGCAAAAACCATCAAGTTGATAAGGCAATTGCATTGTTAACAAAGTTTAAATAGGGTATTCAACCAAATGTGTATATGATAAGAAGAGTTCTAAAACTATGATTCTAAGATCTAGAGTTACTAAAAATAGTGCTCAAACAAGAAGAAGATAATAATTGAGAATACTTGTTTTTCATTTATGACCCTTTCAACTAGACCCAACATAATTTAAATACAAAAAAAAAAAACAAATCTCAAAGAAGAATTAATTGAGCCAGCCTACAAACTAAAAACATAATACTAATTATTTTGTTATAAAATCTTGCATCTATTTGGACTGACTCCTTTTTCGTATGAGCTTGTTATCACTACTATCCGGCCCAATGACAACCTTGTCCTCAAGGTTGGGCTTGAAAAAATTATTGGATGCTGTGGTAAAACCGTTGGCCCATTTAGATGGCCCTGAAACACGTGAAGCAGCAAAGGTTATCGTTTGGCTTCCCATAACATTGATGTCTTCAGTACTTTGAAAATTGACATTTTCTTTAAGAGATTTTCTCCTTAAAGTTGTATTTTCTCTGTTCATTGTATCTTCACTTTGCATGTCGATTGTTCCTTCCATTATTTTCTTCAACCCCTTGTCATCTTCTTTTCCAAACATAGATGTATTTTCTGCATGCAACGCCGCTTCATTATGCGATTTAAGTCTAGGAACCCGAGGTCGGTGGTTGTGAGTCTTAGTCTCCTCAAGTCGTGTTGCATGTGGGTGATCTTCATCGGTGGTGGTCTCAAAGTCAGTTGGAATTGGTTGGAAATGCAGAACCGGATCCGCACCATGAAAGGCGCGAAGTTGCGAGACATGGAAAACAGGGTGGATCCTGGAAGAGTCAGGAAGGTCCAGCTGATAGGCTACGTTACCGATCTGTTGAAGTACTTTGAAGGGGCCAAAAAAACGCTTTGAAAGTTTATTCGAGACATATTTTTGTACGGCGCTTTGGCAATACGACTATAGACGAAGCAAAACCAAATCACCTTCGGCGAAGGTTACATTCTGCCTCTTTTTGTTACTTTGAGTTTCCATATAATTTCTGCTACGCTCTAGATTTCTCTTTAAAATTATAAGAACTTCATCTCTTTTTTGTAGGGAAACAACAATAGCTTCAAGGGATTAGGAACCTGGGTCGTAATGGGGAAATGAAGGTGGAGGTCGACCATAGAGGGATTCGAAAGGGGACATGTTGATGGGACTGTGGAGAGCAGTATTATGCCAAAACTCTGCTAAGTGTAAGTATTGAAACTATTTTTTTGGTTGTTCACTTGTGAAGCAACGTAGATATGTTTCTAAACAGCGATTAACAACTTCAGTTTGACCGTCTGTTTCAGGGTGGTAGGCGGTGCTGTATTTCAAAGTGGTACCCTGTGCATGAAATAACTCCTTCCAGAAGGTGCTGAGGAAGAGGGGGTCATGGTCGGAAATAATTGTTCGTGGTATCCCATGTAACCTACAGATCTCTACCAAGAAACGTAAGGCAAGGTCTTTGGCTGTGAATTTGGTGAGGAGTCCAATGAAGTGGCAAAACTTGGTGAGCCAGTCACAAATTACCTAGATGACAGTATGGCCAAACGAAATCGGTAAGTGTGTGATAAAATCCATAGTTAAATCTTCCCAAACTTGGTTAGGTACTGGTAATGGTTGAAGAAGGCCTTGTTTCTTCTTGGTATTGTACTTGTTTGTTTGACAAACCGAGCAAGTTTTAACAAATTCTTTCGTGTCTCTGTAAATGCCAGGTCAGAGAAAAGCGCTAGAGACCCTAACAAGGGTCGGTTGGAGTCCTGAGTGGCCAGCAACTGTTATGGAGTGGTATTCCGTCAAGATGCTCTGTCTTAACTCGTCAATGGGAGGTATGTAAATCTTGTCCTTTTAGTATAATAAATTATCCTACATGGGGTATCCACCATGGTCTTCTTGGGGTTAGACCCTACCTCCTTGGGGTGTACCTCCTTGCCCTTATCCTACATCTTAGTGGACTCGTCCCACCGGTCCTTCGAAGCAACCAGGCATCCTAGGCCAGCATCCCCAAGCTCACAGTGCCACATCTTCACCAACTCCCATGGACATTGCCGCTGCTATGCACACCATGTCTCTCACTCCTCCAGACAGCACATGATACATGGACACTGGAGCTTCATCCCATACAACGGCATCCCAAGGTAATCTCTCGTCTTATTCTTATTTGAGTCCTTTAAATCAGAAACTGATTGTTGGCAGTGGACAAGGCATTCCAATTCAAGGGTCCGGTCACACAAGCCTACCTACATCTCACAAACACAAAACCTTAAACCTTAACCATGTTTTACACACACCAAAAATTGTTAAAAATTTGATTTCCGTGCGACAACTTACTATTGACAATAATGTCTCTGTTTCGTTTGATCCTTTTGGTTTCTCTATATTTGACTTTCAGACAGGGATTCCTCTCATGAGATGTGATAGTCATGGCTATCTCTACCCCGTTACCTCTCCCTCTCACTTTTCTGGTCTTGCTTCCAGTCTCTGGCACAATCGTCTCGGTCATCCCAGTTCTTCCACTTTGCAGTCTCTTCATAGAAATAAGTTCATTCGTAGTGAAAATTTGAGTTCTAAGACTATTTGCAATTCCTGTGTGTTTGGAAAACATATTAAGTTGCCCTTTGATTCATCCAAAAATGTTACTTTAATGCCTTTTGATATTTTACACAGTGATATCTGGACATCACCAATTTTAAGCTCATCTGGTCATCGGTATTATGTTTTATTTTTGGATGATTATTCTGATTTTCTGTGGACGTTTCCGATAACTAACAAATCTCAAGTTTTTCAAATGTTCACTTTGCTTTCTAATCAAATTCACACTCAATTTTCTCAAACCATAAAATGTTTTCAATGTGATAATGGGCGCGAATATA
The DNA here is from genome assembly GCA_963859935.3 of Lathyrus sativus. Lineage (NCBI taxonomy): Eukaryota > Viridiplantae > Streptophyta > Magnoliopsida > Fabales > Fabaceae > Lathyrus > Lathyrus sativus. The sequence continues at coordinate 248,788,721 of OZ012735.1, forward strand.
ATAATACATTATTTCAGAAATATTGTGTTGATAATGGTCTTATTTTCCGTTTCTCTTACCCCCACACTTCATCTCAAAATGGCAAAGCGGAACGTAAAATACGCACCATTAACAACGTGATTCGCACTCTTCTCGCTCATTCGTCTGTTCCTCCCTCATTGGCATCATGATCTTCAAATGGCTACTTATCTTCTTAATATCCTTCCCCAAAATAATTTGTCAAATCACTCTCCTACTCAACTTCTGTATCATCGTAATCCCTCCTACACACATCTTCGCGTTTTTGGCTGTCTTTGTTATCCTCTACTTCCATCCACCACCATTAACAAATCATCTCTCGGCATGTCATATTTGATGAGACACAATTTCCCTTTGCTCACATGCCTTCTCCACCTCCCACCACCTACGATTATTTTACCGATGATCTGCACCCATATATTGTCCATCAGTGGATCAATCCCACCTTGCAACTTCTTTCCGATGACCTTCCTAGTCTGCCACCCGTTATACCTGACCCTCCATCTATCTCACCCGTCGGGTCCCATAATCCTTCTCATGCCTCCACCACCACAACATCCTCTTCCTCCTCTACGGATACACCTGATGCCTCCCCATCATCTACACCATTGGCCCAGCCTGCACCTCCCACTAGGACTATGGCCACCCGTAGCATGCGGGGTATCTACAAACCCAAAAAGCTCCTTAACCTTTATGTTACCATTGATGATCCGTGTAACGCCCCGATTCTGAATTCCCGTTTTTATTGAGTCCTTATTTGATTTACTTAAATGATTATTTTATTTATGCGGAATTTGTGTGATAATATGTTATGTTTACATATTGAGCTATTTTTACCGACTTGGAGAGTTTCGGGTAAAAATAGGTTGGGGGGTATTTTGGGCATTAGTGATAATATTAAGATGATATTTTGTGAGAATTAATTGATAAGTGTGTGGAAAGAATTTGGGAGGAAAGAAATAGAATATGTGATATAGAGAGAATAGAGAAAGATAGAAACATTAAGAAGAAAAACAAGAGAAAGAAAGGAGGAGGAGAGAAAAGAAGAGAAAGTGGAGCAAAACCTAGAATCATCAAGAATCAACCTTAGCTTGCGATTAATCAGGTAAGGGTGAGAAGTTTTATCATCTTCATAATGTGTATGATCATGTATGTGCTAGATTGGATCTGTTGGATTGTTTTCTATGTTTCCATTTCTAGGTCGGAAGTTGATTTAATCGGTAGAAACTGAGTTTTATCGGTTAGAATTTGGAATAGACGGTGTAGTATAGTCGCGTGATGAGTGAGTTGTACTACTAGAACTGATTTGGATTAAATCGGTCGGTTTGTGAGGTTTGGGCTTTTGGACGGCCATGGGAGTTCTGAGTTCGCAGGTTCGTCAGGCGAATGCCAGCGAAGCTTCGCCGGGCGAAGCCCAGCGAGCAGCAGCGAACCAAGTCAGTAGCATCTACCCTGTCTTCGCTGGCAAGTTCGCCAGGATAATGAGAGTGGCGAAGGTTCGCCAGGCGAGTATGCTAGCGAGTAATTCCAGAATAAATCCCAGTGGTCTTCGCTGGCAAGTTCGCCAGGCGAACGGAGTAGCGAAGGTTCGCCAGAGGCTTCGCCAGGCGAAGATTAGCGAACACAGCAGCATATTTTCTTTTCTTGTGTTTTCCATTCGTGGATCGATTGTGTGGTTTGGTTGCGATCATTCCTTGTCTGAGATGACTAATTATATGTTGTTATATATGTTGTGGATAGCCGTATGGCGTGAATCCTAGTTTGTGATTTGTGAAGTGTGAAATATGGCCGTTTGGCAAGTTTGTGCATTATTTGAATTAAATAGAGATGCATGGCGAGATTGATTGTGTATGTGAACCATGTATGAAAATTGGTGTGAATGGATGATGAATATATATATATATATATATATATATATATATATATATATATATATATATATATATATATATATATATATATATATATATATATATATATATATATATATATATATATATATATATATATATATATATATATATATATATATATATATATATATATGAATGCATAATGAATATATGTGACGAATGTGATGATTGCATGAGTATGTTGGTAAACATGTATGCTTTTCAAGAGTGTCATGAGTCATGTTGCATGTGAAGCATCATGGTATGCATTCTTGTGTCAATTGATCCCTCGGTGGATTTGCAGAACCTCGTGTGCCCTTGTGGGGTGTGAGCGATGGTTATTTATTGATCCCTCGGTGGATTTGCAGAACCTCGTGTGCCCTTGTGGGGTGTGAGCGATGGTTATTTATTGATTCCTCGGTGAATCTGCAGAACCTCGTATGTTGCGATGGTTGTTTATTGATTCCTCGGTGAATCTGCAGAACCTCGTGTGCCCATGTGGGGTGTGAGCGATGGTTATTTTGGTTCTTCAATTGAACCTGCTGAAATGAGTCGGTACCGCATTTGCATCTGTATAGAGTCGTGTGTCGGTCTCTGTGAGTTGCATGTAGACATATGTGCATGATGTATGGTGAATAAACATGAATGTAGATGTTTATATAGATTGTTGATAATTGGCATGAATGGAAGGCTTGAATGTACATGTATGTGTGAATATATGCGTATATGTATGCCTGTTTATGAATTGATATAAACATTGTTGATGCACATTGAATATGCTTGGTGCTCTATTTTTAAATAGTTAATTGTGAAAACATTGCGATGTACGGTGTAGTGAGATGAGTTGCGGTGAGAATGCGGAAGACGTTTTTGGACGTCATGTATATATATATATATATATATATATATATATATATATATATATATATATATATATATATATATATATATATATATATATATATATATATATATATATATATATATATATATATATATATATATATATATATATATATATATATATATATATATATATATATATATATATATATATATATATATATATATATATATATATATATATATATATATATATATATATATATATATATATATATATATATATATATATATATATATATATATATATATATATATATATATATATATATATATATATATATATATATATATATATATAATGCTCTATGAGGCATTGCAGATTAGATTGCTGGAGCCTTTGTGAAGCGAGTCTTCATTTCTTTTGGTCAAATGGCTCTGATATGTAAAACTGGGTAGTTAGGATTTTTTTTGATTCTTTTGTGATACATCTGTGTATGTATCTGCTGATGAACGTTTTGTAAACTCAACCGATGAATTGAATTAATCTGAACGATGTATATGATGCTTATATTAATGAAGTGATTTCAATGTTTAGATGTTTCCGCTTTATTCTAAATGTTGATGCGTGGGTTTTAAGCGCTATGCTTTGTGTTTAGTTGAGATTTACCCCTTTTGTTACATATCTTTGTGAGCTGGTACTACTTATGTTTCGTTTCGATGATAATGTGATGCGCCTCTTTTATACCATGTTATAATTATACTCTGATAGAATTTTATTCATTAAGTGCCTAAATGATTTAATTGTTTATTTGGGGGCATAGAAAGGGGGTGTTACAATCCGACCATCTCACCTCTTCCCAAAAACCTAAAACTAGCCATATCTGACCCTAATTGGAAAGCCGCAATGCAGTCTGAATTTAATGCTCTTATTAGAAATAATACGTGGGATTTGGTTCCACGACCTTGTGATGTTAATATTATTCGTTGTATGTGGATTTTTCGTCATAAAAAGAAATCTAATGGTTGTTTTGTGCGTTACAAAGCTCGTCTTGTAGGTGATGGCAGGTCACAGATTGCAGGTGTGGATTGTGATGAGACATTCAGTCCTGTAGTAAAACCGGCGACCATTCGCACCGTTCTCACAATTGCTCTGTCCAAATCTTGGCCCATTCATCAGCTAGATGTCCAGAATGCATTTCTACATGGTGACCTTCATGAGACAGTTTACATGCATCAGCCACTTGGTTTTAGTGATCCTCATCGTCCAGATTATGTGTGCCGCTTGCGAAAATCACTCTATGGTCTGAAACAAGCGCCTCGTGCCTGGTACCAGCGTTTCGCTGACTTTGTCTCTACCATTGGATTCCAACATAGCACTTCAGATCACTCCCTTTTCATCTGCTGGCACTCTGTACGACGATCCTACTTCATATCGAAGTCTTGCAGGAGCCTTGCAGTATCTCACTTTCACCCGTCCTGACATCTCTTATGATGTTCAGCAGGTGTGCCTTCACATGCATGCTCCTTTCACCGACCACATGCTTGCGCTCAAACGCATCCTACGTTATGTTCAGGGCACCTTACATTATGGTTTGCATCTCTATCCATCCCCTATTGAGAAACTTATCTCCTATACTGATGCTGATTGAGGTGGATGTCCTGACACCCGCCGTTCTACCTCCGGCTATTGTGTGTTTCTTGGTGAAAACCTCATTTCCTGGTCTTCTAAGAGACAACCCACACTTTCTCGCTCCAGTGCAGAAGCTGAGTACAGGGGTGTTGCTAATGTGGTATCTGAATCTTGTTGGCTTCGCAACCTTCTCTTGGAGCTTCACTTTCCACTCTCTCAGGCTACTTTGGTGTACTGTGATAATGTTAGTGCCATCTACCTATCTGGAAATCCGGTACAACATCAACGCACTAAACATATTGAGATGGACATTCACTTTGTTCAGGAAAAGGTCGCTCGTGGCCAGACACGCATCCTTCATGTTCCCTCCCGTCACCAAATTGCCGACATCTTCACCAAAGGCCTACCTCGTGTTCTTTTTTATGATTTTCGGATTAGTCTAAGCCTCCGTGAACCTCCCGTTTCGAATGCGGGGGTGTAATAGAATAGATAATATTCTTGCCATTAAACATAATTATTTTTGTAATTATTTATAATTATTTTCATTTATATCTGTCATTACTCATAGGTTTGAATAACCTATTATTATTGTATTATATATACTCTTGATTAGATGAATAAAAGACAGACAATTATATTATAATAATATTCTATCTTATAGACCTCAGCGAATAGATCAAAATGAAAACCTCATTCAAAATATAACTTATTCATTTGTTTCTGCATTTTCTATGAACAAATAAATTTCTAATTGATTTCTCCTTCCTTCTGTGGAACTTAGAATGATTGCCAATGCATTTGTTGTGGTAGTACTGACTCCTATTGTTTACCTTCTTTTCTGTCGCGGTATTTTGAGAACCTAGTTGGGAGTCAAGATATACATCTTACAAGAATGTGTATCTAATTCTGCAGATATGTTTCCCGAAACCGATGATTGTGTTGAATGCTGCAATGTTCAATTAAATAGTAAAAAAACTCAGCACCATAGGCATATTTTTCTTTAATTCGCTGCATTCAGGGCATTGTAAAAAACAGGTTAGGTCAAACTATGTCTCTCACCAGCCACAAATCTCTTGCATTAACTGAAGTTCCTGGTTTCAAACCTAGGTCCGACCATGATGCCGTTACTGTTGCTTTCCACGCACTCCTATTCCATAAGACAACTGCTAGCTTATTATCACTGAGAGGACCTGCCCAAACCTGCACATTTGCACTTACACGAAAACACGAAGAAGTATTATCAAAAAAGGCTGAGAGATCCATCCCTGGTTTTATTGAAAATGAGAAACTAACCCAAGAAAACGAAAAAGGGGAAAGGAAATTACCTCCAAATCACCATTACTTTTCACCTTTTCCCCTTGAACTCCTAGCTTGTCTGCAAAACCACTAAGTTATTAGTGTTAAAAGCATTGACTGTTAAGAGATATTAGAGGATTCTTAGTTTGTTCCTGCCTTGGTTTACTGCAATAACTTCTGAGTTGCTTAGCAATTCCTTTGTCGTGTTATCAAGCGCTCGAATGTCACAACCGATCAATAAAGGGGCCTATTTATGCAAAAGAATAAGAGTTTATTATATTAAACACGTTTTATTTAGAGGACATTATTGTGAATATAGTTCTCTAACCTGCAAGTATTAAAATTTTTTTTGTTTCAACTTACCTTAGCTAATGCCCATATGCTGAAATGGGCACGATATTCTTCAGTTGTCATACCTCCGTTTCCAACTTCAAGCATGTCAGGATCTGTCCCCGACAAAAACCGAATCTGAACTTTAATTTCTTCATTTTGAAATAAGTAAATAGGAATTATACGTAGACATGTTAAGTTACTTTACTTATTTTGGTGAAAGAATTGGTTATTTTAGTACTTAATATCATGATAAACATAGCGGAGAGAATTGTTTGTATGATTACCATTCCATCCTCCGGGTCCAGCGTAAGATGCCCATTTGTTATTTAGATCTGCGCGAGATATCATACTACGGAGAAAGTATGGTAAGTTTCCCAAATGGAAAATGAAGAACTGAAACAGGTTAAGTGTTCAATAGAGCATGAATCTAATGCAAACATTGGCTAGATTCCAAATTGAGTACCAGGTAATGAAACTTCTCAAATTAGATTCATTAAGATGCTCACCTATCCCATTTATCTTTAATATCTCCTGTTGTCCTCCAACTATTTCCCACACTTTTTGCCCATGTCGCCGGGTCTTCTGATCCCCTATGTTTGAAATTGCAGTTAATCATAAATATTTCTTGCCGAACAAGTAAAGTTTATCATAACCAATACGACTCACCATTCACACAAAGAGAAGAAGATTGGTCTTCCAGATTTCAACAAGGCTTCACTCATTGTCGGGTACCTGTTCTTACAAAATTTTAGAAGCATTTTGTCGGTCTGATTATGCATTTGAAAGCCAGAATTCTATACCTTTCTTTCGGGTCTATATTATTATTCTCACAGTTATCATACTTCAAATAATCAATTCCCTAAAGTATCAATAAAAATTGATGTTAATTAAATTCATATAGTATATACATGTATACATAAATTCAAAATGGTTTTCGAGTGAACTGTATATTACCCAGGAAGCAAATGTTTTTGCATCTTGCACTTCATGTCCTAGTGATCCAGGCATTTTCTTACTGCATGTTTGGTTTCTGCAGAAAAATTGTTAGAACTAATAAAAATGGTTGAACAATCATAGATATTATAAAATCAAAGTTTTAGTCTAAAAACTTCATACCCTGCATCGGAATAGATCCCTAATTTGAGACCTTTGCTATGTACATAATCAGCTAGAGCCTTAATTCCTGAAGGGAATGTTGATGATTTAGCAACCAAATTACCCTGCCACCATTTCAAATTTTTTAAGTATAATTATTATATAAATTAATTAGTATAACATAATTTTATAATAAAATAATAATATTACCGTTGAGTCTCGATTAAGTTCACCCCAACAATCATCTAAAAATTAAGAAGAAAAATCAATAATATTTATTTGTAAATAAATATATGAATTTTTTTATAGAAAAATAATATACTAGCAAAACAAACTCTAAATTTTAACCAATTAAAAAATATTAAAAATATATATATTAAAGATTATGTTGTTAGTATTTCTCTGAATAAAATAATAAAGATGATAATAACAATAATTATAGAAACAATGCAAAATGTTGTCCTACCTATATTAATATAGTTGTAACCTAGATCAACAAGGCCAGTTGACACCATAGCATTAGCTGTATAATTAAGTATATAGTAAATTAAATTAAATATTTCTACAATTATAAAACAAATTTTACAAAGTAAAAGTTATAAGTTACCTGTTTGTTTGATTAAGTCTTCACTAACATCACAATGAAAATGGTTCCAGCTATTCCATCTGATTTATTATAGTAATAATTACTCATTCATATATTTGAGGCGAAAATTTCATGAAAGAAAAATATAGAAAGTGATGCTTACCCCATAGGAGGTGTTTGGCCAAGTCCATTATCAAGCATAATTCTTCTATGTTGCTCTCTAAACATGATTACTGTTCTATTCAATAATAAACTTGCATATGAAGAATTTGCATTACTCAATACCATAAGAAAACACAAAACAAGCATATTCATTATGGAAAACTTGAAGTTCCAACCTAAGCTTGAATATTGAAGTTTCATACGCATATCACTAATAGAAACAAGTGTATAATTATGTGTGTCTTAAAGAAAAAAAGCAAAAATATAGATAGCAATAATGTTAAATGATGGATGTACCAATGTTGGAAGAGTGTGTTGCAATTTATAGAGCAATAAGTGAGTCTTAATGGACAAGGTTGTTTGCTTCACGGGTGTAATAATGTACTTTACTATACATTACTTTATTACTTTTGTTTTATTTAATCATGTACATGTACACAAAATTTCACACCAAAAATATCGACAAAACAATACTAGTAGTTTCACTTATTACAAAGTACGTGAATGAAAGAATATAATTTATCTGATAATTATTATAAACTTTTTTTAATCTAATAATTAATATATATGATTTATATAATTATCAGATATATTATTTTTTTACAAAATTTTAAAAAGTTATTTATAACATTGATAGGTGAAAATAAAAATAAAAATAGATTTATTAATAAATTTATTGATTATTGATGAGATATTGAGAAATTGTTGTTATAGATAAGTATCTATCCAAAGCTATGAGTTATGGTGGTTGTTATATATGTCCCTCAATACCAGCATTGCATGTGTGCAATTGGACATGAGGCTCTTATTTTAAAGATGTAATAAAGTTTGGGAAATGCTCTTTCCATCATGTGGGGTGCACTTTAGACCTTTAAATTTTTGATCGATAAAATAATTAAAGAGGTACAATGTCATTCTTAACATCAAGTTCCTACTTAGATACCTGATTGTCTGTACTTCACAGGAGCACATATGCAACTACACAAAAAAAGTAGTGAGAATACGTTCAAATAATAATCGGTGCATACAATAATCAGAGTAGATTCACATATCACAATCATGCACATATTCAACATGCACTACAATATCATGTATTCATATTTCATCCACATCACGATCAAAGCATCAGCTACGACATTGACTTTACCAAGATGGTAACTCAAACCAAAATCATAACTCTTGAGGAATTCAAGCCACCTTCTCTGCCTCATACTCAACTCCTTCTGATCGAATAGATACTTTAAACTTTTGTGGTCATTAAACACTTCAAATCTAGAACCAAACAGATAATGCCTCCATACTCATGTCTCGAAAACAATGAAGTCACCACCAAAGTTTATTTTAAAAGGAAAAACATTGATAAAACCCTTAAAGAAGAAAAATATGGTATTCACAACCAAATTTAGGTCCAGGAGTCGATTACGCATATGGAAGATATTAGCACCCTACGACATCAGTTTAAGAAAACCATTAACTCTAGTTTATTTTGAAAAATAATGTTATTAACCTGATTAGGTCGATTTTCTCCTAATCACTAAACACAAAATAAACGTATTTACAAACAAAGAGAATTTTTTTATTAGGATACTTGACAAGATTTGAATCTTGCTCTTACATATCTCCCGATGCGATGCAAAATTCAAAGTTACGTAGTTCTTGGTAAAAAAATCTTGTGTGTTGGTTGATTTTAAAGAAAAATGTTTTGATCGCATTCGAGCGGAAAAATGTTGCTTGTTGGTCGTGTTAGTATGGATAAAAACGCTGTTTCTATATCATTGTTGAGGGAACAAAACATTCTTCGTTGACTGGTTGTGATTTTTTTTAAAGAGGAAGACAAACGATAGAACAAGCAAGCTATACGGCTTGTGTCTGGACATCCGAGAAAAAAAGGGATATACATCCAATTAATCTTTTTTCAATCAAATTTTTGTTGGTAAAGAAAAATATTTAACACAAATCGAGTTGAATCCCTTAAAGGATGACGTGTGTTAGAACAAGTAAGCTATATGATTTGTATTCGAATACCTCAGAATAAAAGAGATATACATTCAATTAATCATTTTTAATCCTATAAAAGCAATAAATACTAATGTTCAAGTTATTAATAAATTTTTTTTAAAGGAAGACAAGCGTTAGGACAATCAAGCTATATGACTTGTGCCCGAACGCACGGGAAAATTTTTGATATACATCCAATTAATACTTTTTCAATCTAATTTTGATTTATTTAAAAGATGAGATTCAAACGATCATGTTGTACAACTTGCATTTTAAAAATTCAACAATTAAAGTATATGTATATCGATTTGACCACTCTGTTGAAGATGTTTGCTCTTATCATTTCACTAAAAAAAATAAAATTTAAAAATGATCCAATTAAAACATATTGCATTCATAAAACAAATTAAAAAATATATATCATTTTATTACAAAAATAATAAGTAAAAAGTAGTAGTGTATGTTAGAATTTTGAATTACAAATGTAATATTACATGTGTTAAGGCCATTATATAATTAGCCAAAACTAAAGCGGTATAATTGATATTAAGTCTATGGCTATGAGCATATATGTCATGATAGGTTATTGTGTAGATACATAACTCAATATCTAATTTGATGAAGAGTTAAATTAGAATATTGAAAACTAAGAAATAACCATACGGTTATTTATATGGATTATGATTCTCATTTGTAGAGCAATTGACAACATGATTTATCAAGATTCTTTCTTCAACCCCATCATAAGAGATTTAAGAAATCATAAGAAATTCTACAAACCGGAAAATCACATACCCACAAACTTTCGTCGATTTAACTTGCAAACTCAAGTACGTTTTCGTTTTCATTCTTTGATTCAATTCTAGTATGAGTTTAAGGGATATAAATTGATGACATATTTGACTCATAAGGATTAGTTTAAAATTCTACTCTTAATTTTTATAATGTTGAAAATCATACAGTAAAGAGTAGATCTAACCGTGTAAACATCTTTATGTTTGTTTATTGTTGATTAGTAACCTAAGAAAAAAATAAAGAAAGAAATGATAATAATACAACACAAAAAGAAAAAGAAAAAGAATTATGTTATGAATAAGTTAATGGGTCAGGAAAAATATGAAAAACTCAACTTGGCCCAATAACACCATCTACTTAACATAAACCCTAACATAACAACAAAGAGAATTTAATATACCACCCCAAAGATTAAACATGGCATTCCACATATTTTGTTAATTTCAAAATTGCTCGTGGATAAAGTTGGGTAAAAAAAAATGCGAATTAAAATTTTGGTAGTTCATTATAAATCTTCAGTAACAGACCAAATTTTTGGTAGTTCATTTTGAAATTGTCGATATTAAATTATACCGATTTTTTATTTTAAAAAGTCTGGTATCTTTAAAACTAACTTCAAAACTTTTCGGTAAAAATACAAAAAAAATTTATCGAAAATTTTGAAATTCACGATAAAAATACAAGAGTTGTTATCATAAATTTTGAAATTTCTGGTAAAAATACAAGAGTTTATATGATAAATTTTTTATTGTATATTTTAAAATTGCCAGAAAAAAAACATGAAAGTTGAAAAAATTCTTACTTTTGTTGAAATTGCCAGTATGAGTTACAAACTTTATGATATCACCAATTAAATTTTGTTAAATGCATGAATTTTGCACTGATTTGGACAAATAATTTTAAAGTTATGAAGGATAATATAGTCAACTCACTCAACGTGTGGGGGTGTCGGGTATAAGCTGGGGGCGGCAGGTTAAATTATTGAAAACAAACAACACGAGTGCATCAAAAAGAAGAAAAAAAGACAACAACAAGAAAAGTGCAACAACCCCTAACATATAAAAACACAGTAGAGATAAAAATGTGAAAAGCCTTACCGGCGACTGAGTTACATTTGAAAGGAGCTACTACAACCAAAACAATGTTGTTGAGCAGTGGCTGGAAAAAAGTGGCGGTAGAGGAAATGACAGCGACCAACGTGTGTGTTTAGCAATCCAACGACGATAAGTTATTTTGTGCTTCTTGTCTTTTCGGTTTCTCTCCTATCTTCTACTATTTTATTTTTAAGCTTTTTTTATTTTTTGGAGATTTTTTTCCTTGAAATGGACGTGTGATTGGATTTGGATGTTATTGTTGTTATATTGTGTTTTGAAGGAATGATGGAAATGTTGAAGGGTGGTTATTATAGGAGATGATGAATAATGGTGTTGTAATTCTACATTTTATCACTATGCTCTCTCTACTCAATTATGTTCTTAAATTTATTTCCAGCAATTACTCTTTTTTGTTTACCCTTATTATTTTCTTCCTCTTCTCCCTTCAAAAATCCTCTCTTTCCAACTCTCATTCTATTAGGGGATTTCTCAAACTTCATTTTTGATTGATTTATGGGATACTATAACATGTAGCCAGATATGAAGGGATGAAGGTTTGGATGTAAAAATTGGAAGCTTTCAGAACACTACTTTTAGAAAATAGAGTTGTTTTTTATTTTACTTTTATGTTTTTACTATTGCTTATTTATTTTTATTTGTATTTTTTATTATTCACTACTACAGAAAATGGTTTTTACCTCGGACGCGAAATGCATAATACCTCGGCTAAAGAAGTAAGTTAATGAAGGACGACATGAAAAATTGCCACTTATCACCTCAGTGGAATTAAAACCGAGAGGTAAAGTTAAATCCACATGGGTTTGAACCCCAACAACATCACTTTTGTTATTTTCAAAACTAGCGAATCTAATATCTCAGTTTATCTTGAAAACTGAGGGGTAAGATTTTTTTTTATAAAATTGTTATATTGTTTACCCACAATATTACATTGTTTACCCAGAATATTATAGTATTTACACAGAATATTAAAATAAAAATAAAATTACCTAGGGATCTTGATAAAAATCAAATTCCTAGAAGATCTAGATTTTAGATCTTTGAACTATTGAATCTTGGGGAAGATCAAATATTGGGTGCAAGATTATTCTCTACAGATATTGCATGCATTTGATTCCGAATCAAAAAAATAAGGGTTAGATAAATAAAATCAATATTCAAATATATGATTTCGTGCTCAAATAAATATCTAAGAAAGCAAACCTTAAACCCAAGTAATTTTTTGCTCTTGTAATCCATCTTAAAGAACTTTTTCAAACGTCTTTATGTTTCAAGCGCTTCATGTTACATATAAGTTAGACTTTCAATATTCAGCATGCTTTTATATGGATGACCCTTAGGTTTCACGCATATAACTAATGACAGATTCTTAAGCATTGATAAACATTAAAGGGACGACAAAGATTTGTTTAAGGGCGTTGAATATAGTAAAAAATGCATAACTATCATCTAGGTCATGAATAAAACCGAGGTGAATAAACTGTTTCTTTTAAAATACATTATTTACACAGAATATTAAAAATACATTATAAAATTTATTTTTCAATGAGAAATTTTATTTTACATGTCCAAGTCCCATGCAAGATGCTAGAGATTCATTTCCCAATGAGAATTTATATTTTCTGCACTTGCAATCCATCCTAGAGATCTGTAGTAGCAACTCATGATCAAAATGGACAGTGTTGAATATTTCCTCTCTTTAGGGCGACTACATATAAGTTAGTCTCAAGGTGAAATTTGTTTAACGAGTGTTTATATAGTAAAATATGATTACTAATCACCTCGTTTTTATTATAAAGCTCAGGTTTTTTATCTTCTCCTTTTAACTATCACCTCGATGATGATGAATAAAACCGAGGTGAATAATTCTTTTTTTTAAATACATTGTTTACACAGAATATTAAAATACATTGTTTACAACAAACCTTCGGTGATATCCAAATTTTGTAGCATAGAACAATTTATAATAAATTTTGTTGTGATCTTGTAAAGCACATGGTGCATGATAATCTTATTGTTGATCTTGTGAAGAAAAGCAGCTAGCAAGGTCATCCAAGTCATGTAGTACAAGTATGTGTAGCAAATATGTCTTGAGAAATCAATTGCAACAGGGCCTCTTGTGAAAATCATATCTTCTTGCTAAAGTAAGATAAATAGATGTTCTTGGTCACTTTGGAAAGCTAATATAACATACCTCAACTTTGATGTTCAAGGTTTGTCTTGAATCAATGTGGATCATGGAGAAAAATGACCCTAAAGTTGGCTCCAACATAAGACATATTCTGTTTAAAAATTTCCCTAAGTGTTTAAGTTCAAAAAGTATGGAATCTCCAACTTCATGGTTTCATATCTCTCAATCTATGTAATTTTTGGGAAATCATCCTCAATGACAAAGTTGTAGTATGTAACAAACTCTTCAATTTGGTTTGTGGAGCAAAGAAAATGGTTACTTGTACTGGATGTTATGACCTTAGCAAGATGAGCAAAAACTATTATTTTTAGAAAAATTTCAATTTCTCCATGGTTTCCCTTTTTACAAGTAACCTCATATTTTTTGATTTCTCTTGGTTTATCATGATCAAAATCACACATTATCATCATTCTTGACTTGAGGAACCCATGTTTGACCAAAAAAGTCAAAAGTCAAACTTGACTTTGATCAGTGGTTGACTTTTCATTAGACGAACTTAAATTTTGTGATCTTAAATGAAATCAAACCCTTGGGATAATTAAATGCTATGGATGGACTCCAAAGGTGTTATTGAGTGTCTTGAATCATGTACTAAGGCTTGAGATCATGTACTGGTTAAAAGTCAAAGGTGTTGTTGACTTTTCATAGAAACCCTAGTTTGTGGACCAGATGAATTTAAATTCTTGTATTGCTTATGAATCAAGCTCCTTTGATCAATCCAATCATATTAATGGACTAGTATGATTCATTAGAGGTCCTTAAAACATACCTTGAGGTGTTGGATCATGTCTTTCTTCAAAAGTCAAACCAGGGACTGAATTAGGTCAAAACCCTAATTTGGATGCATCTGATGACTTGAGGCTTGATGATATTTATTCAATGGAACTTTGCCCTTGATTATTGATGAGAGTAAACTATTGATATTAATGGATGAATAAGGGACTTGGGATGTTGAATATGATGCCCATCCCTTGATAAGTCATCTGCGTGAGCCTTTGGGGGACCACATATCCTGTAAAGCAAACAAGCACACACATCTTGTATTTGTAATGGGTTAGTGATGCATAAAGACATACACATATGTAAATGATGAATGCTATGAAAATGATGTAAATGAGGTGGCATCTTAGGAGTAAAAAATTAGGTATAACACCTATATAATATGTAGACATTAGGGCATGCATGTATTTTGATATACTTCAAACCCAATGGACACAATATCTTCTTGACTTCATAACAATGATCAGGAAAATTATTATTTTCTAGTAGCATTTGTTTTAGAAAATTAAGCAATTCCATGAAACTCTTATCTGACCACCTATTTTTTCCTTTCAGATTAAACAATTTTAAAACTGCAGACAATCGTGTAAAACTTGTGCACCCCTTATATAAAAGGGTGTCCTTATCAATATATAAAGTATAATAAATATGGGATTTCTTAAAAGAAGGTTATCCAATATCACATAACATATCATCTAGACGATCATCCATATATTCATCTTCATCAACTTTCTGACTTTGTGACGCAGAGTTTCGATTTTTTTCCACCTCACCATGCCACGTCTATCTTGTATAATTTTGACACATGCCATCACAACATAGGTGATGGAATATCCCATCCTTCGTAACTTTATTTATATTCCCACAATTAACACAAGGACAATAAATGATACCATTATTGTCGGGAAGATTTTGATCAGCGTATTCAAGGAATTCAAGAACTCCTTTCTCATATATCGGATCTAATCTATCATCTTTCATCCAACTACGATCTATAATAAATTCTGACATTTATATCAAAACAATATTGTGAATGGCACAATAAAATCTAAACCTAAAGCATGTTTAGTACAATAATACAACTCTAAATCTTAAGCATATGGATAAAACATATCAACTTTGCAAGAAACAGACCACAAAATCCAATAACAAAATATAAAGCATGTTCAGTACAATAATACAACTCTAAATCTTAAGCGTATGGATAAAGCATATGAGCTTTAAAATTAAACAAGAGAGTGAAGATGGTGAAGATTATCAAGAATTTGGAAGATGAGGAAGGGAGTGAAGTGTGCAAGAAACATACCGTACTTCGAAGAGACCAAGAATGAAGATAGTGAAGATTATCAAGAATGAATATTCAAATGAACGAATATTGTGAAGATGAAGATTTCGCAATCGCTATCGTTGTCGTCTCTAGTTCACTGGATCGCTAGTTAGCTTAGGGCATGTTGTGAAGGAAATAATGAATCTATTTTGTTTTAAATTTATAAGGAAAAACTTTAATCACAATTAATATTTACAACCGCGGTGAAACGTAGATATTATTACAATGGTTATATGCAAAACCGTGGTTAAATAGTTTTTAATTTTTTATTTACTTCTAAACTTAAGTGGCACACGCTTTTTGTAATAGGAAAAATAGAAAAAATGTAGTTGCTAGGATTCGAAGCTTGTAACTATTACTTTATCACCACGATTGGTTATAGCAGCGGTGATTAAATAACTTTCATATATATATATATATATATATATATATATATATATATATATATATATATATATATATATATATATATATATATATATATATATATATATATATATATATATATATATATATATATATATATATATATCAGGCGCATCAAGTTTGCGATTTCACAACGGTGGAATGCATAACCCTGGTAAAATTAGTGTTACCGAAGGCGTATTTTGTAGTAGTGATGTTATCCAAGATAATAAATTGTACATACTTGATCACCACGATACACTCTTTCCATATTTGAGGAAAATAAATGCAACTGACACAAAAGCATATGCTACTAGAACCTTCCTTTTCTTTCAAAATGATGGAACTTTGAAGCCATTGGCCATTGAACTAAGTACACCACATCCTAAATATGATAGTTTTGGTCTTGTTAGTAAAGTTTACTTGCCTGCAAGTGAATATGTTGAAGCTTCAATTTGGCTCCTTGCCAAAGCTTATGTTGTTGTAAACGACTCATGTTATCACCAACTTGTTAGTCACTGGTATGAAGAAACTTAAAAGGTACTTCCCTATTATGATGCTAAATAGCCATTTCACTTATAGGTCGTCCTAATGAAGGGAGGGTGGTTTGATGCTTCCATCCACGACAAACATGTACTACCATTGGTTAAACATCCGCCTGATTTAGAGGTAAGTACTTGGACCCCATGTGCCACCTGAAAATTTCATCTTGTCGTGAAAGAAAAGAGAATAATGTGTAAAACTATTTCCACATACAACACTAAAAAGAGGGGGCCTTTTCGATAAAATGGCAACGTCCGTTTGATGTTTCGCCTTTGAGAGTCTCTTTTTGGTTTGGCGGAGTACTTGTGAAACACTTTGATGCTCTTGTTACTAATTGAATGAGGCATGGAGTAATGGTTTTAGGTTTTCGAGAGTGCATACCTTTATTTGATATTTACGGCCTTTTATACAGGGATCTTATTAGAGTTTTTGAAGGCCATTGTCCCTTAGATTCAATCATAACTATCCAAGCCGATACATGTTAATGTATAATTCGTTTAGTTATTTGATGGTCGTGCTTTAGTTTCTTGCCGGGAACAAGTGCTTTCTGGGAAGGTCTATGTCTACTTCACATGTCCTAGAACCTTCTGCTCAACAACCGATATTAAAATAGATATTTTTCCTTTTGACGCCATCATCTTGAAGTCACTTTAGTCATAAATATCTTTACTTTTTGGGCTTTATTGAGCCTCTTTTTCATCGGGTCAAGTTTGGAATCGAGATCTAGTATAATCAGTTATGATTTTGACCTATAATTTAACACGTTAATGTTATGACTTTATTTCTACCTTAGCTAAGCTCAGTGGCGGAGGAACATAGGGGCGGGAGGGTGCCACTGCACCCTTCAACTCCTCAAAAGTAACTATTTTTTTTAAAAAAAATATTAGGATTGTTTTAAAAAAAATCATTTTCTTAGTATTATTTTTTCACTATTATGTTCTAAAACATGAATATTGATTAGGGTGGTTTTATTTCTAATGGTTTAATACTAAATTTAACGAGTAATAGTATATTGATTTAAAAAGTTCTTTAATTATATTAAATTACTTATTTTATTTATAAATTATTTCTTAAAAATATTTTTTAAACTATAATTTATTTAAATAATTTGACTAAAAATATCTTTAAATCAACTATATTTAAATTGAAAAGGGTTAGATGAAAAATGGTTTTTACTCTAGTTTTTTAACAATTGATATTTTATATTTGTATTTGCATGATTATGCAAGTCCTAATTTCTTTTAAAAAATTTAAGTTTTTTGTTGTTGGTGTTAGACAAATTTGATTTTAGTGTTTTAATTTTAACCATGATATTAGATATTTATATGCACCGGTGTTACACTAATTTGATTTTAGTGTTTTGGTAATCTAATTGTACTTCTTTTACAAAGAAGTCATCTTCTTCTTTGGTTGATTTGAAGAAAGAAAAACAAGAATGTTATAATTTTTAGTGATGTTAGTTCTATCTTGGTTTTGGTTTAGACTAGATTTTAGTCCCAATCAATTATATAATTTTTATGATTGATACAAAAATTTTCTTCTTTGCCTAAAACTCATTTGATTTGGTATTTCCTTATTTGCCTATTAAAAAGAATCAATTTTAAAACCTAAAATTGATCAAATGCATATTAAGAGTAATATTTATGCAGGTTTTTATTTATTTGAATCTAACTGATTATATCTCGTGTAATTTTATGAATTATTTCAATCACATTTTAAACATTATAATGAAAACGTTGAAATACATAATCAAGATTTTAGACTTTTAATTTTTTAAAGTAATATTTATACATGATTATTTTTTAGAGTAATAGAGTAACATACAATTTTATTGTAAGCTTGTATGGAATAAAAAGATCAAAAGGGGAGAACGAAAGTATTTGTGCGTCCGCAAAAGTAAATGTTATTTTTCCAATTTAATAGTATAATGAAATGTAGTTTTAAAACTACAATTTAATTTGAAGTAAAGCAAATATTTTTTAAGAAGTCTATTAGATCGTATATGATAATAAAAATCAAATAAGTCTTGATCCATTAAATTTTAACCTTAAAAATTGAAATATGTGAAAAGAAAATGGGTGATTCTCTAAAGTAATGCTAATATTAAGTAAGAGGTCAACAATGTTGCCAAATGGTGTCGTTCATATAACATTTATTTGTGGTTGTTGTTTCAATTATGTTTAATCAAGTAATGGTAATATCTTAAAAACAAAGTAAAAATGTAATTGAAAAATGTTCCACATTATAACGGTTGATTAACTAAAATTAATACTCTATCATACATCTAAAATAATAAGTGTTGCACCCCAAAATTTGACCAACCGGGTCTCGTATCTGGCTCGATGTTTCGACGCATAATCGCATTCGCATCTGCATATTGCATACAGTGCATTTTTCATTTGTATTGATTTTATCAGGGATCACAGCTCTCGTCTCGTGTTTCGGGTGTTTTTAATCAGTTTAATAGGTAGAATCGATTTTTGGGATATTTCGGTGCCCGTTTATTTTTACCGATTATTTTTGTGTCGTTCGGTGCTTATTTTGCCCCTCTGGGGATTATTGTGATTTTTCTGGATTTTATTGGTTATTTTTAGATTTTTAATAGGTTTATAAATCATTTTTTAGGATTTAATAGGATTTTTAAATAGATTTTAATCATTTTTATCATTTTAGAATATTAATAGGATATTAATAGTTTTTTTTAATAGTTTTAATAGTTTTTAGGATTTAGTATAATAAATAATAGGGATTAAATGTTTTAGATAAATAATATAGTTTTTTATAGTTTTATTAGTATGAATAGATTTTTCATTTTATTTTCTTTTATAGATTTTAAATCATTTGTAAATAATATAGATTTAATTCAGAATTAGTTTAATTGAGTTTAGTTTAGGTTAATCAGAATTTTAATTAGTTTTATGTTTTTTGTTTATTCCATTTTTTGGCTTTTTGGCATCAGTTTTCGTGTGGGCTTCAGTCCATTTCGCAGCCCAATTCAAGGTTTTTGTCCAGAGTTCAGTTTTTGCAAATCCAGAAATTGTCCCAAAAAGTCTAGTATGATCCAGTTAATTCCAGCATTTTCCAGAATATTCTGGAACGATCCAGAAGAGAGCTCACTATAAAACCCGCACGCCACGTGTTGGTCCAAGGCTGGCCCACGTTCCATCATCTCCAGCACGCCACCTCATCGCATGCGCACTCTCCCTCACCGCCACGCCAAGCCACACGCGTTCAGCATGCATACCACCATCCCACCACGTGGCGTCACCGTAATCCTCGCCTGAGAGCGTCACCGGCCGGCCTGCATGGCCGGCGGCCACCGCAGCTCACCGGAAACCCACAAACACCCAGATTCCGGCCAACCTGCAACCTTCATCTTCTTCCTCCTTCGATCAACACTCTTCAACCTCCGGCGACCGCCCTCGACCTCACCAAACCTCCATAACATCATCAACCTTCAACCGATCGTCGTCCAGAAGATCATCAGTTCATCCGTTCCTCAATAATCCAAGAACAAAAATTCCAGAAATTCAATCATCATCATCATGTGTTCAACCAGATCTTCATAGAGCTTCATCAAGAATCCCAGAAATCCAGTTTTCCAGAAGAACTCCGATCGAACATGCAAGATCTTCCATCAAGATCATCAACAACGCCTTCCCAGAAAACACCAGAACTCCAACATTTATCATCTTCCACGATCCACAAAGTTCTCAGAAACCCAACCATCATCATCTCACGAGTTCATCGCCTTCACAAACATCCAGAAGAACTCTTCATCAAGAACATCACGCTTCAGATCTCCAGATCTTCAACCACATGCATCCGCCATCAAGAACTATTCTCCAGATCGAGAACCTCACATCAACAGCTCTTTGAGCCTTCAACCACCGTTCATCAGGTCATCCACATCCACGAACATGGATCCTTCATCTTCTCCGTCTTGCAAATGTCATCGTCAGTAGTTTTTCATCAGGAACATCCTTCGTCAAGAGTAAGTATTCGTCGGAAATCTTCAAGAGACTGTCAAGCCATGGATTAGGTTGTACAGATTGCGTTGTTGTGGTAGTTCGATTGGTGATTATGATATTCAGAAGTAGTTTGATTCGAGTTAAGCGATTACGTTTGTGAGGTTTGTGAGGAGAAGATTGAGGGAAAGGCTGAAGGTGGAACGGAGGAGATGGACAGGCAAAGAGTGAACAGTGTTTACGGCGGCGCTGAGAGGAAGGGTTAGTGGATTAGGGTTTTGGTTCTTCTGAGAATGAAAGGGAAGCGAGGAAGGCGAAGGGTGGATTGGGCCAGGCCCAACGTTTTTTTCTGGAGACGCCCCTCACGTTTTTTGGCATAGTGGGCTTAAGCCCAACGCATTTCCCAGCAACACCCCCGTTTTTGGTGTCCTACCTCCGTTTTCTGCAGCCACATTGGGCTGGGCCCAATTCAGTACAGTTTTTATTTTATTTTCTATTACACCCCCTGTATTATACTTGCACCCCCTGTCCTTTATTCTTTTTTTAAAATACTTTTTGTAATAGTTTTTTTAAAAATGCTTAGAAAAGAATATTAGAAAGAAAGGAAAAGAATAAAGAAAAATATTTGAAAAGTAGAGAAAGAAAAGAAATATTGTGAAAAGAAAATATTATGGAAAAATAGTTGAAAGAAAAGAAAATAAAAGGAAAAGAAATGTAGAGAAAAATATGGGAGAAAATGATTGGAAAAGAGGAAAAAATATTATTAGTAGACTTAATATTTTTTTTTAGTGCATTTCCTTTTAGGACATTTTCATAGAGATTATTTTACGATTTTAGGATAGTTTAGAAGCCCATTTGTTAGGGGGCTATTTTCATTCGATTTTTCAGGATAGGATAGGATAGCGTTTCCTAGGAGATTTATTGTTCAGTATTCACTCATTGTAACCATTTTTCAGAGATTAATAAAACGAGATTTGAGCTGTGGTCCCGACAGTAGCCGAACTACAGCTGCTCTGATTCTTCGTACCAGACGAAGATATGTAGGCATAGGATGCGATATCCTAGCGAGCACACTAACGACTAACTTTCTGTTCTCTCGCTGCTGTGCGATCGAGACTTTCCCGCTGACGATTAATTGATACCCTTTTTCTCTCTTGCCCGAGTGCATTTGAGACCAAGCCGTAGTTTTGCCCATAGGTTCCCGACCCTGTGAAACCAGTTGTTTTTCTCACTGCTGTGTGAGAATGTTTTGTTTAGCCGTAGTTAGTCTGAACTACGTAAAGCTCTGATCTTCCATGCAGTGGGAGTACGTAGGCACAAGACGCGAGGTCTTGGCGAGCCATTTTTCCCCGTAGTCCCGAACTACGTTGACTCTGACTTTCTCTCTCGAGAATACGTAGGCATAGAGTGCGACGCTCTATCGAGTCAATTCCCTTCCGATTAGATATAGCAGCCGTAGATAGATTGTTTTGCATCCAGTAGACAACCCAAGCAAGCGTGGATCCCGTCGAGTACGACGGACGTGAGGGGTGCTAATACCTTCCCCTTGCGTAACCGACTCCCGAACCCAGGTTTTGGTTGCGATGACCATACCTTTCCCCGTTTTTGTGAGGTTTACTTCGAGCGTTTCCTTTCCCGCTCTGAGGGATAAATAACGCACGGTGGCGACTCTTCTGTCAGCCGGCGCCGATTTTCGCAGTAGCGACAGCTGGCGACTCTGCTGGGGACTGCGATAGTTTCCTAGGGATCCAACGTCCCGAAAGCGAGTCAATTTTGGGATCCAACGTCCCTTAAGAGAGTCAATCCTAGCGTTTGTTTGCTTGTCTATTTGGGGCTTATTTATCGATATTATCTGTTGCTGTTGGGGTGTTACGGGTGTTCTATGATATTGAGATAAGCCGGACCTGGGCTTGGAGTGCACCTTAGACTTAGAGTGGAAATTAGTGGGCGCGTGCTTGCTTTGTAGGCACTAGTGTCTCATGAAATCCACGCTCAGACGAGGTTCATCCGGTTGGCTTCACTTTCAACCCTTTGGGTTGAGACGGTTGCTGGTTTGGTGAATTGTCGACTCTGGGAACCAATCATTTGGAAGTTAGCTAAGTGAGGCCTCTTCAGGACTTGATGATGCCACTCCTTCTGGGAATCGTATTGTCAGTTTTGAAAGTCTGTGACGCTGACGACCGCATAGGATGCCGTACCTTGTCAGATATAGGTCCACACCTGTGAGTGGGGGGGGTTTTTTTGTGCAGGAAACTTGACTTCCAACCTACCCGTTATTCTGGTCTTCTTTTCAGAGAACGTCTCCGTCAGCAGCGCAGCAGTATTCAGATTTTGTGTGGGGGATGTGGTCCCATTGTTTGCTGCATTTTGCATATCATGTGCATATCAGTGCTGCATTGCATATCATCCTCCAGCTAGCCAGAGTTCTGATCCAGCCTTTGTTTCCTGAAGGTGATTACCCGGAGCTTGGATTGAGCAGCTGTTGATTGTCAGAAGACCTGCCTAGGGGTTGAGTAGATTTGAGCAGAATCAAGTGTCGAAGTCAGCTGAAGACCATTGGTAGCTATGTCAGAGAGCGGCTTCCAGTTTGTTGATACCTTGTCAGGTTTCACCGTGACGCCCAATCCTCTGTATGGATCTCCGCCCGACGAAGACTTTCCGCAAGTAAACAACCTTACTGCAGCTCAGCCTGTGCAGCCATCTGTTGAAGACCAAGGCCTGCGTGAGCAGTTTGTTGTCCGAGGTGAACGTTCTCCTTCTGTTGATGTCTCAGACTACCAGGGTTTTGCCTTCCCTGTGCCAAAGCCCCGAAGAGAGGTCCCGACAGCCAAGAATGAAGACCCATTAGCTCCCGTGTATGCTGAAAGGTTTCGTGCATTAGATGAGAGACTCAAAGCCTTGAAAGGTAAAGACGCTGTTACTCCTAGTGCTGCAGATATGTGTCTGGTTCCTGGCCTAGTGTTACCTCCAAAGTTCAGAATGCCGAGGTTTGAAAGGTACAAAGGAGATAGTTGCCCGAAGCAACATTTGGTGATGTTCTACCGAAGAATGACTTCATTTGTGCACAATGACAAGCTGATGATTCATTGCTTTCAAGATAGTCTGACTAAGGCACCTCTGAGTTGGTATATGCAGTTAGAGCGTGATCAGATCCGATCATGGATGGACTTAGCCAATGCTTTTCTGAAGCAGTACGACTATAATCTTGACGAAGCTCCTATTCGCATGCAACTGCAAGAATTGTCTCAAGGGAACAATGAATCTTTCAGAAAGTATGTTCAGAGATGGAGAGAATTTGCTGGTAGAGTGCAACCACCACTCCTAGACCAAGAGCTGAAAGGCATGTTCGTAAACTCCTTGCAGAGCCCGTACTTCGAAAGAATGCTTGGAACCGCCCCAAATTTCACTGAGTTGGTAAGGACGGGAGAGCACATCGAGTATGGTGTAAAGACTGGAAGAATCCCGAATGTTTCAAAAGGTCAGGCCAGTGAAACTGAATCTCTCTATAGCTCTCAATCTGAAGATGAAGCTATGATCAATGCAGTTCTGACAGATGTTGGATATCCTCAAGTCGAATCGGTGAAATCTGATGGTTCTCCGTCTTCTCAGCGGTCAGTATCTTCTGTGTCTCGTTATTCGGGACAGACAGTCGTGCCTGGGGCACCATATCAGGAACCTTATGTCGCTTCCATTGCAAATCAGAGAGCCCGTGGCCGAGGTTACCAGAATCAGCGTCAGAATCAGAACCGACCTCGTAACAACTTGGAACGAAGGAACGCTCCTTTTCACCTAGTGTCGATGCCGTATAGCCAGTTGCTACCATCTTTGATCCAGAAGTCTTTGGTGGAGCCTAAAGCTCTTAAGCCAGTTCCAGAACCTTACCCTCCTGGGTACAATCCCCACGTTTAGTGTGATTATCATGGTGGCACACCGGGGCATTCGACGGAAGATTGTAAAGCTTTTCAGGCGAAGGTACAGCAGTTGATTGATCAGGATCGCATTTCCTTTCGAGAAGGATTTCTGTTTGTTCATCCCAACCGTTCAGCTGTCTAAGCTCGTTGACTCGGAAGGTATTCCCCAGCAAAAGCCAGTGGTTCAGACAGGCAGGCGCCTCAGCATTGGCAGTTCTCAAGCTTTTTTTATCATTTGCATCTGTAGTTTCTTTTTCTGTTAGTTACTACTTGCTTTAAACATTGTATGTTTTGAATGGTGATAATAATAAAGAGATTATGCATTTTTCTGAATTAGTCATGTCGTTGTCGCTCATTTATTGCATTGCACTGACACTTGCATTTTTTTCACTCCACTTTTTCGCTGTGACTAGCAAAGTTAGGAGGGAGGATGATGAAACTGAAACTCATAACCAATGATTGTATGCTTTCAGATAAGACCGTACCGATGACGTACAAGGCATTGTTTCAAATTCCCCAAACACTGGAGATATAAGGAGTTAGTCCCTTGTCAACCACTTCGAGCCAGGAAGTAGGAGTTTTTTCGGACTTATAAACCCTCACATCTTAACCCGGGGCAGGGTAGTTGTCAGTTAGCTTGACCGAGCGTTCAAGTCTTACAGAGGAGTGTTGTCTTTCAGGGACCAATCAGTTTACACCTTTCAAAAGGTCAAACCTCACCAATCAGGAGTGAGACAGTTACAATCCTTTCGGAGCAATCAAGACAACCAGTGTCACACGACTTTGTTCCAAAAGAAAGAAGAAAGAAAGCCCGCTAAGTAAAAAGAAAGAAAAAGCTGGAAAGCTAATACTTAGGCAAAAATCAGGGCATCCCGCTGGACTTCAAAAAGAAAAAATCGAAAAGAACTCAAAATGAGTCAGTCCAGGCAAAAATTAGGGAATCAAAAGAGTGAAAAAGAAGGGATCAAAAGAAATTTTTCCCCAGCAAATCACAAAGTCGTGTACACAGACACCGAAAGCGAAGAAAGAGTAACTATCACTCTGGAAGAAAAGCTTGTGAATTCCTTAACTGTAGGTCTTACCATTCAGCATACTTCTCGAA
The DNA here is from genome assembly GCA_963859935.3 of Lathyrus sativus. Classification (NCBI taxonomy): domain Eukaryota; kingdom Viridiplantae; phylum Streptophyta; class Magnoliopsida; order Fabales; family Fabaceae; genus Lathyrus; species Lathyrus sativus. The sequence goes on from OZ012735.1 coordinate 248,814,711, forward strand.
GAGGCGAGTGCTTGTGCCAGGTTAACTGAACCTTAGGATCGGAGATCATCACGTAGAAGGGGTGGGTACAAATCAAAATTTGAGCCAAATATCCTTTGTTTCACGAACCGTGAACCCGACCACGATACAACCCTCAAAAGACCTAATTGAGGTAGGGTTAGTCTGAAGCGCATTACGATAAGGTTGAGTAACCTGACTCCTTCTTGAATTGCTAGTCACATCCTTGTTGTATTTTTCACTGACCACGTAAGCACTACGGTTGAACTTTGGTTCATTCGTCACTCGCAATCATCATGCATGTAAATGAGTGACAGCTCAAATTTTTTCAAAATCTGCATAACCACTGCATTAAGATTACCATTCATAGACAGACGATTCTAATTGCAGGTTAGTAGTTGACATGAAAGAAATTCCACCAGGGAATAATCAAGCAGGACTGAGTAATTCAGCAGTCTGAACCAGAATGGTATATGTTGTGAAAGCCTTTTGAATCAGGGGCATTATCTTCCGGTGAGTTCGGAATCAGTCAGTCTGAAGACAAGTCCCGAAGCTTCAGTTGATCAGAGGCATTTTGTTTGAGAAGCAGTTGATCAGAAGTGAGTCTTCTCGGGAGCCAATCAGAGGCAGCTATGCAGAGCGTGGAGATTTGAAAGCAGATACTTCCAGTGGATAATCAGATCAGGTTAAGTCGCTAGAACGCTCATTCAGGGGCAAGTCATCGCAGAGAATGTTGAAATCAACTGGGTTGTTAGGTGTTTAATTGGAGATTGAATTCTTTTGTCGTGCAGATACCGGGGCAAATATTCTCGAAGTATTCTCGAGGCAAGCTGTTCAGAGCAGGTACGCCCAGGGGTTAGATTGGGGCAAGTTGAATTGTACTGGGGAAGGTTGGTCAAGCTAGTCTTGTTATCCCCAGCTGAGTGCACTGAAGCAAGTTGTTCAAACAAGTCTGTTTATCCCCAGCCGGAGTTGAGTATCGGGGAATCATGTCAAATACCCTTACCAAAAACATCAGCATTCCGAAAAAGGTCGTGTTGTCATTGGATCATTATCCTGCAGTTTAAACCTGTTGCGTGTCAGTAACCAGTCGTTTCCAAAGTCCAGTTCTCGCCTGGCAAATCGGTAACCAGTTCTCGTCTGGCCCACCCGTTCGTAAGCATCAGTTCCCGCCTGGTGCAGTTTATTGTAAGCATCAGTTCCCGTCCTGGTGCAGTTTATTGTAAGTATCAGTTCTCGCCTGGTACATATCGTTGCATAACCAGTTCTCGCCTGGTCATCGTGTGTTTTAACCTATGTGTTATACCAGTTCTCGTCTGGTGTACGTCAGCTTTCAGCCAGTTCTCGCCTGGTTGTCTTTTTCTCAGTCTGTCATCCAGTCAGCCCCGTCTAATGTTCAAAAACACAAAAATCAATTTTCCTAACCTATTTTCCTATCAGTTCTTGTCTGGTAGTCTACCTTTGAATGCTAGTTCTCGTCTAGTATTTCCCATACTTTCACTGTGTACATAATCCGTGTTTATCCTAAACTAGAAAACAAAAAAAACCTAAAGGTATCTGACACAGTATTTCCCAATGACCCGCATGTTGTCATGTTCCCCGATACGAAGCTCGATTGATGCCAAGTGCTCCGAGTAATGTTTGAATTCCTTGTGGATGTTGTTAAATCAGAATTGCCACTCTTCAGCAGATGAAAGTTGCTTATTATCCCCGGAAGAGTCGAGATTGTATTTTACCCTGCATCAGAGCAGGATCAGGAGTATCTTCAGCAGATTAAGATTGATATCCTTGATAGTAGGGCATTTCCAGCAGTATGCTGCGCACGATCAACCTCAGTTTGGGCCAATCCCCGCAGAGTACAATCAGTTGCCAATGGTTTGAAGGGAGCATCCCCAAGCAGAGTTGTTTTCTTTCCCCAGTGAAGTCGTCAAGCAGGGTTGCCTTTTCGTTTCTCCAGCAGGATGGTTATCCCCAGCAGATTTAGTTTCCCGTTTCTTGCATTTATTTTGCTGAGATGGTTCTGTGACTTCAGTTCATCCCCAGCAGAGTTGGCGTTACCTTCGGCATTTATTTTGCCAAGTGGTTTTCAGACCTGGTGTTCTCTGGCAGCTCGAGCCTGCATTAGCATGTGCATATATAGTCATTGCATCCATCAAACATATGATATTTCCACGCCATCTGGGCATCGCATTTTCAAACAAAACGCATAGCATTTACATGTCATATAGGGCATTGCATCATTATCAAGCATACGCATGTCGAAACATAGGCCAGGGTGGTTACCTATTGGATTTCGAATTTGTTCACCTGCAGAGTTGTTTGGTTCAGCTTCTCGACTTCCCCAGCAGAGTGATTCTTCATATTTGGTTGTTACATCAGCATCGGAAAAAAAACACAACAACAACAACGAAGATTGACATATCGAACTTCTGAAGCTGCCCCCTTCGTCAGAATAGGTGCCAAGCAGTTCCATTCAGAATTCCCCAGGAGAATTGTCCTCAAGTTCGCAGTGAACTGTGACTTGACCAGATTTGATCCCATGAGAGAGATGGGAATCAAGTCGTTTGCTTTTCCGAAGCATTATTTCAATACTTGTGGCGTTACACAGGTGTTGAAAAGGAGAAGAAAATTTATCAGAAAATTGATCAGTTGTTGCCGTGATAACCAAACTTCAGTTTATTGGAAGCTATTCCTCAAGCAGTTCTGCAGTATATTCTTGCGGTTGGCAAATTTCAGGGTTTCTTTTGTATTCAACCGTCATCTACCTTGAATGTTTGAAGGCTGAGCGCTCTTCACCCATTCAGGTCGAAGCCGCTTGAATAGGGGCAGCTGTTGCACCCCAAAATTTGACCAACCGGGTCTCGTATCTGGCTCGATGTTTCGACGCATAATCGCATTCGCATCTGCATATTGCATACAGTGCATTTTTCATTTGTATTGATTTTATCAGGGATCACAGCTCTCGTCTCGTGTTTCGGGTGTTTTTAATCAGTTTAATAGGTAGAATCGATTTTTGGGATATTTCGGTGCCCGTTTATTTTTACCGATTATTTTTGTGTCGTTCGGTGCTTATTTTGCCCCTCTGGGGATTATTGTGATTTTTCTGGATTTTATTGGTTATTTTTAGATTTTTAATAGGTTTATAAATCATTTTTTAGGATTTAATAGGATTTTTAAATAGATTTTAATCATTTTTATCATTTTAGAATATTAATAGGATATTAATAGTTTTTTTTAATAGTTTTAATAGTTTTTAGGATTTAGTATAATAAATAATAGGGATTAAATGTTTTAGATAAATAATATAGTTTTTTATAGTTTTATTAGTATGAATAGATTTTTCATTTTATTTTCTTTTATAGATTTTAAATCATTTGTAAATAATATAGATTTAATTCAGAATTAGTTTAATTGAGTTTAGTTTAGGTTAATCAGAATTTTAATTAGTTTTATGTTTTTTGTTTATTCCATTTTTTGGCTTTTTGGCATCAGTTTTCGTGTGGGCTTCAGTCCATTTCGCAGCCCAATTCAAGGTTTTTGTCCAGAGTTCAGTTTTTGCAAATCCAGAAATTGTCCCAAAAAGTCTAGTATGATCCAGTTAATTCCAGCATTTTCCAGAATATTCTGGAACGATCCAGAAGAGAGCTCACTATAAAACCCGCACGCCACGTATTGGTCCAAGGCTGGCCCACGTTCCATCATCTCCAGCACGCCACCTCATCGCATGCGCACTCTCCCTCACCGCCACGCCAAGCCACACGCGTTCAGCATGCATACCACCATCCCACCACGTGGCGTCACCGTAATCCTCGCTTGAGAGCGTCACCGGCCGGCCTGCATGGCCGGCGGCCACCGCAGCTCACCGGAAACCCACAAACACCCAGATTCCGGCCAACCTGCAACCTTCATCTTCTTCCTCCTTCGATCAACACTCTTCAACCTCCGGCGACCGCCCTCGACCTCACCAAACCTCCATAACATCATCAACCTTCAACCGATCGTCGTCCAGAAGATCATCAGTTCATCCGTTCCTCAATAATCCAAGAACAAAAATTCTAGAAATTCAATCATCATCATCATGTGTTCAACCAGATCTTCATAGAGCTTCATCAAGAATCCCAGAAATCCAGTTTTCCAGAAGAACTCCGATCGAACATGCAAGATCTTCCATCAAGATCATCAACAACGCCTTCCCAGAAAACACCAGAACTCCAACATTTATCATCTTCCACGATCCACAAAGTTCTCAGAAACCCAACCATCATCATCTCACGAGTTCATCGCCTTCACAAACATCCAGAAGAACTCTTCATCAAGAACATCACGCTCCAGATCTCCAGATCTTCAACCACATGCATCCGCCATCAAGAACTACTCTCCAGATCGAGAACCTCACATCAACACTCTTTGAGCCTTCAACCACCGTTCATCAGGTCATCCACATCCACGAACATGGATCCTTCATCTTCTCCGTCTTGCAAATGTCATCGTCAGTAGTTTTTCATCAGGAACATCCTTCGTCAAGAGTAAGTATTCGTCGGAAATCTTCAAGAGACTGTCAAGCCATGGATTAGGTTGTACAGATTGCGTTGTTGTGGTAGTTCGATTGGTGATTATGATATTCAGAAGTAGTTTGATTCGAGTTAAGCGATTACGTTTGTGAGGTTTGTGAGGAGAAGATTGAGGGAAAGGCTGAAGGTGGAACGGAGGAGATGGACAGGCAGAGAGTGAACAGTGTTTACGGCGGCGCTGAGAGGAAGGGTTAGTGGATTAGGGTTTTGGTTCTTCTGAGAATGAAAGGGAAGCGAGGAAGGCGAAGGGTGGATTGGGCCAAGCCCAACGTTTTTTTATGGAGACGCCCCTCACGTTTTTTGGCATAGTGGGCTTAAGCCCAACGCATTTCCCAGCAACACCCCCGTTTTTGGTGTCCTACCTCCGTTTTCTGCAGCCACATTGGGCTGGGCCCAATTCAGTACAGTTTTTATTTTATTTTCTATTACACCCCCTGTATTATACTTGCACCCCCTGTCCTTTATTCTTTTTTTAAAATACTTTTTGTAATAGTTTTTTTAAAAATGCTTAGAAAAGAATATTAGAAAGAAAGGAAAAGAATAAAGAAAAATATTTGAAAAGTAGAGAAAGAAAAGAAATATTGTGAAAAGAAAATATTATGGAAAAATAGTTGAAAGAAAAGAAAATAAAAGGAAAAGAAATGTAGAGAAAAATATGGGAGAAAATGATTGGAAAAGAGGAAAAAATATTATTAGTAGACTTAATATTTTTTTTAGTGCATTTCCTTTTAGGACATTTTCATAGAGATTATTTTACGATTTTAGGATAGTTTAGAAGCCCATTTGTTAGGGGGCTATTTTCATTCGATTTTTCAGGATAGGATAGGATAGCGTTTCCTAGGAGATTTATTGTTCAGTATTCACTCATTGTAACCATTTTTCAGAGATTAATAAAACGAGATTTGAGCTGTGGTCCCGACAGTAGCCGAACTACAGCTGCTCTGATTCTTTGTACCAGACGAAGATATGTAGGCATAGGATGCGATATCCTAGCGAGCACACTAACGACTAACTTTCTGTTCTCTCGCTGCTGTGCGATCGAGACTTTCCCGCTGACGATTAATTGATACCCTTTTTCTCTCTTGCCCGAGTGCATTTGAGACCAAGCCGTAGTTTTGCCCATAGGTTCCCGACCCTGTGAAACCAGTTGTTTTTCTCACTGCTGTGTGAGAATGTTTTGTTTAGCCGTAGTTAGTCTGAACTACGTAAAGCTCTGATCTTCCATGCAGTGGGAGTACGTAGGCACAAGACGCGAGGTCTTGGCGAGCCATTTTTCCCCGTAGTCCCGAACTACGTTGACTCTGACTTTCTCTCTCGAGAATACGTAGGCATAGAGTGCGACGCTCTATCGAGTCAATTCCCTTCCGATTAGATATAGCAGCCGTAGATAGATTGTTTTGCATCCAGTAGACAACCCAAGCAAGCGTGGATCCCGTCGAGTACGACGGACGTGAGGGGTGCTAATACCTTCCCCTTGCGTAACCGACTCCCGAACCCAGGTTTTGGTTGCGATGACCATACCTTTCCCCGTTTTTGCGAGGTTTACTTCGAGCGTTTCCTTTCCCGCTCTGAGGGATAAATAACGCACGGTGGCGACTCTTCTGTCAGCCGGCGCCGATTTTCGCAGTAGCGACAATAAGCATATTCTTAGATGAAATTATCTTCATGCCTTTTAGCATTGAATCACTTTACAATAACACAGAATTTTCAGCAGCATGTTAGTTTTTCAGAAAAAATAATGTTAAATCTATATTTGTTGAGTTTAACAGAAAACAGTATAAAAGTAACACCATCCATGTTACTTCATTGAAATTCTAAGCTAAAATGACATGAATCACTTTCATGTTGAATATATATATTTTTAATAATCATGTGGTAGGCAGTCAAATACAGTTAAAACCATGTAATTCCAAGTAAGACACTTCCATGAATGATATTACATAAATATTAGCATGCTTGGTCCATAAAATTGGTGAGCAGTTAATTACTTTTAGTAGCATGTTTCTCTAACATTTACAACAATAGATACTTTTCAGTAGCATGTTAGTTTCATAAAATTATGCTAAATTCATAGTTCTTGAACCAAAATAATGCAGGAACTAAAATATTTTCGTGCTTTAAATTGGTGCTTACACTATAATTTTTAAATAGACGCAGTTGTGCATGTTGACTACAACAATGATGCCTGATTCGATTCAGACGCAGCTTGGTGTAAGATTTTACATTTCGGCCAATGTCATTGCGCACAGTTGCATTTCTATCTTCCGTGATAAAGTGGTTATCATCGAGATCTCCCGTGAAACTTCCTATTATGATTCATATATAGGAAATTTACCATCAAGCTTCATAACTAGCTCCCTCACTAACAAAACGATCATACTTATTTTCATATGATCAGTAGCACTAACAAAATGACAGAGAAGTAGCAGTAAAGTCATCATCACCTGATATTGGTTTTAGTAACCAACAATGGTTTTTTGACTACTTGAGTTTTGATGACATTAAATGACAACAATATTGGTTATTTTCTACCTGTCAAAAATATGCTTGAAAACGTGCATTAATCAAAACATGAATAACATGATATGAAGTATGATAGAATAGCAATGAATAGAGCCAGATAACATAAAAATAGGTTACCAAATTATGCTTGTTTTGAGATGTTGGATTTGTAGCAGGAGTTTCCAAGAGAGCCACATTTGAAGTTTGCTATATTCAAATCAAATTATTAACATTAACTCAACTACTCATGACAGCATTTCCATAAATATTTGTACGTAGAGTGTATGAGTTACCTCATTTGGGTTCATATATTCATTGATCATGTTGTACACGTGTTCATCCCTATTAAGCATGACAGTCGAGCATTGTTTGTAGAAGGTAGTATACTTCACACGAAACACCAACTTCTTTTTTAGTAGACAATCAAGGTGGATAGGGAATATTTGAGGGTGATCTTCCCCAGCCTACACAAGAAATATGTAAATGTCAATCCCTTGCACATCAAAGTATCTGACAGTGTAGATTGGGAAAAAGATAGATGATGAGTAATGTGGTGCACAGATAATTTTTAATGAGGGTATGCAAAAGATATTTGCCTCTTTCATGATGCCTCTCAACTTGGCAGCAGTAATGCCAACAATTGGGACGCATTCTTTGTCCCAAAACATGAAGGAACAAACATGTCCATCATGCTGAACTTCAATCTCAACTTGGCAGCAGTAATGCCAACAATTGGGACTACAATGAACTCGACAATTTGGAAGAAAAAAATTGCACAGGTAAGAAATAAGAGGCAAACAATTCACAGTAAAAACTAAGAAATATAGAAACTAATCTACTCCAAGATAAAAAAACTAATCCTAAGAAACAATCCGAGATATTCTACATAATATTAAGATGTTGTAAAAGATATTCTATAGCAACCACCCTACAATTGATGGGGGAATTCGTTCAAACTAACCTGTAATCTATGCTTCCCAAGTGGAGGTCTCAATTCTCCATATGTTGTAGGCAATACTTTCTCATCGGATGACACAATCAAAAGCATTAACAAGTCACCTGTAGAAAGGAAAGCCATGAAGATGTGATGTGGATAACGAAATTAGATTATGTAACCATAACGATTGAAATAACAGGTTATATGACTAAATTGAAAGTTTAGATAATGAGCATATAAACTATTGACAGCCAAAATAAAAAAACATTAATTCCATCTTACTGAGTTTAGGGAGCATTGCACCAATAGTCTCTAGATTTACAGGAATATGTGGCTCATACATGTGTTGACTTCGGAATGAATGAAAAAGAGGAGACGGTACATTAGATCTTTTCGGGTCCAACAAAGAAATACACACGGAAAGTGAGTTCACAAGGCTAGACTTTGATTGTGAATCTTCCAATGCATAGCCCAAAATTTTTGCGACAAAACTGCATGTTTAGAAAAAGTATAAATATAAAAATTATTTAACAGATACATATCAAAATAAAAACCATGAAGTTTCCTGATGCAAACCTTGGGATTGATAATTTAATTGCTAGAGTAGATGAGGCATTTCGTGTTATTGTACATAATGTTTCAGCTGCATTGGCATTAACTTCAGCAGGACACTGGTTTAAATAAGGAAGAAGAAAGTTGTAAGATAATTTGCAGGGGAAAAAACAAAGCAGTAAAGAACCTATATAATTCAGACGCGTGCAAATGAAGGGCATATGCATCATGCAGCTAAAATACGTCTGTGTGGCATCCAACTAAGTGCAAATGCGTTGTTATCGTATAGTTAACATGTAAAATTTGGCTTAGAAAAACATAAAGCTGGATATATGCTTCACTTACATATGGACTTAATTTATCAACAATCATCTCAAGCAGGTTGCTCTCGGCCAACCATTGCATCACATCAATAAAGTTGGGATACACATGGTCATCGACACCTACTAATCGAACCAAAACCTGTGCGAAGAACAAATCTCATAATCAATTATTACCAATCCAAGGTACTGTTATAATTAAGAACGGAAAGGCAAAAGTTCACCTCCATAATGGATGTGATTCCAAACAAATCAACCAATTGGCGAAAAACATTCTGATGGGCCTACAAAAAGTAACATATTGTGATGGATGAGTTTTTCTATCTCCATAAAATTGAAAATGTCAAATAGAATAAGCAATATAGAACTGAACTGTATGAATGCATTTTTTAACTTGCCTGAACATAATTCATAAGCGACACTATCTTTCGAATCATTAGGCAAACGACAACCTGCAAATGACATAGAAAACAACATCAAGTAGATGTTATTAATATAATCAGATAAGCAATGTAGAGAAAAATAACATGCAAACACTAAAGCTCCAATTTTATCTAACATATACCTTGCTAAAGTAGCCAACCAACAAGGCACTATGGGAACGATTAGGGTCCAAAAAGGAGAATAATAAGTTCATCAGCTGAAATTACAAGGATTAAAAAAGGAAATCAATACAAGCAAGGCATAAGTATATAGCCTCAAATCACAAAAAAAGTCAGAAACAGAGTGAAGTATAAACCTCTTCTTCATCAACCAAAGTCTTAAAGATGACATCAATTTAACATGTAAAAATCTCGCAGGCAATGAATGGAAACCTAAATTACAGTCAAATAATCAGACGGTAACAAAAAAATGAAATAATTAATTAAAGTTCTTTCACAGAAAAAAAAAACAATGTTGCAACTGCATACTTGAAGGTCCGTTTAATTTCAGCATCCTGTGGTGGTTCTTCGATAATGTAGCGTAACAATTGCTCAACCTAAGCTGGATCTCTCAAACTAAAAGGGAAAAATAGAAAATTATCAAATACTTTACCCAAACCTAATAAACAACTTGATTATAAACCACAAAAATTAGGGAATAAAATAAAATTAATAATAAAGCTTAATTTTCTTAACGATTGTAACTAATTATCAAATTGAACAAAAAAATTATGGTTAAAAATCTCTAAGAATGATTACCGAGACTTCAAGAAGAGCATCTCTAACGTGATATGTTAACTGCAAATCACTGATTTCAGTATCCTCCTCCATTATACAAAATTCGTCGTTTGAATTTGGAAGCAACTGTCCCATGCTCCCCAAAACAAAGAAAACCCAGAGACGGAAAACTAACAAAATACGACGGTGAGAATCGAAACGTGGGTAGGGTTTTAGATCGGTAGAGTACCGAAGCTGTAAAAATCAGATCTAACAGTCTAAAACCGGCGAACTACGAAACCGGTGGCGGGTTTTGTAAACTGGTTGGGGTTTTGTTATATGAAAAGAAAAGGAAATTAGAGAAGGATGAAGATGCAGTAGATGCATCAACAGGTGCGGCGCATAGGAAACAAAGGGAGGAGATGATTGTTGTTGATACGTTAGGGATTTGATAGAGGAGAAAGAGGGTACGAGATAAGGGAGAGAAGGTGAGAGAAAGAGGGAAGAAGAGGGTATGAGAAGAGATAGAAGTTGAGATTAAGAGGGAAGAGAAGAGTGATTTGGAAATGGTAAGACTTTTTTAAAAAACATCTGCTACTTGGCAAAATGGGTTCTTCTGATTGGGTGATGAATTATTATTTAGTAAATTACATAAAAGGGCTTTAAGTAGTGTGAATAAAATTTAGTGAAAGGATATAAATGGTAGATTGGTGGCAATGAATAGTAATGGGTAGATAGTTGATTGCTAAACCTGAGCTAGATCTCTCAAACTAAATGGGAAAAATAGCAAACTATCAATTACTTTATCCAAACCTGATAAACAACTTGATTATAAACCACAAAAATCAAGGAATAAAATAAAATTAATAATAAAGCTTAATTTTTTTAACGATTGTAACTAATTATCCAATTGAACAAAAATATCATGGTTAAGAAACTCTAAGAATGCTTACAGAGACTTCAAGAAGAGCATCTCTAACGTGATATGTTAAATGTAAATCACTAATTTCAGTATCCTCCTCCATTGTACAAAATTCTTCGTTTGAATTTGGACGCAACTGTTCAATGCTCCCAAAAACAAAGAAAACGCAGAGATGGAAAACTAACAAAATACGACGGTGAGAATCGAAACGTGCCTAGGGTTTTAGATTGGTAGAGTACCGAAGCTGTAAAAATCGGATCTAACAGTCTAAAACCGGCAAACTACGGAACAAGTGGAGGGTTTTGTAAACCGATTGGGGTTTTGTTATGTGAAAAAGAAAAGGATATTAGAGAAGGATTGAGATGCAGTAGATGCATCAGCAGGTGCGGCTCTTAGGAAATAAAGGGAGGAGATGATTATTGTTGATACGTTACGGTTTTGATAGAGGAGAAAGAGGGTACGAGAGAAGGGAGAGAAGGTGAGAGAAAGAGGGAAGAAGAGGGTACGAGAAGAGAGAGAAGTTGAGAGTAAGAGGGAAGAGAAGAGTGATTTAGAAATGGTAAGACTTTTTTGAAAAACTTCTGCCACTTGGAAAAATGGGTTCTTCTGATTCAGTGATGAATTATTATTTAGTAAATTACATAAAAGGGCTTTAAGTAGTGTGAATGAAATTTAGTGAAAGGATATAAATGGTAGATTGGTGGCAATGAATAGTAATGGGTAGGTAGTTGATTGCTCAACCTGAGCTAGATCTCTCAAACTAAATGGAAAAAATAGCAAATTATCAATTACTTTATCCAAACCTGATAAACATCTTGATTATAAACCACAAAAATCAGGGAATAAAATAAAATTAATAATAAAGCTTAATTTTTTAAATGATTGTAACTAATTATCCAATTGAACAAAAAAAATTATGGTTAAAAACCTCTAAGAATGATTACCGAGACTTCAAGAAGAGCATCTCTAACATGATATTTTAACTGTAAATCACTGATTTCAGTATCCTCCTCCATTGTACAAAATTCTTCGTTTGAATTTGGAATCAACTGTCCCATGCTCCCAAAAACAAAGAAAACGCAGTGACGGAAAACTAACAAAATACGACGGTGAGAATCGAAACGTGGCTAGGGTTTTAGATCGATAGAGTACCGAAGCTGTAAAAATCGAATCTAACAGTCTAAAACCGGCGAACTACGGAACCGGTGGCGGGTTTTGTTATGTGAAAAAGAAAAGGAAATTAGAGAAGGATGGAGATGCAGTAGATGCATCAGCAGGTGCGGCGCTTAGGAAACAAAGGGAGGAGATGATTGTTGTTGATACGTTAGGGTTTTGATAGAGGAGAAAGAGGGTACGAGAGAAGGGAGAGAAGGTGAGAGAAAGAGGGAAGAAGAGGGTACGAGATGAGAGAGAAGCTGAGAGTAAGATGGAAGAGAAGAGTGATTTGGAAATGGTAAGACTTTTTTGAAAAACTTCTGCCACTTGGCAAAATGGATCCTTCTGATTGGGTGATGAATTATTATTTAGTAAATTACATAAAAGGGCTTTAAGTAGTGTGAATGAAATTTAGTAAAAGGATATAAATGATAGATTGGTGGCAATAAATAGTAATGGGTAGGTAGTTGATTGCTCAACCTGAGCTGGATCTCTCAAACTAAAAGGGAAAAATAGCAAATTATCAATTACTTTATCCAAACCTGATAAACAACTTGATTATAAACCACAAAAATCAGGGAATAAAATAAAATTAATAATAAAGCTTAATTTTTTTTAACGATTGTAACTAATTATCAAATTGAACAAAAAAATTATGGTTAAAAATCTCTAAGAATGATTACCGAGACTTCAAGAAGAGCATCTCTAACGTGATACGTTAACTGTAAATCACTGATTTCAGTATCCTCCTCCATTGTACAAAATTCTTTGTTTGAATTTGGAAGCAATTGTCCCATGCTCCCAAAAACAAAGAGAACGCAGAGATGGAAAACTAAAAAAATACGACTGTGAGAATCGAAACGTGGATAGGGTTTTAGATCAGTAGAGTACCGAAGCTGTAAAAATCGGATCTAACAGTCTAAAACCGGCGAACCACGAAATCGGTGGCGGGTTTTGTAAACCGGTTGGGGTTTTGTTATGTGAAAAAGAAAAGGAAATTTGAGAAGGATGGAGATGCAGTAGATGCATCAGCAGGTGCGGCGCTTAGGAAACAAAGGAAGGAGATGATTGTTGTTGATACGTTAGGGTTTTGATAGAGGGGAAAGATGGTATGAGAGAAGGGAGAGAAGGTGAGAGAAAGAGGGTAAAAGAGGGTACGAGAAGAGAGAGAAGCTGAGAGTAAGAGGGAAGAGAAGAGTGATTTGGAAATGGTAAGACTTTTTTGAAAAACTTCTGCCACTTGGCAAAATGGGTTCTTCTGATTGGGTGATGAATTATTATTTAATAAATTACATAAAAGGGCTTTAAGTAGTGTGAATGAAATTTAGTGAAACGATATGAATGGTAGATTGGTGGCAATGAATAGTAATGGATAGTTAGTTGATTGCTCAACCTGAGCTGGATCTCTCAAACTAAAAGGGAAAAATAGCAAATTACCAATTACTTTATCCAAACCTGATAAGCAACTAGATTATAAACCACAAAAATTAGGGAATAAAATAAAATTAATAATAAAGCTTAATTTTTTTAACGATTGTAACTAATTATCAAATTGAACAAAAAAATTATGGTTAAAAATCTCTAAGAATGATTACCGAGACTTCAAGAAGAGCATCTCTAACGTGATACCTTAACTGTAAATCACTGATTTCAGTATCCTCCTCCATTGTAAAAAATTCTTTGTTTGAATTTGGAAGCAATTGTCCCATGCTCCCAAAAACAAAGAAAACGCAGAGATGGAAAACTAATAAAATACGACGGTGAGAATCGAAACGTGGATAGTGTTTTAGATCAGTAGAGTACCGAAGCTGTAAAAATCGGATCTAACAGTCTAAAACCGGCGAACTACGAAACCGGTGGCGGGTTTTGTAAACCGGTTGGGGTTTTGTTATGTGAAAAAGAAAAGGAAATTAAAGAAGGATGGAGATGCAGTAGATGCATCAGCAGGTGCGGCGCTTAGGAAACAAAGGGAGGAGATGATTGTTATTGATACGTTAGGGTTTTGACAGAGGAGAAAGAGGGTACGAGAGAAGGGAGAGAAGGTGAGGGAAAGAGGGAAGAAGAGGGTACGAGAAGAGAAAGAAGCTGAGAGTAAGAGGGAAGAGAAGAGTGATTTGGAAATGGTAAGACTTTTCTGAAAAACTTCTGCCAATTGGGAAAATGGGTTCTTCTGATTGGGTGATGAATTATTATTTAGTAAATTACATAAAAGGGCTTTAAGTAGTGTGAATGAAATTTAGTGAAAGGATATGAATGGTAGATTGGTGGCAATGAATAGTAATGGATAGGTAGTTGATTGCTCAACCTGAGCTGTTTCTCTCAAACTAAAAGGGAAAAATAGCAAATTACCAATTACTTTATCCAAACCCGATAAACAACTAGATTATAAACCACAAAAATCAGGGAATAAAATAAAATTAATAATAAAGCTTAATTTTTTTAACGATTGTAACTAATTATCAAATTGAACAAAAAAATTATGGTTAAAAATCTCTAAGAATGATTACCGAGACTTCAAGAAGAGCATCTCTAACGTGATATGTTAACTATAAATCACTGATTTCAGTATCCTCCTCCATTATACAAAATTCTTCGTTTGAATTTGGAAGCAACTGTCCCATGCTCCCAAAAACAAAGAAAACGCAGAGATGGAAAATTAACAAAATACGACAGTGAGAATCGAAATGTGGCTAGGGTTTTAGATCGGTAGAGTACCGAAGCTGTAAAAATCGGATCTAACAGTCTAAAACCGGCAAACTACGAAACTGGTGGCGGGTTTTGTAAACCGGTTGGGGTTTTGTTATGTGAAAAAGAAAAGGAAATTAGAGAAGGATGGAGATGCAGTAGATGCATCAGCAGGTGCGGCGCTTAGGAAACAAAGGAAGGAGATGATTGTTGTTGATACGTTAGGGTTTTGATAGAGGAGAAAGAGGGTCCGAGAGAAGGGAGAGAAGATGAGAGAAAGAGGGAAAAAGAGGGTACGAGAAGAGAGAGAAGCTGAGAGTAAGAAGGAAGAGAAGAGTGATTTGGAAATGGTAAGACTTTTTTGAAAAACATCTGTCTCTTGGCAAAATGGGTTCTTCTGATTGGGTGATGAATTATTATTTAGTAAATTACATAAAAAGGCTTTAAGTAGTATGAATAAAATTTAGTGAAAGGATGTAAATGGTAGATTGGTGGCAATGAATAGTAATGGGTAAGTAGTTGATTTCTCAACCTGAGCTGGATCTCTCAAACTAAAAGGGAAAAATAGCAAATTACCAATTACTTTATCCAAACCGGATAAACAACTTGATTATAAACCACAAAAATCAGGGAATAAAATAAAATTAATAATAAAGCTTAATTTTTTTTAACGATTGTAACTAATTATCAAATTGAACAAAAAAATTATGGTTAAAAATCTCTAAGAATGATTACCGAGACGTCAATAAAAGCATCTCTAACGTGATATGTTAAATGTAAATCACTGATTTTAGTATCCCCCTTCATTGTACAAAATTCTTCGTTTAAATTTGGAAGCAACTGTCCCATGCTCCCAAAAACAAAGAAAAAGCAGAGATGGAAAACTAATAAAATACGACGGAGAGAATTGAAACGTGGATAGGGTTTTAGATCGGTAGAGTACCAAAGCTGTAAAAATCGGATCTAACAGTCTAAAACCGGCGAACTACGAAATCGGTGGAGGGTTTTGTAAACCGGTTGGGGTTTTGTTATGTGAAAAAGAAAAGGAAATTAGAGAAGGATGGAGATGCAGTAGATGCATCAGTAGGTGCGGCGCTTAGGAAATAAAGGGAGGAGATGATTGTTGTTGATACGTTAGGGTTTTGATAGAGGAGAAAGAGGGTACGAGAGAAGGGAGAGAAAATGAGAGAAAGAGGGAAGAAGAGGGTACGAGAAGAGAGAGAAGCTGAGAGTAAGAGGAAGAGAAGAGTGATTTGTAAATGGTATGACTTTTTTGAAAAACTTCCGCCACTTGGAAAAATGGGTTCTTCTGATTAGGTGATGAATTATTATTTAGTAAATTACATAAAAGGGATTTACGTAGTGTGAATGAAATTTAGTGAAAGGATATAAATGGTAGATTAGTGGCAATGAATAATAATAGGTAGGTAGTTGATTGCTCAACCTGAGCTGGATCTCTGAAACTAAAAGGGAAAATAGCAAATTATCAATTACTTTATCCAAACCTGATAAACAACTTGATTATAAACCACAAAAATCGGGGAATAAAATAAAATTAATAATAAAGCTTAATTTTTTTAACGATTGTAACTAATTATCAAATTGAACAAAAAAATTATGGTTAAAAATCTCTAAGAATGATTACCGAGACTTCAAGAAAAGCACCTCTAACGTGATATGTTAACTGTAAATCACAGATATCAGTATCCTCCTCCATTGTACAAAATTCTTCGTTTGAATTTAGAAGCAACTGTCCCATGCTCCCAAAAACAAAGAAGACGCAGGGATAGAAAATTAACAAAATACGACGGTGAGAATCGAAACGTGGCTAGGGTTTTAGATCGGTAGAGTACCAAAGCTGTAACAATCGGATCTAACAGTCCAAAACCGGCGAACTACGAAACCGGTGGCGGGTTTTGTAAACCGCTTGGGGTTTTGTTATATGAAAAAAAAAAGGAAATTAGAGAAGGATGGAGATGCAGTAGATGCATCAGCAGGTGCGGCGCTTAGGAAACAAAGGGAGGAAATGATTGTTGTTGATACGTTAGGCCTTTGATAGAGGAGAAAGAGGGTAGGAGAGAAGGGAGAGAAGGTGAGAGAAAGAGGGAAGAAGAGGGTACGAGAAGAGAGAGAAGCTGAGAGTAAGAGGGAAGAGAAGAGTGATTTGGAAATGGTAAGACTTTTTTGAAAAACTTCTGCCTCTTGGCAAAATGGGTTCTTCTGATTGGGTGATGAATTATTATTTAGTAAATTACATAAAAAGGCTTTAAGTAGTATGAATGAAATTTAGTGAAAGGATGTAAATGATAGATTGGTGGCAATGAATAGTAATGGGTAGGTAGTTGATTTCTCAACCTAAGCTGGATCTCTCAAACTAAAAGGGAAAAATAGCAAATTACCAATTACTTTATCCAAAATTGATAAACAACTTGATTATGAACCACAAAAATCAGGTAATAAGATAAAATTAATAATAAAGCTTAATTTTTTTAACGATTGTAACTAATTATCCAATTGAACAAAAAAATCATGGTTAAAAAATTCTAAGAATGCTTAACGAGACGTCAAGAAGAGCATCTCTAACGTGATATGTTAAATGTAAATCATTGATTTCAGTATCCTCCTTCATTGTACAAAATTATTCGTTAGAATTTGGAAGCAACTGTCCCATGCTCCCCAAAACAAAGAAAACACAGAGACGCAAAACTAACAAAAAACGACAGTGAGAATCGAAACGTGGCTAGGGTTTTAGATCGATAGAGTACCGAAGCTGTAAAAATCGAATCTAACAGTCTAAAACCGGCGAACTACGGAACCGGTGGCGGGTTTTGTAAACCGGTTGGGGTTTTGTTATGTGAAGAAGAAATGAAATTAGAGAAGGATGGAGACGCAGTACATGCATCAGCAGGTGCGGCGCTTAGGAAACAAAGGGAGGAGATGATTGTTGTTGATACGTTAGGGTTTTGAAAGAGGAGAAAGAGGGTGCGAGAGAAGGGAGAGAAGGTGAGAGAAAGAGGGAAGAAGAGGGTACGAGATGAGAGAGAAGCTGAGAGTAAGAGGGAAGAGAAGAGTGATTTGGAAACGGTAAGACTTTTTTGAAAAACTTCTGCCACTTGGTAAAATGGGTTCTTCTGATTGGGTGATGAATTATTATTTAGTAAATTACATAAAAGGGTTTTAAGTAGTATGACTGAAATTTAGTGAAAGGATATAAATGGTAGATTTGTAGCAATAAATAGTAATGGGTAGGTAGTTGATTGCTCAACCTGAGCTGGATCTCTCAAACTAAAAGGGAAAAATAGCAAATTATCAATTACTTTATCCAAACCGGATAAACAACTTGATTATAAACCATAAAAATCAGGGAATAAAATAAAATTAATAATAAAGCTTAATTTTTTTAACGATTGTAACTAATTATCAAATTGAACAAAAAAATTATGGTTAAAAATCTCTAAGAATGATTACCGAGACTTTAAGAAGAGCATCTCTAACATGATACGTTAACTGTAAATCACTGATTTCAGTATCCTCTTCCATTGTAAAAAATTCTTTGTTTGAATTTGGAAGCAATTGTCCCATGCTCCCAAAAACAAAGAAAACGCAGAGATGGAAAACTAATAAAATACGACGGTGAGAATCAAAACGTGGATAGTGTTTTAGATCAGTAGAGTACCGAAGCTGTAAAAATCGGATCTAACAGTCTAAAACCGGCGAACTACGAAACCGGTGGCGGGTTTTGTAAACCGGTTGGGGTTTTGTTATGTGAAAAAGAAAAGGAAATTAGAGAAGGATGGAGATGCAGTAGATGCATCAGCAGGTGCGGCGCTTTGGCAACAAAGGGAGGAGATGATTGTTATTGATACGTTAGGGTTTTGACAGAGGAGAAAGAGGGTACGAGAGAAGGGAGAGAAGGTGAGGGAAAGAGGGAAGAAGAGGGTACGAGAAGAGAGAGAAGCTGAGTGTAAGAGGGAAGAGAAGAGTGATTTGGAAATGGTAAGACTTTTCTGAAAAACTTCTGTCACTTGGTAAAATGGGTTCTTCTGATTGGGTGATGATTTATTATTTAGTAAATTACATAAAAGGGCTTTAAGTAGTGTGAATGAAATTTAGTGAAAGGATATGAATGGTAGATTGGTGGCAATGAATAGTAATGGATAGGTAGTTGATTGCTCAACCTGAGCTGTTTCTCTCAAACTAAAAGGGAAAAATAGCAAATTACCAATTACTTTATCCAAACCCCATAAACAACTAGATTATAAACCACAAAAATCAGGGAATAAAATAAAATTAATAATAAAGCTTAATTTTTTTAACGATTGTAACTAATTATCAAATTGAACAAAAAAATTATGGTTAAAAATCTCTAAGAATGATTACCGAGACTTCAAGAAGAGCATCTCTAACGTGATATGTTAACTATAAATCACTGATTTTAGTATCCTCCTCCATTATACAAAATTCTTCGTTTGAATTTGGAAGCAACTGTCCCATGCTCCCAAAAACAAAGAAAACGCAGAGATGGAAAATTAACAAAATACGACAGTGAGAATCGAAACGTGGCTAGGGTTTTAGATCGGTAGAGTACCGAAGCTGTAAAAATCGGATCTAACAGTCTAAAACTGGCGAACTACGAAACTGGTGGCGGGTTTTGTAAACCGGTTGGGGTTTTGTTAT
Source organism: Lathyrus sativus (assembly GCA_963859935.3). Taxonomy (NCBI): domain Eukaryota; kingdom Viridiplantae; phylum Streptophyta; class Magnoliopsida; order Fabales; family Fabaceae; genus Lathyrus; species Lathyrus sativus. The sequence continues at coordinate 248,834,168 of OZ012735.1, forward strand.
GTGAAAAAGAAAAGGAAATTAGAGAAGGATGGAGATGCAGTAGATGCATCAACAGGTGCGGCGCTTAGGAAACAAAGGAAGGAGATGATTGTTGTTGATACGTTAGGGTTTTGATAGAGGAGAAAGAGGGTACGAGAGAAGGGAGAGAAGATGAGAGAAAGAGGGAAGAAGAGGGTACGAGAAGAGAGAGAAACTGAGAGTAAGAAGGAAAAGAAGAGTGATTTGGAAATGGTAAGACTTTTTTGAAAAACATCTGTCTCTTGGCAAAATGGGTTCTTCTGATTGGGTGATGAGTTATTATTTAGTAAATTACATAAAAAGGCTTTAAGTAGTATGAATGAAATTTAGTGAAAGGATGTAAATGGTAGATGGGTGGCAATGAATAGTAATGGGTAGGTAGTTGATTTCTCAACCTGAGCTGGATCTCTCAAACTAAAAGGGAAAAACATCAAATTACCAATTACTTTATCCAAACCTGATAAACTACTTGATTATAAACCACAAAAATCAGGGAATAAGATAAAATTAATAATAAAACTTAATTTTTTTAACGATTGTAACTAATATCCAATTGAACAAAAAAATCATGGTTAAAAAACTCTAAGAATGCTTACCGAGACGTCAAGAAGAGCATCTCTAACGTGATATGTTAAATGTAAATCATTGATTTCAGTATCCTTCTTCATTGTACAAAATTATTCGTTTGAATTTGGAAGCAACTGTCCCATGCTCCCAAAAACAAAGAAAACGCAGAGATGGAAAACTAACAAAATACGACGGCGAAAATCGAAATGTGGCTAGGGTTTTAGATCGGTAGAGTACAAAAGCTGTAAAAATCGGATCTAACAGTCTAAAACCGGCAAACTACGGAACAAGTGGAGGGTTTTGTAAACAGATTGGGGTTTTGTTATGTGAAAAAGAAAAGGAAATTAGAGAAGGATTGAGATGCAGTAGATGCATCAGCAGGTGCGGCGCTTAGGAAATAAAAGGAGGAGATGATTGTTGTTGATACGTTAGGGTTTTGATAGAGGAGAAAGAGGGTACGGGAGAAGGGAGAGAAGGTGAGAGAAAGAGGGAAGAAGAGGGTACGAGAAGAGAGAGAAGCTGAGAGTAAGAGGGAAGAGAAGAGTGATTTAGAAATGGTAAGACTTTTTTGTAAAACTTCTGCCACTTGGCAAAATGGTTTCTTCTAATTGGGTGATGAATTATTATTTAGTAAATTATATAAAAGGGCTTTAAGTAGTGTGAATGAAATTTAGTGAAAGGATATAAATGGTAGATTGGTGGCAATGAATAGTATTGGGTAGGTAGTTGATTGCTCAACCTGAGCTAGATCTCTCAAACTAAATGGAAAAAATAGCAAATTATCAATTACTTTATCCAAACCTGATAAACAACTTGATTATTAACCACAAAAATCAGGGAATAAAATAAAATAAATAATAAAGCTTAATGTTTTTTAACGATTTTAACTAATTATCCAATTGAACAAAAAAATTATGGTTAAAAAGCTCTAAGAATGATTACCGAGACTTCAAGAAGAGCATCTCTAACATGATATGTTAACTATAAAACACTGATTTCAGTATCTTCCTCCATCGTACAAAATTCTTCGTTTGAATTTGGAAGCAACTGTCCCATGCTCCCCAAAACAAAGAAAATGCAGAGACGGAAAACTAACAAAATACGACGGTGAGAATCGAAACGTGGCTAAGGTTTTAGATCGATAGAGTACCGAAGCTGTAAAAATCGAATCTAACAGTCTAAAACCGGCGAACTACGGAACCGGAGGCGGGTTTTGTAAACCGGTTGGGGTTTTGTTATGGAAAAAGAAAAGGAAATTAGAGAAGGATGGAGATGCAGTAGATGCATCAGCAGGTGCGGCGCTTAGGAAACAAAGGGAGGAGATGATTGTTGTTGATACGTTAGGGTTTTGATAGAGGAGAAAGAGGGTACGAGAGAAGGGAGAGAAGGTGAGAGAAAGAGGGAAGAAGAGGGTACGAGATGAGAGAGAAGCTGAGAGTAAGAGGGAAGAGAAGAGTGATTTGGAAATGGTAAGACTTTTTTGAAATACTTCTGCCACTTGGTAAAATGGGTTCCTCTGATTGGGTGATGAATTATTATTTAGTAAATTACATAAAGGGGCTTTAAGTAGTGTGACTGAAATTTAGTGAAAGGATATAAATGGTAGATTTGTAGCAATAAATAGTAATGGATAAGTAATTGATTGCTCAACCTGAGCTGGATCTCTCAAACTAAAAGGGAAAAATAGAAAATTATCAATTACTTTATCCAAACCTGATAAACAACTTGATTATAAACCACAAAAATCAGGGAATAAAATAAAATTAATAATAAAGCTTAATTTTTTTAACGATTGTAACTAATTATCAAATTGAACAAAAAAATTATGGTTAAAAATCTCTAAGAATGATTACCGAGACTTCAAGAAGAGCATCTCTAACGTGATACGTTAACTGTAAATCACTGATTTCAGTATCCTCCTCCATTGTAAAAAATTCTTTGTTTGAATTTGGAAGCAATTGTCCCATGCTCCCAAAAACAAAGAAAACGCAGAGATGGAAAACTAACAAAATACGACGGCGAGAATCGAAACGTGGATAGTGTTTTAGATCAGTAGAGTACCGAAGCTGTAAAAATCGGATCTAACAGTCTAAAACCGGCGAACTACGAAACCGGTGGCGGGTTTTGTAAACCGGTTGGGGTTTTGTTATGTGAAAAAGAAAAGGAAATTAGAGAAGGATGGAGATGCAGTAGATGCATCAGCAGGTGCGGCGCTTAGGAAACAAAGGGAGGAGATGATTGTTGTTGATACGTTAGGGTTTTGATAGAGGAGAAAGACGGTACGAGAGAAGGGAGAGAAGGTGAGGGAAAGAGGGAAGAAGAGGGTACGAGAAGAGAGAGAAGCTGAGAGTAAGAGGGAAGAGAAGAGTGATTTGGAAATGGTAAGACTTTTTTGAAAAACTTCTGCCACTTGGCAAAATGGGTTCTTATGATTGGGTGATGAATTATTATTTAGTAAATTACATAAAAGGGCTTTAAGTAGTGTGAATGAAATTTAGTGAAAGGATATGAATGGTAGATTGGTGGTAATGAATAGTAATGGATAGGTAGTTGATTGCTCAACCTGAGCTGGATCTCTCAAACTAAAAGGGAAAAATAGCAAATTACCAATTACTTTATCCAAACCCGATAAACAACTAGATTATAAACCACAAAACTCAGGGAATAAAATAAAATTAATAATAAAGCTTAATTTTTTTAACGATTGTAACTAATTATCAAATTGAACAAAAAAATTATGGTTAAAAATCTCTAAGAATGATTACCGAGACTTCAAGAAGAGCATCTCTAACATGATATGTTAACTATAAATCACTGATTTCAGTATCCTCCTCCATTATACAAAATTCTTCGTTTGAATTTGGATGCAACTGTCCCATGCTCCCAAAAACAAAGAAAACGCAGAGATGGAAAATTAACAAAATACGACGGAGAGAATTGAAACGTGGCTAGGGTTTTAGATCGTTAGAGTACCGAAGCTGTAAAAATCGGATCTAACAGTCTAAAACCGGTGAACTACGAAACTGGTGGCGGGTTTTGTAAACCGGTTGGGGTTTTGTTATGTGAAAAAGAAAAGGAAATTAGAGAAGGATGGAGATGCAGTAGATGCATCAGCAGGTGCGGCGCTTAGGAAACAAAGGGAGGAGATGATTGTTATTGATACGTTAGGGTTTTGATAGAGGAGAAAGAGGGTACGAGAGAAGGGAGGGAAGATGAGAGAAAGAGGGAAGAAGAAGGTACGAGAAGAGAGAGAAGCTGAGAGTAAGAGGAAGAAAAGAGTGATTTGGAAATGGTATGACTTTTTTGAAAAACTTCCGTCACTTGGAAAAATGGGTTCTTTTGATTAGGTGATGAATTATTATTTAGTAAATTACATAAAAGGGATTTAAGTAGTGTGAATGAAATTTAGTGAAAGGATATAAATGGTAGATTAGTGGCAATGAATAGTAATAGGTAGGCAGTTGATTGCTCAACCTGAGCTGGATCTCTCAAACTAAAAGGGAAAATAGCAAATTATCAATTACTTTATCCAAACCTGATAAACAACTTGATTATAAACCACAAAAATCGGGGAATAAAATAAAATTAATAATAAAGCTTAATTTTTTTAACGATTGTAACTAATTATCAAATTGAACAAAAAAATTATGGTTAAAAATCTCTAAGAATGATTACCGAGACTTCAAGAAGAGCACCTCTAACGTGATATGTTAACTGTAAATCACAGATTTCAGTATCCTCCTCCATTGTACAAAATTCTTTGTTTGAATTTGGAAGCAACTGTCCCACGCTCCCAAAAACAAAGAAAACGCAGGGATGGAAAATTAACAAAATACGACGGTGAGAATCGAAACGTGGCTAGGGTTTTAGATCGGTAGAGTACCAAAGCTGTAACAATCGGATCTAACAGTCCAAAACCGGCGAACTACGAAACCGGTGGCGGGTTTTGTAAACCGCTTGGGATTTTGTTATGTGAAAAAGAAAAGGAAATTAGAGAAGAATGGAGATGCAGTAGATGCATCAGCAGGTGCAACGCTTAGGAAACAAAGGGAGGAGATGATTGTTGTTGATACGTTAGGCTTTTGATAGAGGAGAAAGAGGGTACGAGAGAAGGGAGAGAACGTGAGGGAAAGAGGGAAGAAGAGGGTACGAGAAGAGAGAGAAGCTGAGAGTAAGAGGGAAGAGAAGAGTGATTTGGAAATGGTAAGACTTTTTTGAAAAACTTCTGCCACTTAGCAAAATGGGTTCTTATGATTGGGTGATGAATTATTATTTAGTAAATTACATAAAAGGGCTTTAAGTAGTGTGAATGAAATTTAGTGAAAGGATATGAATTGTAGATTGGTGGCAATGAATAGTAATGGATAGGTAGTTGATTGCTCAACCTGAGCTGGATCTCTCAAACTAAAAGGGAAAAATAGCAAATTACCAATTACTTTATCTAAACCCGATAAACCACTAGATTATAAACCACAAAACTCAGGGAATAAAATAAAATTAATAATAAAGCTTAATTTTTTTAACGATTGTAACTAATTATCAAATTGAACAAAAAAATTATGGTTAAAAATCTCTAAGAATGATTACTGAGACTTCAAGAAGAGCATCTCTAACGTGATATGTTAACGATAAATCACTGATTTCAGTATCCTCCTCCATTATACAAAATTCTTCGTTTGAATTTGGAAGCAACTTCCCCATGCTCCCAAAAACAAAGAAAACGCAGAGATGGAAAATTAACAAAATACGACGGAGAGAATCGAAACGTGGCTAGGGTTTTAGATCGTTAGAGTACCGAAGCTGTAAAAATCGGATCTAACAGTCTAAAACCGGCGAACTACGAAACCGGTGGCGGGTTTTGTAAACCAGTTAGGGTTTTGTTATGTGAAAAAGAAAAGGAAATTAGAGAAGGATGGAGATGCAGTAGATGCATCAGCAGGTGCTGCGCTTAGGAAACAAAGGGAGGAGATGATTGTTGTTGATACGTTAGGGTTTTGATAGATGAGAAAGAGGGTACGATAGAAGGGAGAGAATATGAGAGAAAGAGGGAAGAAGAGGGTACGAGAAGAGAGAGAAGCTGAGAGTAAGAGGAAGAGAAGAGTGATTTGGAAATGGTATGACTTTTTTGAAAAACTTCCGCCACTTGGAAAAATGGGTTCTTTTGATTAGGTGATGAATTATTATTTAGTAAATTACATAAAAGGGATTTAAGTAGTGTGAATGAAATTTAGTGAAAGGATATAAATTGTAGATTAGTGGCAATGAATAGTAATAGGTAGGCAGTTGATTGCTCAACCTGAGCTGGATCTCTCAAACTAAAAGGGAAAATAGCAAATTATCAATTACTTTATCCAAACCTGATAAACAACTTGATTATAAACCACAAAAATCAGGGAATAAAATAAAATTAATAATAAAGCTTAATTTTTTTAACGATTGTAACTAATTATCAAATTGAACAAAAAAATTATGGTTAAAAATCTCTAAGAATGATTACCGAGACTTCAAGAAGAGCACCTCTAACGTGATATGTTTACTGTAAATCACAGATTTCAGTATCCTCCTCCATTGTACAAAATTCTTCGTTTGAATTTGGAAGCAACTGTCCCATGCTCCCAAAAACAAAGAAAACGCAGGGATGGAAAATTAACAAAATACGACGGTGAGAATCGAAACGTCACTAGGGTTTTAGATCTGTAGAGTACCAAAGCTGTAACAATCGGATCTAACAGTCCAAAACCGGCGAACTACGAAACCGGTGGCGGGTTTCGTAAACCGCTTGGGGTTTTGTTATGTGAAAAAGAAAAGGAAATTAGAGAAGGATGGAGATGCAGTAGATGCATCAGCAGGTGTGACGCTTAGGAAACAAAGGGAGGAGATGATTGTTGTTGATACGTTAGGGTTTTGATAGAGGAGAAAGAGGGTACGAGAGGAGGGAGAGAAGGTGAGAGAAAGAGGGAAGAAGAGGGTACGAGAAGAGAGAGAAGCTGAGAGTAAGAGGGAAGAGAAGAGTGATTTGGAAATGGTAAGACTTTTTTGAAAAACTTCTGCCACTTGGCAAAATGGGTTCTTTTGATTGGGTGATGAATTATTATTTAGTAAATTACACAAAAGGGCTTTAAGTAGTGTGAATGAAATTTAGTGAAAGGATATGAATGGTAGATTGGTGGCAATGAATAGTAATGGATAGGTAGTTGATTGCTCAACCTGAGCTGGATCTCTCAAACTATAAGGGAAAAATAGCAAATTACCAATTACTTTATCCAAACCTGATAAACAACTAGATTATAAACCACAAAAATCTGGGAATAAAATAAAATTAATAATAAAGCTTAATTTTTTTAACGATTGTAAATATTTATCAAATTGAACAAAAAAATTATGGTTAAAAATCTCTATGAATGATTACCGAGACTTCAAGAAGAGCACCTCTAACGTGATATGTTAACTGTAAATCACTGATTTCAGTATCCTCCTCCATTATACAAAATTCTTCGTTTGAATTTGGAAGCAACTGTCCCATGCTCCCCAAAACAAAGAAAACGCAGGGATGGAAAATTAACAAAATACGACAGTGAGAATCGAAACATGGCTAGGGTTTTAGATCGGTAAAGTATCGAAGCTGTAACAATCGGATCTAACAGTCTAAAACCGGCGAACTACGAAACCGGTGGCGGGTTTTGTAAACCGCTTGGGGTTTTGTTATGTGAAAAAGAAAATGAAATTAGAGAAGGATGGAGATGCAGTAAAAGCATCAGCAGGTGTGGCGCTTAGGAAACAAAGGGAGGAGATTATTGTTGTTGATACGTTAGGGTTTTGATAGAGGAGAAAGAGGGTACGAGAGAAGGGAGAGAAGGTGAGAGAAAGAGGGAAGAAGAGGGTACGAGAAGAGAGAGAAGCTAAGAGTAAGAGGGAAGAGAAGAGTGATTTGGAAATGGTAAGAATTTTTTGAAAAACTTCTGCCACTTGGCAAAATGGTTTCTTCTGATTAGGTGATGAATTATTATTTAGTAAATTACATAAAAGGGATTTAAGTAGTGTGAATGAAATTTAGTGAAAGGATATGAATGGTAGATTGGTGGAAATGAATAGTAATAGGTAGGTAGTTGATTGCTCAACCTGAGCTGGATCTCTCAAACTAAAAGGGAAAATAGCAAATTATCAATTACTTTATCCAAACCTGATAAACAACTAGATTATAAACCACAAAAATCGGGGAATAAAATAAAATTAATAATAAAGCTTAATTTTTTTAACGATTGTAACTAATTATCAAATTGAACAAAAAAATTATGGTTAAAAATCTCTAAGAATGATTTCCGAGACTTCAATAAGAGCACCTCTAACGTGATATGTTAACTGTAAATCACAGATTTTAGTATCCTCTTCCATTATACGAAATTCTTCGTTTGAATTTGGTAGCAACTGTCCCATGCTCCCAAAAATAAAGAAAACGCAGGGATGGAAAATTAACAAAATACGACGGTGAGAATCGAAATGTGGCTAGGGTTTTAGATCGGTAGAGTACCGAAGTTGTAAAAATCGGATCTAACAGTCTAAAACCGGAGAACTACGAAACTGGTGGCGGGTTTTGTAAACCGGTAGGGGTTTTGTTATGTGAAAAAGAAAAGGAAATTAGAGAAGGATGTAGATGCAGTAGATGCATCAGCAGGTGCGGCGCTTAGGAAACTAAAGGAGGAGATGATTGTTGTTGATACGTTAGAGTTTTGATAGAGGAGAAAGAGGGGACGAGAGAAGGGAGAAAAGGTGAGAGAAAGAGGGAAGAAGAGGTTACGAGAAGAGATAGAAGCTATAGTAAGAGGGAAGAGAAGAGTGATTTGGAAATGGTAAGACTTTTTTGTAAAACTTCTGCCACTTGGCAAAATGGGTTCTTCTGATTGGGTGATGAATTATTATTTAGTAAATTAGATAAAAGGGCTTTAAGTAGTGTGAATGAAATTTAGTGAAAGGATATAAATGGTAGATTGGTGGCAATGAATAGTAATGGGTAGGTAGTTGATTGCTCAACCTGAGCTGGATCTCTCAAACTAAAAGGGAAAAATAGCAAATTATCAATTACTTTATCCAAACCTGATAAACAACTTGATTATAAACCAGAAAAATCAGGGAAAAAATAAAATTAATAATAAAGCTTAATTTTTTTAATGATTGTAACTAATTATCAAATTGAACAAAAAAATTATGCTTAAAAATCTCTAAGAATGATTACCGAGACTTCAAGAAGAGCATCTCTAACGTGATATGTTAATTGTAAATCATTGATTTCACTATCCTCCTCCATTGTAGAAAATTCTTTGTTTGAATTTGGAAGCAACTGTCCCATGCTCCCAAAAACAAAGAAAACGCAGAGACGGAAAACTAACAAAATACGACAGTGAGAATTGAAACGTGGCTAGGGTTTTAGATCGGTAGAGTACCGAAGCTGTAAAAATCGGATCTAACAGTCTAAAACCGGCGAACTACGGAACCGGTAGCGGGTTTTGTAAACCGGTTGGGGTTTTATTATGTGAAAAAGAAAAGGAAATTAGAGAAGGATGGAGATGCAGTAGATGCATCAGCAGGTGCGGCGCTTAAGAAACAAAGGGAGGATATGATTATTTTGATACGTTAGGGTTGTGATAGAGGAGAAAGAGGGTACGAGAGAAGGGAGAGAAGATGAGAGAAAGAGGGAAGAAGAGGGTACGAGAAGAGAGAGAAGCTGAGAGTAAGAGGCAAGAGAAGAGTGATTTGGAAATGGTAAGACTTTTTTGAAAAACTTCTGCCACTTGGCAAAATGGGTTCTTCTGATTGGGTGATGAATTATTATTTTGCAAATTACATAAAAGGGCTTTAAGTAGTGTGAATGAAATTTAGAGAAAGGATATGCATGGTAGATTGGTGGCAATGAATAGTAATGGATAGGTAGTTGATTTCTCAACCTGAGCTGGATCTCTCAAACTAAAAAGGAAAAATAGCAAATTACCAATTACTTTATCGAAACCTGATAAACAACTAGATTACAAACCACAAAAATCAGGGAATAAAATAAAATAAATAATAAAGCTTAATTTTTTTAACAATTGTAACTAATTATCAAATTGAACAAAAAAATTATGATTAGAAATCTCTAAGAATGATTACCGAGACTTCAAGAAGAGCATCTCTAACGTGATATGTTAACTGTAAATCACTGATTTCAGTATCCTCCTCCATTGTACAAAATTCATCGTTTGAATTTGGAAGCAACTGTCCCATGCTTCCAAAAACAAAGAAAACGCAGAGATGGAAAACTAACAAAATACGTCGGTGAGAATTGAAACGTGGCTAGGGTTTTAGTTCGGTAGAGTACCAAAGTTGTAAAAATCGGATCTAACAGTTTAAAATCGGAGAGCTACGAAACTGGTGGCGGGTTTTGTAAACCGGTTAGGGTTTTGTTATGTGAAAAAGAAAAAAAAATTAGAGAAGGATGGAGATGCGGCGCTTAGGAAACAAAGGGAGGAAATGATTGTTGTTGATACGTTAGAGTTTTAATAGAGGATAAAGAGGGTACAAGAGAAGGGAGAGAAGATGAGAGAAAGAGGGAAGAAGAGGGTACGAGAAGAAAGAGAAGCTGAGAGTAAGAGGGAAGAGAAGAGCGATTTGGAAATGGTAAGACTTTTTTGAAAAACTTCTGCCACTTGGCAAAATGGGTTCTTCTGATTGGGTGATGAATTATTATTTAGTAAATTACATAAAAGGGCTTTAAGTAGTATAAATGAAATTTAGTGAAAGGATATAAATGGTAGATTGGTGGCAATGAATAGTAATGGGTAGATAGTTGATTGCTCAACCTGACCTGGATCTCTCAAACTAAAAGGGAAAAATAGCAAATTACCAATTACTCTATCCAAACCTGATAAACAACTTGATTATAAATTCCAAAAATCAGGGGAAAAAATAAAATTAATAATAAAGCATAATTTTTTTAGCGATTTGAACTAATTATCAAATTGAACAAAAAAAATTATGGTTAAAAATCTCTAAGAATGATTACCGAGACTTCAAGAAGAGCATCTCTATCATGATATGTTAACAGTAAATCACTGATTTCAGTATCCTCCTCCGTTGTACAAAATTCTTCGTTTGAATTTGGAAGCAACTGTCCCATGCTCCCAAAAACAAAGAAAACGCAGAGACGGAAAACTAACAAAATACGACAGTCAAAATCGAAACGTGGCTAGGGTTTTAGATCGGTAGAGTACCAAAGTTGTAAAAATCGGATTTAACAGTCTAAAACCGACGAAATACGGAACCGGTAGCGGGTTTTGTAAACCGGTTGGGGTTTTATTATGTGAAAAAGAAAAGGAAATTAGAGAAGGATGGAGATGCAGTAGATGCATCAGCAGGTGCGGCGCTTAAGAAACAAAGGGAGGAGATGATTATTGTTGATACGATAGGGTTTTGATAGAGGAGAAAAAGGGTACGAGAGAAGGGAGAAAAGATGAGAGAAAGAGGGAAGAAGAGGGTACGAGAAGAGAGAGAAGCTGAGAGCAAGAGGGAAGAGAAGAGTGATTTGGAAATGGTAAGACTTTTTTGAAAAACTTCTGCCACTTGGAAAAATGGGTTCTTCTGATTAGGTGATGAATTATTATTTAGTAAATTACAGAAAAGGGCTTTAAGTAGTGTGAATGAAATTTAGTGAAAGGATATAAATGGTATATTGGTGGCAATGAATAGTAATGGATAGGTAGTTGATTGCTTAACCTGAGCTGGATTTCTCAAACTAAAAGGGAAAAATAGCAAATTATCAATTACTTTATCCAAACCTGATAAACAACTTGATTATAAACCACAAAAATCAGGGAATAAAATAAAATAAATAATAAAGCTTGATTTTTTTAACGATTGTAACTAATTATCAAATTGAACAAAAAATTTATGGTTAAAAATCTCTAAGAATGATTACCGAGACTTCAAGAAGAGCATCTCTAACGTGATATGTTAACTGTAAATCACTGATTTCAGTATCCTCCTCCATTGTACAAAATTCGTCGTTTGAATTTGGAAGCAACTGTCCCATGCTTCCAAAAACAGAGAAAACGCAGAGATGGAAAACTAACAAAATACGTCGGCGAGAATCGAAACGTGGCTAGGGTTTTAGATCGGTAGAGTACTGAAGCTGTAAAAATCGGATCTAACAGTCTAAAACCGACGAACTACGAAACCGGTGGCGGGTTTTGTAAATCGGTTGGTGTTTTTTTATGTCAAAAAGAAAAGGAAATTAGAGAAGGATGGAGATGCAGTAGATGCATCAGCAGGGGCGGCGCTTAGGAAACAAAGGGAGGAGATGATTGTTGTTGATATGTTAGAGTTTTAATAGAGGAGAAAGAGGGTACAAGAGAAGGGAGAGAAGATGAGAGAAAGAGGGAAGAAGAGGGTACGAGAAGAGAGAGAAGCTGAGAGTAAGAGGGAAGAGAAGAGCGATTTGGAAATGGTAAGACTTTTTTGAAAAACTTCTGCCACTTGGCAAAATGGGTTTTTATGATTAGGTGATGAATTATTATTTAGTAAATTACATAAAAGGGCTTTAAGTAGTATAAATGAAATTTAGTGAAAGGATATATATGGTAGATTGGTGGCAATGAATAGTAATGGGTAGGTAGTTGATTGCTCAAGCTGAGCTGGATCTCTCAAACTAAAAGGGAAAAATAGCAAATTATCAATTACTTTATCCAAACCTGATAAACAACTTGATTATAAACCACAAATATCAGGGAATAAAATAAAATTAATAATAAAGCTTAATTTTTTTAACGATTGTAACTAATTATCAAATTGAACAAAAAAATTATTGTTAAAAATCTCTAAGAATGATTACCGAGACTTCAAGAAGAGCATCTCTAACGTGATATGTTAACTGTAAATCACTGATTTCAGTATCCTTATTCATTGTACAAAATTCTTCGTTTGAATTTGGAAGCAACTGTCCCATACTCCCCAAAACAAAGAGAAAGCAGAGACGGAAAACTAACAAAATACGACGGAGAGAATCGAAACGTGGCTAGGGTTTTAGATCGTTAGAGTACCGAAGCTGTAAAAATCGGATCTAACAGTCTAAAATCGGTGAACTACGAAACCGGTGGCGGGTTTTGTAAACCGGTTGGGGTTTTGTTATGTGAAAAAGAAAAGGATATTAGAGAAGGATGGAGATGCAGTAGATGCATCAGCAGGTGCGGCGCTTAGGAAACAAAGGGAGAAGATGATTGTTGTTGATACGTTAGGGTTTTGATAGAGGAGAAAGAGGGTACGAGAGAAGGGAGGGAAGATGAGAGAAAGAGGGAAGAAGAAGGTACGAGAAGAGAGAGAAGCTGAGAGTAAGAGGAAGAAAAGAGTGATTTGGAAATGGTATGACTTTTTTGAAAAACTTCCGTCACTTGGAAAAATGGGTTCTTTTGATTAGGTGATGAATTATTATTTAGTAAATTACATAAAATGGATTTAAGTAGTGTGAATGAAATTTAGTGAAAGGATATAAATGGTAGATTAGTGGCAATGAATAGTAATAGGTAGGCAGTTGATTGCTCAACCTGAGCTGGATCTCTCAAACTAAAAGGGAAAATAGCAAATTATCAATTACTTTATCCAAACCTGATAAACAACTTGATTATAAACCACAAAAATCGGGGAATAAAATAAAATTAATGTTAAAGCTTAATTTTTTTAACGATTGTAACTAATTATCAAATTGAACAAAAAAATTATGGTTAAAAATCTCTAAGAATGATTACCGAGACTTCAAGATGAGCACCTCTAACGTGATATGTTAACTGTAAATCACAGATTTCAGTATCCTCCTCCATTGTACAAAATTCTTTGTTTGAATTTGGAAGCAACTGTCCCACGCTCCCAAAAACAAAGAAAACGCAGGGATGGAAACTTAACAAAATACGACGGTGAGAATCGAAACGTGGCTAGGGTTTTAGATCGGTAGAGTACCAAAGCTGTAACAATCGGATCTAACAGTCCAAAACCGGCGAACTACGAAACCGGTGGTGGGTTTTGTAAACGGCTTGGGGTTTTGTTATGTGAAAAAGAAAAGGAAATTAGAGAAGGATGGAGATGCAGTAGATGCATCAGCAGGTGCGACGCTTAGGAAACAAAGGGAGGAGATGATTGTTGTTGATACGTTAGGCTTTTGATAGAGGAGAAAGAGGGTACGAGAGAAGGGAGAGAAGGTGAGGGAAAGAGGGAAGAAGAGGGTACGAGAAGAGAGAGAAGCTGAGAGTAAGAGGGAAGAGAAGAGTGATTTGGAAATGGTAAGACTTTTTTGAAAAACTTCTGCCACTTAGCAAAATGGGTTCTTATGATTGGGTGATGAATTATTATTTAGTAAATTACATAAAAGGGCTTTAATTAGTGTGAATGAAATTTAGTGAAAGGATATGAATGGTAGATTGGTGGCAAAGAATAGTAATGGATAGGTAGTTGATTGCTCAACCTGAGCTGGATCTCTCAAACTAAAAGGGAAAAATAGCAAATTACCAATTACTTTATCTAAACCCGATAAACCACTAGATTATAAACCACAAAAATCAGGGAATAAAATAAAATTAATAATAAAGCTTAATTTTTTTAACGATTGTAACTAATTATCAAATTGAACAAAAAAATTATGGTTAAAAATCTCTAAGAATGATTACCGAGACTTCAAGAAGAGCATCTCTAACGTGATATGTTAACGAAAAATCACTGATTTCAGTATCCTCCTCCATTATACAAAATTCTTCGTTTGAATTTGGAAGCAACTGCCCCATGCTCCCAAAAACAAAGAAAACGCAGAGATGGAAAATTAACAAAATACGACGGAGAGAATCGAAACGTGGCTAGGGTTTTAGATCGTTAGAGTACCGAAGCTGTAAAAATCGGATCTAACAGTCTAAAACCGGCGAACTACGAAACCGGTGGCGGGTTTTGTAAACCAGTTGGGGTTTTGTTATGTGAAAAAGAAAAGGAAATTAGAGAAGGATGGAGATGCAGTAGATGCATCAGCAGGTGCGGCGCTTAGGAAACAAAGGGAGGAGATGATTGTTGTTGATACGTTAGGGTTTTGATAGAGGAGAAAGAGGGTACGAGAGAAGGGAGAGAAGATGAGAGAAAGAGGGAAGAAGAGGGTACGAGAAGAGAGAGAAGCTGAGAGTAAGAGGAAGAGAAGAGTGATTTGGAAATGGTATGACTTTTTTGAAAAACTTCTGCCACTTGGAAAAATGGGTTCTTTTGATTAGGTGATGAATTATTATTTAGTAAATTACATAAAAGGGATTTAAGTAGTGTGAATGAAATTTAGTGAAAGGATATAAATGGTAGATTAGTGGCAATGAATAGTAATAGGTAGGCAGTTGATTGCTCAACCTGAGCTGGATCTCTCAAACTAAAAGGGAAAATAGCAAATTATCAATTACTTTATCCAAACCTGATACACAACTTGATTATAAACCACAAAAATCAGGGAATAAAATAAAATTAATAATAAAGCTTAATTTTTTTAACGATTGTAACTAATTATCAAATTGAACAAAAAAATTATGGTTAAAAATCTCTAAGAATGATTACCGAGACTTCAAGAAGAGCATCTCTAACGTGATATGTTAACGAAAAATCACTGATTTCAGTATCCTCCTCCATTATACAAAATTCTTCGTTTGAATTTGGAAGCAACTGCCCCATGCTCCCAAAAACAAAGAAAACGCAGAGATGGAAAATTAACAAAATACGACGGAGAGAATCGAAACGTGGCTAGGGTTTTAGATCGTTAGAGTACCGAAGCTGTAAAAATCGGATCTAACAGTCTAAAACCGGCGAACTACGAAACCGGTGGCGGGTTTTGTAAACCAGTTGGGGTTTTGTTATGTGAAAAAGAAAAGGAAATTAGAGAAGGATGGAGATGCAGTAGATGCATCAGCAGGTGCGGCGCTTAGGAAACAAAGGGAGGAGATGATTGTTGTTGATACGTTAGGGTTTTGATAGAGGAGAAAGAGGGTACGAGAGAAGGGAGAGAAGATGAGAGAAAGAGGGAAGAAGAGGGTACGAGAAGAGAGAGAAGCTGAGAGTAAGAGGAAGAGAAGAGTGATTTGGAAATGGTATGACTTTTTTGAAAAACTTCCGCCACTTGGAAAAATGGGTTCTTTTGATTAGGTGATGAATTATTATTTAGTAAATTACATAAAAGGGATTTAAGTAGTGTGAATGAAATTTAGTGAAAGGATATAAATGGTAGATTAGTGGCAATGAATAGTAATAGGTAGGCAGTTGATTGCTCAACCTGAGCTGGATCTCTCAAACTAAAAGGGAAAATAGCAAATTATCAATTACTTTATCCAAACCTGATAAACAACTTGATTATAAACCACAAAAATCAGGGAATAAAATAAAATTAATAATAAAGCTTAATTTTTTTAACGATTGTAACTAATTATCAAATTGAACAAAAAAATTATGGTTAAAAATCTCTAAGAATGATTACCGAGACTTCAAGAAGAGCATCTCTAACGTGATATGTTAACGAAAAATCACTGATTTCAGTATCCTCCTCCATTATACAAAATTCTTCGTTTGAATTTGGAAGCAACTGCCCCATGCTCCCAAAAACAAAGAAAACGCAGAGATGGAAAATTAACAAAATACGACGGAGAGAATCGAAACGTGGCTAGGGTTTTAGATCGTTAGAGTACCGAAGCTGTAAAAATCGGATCTAACAGTCTAAAACCGGCGAACTACGAAACCGGTGGCGGGTTTTGTAAACCAGTTGGGGTTTTGTTATGTGAAAAAGAAAAGGAAATTAGAGAAGGATGGAGATGCAGTAGATGCATCAGCAGGTGCGGCGCTTAGGAAACAAAGGGAGGAGATGATTGTTGTTGATACGTTAGGGTTTTGATAGAGGAGAAAGAGGGTACGAGAGAAGGGAGAGAAGATGAGAGAAAGAGGGAAGAAGAGGGTACGAGAAGAGAGAGAAGCTGAGAGTAAGAGGAAGAGAAGAGTGATTTGGAAATGGTATGACTTTTTTGAAAAACTTCCGCCACTTGGAAAAATGGGTTCTTTTGATTAGGTGATGAATTATTATTTAGTAAATTACATAAAAGGGATTTAAGTAGTGTGAATGAAATTTAGTGAAAGGATATAAATGGTAGATTAGTGGCAATGAATAGTAATAGGTAGGCAGTTGATTGCTCAACCTGAGCTGGATCTCTCAAACTAAAAGGGAAAATAGCAAATTATCAATTACTTTATCCAAACCTGATAAACAACTTGATTATAAACCACAAAAATCAGGGAATAAAATAAAATTAATAATAAAGCTTAATTTTTTTAACGATTGTAACTAATTATCAAATTGAACAAAAAAATTATGGTTAAAAATCTCTAAGAATGATTACCGAGACTTCAAGAAGAGCATCTCTAACGTGATATGTTAACGAAAAATCACTGATTTCAGTATCCTCCTCCATTATACAAAATTCTTCGTTTGAATTTGGAAGCAACTGCCCCATGCTCCCAAAAACAAAGAAAACGCAGAGATGGAAAATTAACAAAATACGACGGAGAGAATCGAAACGTGGCTAGGGTTTTAGATCGTTAGAGTACCGAAGCTGTAAAAATCGGATCTAACAGTCTAAAACCGGCGAACTACGAAACCGGTGGCGGGTTTTGTAAACCAGTTGGGGTTTTGTTATGTGAAAAAGAAAAGGAAATTAGAGAAGGATGGAGATGCAGTAGATGCATCAGCAGGTGCGGCGCTTAGGAAACAAAGGGAGGAGATGATTGTTGTTGATACGTTAGGGTTTTGATAGAGGAGAAAGAGGGTACGAGAGAAGGGAGAGAAGATGAGAGAAAGAGGGAAGAAGAGGGTACGAGAAGAGAGAGAAGCTGAGAGTAAGAGGAAGAGAAGAGTGATTTGGAAATGGTATGACTTTTTTGAAAAACTTCCGCCACTTGGAAAAATGGGTTCTTTTGATTAGGTGATGAATTATTATTTAGTAAATTACATAAAAGGGATTTAAGTAGTGTGAATGAAATTTAGTGAAAGGATATAAATGGTAGATTAGTGGCAATGAATAGTAATAGGTAGGCAGTTGATTGCTCAACCTGAGCTGGATCTCTCAAACTAAAAGGGAAAATAGCAAATTATCAATTACTTTATCCAAACCTGATAAACAACTTGATTATAAACCACAAAAATCAGGGGATAAAATAAAATTAATAATAAAGCTTAATTTTTTTAACGATTGTAACTAATTATCAAATTGAACAAAAAAATTATGGTTAAAAATCTCTAAGAATGATTACCGAGACTTCAAGAAGAGCACCTCTAACGTGATATGTTTACTAAAAATCACAGATTTCAGTATCCTCCTCCATTGTACAAAATTCTTCGTTTGAATTTGGAAGCAACTGTCCCATGCTCCCAAAAAAAAAGAAAACGCAGGGATGGAAAATTAACAAAATACGACGGTGAGAATCGAAACGTGGCTAGGGTTTTAGATCTGTAGAGTACCAAACCTGTAACAATCGGATCTAACAGTCCAAAACCGGCGAACTACGAAACCGGTGGCGGGTTTTGTAAACCGCTTGGGGTTTTGTTATGTGAAAAAGAAAAGGAAATTATAGAAGGATGGAGATGCAGTAGATGCATCAGCAGGTGCGACGCTTAGGAAACAAAGGGAGAAGATGATTGTTGTTGATACGTTAGGGTTTTGATAGAGGAGAAAGAGGGTACGAGAGGAGGGAGAGAAGGTGAGAGAAAGAGGGAAGAAGAGGGTACGAGAAGAGAGAGAAGCTGAGAGTAAGAGGGAAGAGAAGAGTGATTTGGAAATGGTAAGACTTTTTTGAAAAACTTCTGCCACTTGGCAAAATGGGTTCTTTTGATTGGGTGATGAATTATTATTTAGTAAATTACACAAAAGGGCTTTAAGTAGTGTGAATGAAATTTAGTGAAAGGATATGAATGGTAGATTGGTGGCAATGAATAGTAATGGATAGGTAGTTGATTGCTCAACCTGAGCTGGATCTCTCAAACTATAAGGGAAAAATAGCAAATTACCAATTACTTTATCCAAACCTGATAAACAACTAGATTATAAACCACAAAAATCTGGGAATAAAATAAAATTAATAATAAAGCTTAATTTTTTTAAGGATTGTAACTATTTATCAAATTGAACAAAAAAATTATGGTTAAAAATCTCTAAGAATGATTACCGAGACTTCAAGAAGAGCACCTCTAACGTGATATGTTAACTGTAAATCATTGATTTCAGTATCCTCCTCCATTGTACAAAATTCTTCGTTTGAATTTGGAAGCAACTGTCCCATGCTCCCAAAAACAAAGAAAACGAAGGGATGGAAAATTAACAAAATACGACAGTAGGAATCGAAACATGGCTAGGGTTTTAGATCGGTAGAGTACCGAAGCTGTAACAATCGGATCTAACAGTCTAAAACCGGCGAACTACGAAACCGGTGGCGGGTTTTGTAAACCGCTTGGGGTTTTTTTATGTGAAAAAGAAAAGGAAATTAGAGAAGGATGGAGATGCAGTAAAAGCATCAGCAGGTGTGGCGCTTAGGAAACAAAGGGAGGAGATGATTGTTGTTGATACGTTAGGGTTTTGATAGAGGAGAAAGAGGGTACGAGAGAAGGGAGAGAAGGTGAGAGAAAGAGGGAAGAAGAGGGTACGAGAAGAGAGAGAAGCTGAGAGTAAGAGGGAAGAGAAGAGTGATTTGGAAATGGTAAGAATTTTTTGAAAAACTTCTGCCACTTGGCAAAATGGGTTCTTCTGATTAGGTGATGAATTATTATTTAGTAAATTACATAAAAGGGATTTAAGTAGTGTGAATGAAATTTAGTGAAAGGATATGAATGGTAGATTGGTGGCAATGAATAGTAATAGGTAGGTAGTTGATTGCTCAACCTGAGCTGGATCTCTCAAACTAAAAGGGAAAATAGCAAATTATCAATTACTTTATCCAAACCTGATAAACAACTAGATTATAAACCACAAAAATCGGGGAATAAAATAAAATTAATAATAAAGCTTAATTTTTTTAACGATTGTAACTAATTATCAAATTGTACAAAAAAATTATGGTTAAAAATCTCTAAGAATGATTACCGAGACTTCAAGAAGAGCACCTCTAACGTGATATGTTAACTGTAAATCACAGATTTTAGTATCCTCCTCCATTATACGAAATTCTTCGTTTGAATTTGGTAGCAACTGTCCCATGCTCCCAAAAATAAAGAAAACGCAAGGATGGAAAATTAACAAAATACGACGGTGAGAATCGAAACGTGGCTAGGGTTTTAGATCGGTAGAGTACCGAAGCTGTAAAAATCGGATCTAACAGTCTAAAACCGGAGAACTACAAAACTGGTGGCGGGTTTTGTAAACCGGTAGGGGTTTTGTTATGTGAAAAAGAAAAGGAAATTAGAGAAGGATGTAGATGCAGTAGATGCATCAGCAGGTGCGGCGCTTAGGAAACAAAGGGAGGAGATGATTGTTGTTGATACGTTAGGGTTTTGATAGAGGAGAAAGAGAGGACGAGAGAAGGGAGAAAAGGTGAGAGAAAGAGGGAAGAAGAGGTTACGAGAAGAGAGAGAAGCTGATAGTAAGAGGGAAGAGAAGAGTGATTTGGAAATGGTAAGACTTTTTTGTAAAACTTCTGCCACTTGGCAAAATGGGTTCTTCTGATTGGGTGATGAATTATTATTTAGTAAATTACATAAAAGGGCTTTAAGTAGTGTGAATGAAATTTAGTGAAAGGATATAAATGGTAGATTGGTGGCAATGAATAGTAATGGGTAGGTAGTTGATTGCTCAACCTGAGCTGGATCTCTCAAACTAAAAGGGAAAAATAGCAAATTATCAATTACTTTATCCAAACCTGATAAACAACTTGATTATAAACCAGAAAAATCAGGGAAAAAAATAAAATTAATAATAAAGCTTAATTTTTTAATGATTGTAACTAATTATCAAATTAAACAAAAAAATTATGCTTAAAAATCTCTAAGAATGATTACCGAGACTTCAAGAAGAGCATCTCTAACGTGATATGTTAATTGTAAATCATTGATTTCACTATCCTCCTCCATTGTAGAAAATTCTTTGTTTGAATTTGGAAGCAACTGTCCCATGCTCCCAAAAACAAAGAAAACCCAGAGACGGAAAACTAACAAAAAACGACAGTGAGAATCGAAACGTGGCTAGGGTTTTAGATCGGTAGAGTACCGAAGCTGTAAAAATCGGATCTAACAGTCTAAAACCGGAGAACTACGGAACCGGTAGCGGGTTTTGTAAACCGGTTGGGGTTTTATTATGTGAAAAAGAAAAGGAAATTAGAGAAGGATGGATATGCAGTAGATGCATCAGCAGGTGCGGCGCTTAAGAAACAAAGGGAGGAGATGATTGTTGTTGATACGTTAGGGTTGTGATAGAGGAGAAAGAGGGTACGAGAGAAGGGAGAGAAGATGAGAGAAAGAGGGAAGAAGAGGGTACGAGAAGAGAGAGAAGCTGAGAGTAAGAGGCAAGAGAAGAGTGATTTGGAAATGGTAAGACTTTTTTGAAAAACTTCTGCCACTTGGCAAAATGGGTTCTTCTGATTGGGTGATGAATTATTATTTTGTAAATTACATAAAAGGGATTTAAGTAGTGTGAATGAAATTTAGAGAAAGGATATGAATGGTAGATTGGTGGCAACGAATAGTAATGGATAGGTAGTTGATTTCTCAACCTGAGCTGGATCTCTCAAACTAAAAAGGAAAAATAGCAAATTACCAATTACTTTATCGAAACCTGATAAACAACTAGATTACAAACCACAAAAATCAGGGAATAAAATAAAATAAATAATAAACCTTAATTTTTTTAACGATTGTAACTAATTATCAAATTGAACAAAAAAATTATGGTTAGAAATCTCTAAGAATGATTACCGAGACTTCAAGAAGAGCATCTCTAACGTGATATGCTAATTGTAAATCACTGATTTCAGTATCCTCCTCCATTGTACAAAATTCATCGTTTGAATTTGGAAGCAATTGTCCCATGCTTCCAAAAACAAAGAAAACGCAGCGATGGAAAACTAACAAAATACGTCGGTGAGAATCGAAACGTGCCTAGGGTTTTAGATCGGTAGAGTACCGAAGCTGTAAAAATAGGATCTAACAGTCTAAAACCGGAGAACTACGAAACTGGTGGCGGGTTTTGTAAACCGGTTAGGGTTTTGTTATGTGAAAAAGAAAAGGAAATTAGAGAAGGATGGAGATGCAGTAGATGCATCAGGAGATGCGGCGCTTAGGAAACAAAGGGAGGAAATGATTGTTGTTGATAGGTTAGAGTTTTAATAGAGGAGAAAGAGGGTACAAGAGAAGGGAGAGAAGATGAGAGAAAGAGGGAAGAAGAGGGTACGAGAAGAAAGAGAAGCTGAGAGTAAGAGGGAAGAGAAGAGCGATTTGGAAATGGTAAGACTTTTTTGAAAAACTTCTGCCACTTGGCAAAATGGGTTCTTCTGATTGGGTGATGAATTATTATTTAGTAAATTACATAAAAGGGCTTTAAGTAATATAAATGAAATTTAGTGAAAGGATATAAATGGTAGATTGATGGCAATGAATAGTAATGGGTAGATAGTTGATTGCTCAACCTGACCTAGATCTCTCAAACTAAAAGGGAAAAATAGCAAATTACCAATTACTTTATCCAAACCTGATAAACAACTTGATTATAAATTCCAAAAATCAGGGAAAAAAATAAAATTAATAATAAAGCATAATTTTTTTAGCGATTTGAACAAATTATCAAATTGAACAAAAAAATTATGGTTAAAAATCTCTAAGAATGATTACCGAGACTTCAAGAAGAGCATCTCTATCATGATATGTTAACAGTAAATCACTGATTTCAGTATCCTCCTCCGTTGTACAAAATTCTTCGTTTGAATTTGGAAGCAACTGTCCCATGCTCCCAAAAACAAAGAAAACGCAGAGACGGAAAACTAACAAAATACGACAGTGAGAATCGAAACGTGGCTAGGGTTTTAGATCGGTAGAGTACCAAAGTTGTAAAAATCAGATCTAACAGTCTAAAACCGGCGAACTACAGAACCGGTAGCGGGTTTTGTAAACCGGTTGGGGTTTTATTATGTGAAAAAGAAAAGGAAATTAGAGAAGGATGGAGATGCAGTAGATGCATCAGCAGGTGCGGCGCTTAAGAAACAAAGGGAGGAGATGATTATTGTTGATATGATAGGGTTTTGATAGAGGAGAAAGAGGGTACGAGAGAAGGGAGAAAAGATGAGAGAAAGAGGGAAGAAGAGGGTACGAGAAGAGAGAGAAGCTGAGAGCAAGAGGGAAGAGAAGAGTGATTTGGAAATGGTAAGACTTTTTTGAAAAACTTCTGCCACTTGGAAAAATGGGTTCTTCTGATTAGGTGATGAATTATTATTTAGTAAATTACAGAAAAGGGCTTTAAGTAGTGTGAATGAAATTTAGTGAAAGGATATAAATGGTATATTTGTGGCAATGAATAGTAATGGATAGGTAGTTGATTGCTTAACCTGAGCTGGATCTCTCAAACTAAAAGGGAAAAATAGAAAATTATCAATTACTTTATCCAAACCTGATAAACAACTTGATTATAAACCACAAAAATCAGGGAATAAAATAAAATAAATAATAAAGCTTGATTTTTTTAACGATTGTAACTAATTATCAAATTGAACAAAAAGATTATGGTTAAAAATCTCTAAGAATGATTACCGAGACTTCAAGAAGAGCATCTCTAACGTGATATGTTAACTGTAAATCACTGATTTCAGTATCCTCCTCCATTGTACAAAATTCATTGTTTGAATTTGGAAGCAACTGTCCCATGCTTCCAAAAACAAAGAAAACGCAGAGATGGAAAACTAACAAAATACGTCGGTGAGAATCGAAACGTGGCTAGGGTTTTAGATCGGTAGAGTACCGAAGCTGTAAAAATCGGATCTAACAGTCTAAAACCGGCGAACTACGAAACCGGTGGCGGGTTTTGTAAATCGGTTGGTGTTTTTTTATGTGAAAAAGAAAAGGAAATTAAAGAAGGATGGAGATGCAGTAGATGCATCAGCAGGTGCGGCGCTTAGGAAACAAAGGGAGGAGATGATTGTTGTTGATACTGTCGCTACTCGAAAAATGCATCGCGCAACGACGGGGAGGCGAAAAGAAAGGACAGAAGAGTCGCCACCGAACTTTATTTATCCCATGAGGGGAAATGAAAATATCGAGAAAACCTTAAGAAAGAAATGGATAAGATGGTCTCGCAACCAAGAACGGGTTCGGAAGCCGGTTATGCGAGGGGAAGGTATTAGCACCCCTCGCATCCATCGTACTCGATGGGAACCTTTTGTTTGTCGATATGTGATTTTATTTGCTTAAATATTATGCTATAAAAAGTGTTCCAATGGGCAACGAGAAAGGTTTAGAAACGGGGAAAGAGAGGAAACGGGGGGAAGGAAAGAGAAAGAACAGACTCGGTAGGACTTTGCAGTCCTATGCCTACGTATTCTCAATAGATGTGAGAAAGTCAGAGTCGACGTAGTTCGGGGAACTACAGATATAGGGGGAATGTGCTCGGCAAGGATTGTGGCCCTTGTGCCTACGTATCTTTACTTGAACGAAGTAAAGAATCAGAGCAGCCGTAGTTCGGCCAACTACGGGTGAAAGGTGAAAAAGGGAGCTCGCCAAGACATCGCCGTCTTGTGCCTACGTATTCTCATCTGGCATGAGAAATCAGAGCAAACGTAGTTCATGCCTACGATGCGGATAACCGGTGTGTTTGTGTGGATGATGTTATCGTGCGCATTCTAGCATTTTAGGTGTCTTGCTGCTCGCTCGTTTGGAGACTTATGCGTACCTGTTTGCGGTAGAACGGACGTAACATATCCTTTGGGAGATTGGTTTTCGCCATACGAGGCAAGGTGTCATGTTTGATTGATGAGATTGTTTTTGGGGCGAGATAGGTCCTCGGACAATAACCCCTACGGGTAGTACCCAATTCATTGTCTCAAAGTTTTTGTTATAAAAAGGTGTGGCGAACGAGGCATCGTCGTATTGAAGGACGAGCGTCGAAACCACCCTCACTACAGTGGGCATCCCAATGCTCGGAGAAGAAGAGGTCTACACCCAATCCTCTCTCTTTAATTCAATACAAAGGGAACTTCGTTCTCTTATTAAAGATATTTTTGGTTTTGAATGGTAAGTGCTTTGCGACAGAGAACCCTACGGTAAACGTCAGCACTCGGGATAGGAGAAGGCCTACGCCTAACCACTCCATGACCATTCAAGTTTTTGTTGTGAAAAAAGAAATTGAAAATGCACTCGGTGCGGGACCGAGGTTTTAGGTGATGAAGGTTACAAAAGGAAGTTGTGAAAGGGAGATGGTGGATAAAGTCGCGTCTTTGTATTGAAAGACGAGTGTCGAAACCACCCTCACTACAGTGGGCATCCCAACTCTCGGAGAAGAAGAGGTCTACACCCAATCCGCTCTTTTAATTCAATACAAAGATAATAATCTCTTACTGAAAAGGATTTTGAAAAATGCGCTCGGTAAGGGACCGAGGCTTTTAGGAGAAAAGGTTTGGAAAATAGAAAGAATGGAAAGAAAAAACGTCTTCGTATTGAAAGATGAGTGTCGAGATCACCCTCGCTACAGTGGGCATCCTAACACTCAAAGAGGAAGGGGTCTACACCCAATCCTCTATTTTTAATTCAATACAAAGAAATTAATTACAAGATGGCTTGAAAAATGTTAATAAGATGCAAAGTAAACAACCCTAACAGAGGACCAACTTCCAAGCAAGTCAAGGGTGTTGAGAATACCAATAATTTGAAATTTTATTTCATTAAACGAAAATAATCATCATTGAACAATTTGAAAAAAAGAATGAATCAAAAATATTAAAGTATGTTAAAGTTATGAATTTTGGAATTTTGTATGATTAAAACAAAAATAATAAAGAATTAAACTAACAAAAAATAAAATAAAATAAAAAAAACAAAGGGTGGGAGTGCCATGGGGAGGATCGAACCCACGCCCACACCCTTTCAAACATACAGCTCAACCACTCAGCCAAGGCGCGCGTGTTGATAAGATATGGAAGAAGAAGAAGAAAAAACAAAAAGTGAAGAATAAAATAAAACAAAGCAAAAAGGCCCCCAGCTGGGCTCGAACTCAGGTCATTGGGGCGAGGCAAGATACTTAGAGGCTAGTGTTTAACCACTGGGGTGGCGATACATCCGTGTATTTATGCCACCCCATAAATACAAATACTTAGCCAACGTGAATTCCTGGGCAAAACCAAAAACAAAACAAACCGTCCCAATACGTTTTGATCCGTAACTTAACCGTACCTCAACCAAACTGTGCAAACCCTATATCAAAACTGACCAGAAAAACAAGAGGAAGAAGATAGCACCAATAGTTTTTTCAAATACAGCGCACATAGAAAAATTCGCATGCTTACGTAAAAAGGTGTTTGAAATCCCTTTTGAAATTTAATGATCAAAACAGCAAAACCAAATCCCAAACTGGTTCTATGCAAGTCAGAACTATAAAGCTCATGATTATGCTCAACAAGTATTCCTAATCCAAACTCCAAAACACAAATTCAAAGCATAGTGGGATCAAATCATGACATTGTACATCGACCACAACACGTCTACCTCTTAAGCCTAACTGAAATTATGTTACTAACTTAGCAGGAACTCAACTAATAATCCAATTTAAGTTATCCTCTAACAGTCAATGCAAGCAAGCAGGTTCAGACAGACCAATTAATTAGCAATTCATATTAAATTAATTTGCTACTTAAACATTCAATCCATTTCTATTTCGTCCATTTCATAAACCAATAACCTCTTCATTCCAAACAATCAACATGAATGTATCAATGCCATCTTCCTAATTCATAATTGCATAGCACAACAAGGTAAGGTTTCAAACCCAAACTCAATCAGCTTGACACAACTTACAAACTACTAACAATTTCATTCAAATTTTAACCATTTTTAAATTTGCCATTCACCATCTAACAAGATCCACAATCATGCTAATTAACAGTCCTACTGCACCTAATAATCAATAGCAATACCTCTGAATGGTATACTAAATGAAATGCAACTTAACAAAACACAACTCAATGACCAAACAAATCATAACAGCCAAGCATACATCTCAAACAGCCAGGATTGAAAAGTCTTAAATATGAAACCCAAATGGATCAAAAAGGTTGACAGGTTTCCAACAGGAATAGATAGTAAAGACTGCAAACAACAGTTCATGAAGAAATTCAACAAACATGTTTTAATGACATAGCCCCTAGCTGTCCTAGTGACAGTCACTAACCAAAACCTAGCATGGTATCCGAGCTAACAACCATTTTTATGAATTTAATGGCAACACCCAACTCCTATTAGCAAGCATGCCTAAACTAACTAAAACCAGTCACAGAACAAAGCAGGAGTGGAGCACCCCCAACCAACAGGATTCACAGATTCTAGTTATGTCAAAGGGAACTTGACAGTTCAAACACAAATTTGTAGCAGCCCAATCTTTAGCAAAGTATTATAAGTGACAGTCCTAAAATCTCAATAGCAGAAACTGATAACCAGCCATGGAAATGGTTCCCAATCAATCATAATGAAAACCAACAATATTGTCCTCACAAAAGCAACCAAGACACCTATTCATGTAAACAACAGTTTGTTGGCAGCAGGTCAAAAGAACATTAACAAACAATTTAACTGTTGTGTGAGTACAAGCATGAACAAGAGAACAGGTTAAAAGAAAATCAACATTAAGCATTAACTCAAGCTGCCTCAAATGACAAAACATCACCTCATAAAAAAAACAAAACTGGCACTAAGTACTCATATCCAAAGTTCAACATCCCAGTTCAAACTTTAAGCATCTTTGACTTAACTGCTAACCTAACAAACTAACAATTACAAAATCTGGTTGTGGTTCTGGTTTAAAACATAATTCAAAACAAGTACTTTGCAACTGCTACAGATTTCAAACATAGATACTGCAAATTAACAAACAACAGCTGCATACCATTTATTCCAAAACCAACATGAAAACAAAAACTCAATGGCAAACTCAATCATACATTACTGAAATTATGTAGCAATTTCATCAAAACATACAAACCAATTGATCACAGTACCCAAACAAAACACCAAGTGAACACATTGCCACAAAGCCTAAACCTGATATGTGATGAAATCCAACAAACATAAAAGAAAGAATAAACAACCAACAGCTAATTTGAATGAGAAAAAGCAAAAAAAAAAATTCATTAAGTGACCTACTGCTACAGGTCAGTATTTCCATCACATACACAACACATACACAATAATGAAACAGTACATCACAACAACACACACATCACACATCACTGAAGCTGACCATAACACACCAGCCAAACAAATCACCAAAGGATTTAGATTCCAACAAACAGACAACACACAACTAGACAGCATCTCTCACAGCAACATGAACAAAAACAAAAAGCTACAGCAAAAAGACTCAAAACAGAACTGATAAAATAGGTTGTGAACTCAAGCCTAGCAGTATTCTAATCATTTTAAACCTAACAAAATCAGCATAGCTGGCCAACACATAACACATACATTGCTCAAATGTTACTAAGATCCAAACAGGAATAGCATAGACATACTCATTTTTTTCTTTTCAAGCATATGAAAAGTTAAAACAAACTTAGTAGAACAAATGCCCAAACATGATTTATGTGTATGATGAAGAAGTTCCAGATGTCCATACCTGATAAGGGAACTCAACAGCCAAAGAAATTTGAAGAATCCCTCCTTGCTTGCAGCTGCAACCGGTTTTCTTTGAGAGAAACTCAAAAAAAAGAATTCAAAATTTCTAAGATGTCTGGTATGGAGTGGCGCCTAGGGTTTGCTCCAGCACTAAACCTTTTATATCCTAATTCAAATCCAACTTTTTCTGCTGAGTTTTTTTTTTGTCTTTTCATGGCTTCTAGGGTTGTGGTGGGGAGGTAGGGACAAACTAGGGTTGCAGCAGGCCAGTAGTGGCTGCTTGCCTTTGCCTGAATTGGTAATGAGTTCAAAAAGCACCCAAAGCAAGTACCTTGATGGTTGGCCTTGAAACAGCAAAGTTCAGAACCAACTTCTCCATGAAACCAAATGTCTTCATCTTGCAACTTTGCTGGTAACTTGAAATTCCCACTTCAAACATGAAAACTAAATGCACCAAATTAATCCTTGCGAAAAAACAAGTGGAATTGAATTTTGCATCATTGAAAATGGTCCAGTTTTGTCCAATCTACCAAGCTTCTCGTATGGCCAAAATGTGTTCTTCAAATTTGCCCAACCATGAATCAATGTAAAGTACTTAACAATTCTGGGGTGGGATAATCAACGGATGTATCACCACCCCAGTGGTTAAAGCAAACGCGTGTTGAGTGTGAGGTCCTTGGTTCGAATCCTGGTGGAGACAAAATCCACCCCATTTTTATTTTAAGCGCCCTCTTTTCTCATCTTAACATGTATACCATTCCTTCCTTTTGTTAATCACAAGCGCGTGCGTAGTTGATTTGGTGAAGTGAAACATTATTAATCAAAAGGTGGTGGGTTCAAACCCCACCCTGCGCATTTTGCCTCAATTATATTTTTCCTCCTTAAAAGTTGACTTCTTTAAGTATTCCTTTGAAAAAAAGAACACACATTCTACCTCTGATGATTTGAGCCCACACTTTTGATGATATATATATATATATATATATATATATATATATATATATATATATATATATATATATATATATATATATATATATATATATATATATATATATATATATATATATATATATATATATATATATATATATATATATATATATATATATATATATATATATATATATATATATATATATATATATATATATATATATATATATATATATATATATATATATATATATATATTGACACACATTTTTTTGATCCCCCTGCAAAAATGCAGAAAAAATGATATGCAATGTAATGTTTCGTGCAATATGCTGATGCAATGAAAAAATGATATGCAATGTAATGTTTCGTGCAATATGCTGATGCAATGAAATAAAACATAAGTCAGAGAGGTCGGTCAAATTTTGGGGTACAACAGATACGTTAGAGTTTTAATAGAGGAGAAAGAGGGTACAAGAGAAGGGAGAGAAGATGAGAGAAAGAGGGAAGAAGAGGGTACGAGAAGAGAGAGAAGCTGAGAGTAAGAGGGAAGAGAAGAGCGATTTGGAAATGGTAAGACTTTTTTGAAAAACTTCTGCCACTTGGCAAAATGGGTTTTTATGATTAGGTGATGAATTATTATTTAGTAAATTACATAAAAGGGCTTTAAGTAGTATAAATGAAATTTAGTGAAAGGATATATATGGTAGATTGGTGGCAATGAATAGTAATGGGTAGGTAGTTGATTGCTCAACCTGAGCTGGATCTCTCAAACTAAAAGGGAAAAATAGCAAATTACCAATTACTTTATCGAAACCTGATAAACAACTAGATTATAAACCACAAAAATCAGGGAATAAAATAAAATTAATAATAAAGCTTAATTTTTTTTAACGATTGTAACTAATTATCAAATTGAACAAAAAAATTATGCTTAAAAATCTCTAAGAATGATTACCGAGACTTCAAGAAGAGCATCTCTAACGTGATATATTAACTGTATATCACTGATTTCAGTATCCTCCTTCATTGTATAAAATTCTTCGTTTGAATTAGGAAGTAACTGTCCCTTGCTCCCCAAAACAAAGAAAACTTAGAGACGAAAAACTAACAAAATACGACAGTGAGAATCGAAACGTGGCTAGGGTTTTAGATCGGTAGAGTACCAAAGCTGTAAAAATCGGATCTAACAGTCTAAAACCGGCGAACTACGGAACCGGTAGCAGGTTTTATAAACCGGTTGGGGTTTTGTTATGTGAAAAAGAAAAGGAAATTAGAGAAGGATGGAGATTCAGTAGATGCATCAGCAGGTGCGGCGCTTAGGAAACAAAGGGAGGAGATGATTGTTGTTCATACGTTAGGGTTTTGATAGAGGAGAAAGAGGGTACGAGAGAAGGGAGAGAAGATGAGAGAAAGAGGGAAGAAGAGGGTACGAGAAGAGAGAGAAGCTGAGAGTAAGAGGGAAGAGAAGAGTGATTTGGAAATGGTAAGACTTTTTTGAAAACCTTCTGCCACTTGGCAAAAATGGGTTCTTCTGATTGGGTGATGAATTATTATTTAGTAAATTACATAAAAGGACTTTAAGTAGTGTGAATGAAATTTAGTGAAAGGATATAAATGGTAGATTGGTGGCAATGAATAGTAATGGGTAGGTAGTTGATTGCTCAACCTGAGCTGGATCTCTCAAACTAAAAGGGAAAAATAGCAAATTATCAATTACTTTATCCAAAGCTGATAAACAACTTGATTATAAACCACAAAAATCAGGGAATAAAATAAAAATTAATAATAAAGCTTAATTTTTTTTAACGATTGTAACTAATTATCAAATTGAACAAAAAAATTATGGTTAAAAATCTCTATGAATGATTACAGAGACTTCAAGAAGAGCATATCTAACGTGATATGTTAACTGTAAATCACTGATTTCAGTATCCTCCTTCATTGTACAAAATTCTTCGTTTGAATTTGGAAGCAACTGTCCCATGCACCCAAAAACAAAGAAAAAGCAGAGCCGGAAAACTAACAAAATACGACGGAGAGAATCGAAACGTGGCTAGGGTTTTAGATCGGTAGAGTACCAAAGCTGTAAAAATCGGATCTAACAGTTTAAAACCGGCGAACTACGGAACCGGTGGAGGGTTTTGTAAACCGGTTGGGGTTTTGTTATGTGAAAAAGAAAAGGAAATTAGAGAAGGATGGAGATGCAGTAGATGGATCAGCAGGTGCGGCGCTTAGGAAACAAAGGGAGGAGATGATTGTTGTTGATATGTTAGGGTTTTGATAGAGGAGAAAGAGGGTATGAGAGAAGGGAGAGAAGGTGAGAGAAAGAGGGAAGAAGAGGGTACGAGAAGAGAGAGAACTGAGAGTAAGAGGGAAGAGAAGAGTGATTTGGAAATGGTAAGACTTTTTTGAAAAGCTTCTGTCACTTGGCAAAATGGGTTCTTCTGATTAGGTGATGAATTATTATTTAGTAAATTACATAAAAGGGCTTTAAGTAGTGTGAATGAAATTTAGTGAAAGGATATAAATGGTAGATTGGTGGCAAAGAATAGTAATGGGTAGGTAGTTGATTGCTCAACCTGAGCTGGATCTCTCAAACTAAAAGGGAAAAATAGCAAATTATCAATTACTTTATCCAAACCTGATAAACAACTTGATTATAAACCACAAAAATCAGGGAATAAAATAAAATTAATAATAAAGCTTAATTTTTTTAACGATTGTAACTAATTATCAAATTGAACAAAAAAATTATTGTTAAAAATCTCTAAGAATGATTACCGAGACTTCAAGAAGAGCATCTCTAACGTGATATGTTAACTGTAAATCACTGATTTCAGTATCCTCCTTCATTGTACAAAATTCTTCGTTTGAATTTGGAAGCAACTGTCCCATGCTCCCCAAAACAAAGAGAAAGCAGAGACGGAAAACTAACAAAATACGATGGAGAGAATCGAAACGTGGCTAGGGTTTTAGATCGGTAGAGTACCTAAGCTGTAAAAATCGGATCTAACAGTCTAAAGTCGGCGAACTACGGAACCGGTGGCGGGTTTTGTAAACCGGTTGGGGTTTTGTTATGTGAAAAAGAAAAGGAAATTAGAGAAGGATGGAGATGTAGTAGATGCATCAGCAGGTGCGACGCTTAGGAAACAAAGGGAGGAGATGATTGTTGTTGATACGTTAGGGTTTTGATAGAGGAGAAAGAGGGTATGAGAGAAGGGAGAGATGGTGAGAGAAAGAGGGAAGAAGAGGGTACGATAAGAGAGAGATGCTGAGAGTAAGAGGGAAGAGAATAATGATTTTGAAATGGTAAGACTTTTGTGAAAAACTTCTGCCACTTGGCAAAATAGGTTCTTCTGATTGAGTGATGAATTATTATTTAGTAAATTACATAAAAGGGCTTTAAGTAGTGTGAATGAAATTTAGTGAAAGGATATAAATGTTAGATTGGTGGCAGTGAATAGTAATGGGTATGTAGTTGATAAATGGTAGATTGGTGGCAATGAATAGTAATAGGTAGATAGTTGATGAATGAATGAATGTTGGAGAAAAAAGGGGAGATAGTAAATAACTCCCAGGAATAAGAATTAATTAAAAATGACAAAATTTAGATTTTAATGAAAATGGATGGTAAAAAAAGTAGTAACAGAAGTAATTTTAATATGAAGAAGTTGTTATCAAATTTATTGTATGAGGAAAAGTGAGTCACGGGATTTACAATATAATGTAGGTAGTAATTGTTCATAAGAAAATTTAAAGAATAGAGAACAATGACCATTAAATTGAATTAAAAAATATATAATAATATAATTAAATAGCACTTTATTGTCTACTTAGGAGTGAAATTGTATAGTTTTACTTTGACAAATTAATTAAATTTATTGGATTCAATTTAAGAAACATTATTATCTTAAATATATATCCTAACAAAATTTTAAAGAAGGAATGAATGAACTTGACGAAAAAATATTCATTAAAAAAAAACACAGTCCCTTTGATATAAGAAAAGAATATTAAATAAAATACAAATAAATCATCACATTGAAATATAACAACTCTTATTAACAAGTATCATAAGGATGTGTGGTTGCTTTATTTACTACTCTCTTTGTTTCTTTAAGTGCCACTTTTAGATAATTTTTTTGTTTTTTTATTGTCACTTCTAAAATTTAAGATAAAATTAAATATAGTTTTGTCAAAAATATTTTAAGTATTTGTTGAATCCTACGGCAAGTCAATTTGAGGCAAATAATAGAGAGTAGAGACAATGTGGTTGATTTATTTGATAGCCATAATATTATGTTTTATGAGATATGATTCCACGCAAGATCCACTCATTGTGGGTATTTCTGACCATGCGTGAATGAATGATAAATCCGTGGCTCATGATGACTTCGTATTATCCAACCATCGCGTCAGAGCAGAGAAAATTTTATCTCATATTCTTGGTGATTTTAGTATCATTAATCTATTTTAGTACTAATGTGATTTACTGTAGGTCGATACAATTATACGTTAAGCTTGGAAACGAGTTAGGGTAGTGCGGAATGCACGTTCGTCGAGCCAACGTGCAATTGAATGCGAATAATTGAAAAAGGGTTCCAAGGGGCAAAGCCCCTGGCGGGGTGTGGGACAGCGCCCCGTGGGATTCCAAAGGGCAGAGCCCCTGGCGGGGTGCGGGGCAGCGTCCCGTGGGGTTCAAAATATGATTTCTGAACAGTTAAACCTGCTCGAAATCTTTCTGAACATTTGAACCTGTTCGAAATTAAATTTGAAAAGATGAGCCCGGTCAAAATTTTTGAACAGATGTCCCTTTTTGTTTTCTGTTATTTAATCTCCTATATAAGAAGTCATTTGGCCTCAGTTTTACACACCGAACAAAAATCATATTTTTCTCTTCATTCTTGATCTGTTTTCTATTGTCAGAAGCAAATTGTTCTTCAAGAATTATCCCCACAAAGATTTCGTGAACCCAGACAAATAATAGGGTCGAAATACTTTGTTCGAAAAATGTACGAACACGATTTCTCGAAGATATCCAAGATTATCATACCAAATTTTCTAACACATATCCCATCATTTATTCCGCTACCCTTATATTATATTTTTTTTATTAAAATATCCTCATATAAATAATTTATTAAAAATTAAAAAATATTATAAAAACTTATTATTGGAACTTTTTTACAAAGTCTTTTGGTATACAAAAGTTGATTACAAAAACTCTTTTGCAAAGTTTTTCGGTGCACAAAATAAAAATTAAACATGTTTTAAAAAATGACTATCGGAACTCTTTTGTAAAATCTTTCGATACACAAAAAAAAGTTTAAAAATAACTATCAGAACTCTTATGTAAAGTCTTCTAGTACACAACTCTTTTACAAAGTTTTCTGATACACAAAAAAAAAAGTTAAAAAATACTTTAAAATGACTATCGAAACTTTTTTTTTAAATCTTCTGATACGTAAAATAAAATTTAAAAAATATTTAAAAAAATTAAATAATAAATTAGTTAAAAATATACGAGAACAAGATGGATATCTTTTACAGAATGTAAAAGTATAGAAATAAAGGTAAAAGTATCAGCTAAAAATTTCCTGAGCAGAAAGAATAAGTTTAGTAAACTCAACAACAACTAAAACAAAAATCAAGTTTTATATTGGTATTTGATCCTCTTAAGAATAAGATTGCACCTCCAATTGCAGAATACAACAAGAAGAATACCACAATCTTCCAAATTAATAAGAAGTTTTTCAAATTATATATATATATATATATATATATATATATATATATATATATATATATATATATATATATATATATATATATATATATATATATATATATATATATATATATATATATATATATATTTGTTTGTCTTAGATTAAATTTAAAAAGAAGTTTTTCAAAAATTAATTAAAAAAATTAGTTTAAATATTTTTCCATAAAATACTAGTTTAAGTATTTCATTATTTTATTTTACATTTTTTAATATATATATTTTTTTTAAATTACTTAATTTATAATTTATTTTGAATAATTTTTTAGATATATTTTAAAAATTTATGTTATTTCAAATATATTTTAATCTTTAATATTGTATATTTATATTATTTGATGTCAAAGTTAATTTTTTAATTTATAAAATATGAGTTTAAAATAAATTTTACCATTTTTAAAAGGAAATTATGAAAATTATTTTAGAAAGTAAAAAGGAGAAAAACTGTTTTTTTTTAAGTTATAAAAAATGGATATAGTTTAAAAGGAATTTACACTAATCTATAATGTACTCCCACGCTTATTTTATAAGTGTTATTTTTTAGATAATTTTTTTATTTTTTTTAATTGTTATATACATTTTTGTCAAAATTATTTTTGATAATTATTAGTAATAAATAATTAAGAGTATTATGATAAAAGAATAATTATTGTATAAAAAGAAACAATATTAGTTAGTTTTTTTGATATTTGTAAAAAATAAAAAGGTAACACTTAAAAAAGAATTAGGGAGTATTAACTATAATATTAATATAATTTCCCAATCTTATTTCAATTAAATTCATATAATATCTAATTTCCTCTTTAATCTTGTATGTAATTAATTTCAAATTATTCCTTTTGAAAATCACATGACCCATAAAACATTAACATCAATTTGACTATTTTCTCGTAAAATCGCTGTTCAATACACAACAAGGTACATATTTTTTTTTCAATCTCTAACGTTGTCATTGTTTTGTTCTGATTCTATATTCTTCGATGTTTTCAATGTTTTCCCTCAAGTTCCAATTTTGAACATAATTTTGAATTTTAATGTTTGTCAAATCCCAATTTCAACCACCCTTTTGAAATTTGTTTAACTTGATTCCATTTTTTTTTTGTAGATAAAAATTAATGGTGGCGAGATTTAGCCCTTTTTCTCTGAAACTGTCTCAAAAGCTTCATAATCATCAATCTTCATGTTTCTCTAAACAAGTAGCTGTTAGCTGTAGATATGGACTGAAAAGGTTTGACCTTAGAAGGCCACAGATATTGTCTTCTGCTTTTGGAGGAAGCTCTGATGGGTTGCGTGTGTTTGTGGTTTCTGATTTGCATACTGATTATGATGAGAATTTGAAGTGGGTGGAGTGTTTGTCAAGAGTGAATTATAAGGATGATGTGCTTCTTGTGGCTGGTGATGTTGCTGAGACATATAGCATGTTTGTTGTTACAATGTCTCTTTTGAGAGAGAGATTTGAGCATGTCTTTTATGTGCCGGGAAATCATGATCTTTGGTGTCGTCGCGAGGGCCAAAACTATGTAAGGTCATTGTACCCTTATCATAATCTGTTTCCATAAGCTCTCCTAAAAAGTTTCAAAAGTGCTTATACTGATAGATAAATTCAAATAAGTCAATCTAAACAGACGCCAGTGCGTGTCTGTTTTGCTATACATGATATTAAAACCAGACTTACTGCTATCCTCGTTCTCAGAAATTTTGTTGCGAAACTTTCTTGATAGTCTTTTGTGGATTCTCCAGGTTGATTCTGTTGAAAAGTTTAACAAATTGCTTGATGCATGTAAGAGAATTGGAGTCGAGACAAATCCAATGGTTGTTGGTGCATTAGGGATCATTCCTTTGTTCTCTTGGTACCATGAGGTGATTACTTATGTAGTGTCAGTTTCTAGCTCCTTAATCTTTCATACCATGTGTTGGATTGGATCCAAGCAATTTATTTAATTCTTCAATCTGCATGTTTCACAGAGCTTTGATAAAGAGGAGGACATAACAGGCTATCGCATCCCGTCTTTGGAGATGGTGACTATTCTCTTATCTCCTAGTAAGCCATTCACGTCGATTGATGGCCTGATCATGCGCTTAATTTCCCATGGTGCTTGATTAGGGACTATCTGCATTGCATACAAACTTTATGCTAATTTCTGTTTTTGTTAATATATCTGTGATTTGAACATTAGGAGTGTTGTCAATCATGTAATTAATAAGCAAAATATAAAGATCCTAAAATTGTTTCCTACTGTTGTGTGAAAATACCATATGCTTGTGATGGTTTGGTAATTATTGTACACCGATATGTTGAACTAGTTATGACGGTCTTCACCGTCTTTGAGGGAGCGTAAGGCACTCTACTATTGAGAGTTTAAAATTTGTCACGGTTAAACCGTGGTTTAATAGGTTATAAAATATTGTCACGGTTAAATCGAGGTTAAATATGATCTGTATTTATTTTTCTATGGTTAAATTGCGGCTAACCTACACAAGGCCTACAAAAACTTGAGACAACTTTGACTGTCTTAACTCATAAGCCATAACCTAAGTAACAAGATAAGCTGTTGATCTTTGACTTGTGATTGAAGCTTCTATACAAGGTTAATTTTTCTTTGTCAAGAGTCCTATACTGTATGAGATATGGTTAATGAGTATATAAATGAGAGACATTCCTCGCTTTACAAGTTTGTTTCGTAGGATTGAGTTAGACCCAATTCAAATTTTAATATAGTTTCAAAGTCTATCCAAGATCTCTCAAGACACCTACTTTTGGACTCAGATCACACACTCCATATGTCCATTACTAGGCATGAAGACTAACACTCCATATGTCCATTCCTAGGCACGAGGACTGTGTTACTTAGGAGTCCATGCCGCATTAGATGAAACATGGTCTGGAAAAGAGCTTATAACTAGGAAACATTCCTCGCGTTACCTTACCAGTCAGTTTTGTAGGGTTTAAACTAGGTTGGTTCCAACTCAAACTATAAGAATTCTCCTGTGTTTAATTTAGTTTCATGAATTCTCTCACATCTTTCTTGTTTTCTTCTTTTCCAAACAACTATGGTATTAGTTTTTTTCATTCTTATTGTTTATATTTTCCTTAGGCATGTAAGGACTTCTATGCATGTAACTGGCCCAATGGACTTTCAAATGGAGATACCTCCCTCTCTTTATATTTTGATGCCCTCAATGATAAACAAATGGAAAGTATAAAGGAGATTCAGAAGACATGTGATCACATAATTACCTTTTCCCACTTTGTTCCAAGGTGATTAATCTGTTGTATGATTCGAATTGCAGCTATTTCGTCAGTTTCCACTTTGTTCTGGTTATGGCTTATACTTGGTAACATGCTTTTTCTCAGGCAAGAACTTTGTCCAGAAAAGAGAATGTTATTCTATCCCAAGCTTCCGAAATTAATTGGTTCAGACCCTCTTGAAGATAGAATAAGGTCTATACATGGTGCTCAGGGAAGAGAGGATGCATCTTCTTGCCATGTTTTTGGTCATACTCACTTCTGTTGGGATGCTGTTGTAGATGGCATAAGGTATTTTTCATTTTTATCTATCATTAATATTAGTATTGTTTTTGTTTCAGTTTGCAGACTGGAATTGAAATTATGGAATTCTTCATTATATGTTGTGCTGTGTGTTTCCCTCAACTTTCTCTTAAAATTTTCCTTTGTTCAAGTTTCGATATTTTTTGAATATTTGTTTATAAGTGGGAGGCATCTCTCACTTTACAAACCGATTTCAATGGGTTCAGTTCTATAAAACATAGACAGCTTTAAAAATAGACATGTTGTGATATCCGACGCGAGTCGGTGTCAGTGTTATCAAATTGCCCCGCCATAACCGTTATGGCGGATATACATGGCGGTTTGTGGACTTGCCGCAATGGGAAATATCAGCCGCTATTGCGGGTTTTTCTGCCATAATCCACAATAACGGCGCCGCCGGTATTGACGCCGGTATTGACAACATTGGTTGGTGTCCGACACGTGTATGCATGTATGATCCATGTCCGAAAACTCATAAAAGTGTTA
Source organism: Lathyrus sativus (assembly GCA_963859935.3). Taxonomy (NCBI): domain Eukaryota; kingdom Viridiplantae; phylum Streptophyta; class Magnoliopsida; order Fabales; family Fabaceae; genus Lathyrus; species Lathyrus sativus. Next base: position 248,873,366 of record OZ012735.1, read on the forward strand.
GAAAAGTCAAACAAACAAGGTTGTCAAGATCGGTATTTTGCAATAAAATCGGGAGGAGAAAGTATGATCGTATCTAAGATCGGAAGATACTACTCAATTATTTTTGCAAAATCGTAAGATTAAGATCTATATCAAAATTTTGATAACCTTGCAAACAAGTGTCCCTAAAAAATGATTTATTTTCTTTGCTTTGTCTTTACTTTGCTTCAACAGTATGACACTCATACAACTAGATTTTTTCTTTGCTTTGCTTCAACAGTATGACACTCATACAACTTGTCAGACAAGACAAGTTTTCTCTGGAATTCGCATTTTCATTTTGGTGTTAACATAATTGCAGGTATGTACAAGCACCCTTAGCTTACCCAAGAGAAAGGAAGAGAAGAATGAATGGAGGAGACAATTGGCTACCATTTTGCCTCTATGCTGACAAAAAGTTTTCTGATAAACTCAATCCTTGCTTTTGGTCTGATTATTACTCTGCCAATCCCAGAACACCTCATAACACCAAGCTTGCTCCTTGGGTAGCCAGATTTTACAAGCTAAAGAAAGCCATAGATGTATAGTGTTCACTACTATTTTTGTTGGAATAAATAACATCTCATTATTCATTAAGTTGAAACTTGTACTCAACTGAATTTTACTAAACTTTCAAAAGTTTCATTTTCTTATGTTTTGCACACTTCTATTAGTTAATGATAATTGTCTCATTTTATTCAAATATTTGAAGCACACAATACAACACAGTTACACAGTTACACATACCCTGAGACCCCCCAAAACAGTAGGAATATTAAAATACATAATAGGAAACAGAAAAGTGGTAAAAAAAACAAATTGATACAATACAAACATGTCCTTTTAACACACACATACATTGATTGATTGATAGACAAAAGTGATGATGACTAGTAATCTTCAGCAGCAAGAGGCTGGTGTGCATGAGGTGGTTCTGTTGGGATCACAACATATTCATATATGAGTGATGCCAATGCTGCACCAATGAATGGACCAACCCAGAAGATCCAATGGGAGTGCCATCTCCAGCCTACCAAAGAAGGGCCAAAAGCAAGAGCAGGGTTCATGCATGCTCCGTCAAATGGCCCGCCGACGAGGATGTTTGCACCTACAATGAGACCGATTGCTAAAGGTGCAATGGCTGCAATGCTGCCTCGTTTTGGATCAATTGCTGTTGCATATACTGTGTACATTAGCCCAAATGTCATTATGATTTCAAGAAGTAGACCATGGCCGTCGCCTAGGCCCACTCCTACATGAAACCCTGCTGGTCTCTATAATCAACAACAACCACAACACTGTCAGTTTTTTTTTATCTAAAATCCTTTTGTTTAAAATGTAATTACACTAACACTAATACTAATTTGAAGAATTGAAATTGAACTATAAGCACATGTACATTACATCATGTTGGGGACACACTTGTTATATACAAATGCAACCATCAACTTATTATGACATGTTGGTGTATGAGCAATGACATACGTGTACACATCAACACATCAACCGATGATACTCTTAATTTGAAGTGTTGAGTATTGCATTGTCAAGATCTCGATCTTGATCTTGAAATTATAAATCTCAAATAGAATCCCGTATTGTAGTCAAATTGTAAAACTATTGATTGTGTGATCCTTCCCGTATTGTAGTCAAATTGTAAAAAAGTCAAATCGTAAAACTATTGATTGTGTGATCCTGGCCAGTTCCGACAGAAGCCATTTTCCCACTACCATTATAATCTGCGAAGGTAGGTTGATAATATGCCAAAACGCCGAAACGCAACACTTACGGTTTAGCGGAGGCTATTTTCCGCCTAATAGCCTTCCTACCAAAATATCATGTAAAAAAGCACAACAACGGTCCGGTGGAGGCCACTTTCCCACTACCACCTCCATTATAATCTGAGCCATTTTCCCACTACCACCTCCATTTGGTGGATAAGATGCGAAACGCAACACTTACTGTTTGGCGGAGGCCATTTTCTGCCTAATACACTTCCTACCAAAATATCATCCTACTAACTTTCTTGTTTTAGTAATATCATACTATTTTTGTTTTAGTAATATCTTACTATTTTTGTTGAATAAAATAACTTTCTTTGATTTAGTAATATCTTACTATTTTCGTTGCAGTACTTATAAAACATTGCAGTACTTATAAAACTTATGTTTTATGATCTTGTTACTTTCTCTCATCAATCTCTCATCAAAGTTACAAAAATAATTCATCAAAGTTACAAAAATAATTGAATAGGATCTTTCGATTTTAGTTATGATTTTATGATTTACGATTTTATAGTTCCCTCCCGATCTTACGATCTTAGTTCCCGATCTTAAGATCTTAAGCAAAATCTCGATCTTGAAAACCTTGGAGCAAAATCTCTATTTTGAGAACCTTGGAGCACTATGCACACAAACAAATCATACTCTTAATCTAAAGTGTTGATGCATTGAAACATGTCAGTCAGTCAGACGTGACTTGTACACGCTGACATATGATACTCTTAATCTAAAGTTTTTGTATCCAGCACTGACACATGCACATGTCAGACACATGTGACGTGTCACGTGTATGTGCATACTCATAGATGGCGTGTTTGATATGAAGCATTGATATCGAGCACTGAAACATGCAAGATATATGTGCGCACGTCCACACTAACAGACACTCTAAACGTGTGAGACATGTACACCACCGATGACACACTTTTTAAGTACAGTATGTAGCACTTGACTGTAATGAACTGCCATATTGAACTTTTTCATCAAGCTTTCAATTCAATTAGAGTAAGTTTTTCTTAAATAAAAAAAATCACGACAGTTTCACCTCTTAATAATCAAAGGTAACTACTACAATAGTTCTCGGTGTAGCTTATTTGAAAGAACAAAAATGGTTAGAGTCTAATAATGATGACAAACACAAACAAGTTTTGCTCAAACAAAAGTATCAAATATTAAGTATTATTCAGATATTGAATCATATTTCACTAAATCATTTCAAATAGTCAATTCAACTATACAATGCTTACCATGTTATTAGTGACAAGCCTAAGCAAGAGTGCAGCAACAACAGAACCTAAAAGTTGAGCAACCCAATAGTAAACAGCACGAATGACAGAGATTCTGCCACCTAGAAGAGCACCAAAAGTCACTGCAGGATTCACATGTCCACCAGATACATGCATGCTAGAAGACACAGCAGCAAATAGAGCAAATGCATGAGCAAGTGCAGCTGCCAACAATTCACCAGCCGAGAAAGCTGAATCTTGGTATATCTTAACTGCAACAAACAGAAACAAAACAACATAACATTCAAACTATAACAACTTTTTGAAGTATGCAAAAAGGTTATATTTTTAGTATATATATATTATATACAAACCTAAAGCAAGGCCAGAGCCTTCTCCAGCAAAGACAAAGATGAAAGTGGAAGCAAATTCAGCTAAGGTAGCTCTAAGAGAATCTGGATGTGTAGCCTCATCAGCTCTTCCAAAAGTATACCTACGAGTTGACATCTGTACCTCAAACAACAAACAGCAAACTAGTCTTTCAAAGATAAATGTCCTTTGATGTTCTTTGAACTTTGAGTGAAACTTGATGAAGAGTTCTTAGCATGGTTGAAAAGTATATATTGGCAATGTTTATATGATGAGAATATGAGTAGGAGTTTGGTGAGACACATGGATTTGTGAGATGCTAAATCATGGGCACGTAGTGATATGTGTTGGCTTCTCAGCATAAATTGTGTTGTTGTATATATCAACAATTGTTTGTGTTTTTTTCTTGTATAGTTTAATGTTCATCTTGAATTTTTAGACAATGACAAAAACCAATGCGTTTTCTAGGCGGTTGCTATTTCTTGATTTAAGTTTGTGTATTCTTTTCTTAAGGAAATAGTGTAAACAGAAAAAAGAATACGCATTTTTATACTGTTAACAAAGGACGTGTATTCTGCAACAGTAATTGCTATTTTTACACCATTTCTTATATTTATATTATATTTACTGTTTATAAATACAGTAAATAGTGAATATTATATGTGCATGTGGTTGTGAATATTACGTGAACAATAATTTTTAATAATAAATATAAAATTGGTTAATAAAATATAAAAAATTAATTAATTAAATGATAAAATAAATATTTAGATATTAAAAATAATTTTTAATAGTAAAACAAAGTTGATTAATAAAAAGTAAAAAATTGATTAATGAAATGATAAAGTTGATTAATATATAAATATCTAATATTAAAAATAATTTTTAATAATAAAATAAATTTGGTTAATGAAAAGTAAATGTTAGTTAATAAAATTATGAAGTTTTATTCAAACACATAAATATTAGAATAATTTTGTGTTAAAGGACAATTTTGTGAGAAACCTTTCATTTCTTATTTTGTTTTTTTGTAATACTATGGCAGTGCTGAAAGCTTATTTCGTGCTAACCTCTGATAGCAAGCACTATTTGTTTCTATGCTAGTTAGAAATTTTAAAATCAAGGATTATGAAATCAAAAGATTTAATCCAAGATAATGAAATCACAGACTCTACTAAGAACAAAATTTTGTTAAGTGCCATAACTTATCTTAGACTCTGTTTTAGAATGAATCTTGGTACTCTATCAGACTAAGACATGAAGTAAAAGAAAGCCTGTCAGGACTAACATTTCTGGACCCACAAAAATATGGGTACCCAAATTCTAAATTGTATTTGTTGCAGGTATCACAGAAGAAATGAGCAAGGCATCTTCCATGACACTTGATCAATGGTTGCTTACAATCTGTGATGGAAGAAAATCCTACACACCAAACTCAAAAGCTAAAAGATGCAAAAAGTATGGAGTTTGGAGAAGAAAGTGGAATCATTGGTTTAACCGCCATTGACTCATGATCCACTTGAAGAAAAGATTCAGATTCCAAAGTCAAATTTGAACATTTGCCCGAAGCCTGGCCAAGTAAAACAAAAAAAAAGGTATGTTCTGGTCTTTACTCTTGCAAACTTCTTAACTAAATCAACTATTTAAGTATAAGTGAATACAAAGTCTTTATTAGATCTCTAGAGAAATTCTATTTGTTGACAACAACAAAATCTTCAAAAATCTTTGAAAATAAACTATGTTGTATTTGACTATATTGAATATTTCATTAACTAGATGATGATCATATTTATGGAAATAATATTCTCACCTTTTATGATAATACTACTGCTAATTAGTAGTCAAAAAGACCAATTCAATATTCATAAATCAAGCATGATTCTATTTTCAATAAAAAATGCTTCACTCTAAATAGAATATCATAGACTGATGACTAACAAAAACTGTCTCACTCGAAGTATAATCTTACTAGACTCTGATGACAGATAACTTCTGAAAAATTATCAACTTTTGAGATTCAGAAAAGGAATCTTTACTTCTGATAAAGTAGTTTATGTAAGAATTGTTTTAAAACCTGTCTTACTTAAAATTCCATAAAGTTGAAAATCATTTAGTATATTCAAGAAGCCTGTTAGGTAAGGACCCTTGGGTATTGATGTTTTCTTATTTCACACATCTATGGTCTCTATCCATTGGCTTTGTGAAACATCATTTCGTGTCACCTTTTCTGTCCCTATGACAAGATTCTTATTCCTCTATGGTCAGAATCTTGTTTAGATCTTTTTTTATTTTTATTTTGTGTGTTGATCAAACCAAACCTAAGATGAAATCTCTAGTCAACTCTTCACTGAATCAACTAGTTGACATTAATGAAAAGTTTGTGGAATTTGAAGAGCTGCTTAAGCTAGGTTTTAACTTTTGAAAGACTGTTTTTGAATAGGGAAGGAATGGATACTTTGATATGCTCTGTGGTTTTAACTATCCAAATCTTATCAAAGAATTTTGGGTTAATGCATCCATTGTTGAGCTGAATCATGAGTATGTTATTCTTTCCAAGGTTTATGGTGTTTCTATAACAATAACCTCTAAAACGATTGCTAATGTAATCAATTGTGAGGAGATTGGAGAAATCTCTGGTACTCTTGTTTGAGAATAATTTCTTCCTACTTGGCGTACTTTTATAGATCTATCAAGCCTCTCTCAAGTCTCTAATCTTCATCATAATGTAATTATTTGGAATCATATTCTGAAATCAAATTTTCTACCTAAGGATAAGTGAAAATTCTGGCAAGCACACGATGGATATTATTCCCAAAGTTATAACATCCACTGTGACATCTGCTACTTAACAGCTAATAATCAGGAATACTAAAAGTAGTAAATAACACAACAATTGTTTACCCAATTTAGTGTCAACAACATTTACATATGGGGGCTACCAAGCCAGAGAGGAACTTCACTATTCGCAGAATTAATTCAGAGTCAAACAACACAGTTTGCACTCCTCACTTAAAACCTACCAAATGACAATTCAGCCTAGAGACACTCTAGATCTGAGTATACCCACTCACTCCCCCTCAATCACCACAGTGATATACAATTCACAAATACAGAATAAATATGAAGAGACACTTCATACACACCTAGATCTTGCTTCACAGCTTTGATCAAGGAACTCACACACTCTTGCTTCACATCTTTGAGTGAGACAAAGCCTAGAATCTACCTATCCAATGCAATCATCCACCAGAAAATTGCTTGGAGTACAAGTATTCCTAGACAAAATTCACACGTGAAGACTAGCCTTCTTCACCTACAAGAACTCTGCAATCTGCACTCTATATTCTTCTCTCAAGAGCTGCTACTCAGGATTGCATCTTCTGATAGTTATAGCAGTTGTTAGTCCTTTTCGGCCTTGGTGCATAAATTAGGTTTTATTCATAACAAACCTATTTTCAATGATCTGCACGCTTGCCACATAATTCATGGATCTTTTAGTTCGCCTAGGGCTTCTAGAAAATCTCCTGATATCCAGCTTGAGCTCCTATTTTGTTTCCTGGTCTATAGCTACCAGAAAACCAAATCTGCACAAACCTGCGCTTGATGTCATACGACCCAAGTCATAACATTGGGTATGACATCCAATTTAACTTGCTTTTAGCTAAGTTAACTTACCCTGCACTGTCCACATTATGTATGCACTAACATTAGTTATGACATACATACATGCTCTAGTGTTTTGCCATAAAATGCAGCCAATCAAGAGCACTTACAAACTCCCCCTTTGGCAAAATTTTGGCTAAAACACTTTGTGTAACACCCCGTTCCCCAAAATAAAATAAAACGATTAAAATAAAAACATATCAGAGTTTCTCCCATAAACGGGATGTCACATTTTTCAACAAAATTCCACAAGACATTCCTTAAAATGATTTTCAATAAAATTTGCAGCAGAAAAAGAAGTAGTCTGTCATAACACATAATATATATATACATCATCAACATCATCATATACAACAATCGACCATCTGTCCAAAATATACACAATGTCATCAACATCATCACCAATCCCACAAAATAAGATACGCCACAGGGGCACACAAAATCATCAATAAACCATAAATACTCCCAAAAAGCCTCGGTGTTACGTATCAGAGCAATCCTATGACACCGCCACAATCCAAGCTAGCTAAACACCTGGATTGTCTGTACTTCCGAAGAAGCACAGACCACAACAACAGCAAAGGGGTGAGAATTCACGATTAAATATTAATGGTATAAATATACATGGAATAAAGGCAGAAACATATAAAACGTCATTTCATATACAACACATCCGGACCTACTGTCCATCATCAACAATCACTACACACAACAATGCAACACATGCAACTCAACACATTGATATGCGGTACCGACTCACAACAACGATGGGCACAGGGCCATCAACCCTCCACAAAGGAGCACACATCACCGATGGGCACTGGGCCATCAACCCTCCACATAGGGAGCACAACAACAATATTGATAGACACCTGGCCATCACCCTCCTCACAGGGAGCACATCTCCGATGGTCACTGGGTCATCACCCTCCACACAGGGAGTACAACAACAATATCGATGGACACTTAGCCATCACCCTCCTTACAGGGAGCACATAACACAACACGCCATACATAACCCCAATGCACGCACACCACAACAATCACACATAATCAGCACACACGGTCCCCTGAACATATCTCATCATGTATCATACATATATCACGCCTCACATACACGTCTAGCACACAAGGTGCAATCCGATCCTACTGATCCACTCCCTCACACAACATATAAACACTACGCGCACAGGCGTATCGATCCTACTGATCCACTCATCACAACATATCAACACAACGCACATACGGCGTATCGATCCTACTGATCCACTCATCACAACATATCAACATAACGCACACACGGCGTATCGATCCTACTGATGCACTCATCACAACATATCAACACAACACACACACGGAGTATCGATCCTACTGATCCATCACACATCTCATATAACACATACATAACTAAACATATCACATAATCCACCAATTATGTCAAATGCGATACACGCCGGGCACACGACCCTTATAACCCTCAACATGCCCTTAACACTCAATATCATCACAGCGCATCATACCAATCGCACTCAGCACCAACAGCTGCACACAACTCTCCAAAAAAAACCAAAACCTGCTACATTTGCTACTTGCTCGCTACGCGAGCTCCCAGCGAACGCTCACTACACGTTCGCCTAGCGAACCTCCTCGCGAGTCACACTTTTGAGCTACTGGAAGTGTTCGCTACCACCTCGCTCAGCGAACCTGCTAGCGAGTACAGAAAAACAACCACTGTAATGGCTCGCTACGCGAGCTGCCAACGAAGGCTCGCTGCGCTTTCGCCTAGCGATGGGCTAGCGAAAGTCTGCGATTTCTGAAAAATACAGCCACTGCTCAGAGTCGACAACACTCTCCGAACTCCATCGATTCCACCCAAATCAGTTCCCACAATGCCAAAACAACATTACACTACCTAGCTGCAAGGTCTAACCTCAATTCTACCCGATAAATCCTCAACTCGGCTCGATTAACCAACTTCCGACTTAAACTCTACAATTATTCGGAAAGCCTGAAATCACTCAAATAATTACCCTACATCACATGCAACGAATTCTAACACAATAACCACAATCATAACAGAATAAGCAACATGCAAACAACATCAATTCATCATCGATCATGGGGATTAGGGAATTCCCCTTTCTATCACATATTCATGCACTACCGAAATTAACCGATCAATTCCCCCCCTCCTTTACCTCAAATGCAGCTTTGATGCTAAAGAACTTCAAGAATCCACACGAATTGATAGCCCAAACGCTCTTCTGCTCAAGCTTGCTCCTTATCGTCCTTCTCTTCTCACAACCGTGCTTCTAAGCGTGTTCTTCTCTTCCTTCTTTTCCCAATATTCCAAACATGCCCTTAGTCCCAATAATCATCTTTTTAATTCCAAAAAATAATATTTTCACAAATTTCTTTTAATTCCAAAATAATATTAACACCTCATAATATTAATATTAATATTAATAATAATAATAATATCAACATTAATATTAATTATTAATTATTATCATTATCAATTATCTAATATTAATACTATGCTTCTATTTCTTCATCAATTCCCACACAAAACACGTCGACGAATAAAATAACACCGAAAACTAAAAATAATTAAAATGCGCGTTACAACTCTCCCCCACTTTAATTATTTTCGTCCTCGAAAATACCTGATGGAAACAATTCTGGATACGCTTCCCGCATCCTGCTTTCCAATTCCCAGGTCACACTGCCTCTTGCAGCACCTCCCCAAGCTACTCTCACCAAAGGTATCTCTTTCCCTCAGAGTTGTTTCTCGTTCATCAATTCGAACTAGCAATGCCTCAACCATCAAATTATTTCTCACTTGTACATCATCCATCTGATTCAATGTACTCCCTCAACGAAAACACATGAAACACATCATGCCATCCATAAGCGATAACGGCAAAGTAGTCTAACAAGCTACTTTTCCCTTGCTTCCGCTGCACCACTCTGATACAGACAAACAAAACATCGAGTATGTTCCCGAGATTTCGAAGCTCGACCAACACCAGTTACCATCGTAATTCTCAAAACACATCCTTTCTTGGATCCTCTTGATCTTCTCAGCCGTCTCATGCACAATTCTCATATCTGAGCATAACACTCCCGCTCGACTCATTCCAACTCAAGAGAATCCCACACTTCCTATCTCACAAGGCCCCATACAGCGCCATTCTGATACTAGAATAGTAACTGTTGTTGTACGTGAACTCAACCAAAGGCAAATGAGTATCCCACGTACCACCCTTCTCCAAAACACAAGCCCGCAACAAATCCTCTAAAGTCTGAATAGTCCTCTCCGACTGTCCATCCGTCTGCGGATGATAAGCTGAACTTCCAATTCGAATTTGTACCCAGAGCTTCCTGTAAGCTCCTCCAAAAACTCAATATAAACTTCAAGCTTCCATCCGACACAATATTCGATAGTATCTCATACAACTTCACCACTTCCTCAGTATGCATCTCATAAATCCTCAATATAGCATAGTTCATTCACTCACAATAACCCAAATTAAAATTATATCTTTCCAATTCTTTGGAAAACTCAACACCAAATTCGTGAAAATACTACCCGTTTTCCACTCTGGAATATTCAACGGCTACATCAGACTCCATAGTCTCTGATGTTCAATCTTCGACTTTCAGCAATTCTAACCAGCATATTCAACCTTAACCACTCCTCTCTTCATCTATGATCACCGAAACAATTTATTCAAATTCGGTTACTTCTTCATAGCACCGGGATGGATACTCCATCTACCTCAATGTATTTCTTCGAGAGTACTCCTACTCCACTCAGCAACATCTGGAATACAAACTCTACCACAACACATCATGGTACTATTTCCACAAATACCACAATCAACTCTTCGACTCTGGTTCATCAAATTCAACTAATCCACCTACTCAACCCAGATTTCTGACTTTCTCGATTCTCCTCAAGAATATAACTAGTCAGGTCTAACAATAAAAGTTTAACTCCATATGAAGTCTCTTCACTCACCCAACTCATATTACAAAATTGCTCAATCAGTTCTATCTTTTTTCACCATCATTATTGGTATATGCAAATATTTCCAACCTACCGCATCAACTACCATGTCCACTTTACCTGAATGGTAATTCAACTCAAAACCGAAATTCTCCAGACGTCCCAATTATTTACTCTGCCTCATCTTCAACTCTTTCAAATTCAACAAACACCATAAGCTCTCAAGATCACCAAACATTTCAAATCTCGGCCCAAACGATTGAAGCCTTCAACTTCAGCACAATCATAACAGCAACCAACTCTAATTCACCGGTCAGATGGTTCCTCTCATGTACTTCAAGGTACCTTTAACATATCTCCCAATCATATCAATAAAGCATCACAAAACACAACAAATAGTCCCGTCGGGCTCGACAAAATCAACACACGAGCTGCTGACAGCTCTCCCAAAACTCTTTGAACTCTCCTCAAGTGGCATATAGCTGCTTATTCTCCAACAATGATAGCTCAAATTCTCGATCTTTAACATGATCCTCTATACTCTTCGAATGTATTAAAATATCACCGGTTAACACAACCATTGCCTCACTCAAATAAGTAAGGAAAATCCTATGCCAAACGAACAAACAAGTTGTGAGTTATGGCGGAAACACGAACCGTACCTTCCACACTCACTACAACATCCAACCATGTTTCATAAATAAAACTCAACTCCATGTCATTACTTCACCATCACATAGAGCATTTTAATAGCTTTCCAACGCTTCGAACCATGCGTCATTCCGAGTTACGGTTCTCCTGTTACGACAAAAATACCATAACAACATTTTCTGCCCAAGACCCCTTCGCTAGGCGAACACAGAAGCGAGCGTGGAGCCGTTCGCTAGCATGCTCGCTAGGCGAAGGACCTGGCGAACATGACAGTCCAAAATCCTATTTTCGACCGTTACTTGACTTCCAAGTGTCCGATTTCGATTTCGTAAAAAGCTGCGACCTCGGAATCCGACGTACGACAATAAATTCACACTTAGAAGGTCATTCAACACATCTACAACTCTTGGAATATTTAAAGGCCTAATTATACCATTCTTGCATTCCACATCTTACTTTCTTTAATCATCATAAGTCACTATCCACCCTGAATATACTCGGCCTCACACTTTGTTGCCTTAGCACACATACCAGACACAAGTCTCGACACCACTTAATCAATTTATTTCCTTGACTATCCAAACAGACACATAATATAGAGCTTCCACTCTCAGACTAGCTTCTATAACTGAGTCGATCAACTCTACTTCACGTCCTGGATGTATATCACTGTCTTGTTAGTATAACTTCCAGACAACCGAAAATAATCTGCAAATCGCCCACTTCCCACTTTCATTAAAACTCAAAATTCCCATCAAAATTTAAACACCTCAACACGTTTTACAACGACTCCTCAAAATAATCCCTTAAGCACTTAGCTTAACTCAAGACAATTCCCTGATCATACCACCTAAGCTTGCAAGACACGTCTATCCCATCCAACACAATCTCGTCTGCTATTAACAAGAGATTAAGGGTGATCAGTTCCTCAATTTGTCAATAGACAGCCAAAAATCATGATGGGGTACAAACCATCTTTACCAAACTATAGGAGCGTTCCTCGACACACTGAGCCACAACTCCATACTTGCAGCATTTCGGAGAAACACAAGCTCCTCCCCATTGGAATCATTCCACTTCTACCAACAAAGTTAGACAACAACATGTACCGACAATGTTTTCTCACACATGCCGCATACAGGGGATTAAACTACAACATAAGACAACTTAGTCGGAAGGACCGGCCTGCTCTGATACCAACTTGTAACACCCCGTTCCCCAAAATAAAATAAAACAATTAAAATAAACACATATCAGAGTTTCTTCCACAAACGGGATGTCATATTTTTCAACAAAATTCCACAAGACATTCCTTAAAATGTTTTTCAATAAAATTTGCAGCGGAAAAAGAAGTAGTCTGTCATAACACATAATATATATATATATATATATATATATATATATATATATATATATATATATATATATATATATATATATATATATATATATATATATATATATATATATATATATATATATATATATATATATATATATATATATATATATATATATATATATATATATATATATATATATATATATATATATATATATATATATATATATATATATATATATATATATATATATACATCATCAACATCATCATATGCAACAATCGGCCATCTGCCCAAAATATACACAATGTCATCAACATCATCACCAATCCCACAAAATAAGATACGCCATGGGGGAACACAAAATTATCAATAAACCATAAATACTCCCAAAAAGCCCTGGTGTTATGTATCAGAGCAATTATATGGCACCGCCACAATCCAAGCTAGCTAAACACCTGGATTGCCTGTACTTCTGAAGAAGCACAAACCACAACAACAGCAAAGGGGTGAGAATTCACGATCAAATATTAACGGTATAAATGTAAATGGAATAAAGGCAGAAACATATAAAACGTCATTTCATATACAACACATCCGAACCTACTGTCCATCATCAACAATCACTACACACAACAACTCAACACATGCAACTCAACACAGTGATATGCGGTACCAACTCACAACAACGATGGGAACAGGGCCATCAACCCTCCACAAAGGAGCACACATCACCGATGGGCACTGGGCCATCAACCCTCCACACAGGGAGCACAACAACAATATCGATGGACACCTGGCCATCACCCTCCTCGCAGGGAGCACATCTCCGATAGTCACTAGGCCATCACCCTCCACACAGGGAGCACAACAACAATATCGATGGACACCTGGCCATCACCCTCTTCACAGGGAGCACATAACACAACACGCCATGCATAACCCCAATGCACGCACACCACAACAATCACGCATAATCAGCACACACGGTCCCCTGACCATATCTCATCATGTATCATACATATATCACGCCTCACATACACATCTAGCACACAAGGTGCAATCCGATCCTACTGATCCACTCCCTCACACAGCATATAAACACTACGCGCACAGGCGTATCGATCCTACTGATCCACTCATCACAACATATCAACACAACGCACACACGGCGTATCGATCCTACTGATCCACTCATCACAACATATCAACACAACGCACACACGGCGTATCGATCCTACTGATCCACTCATCATAACATATCAACACAATGCACACACGGCGTATCGATCCTACTGATCCATCACACATCTCATATAACACATACATAACTAAACATATCACATAATCCACTGATTATGTCAAATGAGATACACGCCGGCCACACAACCCTCATAACCCTCAACATGCCCTCAGCACTAAATATCATCACAGCGCATCAGACCGATCGCACTCAGCACCAACAGCTGTACACAACTCTCCAAAAAAAACCAAAACCTACTATGTTCACTACTTGCTCGCTACGCGAGCTCCTAGCAAATGCTCGCTACACGTTTGCCTAGCAAACCTCCTCGCGAGTCACACTTTTGAGCTACTGGAAGTGTTCGCTACCACCTCGCTCAGCGAACCTGCTAGCGAGTACAGAAAAACAACCATTGTAATGGCTCGCTACACGCTCGCTACGCGAGCTGCCAGCGAAGGCTCGCTGCGCTTTCGCCTAGCGATGGGCTAGCGAAAGTCTGCGATTTCTGAAAAATACAGCCACTGCTCAGAGTCGGAAACATTCTCCGAACTCCATCGATTCCACCCAAATTAGTTCCCACAATGCCAAAACAACATTACACTACCTAGCTGCAAGGTCTAACCTCAATTCTACCCGATAAATCCTCAACTCGGCTCAATTAACCAACTTCCGGCTTAAACTCTACAATTATTCGAAAAGCCCCAAATCACTCAAATAATTACCCTACATCACATGCAACAAATTCTAACACAATAACCACAATCATAATAGAATCAGCAACATGCAAACAACATCAATTCATCATCGATCATGGGGATTAGGGAATTCCCCTTTCTACCATATATTCTTGCACTACCGAAATTAACCGATCAACTCCCCCCCCCCTTTTACCTCAAATGTAGCTTTGATGCTGAAGAACTTCAAGAATCCACACGAATTGATAGCCCAAACGCTCTTTTGCTCAAGCTTGCTCCTTATCGTCCTTCTCTTCTCACAACCGTGCTTCTAAGCGTGTTCTTCTCTTCTTTCTCTTCCCAATATTCCAAACATGCCCTTAGTCCCAATAATAATCTTTTTAATTCCAAAAAATAATATTTTCACAAATTTCTTTTAATTCCAAAATAATATTAACACCTCATAATATTAATATTAATAATAATAATAATACTAATATCAACATTAATATTAATTATTAATTATTATCATTATCAATTATCTAATATTAATACTATGCTTCTATTTCTTCATCAATTCCCACACAAAACACGTCGATGAATAAAATAACACCGGAAACTAAAAATAATTAAAATGGGCGTTACACTTTG
Source organism: Lathyrus sativus (assembly GCA_963859935.3). NCBI lineage: Eukaryota > Viridiplantae > Streptophyta > Magnoliopsida > Fabales > Fabaceae > Lathyrus > Lathyrus sativus. The sequence continues at coordinate 248,888,997 of OZ012735.1, forward strand.
TCATCAGATCAGAGATTTACACAGCAGAAGACTTATGATCTGTCCTGTCATGCAGGATAGTTGCTAGCTCAAGCCTCTCTGAGTCCTTACAGTTAGCTCCCTTTGTTAACCATTTGTTAGTTACCACTACATATGTCACTCTTTGCTGAGTGAGTAACAGACAGAGTTACTCCCCCTCAACTGATGCACTTTATCAATTGAACACTTCACCTGCACACATAGTAGTCACTCATATTCATCCAGTTTGCTCTGGATGTTATGACCTTCAGGATAACATCCTGAATTACACACACAAGGTTAGCTCCTAGCTTCTTTAGCACAGAGCTCCTAGTTCTAACATACACGCATTCCTATCCAAGCTATAAATACATATCACATCATTGATGATATCACACATTTCATCAGCTGCACCTGTGGTTACACCTGTAAGCATGATAATCTCATATGTACAATGACACATATGCTCATGCACATTTACAGCTCACAGCAGTCTTCCACCTGCTGTACCTGTTGTTCTCTATTATTCTCTCCCCCTTTTTAGCCATAAATTAAGATCCAAATAACATAGATCATCATAGGTAATATCACAATTGTTAGGGGTTACATTACAGCAAAACTGCTCTTTGAAGAGCATCACAAAGTCAGGTTATACAGAAAATTCAAATTTGATAGAAACAACAAAAACACCCTTTATCACGTCACCAACAGACTGCGACACATACTCTTTTCTCAATCTTCTTCATCAGAGGAAGAACTGGAGTCACTGTCATCCAAATCTGATAGGGAGATGTCATGGTTTCCATCATACGAGTCTTCCTCTGGAAATTCAGAGTCGTAAGGGGGATCTCTGCGAGCCAGGGGAATGGTGAAGCCCTTAATAGGCAGTCCTCTCTTGATGATATCATCAGCAATTTCCCCTATGGTTTTGGCCACGTATGCAGAGCCTTCTCTGTTTTGCATGCGCCTAAGATTTTCTTCAGAGGGAGGAGGGTACTTGGTCTGTGGTTTTTCAGTGGAGGGAGGAGTATCTTTGGAGGATTTGGGAGGGGACTTAGAGGAAGATCCTTCATGACGAGAAGACATGCTTTTGTCGAGAGTGAAGGTCTGAGAGATATGTGGGAAGGTAATGGGGGCGGAGTGACACGTTTGTGTGGAATGGAGAGCTTTATTGGTCAATGACTTGGACTGCATTGATGTTGTAAAATTCTCACGTGTCATTAATTGCTATGCATCCTCATACATGCAAATACCTAACTTTCCTCTAAGATTTTCAAATTGGGCAGCATCTAGAGCCTTGGTAAAGATGTCAGCTAGTTGTAGTTCAGTGGACACATGCTCCAAGGAGATCACTTTGTCTTCCACAAGATCTCTAATGAAGTGATGTCTTATATCAATGTGCTTTGTTCTGCTGTGTTGGATTGGATTTTTGGAAATGTTAATAGCACTGAGATTGTCACATTATAATGTTATGACACCCTGAGTGACATTGTATTCAGTTAACATTTGCTTCATCCATACCAGCTGAGAACAGCTGCTACCAGTTTCTATGTATTCAGCTTCAGCAGTGGACAGTGAGACGCAATTCTGCTTCTTACTGAACCAAGATATTAGGTTGTTTCCCAAGAAGAAACATCCACCATATGTGCTTTTTCTATCATCAGCACTGCCAGCCCAATCAGCATCACAATAGCCAGACAAGGTAGGATCACACCCATGAGAGTAGAGTATGCCATAGTCACAAGTTCCATTCACATATTTGAGAATCCTTTTAACTTGATTCATGTGACCCACTTTAGGATCTGCTTGATACCTGGCACATGCACCAACAGCATGAAGGTGTGAAAATACACAAAAAAAGGGGGGGGGGTTTGAATTGGGTATTTGCTCCATTAATACTTTTTCTCTTTTCTTCACTTGTTGCTTTCTATAGAGTTCTTTAAGATGCATTGCGGAAGCATATATAATAAAGCATAACACAAGTAAAGAACACATGATATATCCTGGTTCACTTGAGCAACTCTCAAGCTAATCCAATCCACCCTACCAAGGTGATTTCGCCTTACTCAAGCAAGGACTTAATCCACTATAACCAAACTGATTACAGTTGCACAAGCTAATTGCAGGTGACTAACAAATAGACAATGACACGTTCAGGGATCCCTTAGGATATAACGTTCATTGACATCTAATAGAATCCGATCAATTAAGATCTCCTATTAGTTACCACAAATGACAACTGTCAATTTTCATCTCAAGTATTCTGATCTTCACAAGATCACTTGAGGAGCCACTAATTCTAAAATGAATTTGTGTTGCCGAAGATTACATGAGTGCTTCTTGTCAAGCAGATTACTCCTAATAAAGTACATGGCAAGTATTGAGCAACAACTCCTTGCTTCATAATACAGAAACTAATCTAAGGATAAATCTCTAAGAGATTATTAGAACAGTAGTTTCCATATTTCTTAAAAGCTTTCCTTGTTAATCAACTATGTTGCTAACTTCACTCGTCAGCATCATTGCTTCGTAACAAGCTAGCTTGCTTTGTAATGAGCTTTCTTACTATGTAATTAGCTAACACTTGAATGAATTAAATATTCTTCCTTTATAGTGCAACTTTGTGAGGGTAGAAGTGTCATCTCTTAATTCCAACGGTTATATCCCAAGGATAGAATAAGCTCACGTATTGGACAATAACCTTTGCTTGTAGCTTTAATATCTCAACATTGGAAACCACACTTATGAATAGTACCAACGTCTTTGTCATAGTGAAATGTTTGCATGCGTTGTACTGTAGTCTTCTTGACTTGGTTCTTCTGATGATTCATCTGATGAGTAGTTTAGCAACTACTTTGGTATGAAAGCTTCAGCATCAGAGTTGTTTAAGCACATGTTTATCAGATTTAATAGCAGCAGCTTATCTGATGAGTAATACGCCTCTGTCTGGGTGAATCTTCTTCTGACACAATCTTCAACTTCAGAATCCAGTCTTCAGCATTCCAAGATCTAAGTTTCCTCTGAACCAGTCTTGAGAGTCTTCATGACTGATTCTTCAAAAATCATGTCTTCAGAATCTTCAGATTCTTTATCTTCAGAACACGTCTTCAGAGTCTTTCTCCACTTGGTCTTCAAAGCCTTCAGCCTTCAGAACTTCAAATCATCAGAGTCTTCAGAGTAGTTCTTCAGAGGACTATATCTTCAGAGTCTTCAGAGTCTTGATCTTCAGAACCTTTAAGTCTTCAGAGTCTTTCTGCACTTGGTCTTCAGAGCCTTCAGCCTTCAGAACTTCAAGTCATCAGAGTCTTCAGCACTTAGTTCTTCAGAGGACTTACTCTTTAGAGAAGCCTGTTAGCTTCCAGATCAGATGCACTTCTCAGAACAGAATCCACGGGAGCATTGCAACTGCAATATCCAACATCCTTGGATCTTTCTGATCGTGATACTTGCTTCTTAAATATGCTTTGTTTGCTTTAAAATCAGATGCACTACTCAAAGCAGAATCCACAGGAGCATTGCAACTGCAATATCCAGCGTCCTTGGATCTCTCTGATCGCGATCAGATGCATAAGCAAACTAGCTTCTCCCATAAGCGCTTTATGATACATTACACATAGTAACTCTCATACTATATTAGCTACACACGTTGATGTTGTTTGTTTGATCTTATATATTTAATTATCATGATCTGCACATAACAAACATTAGAACATAAAATGGTTCTTTAACAAATACTTAATTGTTATCATCAAAACATAGAGATAATCCTGTAGAGACAAATCTTGCTCTTACAATCTCCCCCTTTTTGATGATGACAAAAACATGTATTTTGATAGAACATTTTATACAGGGTAATCACCAAGCATTAACATATTCAGAGTTTTAAGCAACAGCTCCCCCTGAATGTGTTAACCTTAAAAATTCTTTTTATGCTTGTTCAGAGACTTTCTCTGATCCCAAGAGTCACAAAATAAAAATATTTAAAAACACAAATCAAATAGAAGATTAGGAATACTTCACTACGATATAAGAGAGCATAAGTCTTCAGCATCTGGACTAGTTCAGCAGAACTTCCATCTTCAGATCTTTAGAACTTATTTTCTCTAAACATCGTATCAGAGCCATATAACTTCAGAGCCTTCTAAAGCATTTTCTACTGTTCATCAGAACATCTGTAGCATAGAAACTTAATAATTTTTTTCTAAAGCAGAGCTAGTCTTTCAGATGATAAACTCCCCCTGAGATCAAGACTGGGTGAACATCAAATATTCTGACTTGTGAACCTTTCTGGGAGAACTCCCCTGGCTACAATAGGTCAGATATTTAGATCTTCAGATCGTGATACAGTCTTGATTCTTGGTCTCTTGAAGCTAATTGATTCTGAGTCTGATACCAATTAGTTTAATACTGAGTCTGATACTAATTCTTGCTTCTATGAACAACCAGTTCATTTGAACTTAGAGTTCATTCATTTGACCTGTCTTTAGAATGCCTAGTGAACTTGTTCAGAGTTCCTCGGTAAAACATCAAATATATAGTTAGTAATAAACGCAGTTTATATCAGAGTTGATGTTTTACATTCTCTTTAGGTTATATCAAAATCATATTCTTTTTCTCCCCCTTTTTGACATCATCAAAAAGGTGAGTTTTCATTAAAAAACAAGATTTAAAATATATTATGTTTCTCCCTCTTTTATATCAGAATAAAAAATAAAATTAAGAGAGTCAAGAAATAAAACCTAAGTGCCTAATTCTTATAGGTTGACATCTTTTCCAGAATTTGTTGAAGCATGCACAGAAGAGAGTTGTTGATAAGTTTCTACTTAGCAAAGCTTTTTCTGAAAACTTGTTGTTTTTTCTTCATAGCTTGTTGATCATCTTGAATCTCCCTAACGTCACGTTCTCAACGTGCAAGAGTAGTTTCAGAAGAAGAACCAACTACAGCTTCTTGTGTCAATCTGACAGTTTCTTTTCTGGAATCTTCCTATGCTAAAAATGCTCGCTTCTTCAGCATCTCTTTCTTCAGCTTCTTTTTGCTTTTGAGAAGTTTGAAGTTTCTTATCCTTTCTAGCTTGTCTTCTTTTTCCTTAACCAGTTGAACTTCAACTTCTAGTGACTTGAAAAGTGTCCAGAATCAAAGTTTAATCACTTTCAGAGAAATGAATAGTGCTTAGAGGTGAACTGAAGGTGTGAAAGGTGACGTGCTGAAGGGACTTCTTCTGAGTTGGTTTCCTGAGGAATATCAATTGAAGGAGGTGTAGGAATTGTTGAAACCATATTCTCTTTTAACGGAGCAGATGCAGATGGAGAGGAGCTTTCAGAATCAAGACTTTCACTTTTCAGAAAGCTCATATATCTTTGAGATTCTGAGATCTTCAGAGTTATTCTTTCTCTAAGTGCTTTCTATTCTGACTTTTATCTTTCTTCATCTTATTTCTTCAACATCAAAATAATATACTTTAGAAGTATCAGAGTTTGATTTGACAGAACTTCTTCTTCTTGAGTCTTTTATCCAGATCTTCCAGATAATCCAAATCTTCAGATGATCTACGACATCAGATTTGCTCAGGACTTTAGAAGAGCATCTTTAACACCAAGAGAGGGTAATGTGCAAAGAATGCGTTCTGATTCTTCAGTCTTATGCATATGATAGTTCTCCAGCTGATTCTTCATCCAGAGCATATAATACTTTAACAAGCAGCAACAACATATTCTGCTTCTGCAGTAGAGAATGCTATTTTGAGTTGCTTCTTGCTGTAACAAGGATCAGATTGTCTGATCGCTTCTAGATGTGCTCTTGCGTTCAAATCTGTCTTCAGCAAAATTATCATTACAGAAACCTACTAAATTGTATTCATCTGATTTTCTGTAACACAGAGCCATGTTAGTAGTACCTTACAGATACCTCAGAAATCTCTTAACAACTGTTAAGTGAGATTCTCTAGGATCTGATTGGAATCAAGCACATAAACATATACTGGAAAGAATGCCAGGTCTAGAAGTAGTAAAATACAGAAGAAAGCAATTCATACCTCTGTACAGCTTTACATCTACCTTTTTACTAACCTCTTATTTCCCCAGAGTGTACGTTGAATGTATGAGAGTCTTAGTTGGCTACTCTCTGACAGATTAATCTTCTTTCTTCTACATTCTTCTTTTGAATCATAATGACTTCTTCAACTTCTTTTCTTTTGACTAGACACAGTTAATCATCACAACTATCATCAAACCAAGATGTATTTCTAGCATCTGTTTGAATGACAATCTTGCTCTTTATCCACCAGTATCAGATCATCTGAGGGTGACTTCTCCTGCTAGAATTCTCGTACCAATGAGGGTGTGAGAACTTCTTCTAATCCACCTTTGGTTTCTCCGCTTTTGGTTTCTGATTCCAAGCTTGTTATTAAATCAATCATGACTTGAGTCTTAGTAACAGTGCTTTAATTTTGAGTCCTTGGTACCAATTTGGATTTCCAGAATAGTTTCTTCAGACTGTGAAGTTGCAATTCTACTTATCTTGATTAGCATCTATTGAGAGAACAAACATGGAAATGTTTCCTTGCATGAGATCCTCTGATGAAGTTCTATTTCTCCCCTTATCAGAGTAATCTACAGATCTTCTGATGAAGTTACAGAGTAAGCTTCAGATCTGTGCAGCTTAGCTCTAGCGAATGTTTCAGCAAACAGTTCATCCAGATGTAAGCTTTGTTGTTGACGTTTCAGAGCCATGCGTAATCTGATTCTCATAGCCTCTGCAGTTGCAGCATTTGAAATCAGTGCGCTCAGAGTCTTCTGAAATAACTGAATCTTTACATTCTTTACTCAGAGTCTTCTGTAGAGTTTCTTCTCATTAAACGATCAGAATCTTCCATAGCTTTGCTTCCTCAGAGTCCTTTGTAGCTTCTGTAGCTTGCCTCTGTAGCTTCGCTTCTGAGGCTTCACTTCTGTAGCCTTGCTTCTGAGTCTTCTGAAGTTTTTGAATCTATACACTCTTAGCTCAGAGTCATCAACTTAAGATCAAGTTCAGTAGAGGGGGTTTCTTTGACAAGGTTTTCTCTCCTTTTCCCATAGTGCTTATTTCAGCTTCTGCCTGCATACACTTAGCAAACTCCTTTCCAAGCGTAATATTTGTTTCCAAAGAAAAATATCATCAACATAAATCTGACAGATTAAAATATCTTTTTTAATTGATTTATGAAAAAAAGTGTAATCAATCTTTCCTCTTATAAAATTATTTTCCAGAATAAAGTTACTCAGCCTTTCATACCAATGCTCTGGGAGCTTGTTTTAGGCTCTAGAATGGTTTCTTTAATTTATAAAACGTGTTCTGGAAATCTTTCATTTTTCAAAAACAGAAGATTGATAGACACATACTTATTTTTCATTTAAACCATTTAAAAAGTATTTTCAATATTCATCTGATTTAGATTGATGTTATTTTGAGCAACATAGGAAACAAGAGTATAAATTCTAACCTTGTCACAGAAGTATATGTCTTCTGTGTAGTCAAAACCTTCTTCCTGACTAGCCTTGAAGATATGAGGAAGGAAGAGCCAGAAACAATATCTGAAGTAGGATCTTCTGAATTTCTCTTCTGAGCTGATCTCATATCCTTTAGTTGCGTTCTACAGTATCTTCATCAACATATCATCCATCTGATTCTGAGAGGCATCTTCAGAGCACAGATATTCTGATCTTCATGATTTAGAGCATCTAACTTCTGAAGGAGGATGTCTACTGACTTATTCATTCTGAATAACACCAGAGATTTAAATCCCTTTTAAAACCAGATTGAATGACTTCAGTCAATGTATCTTTCTGAACAACTTGACTTCAAGATCCAATCATTATGAACTTCTGATAAAGAATTTCTGATAACATTTGACCAATTATAGTTTGTTCAACTGAGATAAAATCTCAAGTTAACAGAACTTAATTGTCCATGCTACTTCTAAATAAAATCTCATAGTTCATCTTACAACATATCCATGATGAGTTAGTGAACTTCTTTACACGAAGCATCTACATATTTCTTTGAAGCTTCTCAAGAACAACAACATTCTGATGCCTTGAGTCAGAAGGATCATTGCTTCAAACTTTGAACTATCTTTGTTCCAGCCCTTTTCTGCAGACTTTATTCTGAAGTTCCTATGAGTCAAATTCATTAGCCAACAATATTTCTTTACTTACTAAAGATAATTCCCAATGAGCTTTTCATGAGAAAGTCAAGAGTGGACTAATCCGTTTCTTGAAAACATCTCATAGTCACTTAGAAATAATCTTTAGCAAACAAGATTTCTTGCTTTCTGATGATTTGATATTTTTGAGCGAATACGTTGTATATCCAAACGTATTACCAAATAAGCATTCAACAGAAAGCTTCTTCTGATGAATCTCTCTTGTCAGCTGATTCTTCAATCTTCTTCCAAGCTCTAGTGGAGAAGATTTTTTTATTGAAAACTTCAAACTTCAATTAATCACTGACTTGCTCAAGATAACCCATTTGATTACAATTTTAGTACTCATCTTCATCAAAAACTGATATGAGACTGAAATTGTAATAGAGATGAAAAATCCCCAAGAGTATTTCTTCACACAAGCTTATGGATCTTTATCTGACACTATTAGGTGTTTGATATCCATCAATAATAGAACCAGGCTCTGATACCAACTGAAGGTGTGAAAATACACAAGAAAGGGGGGGGGGGGGGGTTGAATTGAGTATTTGCTCCATTAATACTTTTTCTCTTTTCTTCACTTGTTGCTTTCTATAGAGTTCTTTAAGATGCATTGAGGAAGCATATATAATAAAGCATAACACAAGTAAAGAACACATGATATATCCTGGTTCACTTGAGCAACTCTCAAGCTAATCCAATCCACCCTACCAAGGTGATTTCGCCTTACTCAAGCAAGGACTTAATCCACTATAACCAAACTGATTACAGTTGCACAAGCTAATTGCAGGTGACTAACAAATAGACAATGACACATTCAGGGATCCCTTAGGATATAACGTTCATTGACATCTAATAGAATCCGATCAATTAAGATCTCTTATTAGTTACCACAAATGACAACTGTCACTTGTCATCTCAAGTATTTTGATCTTCACAAGATCACTTGAGGAGCCACTAATTCTAAAATGAATTTGTGTTTCCGGAGATTACATGAGTGCTTCTTGTCAAGCAGATTACTCCTAATAAAGTACATGGCAAGTATTGAGCAACAACTCCTTGCTTCATAATACAGAAACTAATCTAAGGATAAATCTCTAAGAGATTATTAGAACAGTAGTTTCCATATTTCTTAAAAGCTTTCCTTGTTAATCAACTATGTTGCTAACTTCACTCGTCAGCATCATTGCTTCGTAACAAGCTGGCTTGCTTTGTAATGAGCTTTCTTACTATGTAATTAGCTAACATTTGAATGAATCAAATATTCTTCCTTTATAGTGCAGCTTTGTGAGGGTAGAAGTGTCATCTCTTAATTCCAACGGTTATATCCCAACGGATAGAATAAGCTCACGTATTGGACAGTGACCTTTGCTTGTAGCTTTAATATCTCAACATTGGAAACCACGCTTATGAATAGTACCAACGTCTTTGTCATAGTGAAATGTTTGCATGCATTGTACTGTAGTCTTCTTGACTTGGTTCTTCTGATGATTCATCTGATGAGTAGTTCAGCAACTACTTTGGTATGAAAGCTTCAGCATCAGAGTTGTTTAAGCACATGTTTATCAGATTTAATAGTATCAGCTTATCTGGTGAGTAATACGCCTCTATCTGGGTGAATCTTCTTCTGACACAATCTTCAACTTCAGAATCCAGTCTTCAGCATTCCAAGATCTAAGTTTCCTCTGAACCAGTCTTGAGAGTCTTCGTGACTGATTCTTCAGAAATCATGTCTTTAGAATCTTCAGATTCTTGATCTTCAGAACACGTCTTCAGAGTCTTTCTCCACTTGGTCTTCAGAGCCTTCAGCCTTCAGAACTTCAAATCATCAGAGTCTTTAGAGTATTTCTTCAGAGGACTATATCTTCAGAGTCTTGATCTTCAGAACCTTTAAGTCTTCAGAGTCTTTCTGCACTTGTTCTTCAAAGCCTTTAGCCTTCAGAGCCTTCAAGTCATCAGAGTCTTCAACACTTAGTTCTTCAGAGGACTCACTCTTTAGAGATGCTTGTTAACTTCCAGATCAGATGCACTTCTCATAACAGAATCCACAGGAGCATTGCAACTGCAATATCCAACATCCTTGGATCTTTCTGATCGTGACCAGATACAGATGCATACTTGCTTCTTCAATATGCTTTGTTTGCTTTCAGATCAGATGCACTACTCAAAGCAGAATCCACAGGAGCATTGCAACTGCAATATCCAGCGTCCTTGGATCTCTCTGATCGTGATCAGATGCATAAGCAAACTAGCTTCTCCCATAAGCGCTTTATGATACGTTACACATAGTAACTCTCATATTGTATTAGCTGCACAAGTTGATGTTGTTTCTTTGATCTTATATATTTAATTATCATGATCTACACATAACAAACATTAGAACATAAAATGGTTCTTTCATAAATACTTAATTGTTATCATCAAAACATAGAGATAATCCTGTAGAGACAAATCTTGCTTTTACACAGCAAAGGCAATGTCTAGTTTGCTGGCTGTTAGATACAGCAGGCTACTAATCATGCTTTTGTATAGACTTTGATCAACACTTGTAGCATTTTCATCTCTGGATAACTTTAGATGAGTAGGGGCAGGTGTTATTTTGTGACTTGCATTGTCCATCCCAAACTTCTTGACTATATTTTTGGTGTATTTACTTTGGGAGATGAATATGGAATCAACCATTTGCTTGACCTATAGCCCAAGAAAGTAGGTTAGTTCTCCACACATACTCATTTCAAACTCAGACTGCATGTGATTAACAAATTGCTTCACCATCTTTTTTGACACTCCCCCAAATATTATGGCATCCACATATATCTGGGCAATCATGATTTATCCACCCTCATTTTTTACAAACAGTGTCTTATCCATTCCCCCTTTCCTGTATCCTTTTGTGGTGAGAAATTCAGTTAACCTTTCATACCATGCTTTAGGGGCCTGTTTTAATCCATAAAGTGCCTTCCTTAGCTTGTATACATGGTCTGTTAAGTTAGGATCCTCAAATCCCTTGGGTTGTGCCACATATACTTCCTCAGTTAGATATCCATTCAGAAAGGCACTTTTTACATCCATCTGAAAGAGTTTAAATTTTAGGATGCAGGCAATTCCCAACATCAGCCTGATTGACTCAAGTCTTGCAACTGGTGCAAAGGTTTCATCAAAATCAATTCCTTCTACTTGAGTATACCCCTGAGCCACCAGTCTAGCTTTGTTTCTGACTATGATTCCTTCTTCATCTGACTTGTTCTTGTAAATCCATTTGGTTCCAATGATATTTGTTTCTTCAGGTCTTGGTGTCATACCCTAAATTTGTCCTACCTACTTTTACATTTCATTTTGTACATCTGCCCACCAATTAGTATCCAAAATATGTGGTTGCTGCTCGAGTGTGTGGTATGGACTGAGTTTCAATGGTTGTGGCTTAATCGGTCAGTCAGGAAAATATTTGTTTTAAACACAACGCTGGGGAGAGTATTGATTCAAATGATGCATGTTTAAGGATCAATTGGGGATATGTGTTTCAAAATGAATTTCTCGTTTCATTCACAACCAAAGTAGGATTTGCAGAAATTATGGATTAGTGTTGATTAAGCTCAAATTGGTTCTAATATTTCCATTAAATTCAAAGATTTTTTTTAGACATGATAATTAATTATAAGGCATGGATATGTTGGTGGTTATATAATCTTCAAGTCATGGTCCATAACTTCTTGAGTGGCAAGAAAAGCCTCGATTTGTCTACTGTAAAATGTGTTGGAATTCAAGAGGATGAATTTGTTCTTGAGTGTGAGCATGATATGTGTGGAGACTTTTAATTTGAGAGTTGTTCTCATTTCATGGATTGATCAAGTATGGTGTAAATTGAAAAGGAGGGTGCAAATGACATGTCCAAGGCTTGTTCTCATTACAATGAGTTCACAAGGATAAAGGCCCATTATATATTACAAAATTTTCCACAAGAAATAATGTGAAACAAGCCAATTGTCCTAAATTTCAAAAAAAAAGAAGATAAAAATTCACATTTTGCATTAGGCCCATTAATGTTTTACAAGAACCACTTAATATTCAGAATTAGCACAAAGAAATTCATGACTACACGGTCCAACTCCCAAAAGAAAGAGGTACAAGTTACAAACAATTTGAGCTTGAAGATAATAAAAATACAATTCAATTGAAGAGTTGCTGATACAAAGTACAGAGATTAAAAGCTAATAAACTTGTGAGTTATTTTCCGATTCGTTAAGGCGGCCTTCATGCAAGCACTTTACCATTCCAATGTTTACATGAGTTCACAAAGTAAATCAAAGGTAGCCATATGTCCTGTGAATAACTAACAAGAATTGTACACCAGCCTTCTTTTGTTACAAAATCCACGCATAATAGCCGCAAGTCGACACAAAGTGTTGCAAGATCAAGCATCAACAAGTCAGCTCATTCTTGAAAAAGGCACATGATGGTTAGAAGAAGTCGTTGACAGCAATCACGGTTAAATAATACCGTGAAGTCGACAGTGGCGTATGATTCACAGCAGCAGCTCTAACGTGTTTTGCCGAACAAAGGAGGCTTTACGCATCATTTTCTACTGTTTTACGTAAGGAATTTTCAGTACATACACCAACATGACCATAATGTTTCGCATTGCATCACGCGATACACTGCTATGTACCTGCAAAATTACAAACAGAAGAAGGGGAATCAAGCACAACCAAAAGCATGGTTTTGAAAGTTTTATAAAAGACAGCAGCAATAGTGTTTTAATGAATAATAATTGCCAGCTATAAAATGTACAAACCGTATGGCATTTATCCATCCAAAGAGCTAAGATTTATGTTGGAACTGACAACCGAGTCTTGATTTGCATATACATGCATATTTCTCGTAGCTGCTATGAGGATGTTTTAATCTGGCCGCATCACATGCTACCGACTGGCCAAATAGAAGGAAAGGTGTTAAACATAAGGAAAATATGAGCAAAAGGATAGCATTACAAAAACAAGTTGCCTAGTGCATACCGTTTCGCAAAGTTCTCGCCTCAAACCATTGTGTAGTCCAGCCATAGTTTCAACACGGGCCGTGCATCACCTTATGGCCGAACTCCATAAGCATGATTCAAGTCGTAAACCTATAACAGATCCAGATGACTACAACACAAACAGACAACCTGTCAAACCATACTGCCATGCCAACAATTGTGTGATTCAAAGCATGAGCTATACCAAATGCAAGCCTCAAAGAATGAGTTTCAGCCCAAAACGTTAAGCTACGAACAAGCTCTGAAATTGTTTTCTGATGAGCTGCAAAATCCAAAGTGACCTGCAATACATGCTTCCTCATTATGCAGCAAGAGGAGAATAACCGAAAACAGTATACACCACAAATTAAGCAAAGCCGACGTCGCGTGAAACCTGTGAAACATGAAAAGGAAAATTTCAGAATTCACCCACAGTAGCACAAAACTGTACTTCTTCACAACGGTATCCCGTACACAATTTGTACGCACAAAGAAACAATAGTTCATAAGTTGCAATTTCATTGTTAAGGTTCATTAAACCCATTGCATACAAGCAGATTTGAAAGAAAAATAAGAAAGTCACTTGGTTGAAACCGTCAGATGGTTCATGAGATCCCCAGCAGAGTCACAACCCATAGGCACCTCTAAAGCTTGCAGCTCTAATCCATAACTGCTATTCACAAAAGTCATAATGGCAGGCTTCTCGCAGCAAATTCGTCACTTTCTGCACCAGCCTAAACAAACAATCCTGCATAAAATTCATAACTGGCTATCTATAAGCACGACCAGAAGCATATTTTTGAAAAGTTTATAAAAGCAGCTCACACAACATGATAAAAGTCGTACGAAACGGTGGCTGCACAGTAGGTAAAAGCATAAACCAGCCAGGCATGGAAGAATGTTCATGAATTCTGTGTGGGCATACCAGTTTTCGCAACTTCCCTAGCTGGTCACCGCAGTGGTGCCCCTGTCACAACTTGAAATATGGTTTCAATCTGGTTCGCAAGCTATACGAAGATGATATTCCATGTTGTTGCTCAATGCTAGCTTCGCCTGCTGTGATCAGTTATGCTTCCACGCGTCACCAACTGTGTGAAATGATAATTCCTGCAAGTTGTCACAATAGGTCCTGCACAAACAGAATAATATCAGTCACTACATGAAGGATGCATGGCGCAAGGACCCAGGCATCTGCAGACAGTCCCCGCCGAGTTTTCGTTTAGACACAATAACAATTGATTGTAGGAAGTAGTGAGAACAAAAGGGGGACAAATGAGTATAAGTGTGGAATGTAGAGTAATAACTTATCTTGGCATGGATTTTATGATGTTGAAATTGGACGTTGGTGACGTATTGTCAAGGAAGCTTCGAGGCTTTGTTGCATATTATGGAGTTCCAATGATGGTAGTGTTGTGAACTGCACTCTCATAGAAAGCCAAACACCCGCAATTTCCCAGCAATACTGCAACAATACATACAGGACAAAACCGTGAGTTTTACGGAAACGAATTTCACAGCAGGCAAATTTACAAGGCCTCACAATGTGGAAGTCTGGCAGAAGCGACAAGTTTATGGAAGATGCACAACACCTCGATAACGTCTTCACATACAGCTCGCACCAGCCTTCATGTCGCATACACACAACCTGCAAAACAAGAATGCCGTACACACAACACAGCCAGAACCAAAACCAGCTCAACGCCAATGCCACGATATGTCCTGCATAACCATAGCACAAAGCTTGTACGTGTGAAACTTAAAAGAAAAAAACCGGTCGTGCCAAGCCGTATCTCCCGCGAACCATCGCATAAATGTTTGTTGCACAACACAATCTGCCAAACAAAAAGAGGAAATAGTTAAAATCCCTGCATCATTTTTCAAATGTAGTTACAAATTAATTACCACAGTAAAAGCAAAAAGAGGGAGTTACCGCAGTGAAAACCAATTGAAGTTTTTACCTCACTACAGACAAAAGAGGAGATTGAGCGAGAATCATTCCACACGGTCCACCATGCTTTGAGAAGACCCTCCAAAGTTTACATAAAAACGAGATGCTTTCAGAGCAAAAGGAAAAAAAAACCATAGCCGCTCTCCCAATGCTTCTTCATCAACAGATGCAGCAAACTCACCATCACCAAACCATGTTTACCTTCAAACTCGTTTTACTTCACCATTCCAGCTAAAACCACCATTAACAAAATCTTGAAACCACCCTCACCTCCAAATCTCTTCCTATTTTCTTAACCCCTCAACCTGCATAATCTCGCCCAAATATTCCATCTCAAAAGCTTCAACATCAAACTCAAAAAACACCTCCATCACAGAACCCTTAAATCCTCTTCAAAACGCGACTCTTTCCCTGTCATTTAGCCCACCCAATCTTCCATAAACCAATCCCAAACCAACAGTAATCAACATAAAAACTCCTTTCTCCACTTATTTCCATTAAACCAATCTCTCACTGAAAACCCCAAACCCTTTTCACCCTAATCCGCCACCGCCCTTCATTCTGCCCCCAATCGAACAAACCTTTTCCTCACCTTCATCTTCTGTAATCACCTTCAACAAACCCTTTGAACCTCCATTAAAACTTCCCTCAAACTTCCACTAAACCAAACCTTCAATATCCACCGTGATAACCGCTTCACCCACAAACCAACGCGTCTCTCTCTCTCTCTCTCTCTCTCTCTCTCTCACCGAAACAACAACACAAACCCCTCAATCTTCCACCCTTTAACATTGTTTCACCGATCAAAATGATGAATCCTTTGGCCAAACAACATTAAACCCGAAAATAGAGAAGGAGAAGTTGAGACGAAATGGAATGAAAGAGAATCGAGAGTGAGAAGGGAGAAGTTCGGTCTAAAGTGAAAAAAGGTTGAAAACCACTTACTACGGTTGTCATCGCGACTCTGTTTTGTTTTTTTTTCCAGATTTTATTTCATTTTCTTTTCTGATGTCGTGAAGAGACAGAGAAAGGACGGTTTGGATTATTGTTTATTCCATTTTTTGAATATCAATTTTCTAAGGTTTTCATTTACATTTGGACAATGTTTTCTCTTCCTCTTTTTAAGAGATTTATGTGATGACATGAGTATTATGGTACTCATGGGCTTGTTTAGCCCATTCGGATTTTCTATTCCCCCCTCCTTTTTTGTCTTGTATTGTATTGTGAATCAAGTAGGTGATGGGCTTCCTTTTGAAACCCATATGATCCTACTGTCCCATTTAAATCCTTGCACCTCTCTTTCTTTATGTAATTTTGTAAAGTCTTTTTATTTATTTTCATTTAACCTTTTTTCAATTAAATCTTGTGAGATTTAGTTCATTTTTAACCTTTTTGGTCGATGACGAGATTACCAACGTTTAACCGTCAAATTATTGGCGTGAAATAAAGGATCCGAGACCACTTTATTTCTCCGATTTTATTTCGATTTTTGGATCGATGAAGTCTTTTATTCGTAAGCGTCGCGTATCGAAGTTGATAACCTTCTCGATTTAAAATCTATGGTGAATGACCATTGGGGTCATTTTCCGTACTTTGGGATCGTGATAGACTACCTTCGATTAATCAGCATTATGTTTGCGATTAAGACGAGATCCATTCTTTCGTGTCCCGATTCGATTCACTAACCATTAAATTTAATTTCCGTTAAATATTATTGTGAATATTATTGTCATATTATTATTCATATTATCATATCTCATTATTCATATTCATTCACCCATATTCGAAAATACCTAATAAATTATTGAAACTCATAAAAGCCAAATTGGTGGACTGTTGGATCTTTGGTCATTTGCAGGTATCCCAACTTTGAGTCGTTCCCGACTTTTCTCAAGGCATAGTTTAAGACACAAATGTACACACACGGCTTTCTCTTGGGCTACCTTACAATGAGACCCCTTTATTTCGTGCAATCCCGTGTAACTTACATGTATCCCTTCCCCATTCTGATGTATGTTTCGTATTTCTTTGATTATTAGTTTATCTCCTAGGAGCACCCATAGGGACTAGAGCGGATCAAACTATTTTCAAACTAATTCTCGATTCATCGTCGAGCCATTTTCAAACCCTTGTAAGTCGAGTGCTCATACGCATTCGCCATCAACCTATTACAACTCGACCCTTGATGCGTAAGTCAAGTCGGTCTCTTTTTTTTCAAACCATTTCATTTCCAACACGCTTTGCACGCGATAATAAGTCAAACCCTTGATCCAACGTCAAGTGGATTTTCGTAACAAACTATCAATCAATTAACAATTATTCAATTCTTTTCAAGGTGTAAAGAGTAGGTTCAAGTCTTTGATCTTGCTTTCCGTTGTTTATATGCGAGTTATCTTATTCGTGTGTGAGCAATTGATGCCTTTAAATAACATTAACAACTCGACAACATTCAACTATCTCCAACTACTCATCTTCCCAAACACCATTTCAAACGACTTTCCTTTCACGATGAAAAAGGGAGTGTCCCAAGTCTTTGGTTCGCTCTCCCGATTACTTGGGGTCCGAGAAGTCTTTCCTAAACTTCAAGTAATTGTCATCATTTCAAACATCTTTTCAAACACAACTCCTCTTGCGATGAAAAAGAAAGTGTTCCAAGTCTTTGGTTCGCTTTCCCGATTACTTGGGGTCTGTGAAGTCTTTCTTAGGCTTCAAGTGATCGTCATTATTTCAACCTTATCCTTTCAAACACATCATTCCTTCATGATGAAAAAGAGAGTGTTCCAAGTCTTTGGTTCGCTCTCCCGATTACTTGGGTCCGAGAAGTCTTTCTTAAACTTCGAGTAATCGTCATCCGTACCCACATCAAATCCAATTGAAACCCGTTTCTTTCGTGGTCGTATCCACGAACTACGAACGCTCTGATTCTTCATTCACTCTTGAATGTAAGATACGTAGGCACAAGATTGAGATGATCTTGGCGAGCACAATCCCCTCCATCTTCCACTTCCCCCTATCCTTTCCCGTAGTCGAACTACGACGCTCTGATTTCTCATTCTCGTCTGAATGAGCATACGTAGGCACAAGGGCCCCAATCCTTGGCGAGCACCCTATCCTCTAACCATCCCTTTTCCCCTAGAGTCTTTAGCCTTTATAGTACCGTTTAGTATTTGGTAGTGAGAAGAGAAGATTTAAGCTTAGCTAACATTCATCACAACTCGAATTAAGAGGTTCCCGTTGAGTACAACGGACGTGAGGGGTGCTAATACCTTCCTCTCGCGTAACCGACTCCCGAACCTAGGAATATGGTTGCGATGATCGTGTTACTTCCGCGTTTATGAGGTTTTCTCGATATTTTCCTCTCTCGTCTATCCGGGAAGAATAAAGTTCGGTGGCGACTCTGTCGAACCGCATTTTCCGCGCCTTTCGCACGAGGGTCGTATGTTCGAAATGAATTTTTGAGGTGCGACACTTGGCACTAGTTCCCATACTTCATTTCTTTTAAACTGCTCCAATTCATCTTGCATAGCCTTGATCCAGTATTCATCAGTGAGAGCTTCCTTCACATTTTTGGGCTCAACCTTGGACACAAAGTAGGAATTTGAGATGACTTCTCTTGTTCTAGTCCTTACTCCACTGTTGAGGCCTCCAATTATAAGATCTTTGGGATGATCTTTCAGGATTCTAATAGAGGGTTCTTTGTTTCCTGTTTCTGGTTCAGAATTTGGACTTGTAGTTTGGGTGTCTTCAGTCTCCTCAGATGGAGTCTCAAGCAATGTTCCAACATCCTCTATGAGATTGATTTCTTCAATTTGATCATCAATGACAACATTAATGGATTCCATTAATACTTTTGTTCTGAAGTTATATACTCTGTAAGCTCTGCTGTTAGTAGAGTATCCCAAGAATATTCCTTCATCACTTTTTGCATCCATTTTCCTTCTTTGTTCACGATCTGTCAAGATGTAGCACTTGCTTCCAAACACATGAAAATACTTCACAGTTGGTTTTCTTCCTTTCCACAGTTCATACAGAGTGGAGGATGTTCCCTTTCTCAGGGTAACCCTGTTGTGAACATAGCATGTTGTGTTCATCGCTTCAGCCCAGAAGTGCATAGGTAGCTTCTTTGCATGAATCATGGCTCTAGCAGATTCTTGAATAATTCTGTTTTTCTTTTCTACTACTCCATTTTGTTAAGGAGTGATAGGAGAGGAAAATTCATGGCTTATGCCTTCAGTTGCACAGAACTCAGCAAACTTGGAGTTTTCAAACTCCTTTCCATAATCACTTCTGATCCTGATAACACCACTCTCCTTTTCTCTTTGGAGTTTGATGCACAGTTCTTTGAAGACTTCAAAAACCTCAAATTTTTCTTTGATGAAGTTTATCCAGGTGTATCTGGAGTAATCATCAACCACCATATATGCATACCTTTTTCCACCAAGGCTCTCTACCTGCATTGGTCTCATCAGGTCCATGCGCAGTAGTTTCAGAACTCTAGATGTAGTTAGATGTCCAACCCTTGGATGGGATGTCTTGGTCTGTTTTCCCACTTGACATTCCCCACATATTTTTCCCTCTTCAATAGTCAGTTTAGGGATTCCTCTTACAGCCTCCTTGGAGATGATCTTCTTCATTCCCCTTAAATGAAGATGCCCAAGTTTTTGGTGCCATAATTTTACTTCCTGTTCTTCTCTTGCCACAGAGCACATTGTGGATTTAATAATGTCCTTTAGCTCCCATAAATAACAGTTGTCCTTGGATCTCAACCCCTTCATCACTTCTTCATTTGCACCATTTGTGACTACACATTCTTCTTTAGAGAACTTCACATTTAGTCCTTGATCACAGAGCTGACTGATACTGATCAAGTTGGCAGCTAGTTCTTTTACCAGCAGCACATTAGTTAGGTTAGGACTTCCAGGGCTCTCTAGTTTTCCAACACCTTTGATTTCCCCTTTTTCCCCATCACCAAAGGTCACATAACTCGAGGAATGTGGCTTGATATCTACCAACAGATTCTTAATACCAGTCATATGCTTAGAGCAACCACTATCAAAGTACCAGTCTTCTTTAGCTGACACTCTTAGAGATGTGTGGGCTATCAGAACAACCTCCTTGGCCACCCAATTTCTTTGCTTGTAAGGAACCTCCTTCTTAAGTTTGGCACATGAATGCCTTTTGCCATGTGTACCTTGTTTTGCTTTTCCTTGACTTGGAAATCCATGCAGCCAGAAGCACACAACTTTAATATGCCCAAGCTTTCCACAGTGGTAACACCTATGCCTTTGGAATTGTCTCTTGACTTGATTCCAGTTTTTGTGGGGTGGATGTTGTGACATTGGTCGTGACATCCTTTTAAACTTTTGAATCTCAGGTTGTAATCTCTTGAGTTTCAACACAAGATTTTGTCTCTCAACAAATCCTAGTTGTCGCTTGCGCGAAAATAAGGTGCCGGCAAAACAGAAGAGTCGCCACCTTTCGTTATTTATCCCTCAGAGCGGGAAAGGAAACGATCGGAAAAACTTGACGAAAAAGGGTAAGACAAGGTCATCGCAACCGTTGTCTGGATTCGGGAGTCGGTTACGCAAGGGGAAGGTATTAGCACCCCTCACGTCCGTCGTACTCGACGGGATCCTCTCTTGTTGTGTTTACTTGGACGGGTTGGTTTTATTCTATCTACCTATCAAGGCTGGCTGAAAAAGAAAAGAAAAATGACTCGGCAAAGCGTCGCACTTTATGCCTACGTATTCTCATCAGAGAATGAGAAATCAGAGTCAACGTAGTTCGGCCTACGAAGGGTTATGGGGGAAGGTAACTCGCCAAGACATCGCCATCTTGTGCCTACGTACTCTCAACAGGCATGAGAGATCAGAGCTCACGTAGTTCGGGAAACTACGGTTTATTTCCTGTCTTTTACGAAAGAAGTGTTTTTTATTGTGTTTGCGATTTCAATCGCACTAGAGACTATGACCTGAGAGTGAATGTGTCGCATGTCACCTAAAGGGTACCATACTAAACATCCAGACTGCGGAAAAGAAACTCTCCCACAATCCTTTCTCAGATAGCTTAAGGCTCGTAACGTACGAAAGAAATCATTCATGATTACTGTATCTTAGACTGTGATGAGAAGAGAACAGGCCCAACTAGGAGGGAGACTATCAAGTCCTACTGTTGTCATGCCATGAATTCATCCTATGGTTGAGGTTTGCACAGGGAACTCCTAGAAGTTGTCATGCATAGGTTTCAACCTAAGATTCTATCATCAAATCCTTATCAAAGGAAATGAGAGTCCTAAGGGATCATGTCAATGATACACCAAAACAGACAAAGCATCAGCTTAACAGTAAAATGCATGCAATGCAAGTGAGGGAGGAAATGTGTGTGGGGCTTCAGCCTCCACAAGCTCATCTCGACCTCAAGCCAGAATGGATAACAGTAATCATACTGAAATATAAACAACATGCTATCAAGCAATAAACAGTAAACTGCAATCATACAGATAAAATGAAATGAAATTTCGTCAGGCAAACAAACCACAAGGGCAAGGGAGCTGGGCTCTACCGAATACCCGCAAGCAAAGCCATACAGTAACAATACAAGCAGAGGAAGCAACTCAACCTCTAATGCAAGCATGCTCCTAGATTCTACCTATTCTAGATATGAACTTATTATAATGCATCAAGCAAGTCAAACAAAACACAGCAATACAGAAAAGAAAAGAAAGCAGATCAACTCCTCTCTCAACTCCAAGCCTCAGCTCTTCCAACAGCAACTCAGTCTTCAGACTTCAAATTACTCTTGACAAACATCAGTTTGCTCTTCCAGGTTTCAACCCTACAACATAAGTTTCAACTTATCTTCTCCTTTAAGCTTCAGCTTCCTGATCAGCTCCACCTTCAGGCTTCACTTAATCTTCAAGGGTCTTCAAGTATCAACTTGCTCTTGCTGCTCTTCAAGCTTCAGCTCTTCAGAATAATCTCAATCCCTTAGAAGTGTCAACTTCATCCTTCAGTCTTTACTTCCTCTTCAGAGGTCTTCAAGTATCAACTTGCTCTTGCTGCTCTTCAAGCTTCAGCTGGAATGGCAATGCTCAAGGATTCATCCTCTTCAACACTCTTCAATGAAGTTTTCATCTTCAAGCTCAGGCTCTGCATCTCTCAAGAAAATCAAACCAGAGAAAACCACTTACTGGATAAGCTGGGGAATATTGAACTGCTTATTTGACCACCAAAGGTGACCTATAAGGGTTCAACATCAAAGGAATGGTTCCCTCAAAAGTTCTATTCCCTAGGTACATCACTTATCCCTCCAAAGGAGAGAGGTGTATACCCTGGAAAGACTTTGAATCACAGGGAGGAATGGAGGTGAATGATACCATCCATGTTTGAGAAAGAAGTTATCTAAGTCTAAACTCTTCCTAATTCCTAACCCTAAAACAAAAACAAAACAAATAAGACCAAGCTCTCAAGCTCCTCAATGCATCTTCAAGTCTTCTACTATGCTCCTCAATGCTTCACAATGAGATACCAAGCTTTCCAAGCTCACAAAGCAAAGCAACTAAAGCAAACATGCCCTAAAGGCAACACAAACAATCAACCAATACAAAAATCAACTAAAAATAGCATACTATTATATTAAATCCTAATATAATTTCTAAGGGATCCTACATACCTACCCTTAATACCCATATATGCCCCATAGTCTAAATTGTCCTAAAAACCCAAAATCTAAAGTTATTGTGGACCTATGTTGAAGTTTTAACCTAATTCTACACAACCTAATATTATCTAATCAAAACCATCCTAAAAATCATCACAAAAATATGGAATTAATCCAAGGGGAACCTAAAACATACATATAACTACCCTAAAAAGATTGATCTAAAAATACTAAGGGAGCTACCTAAACTAAAATCTACAAAATCATGGTATCAACTTAAAAGCATTAAAAAGCAATTAAAGGAGAAAATATGCAAAAAATACTAAAATGCATGAAATGAGAAATGTTTTTATTTTATATTTTTCTAGACAAAAATATGAAAAGGGAGAAAAAAACTCCCATTAAAAAATATTGATTTTTCCATTTAATATGATTTTTTAAAGTATGAGAAAAAATGGAATAAAAATAAAATGCAAAATGAAGCATGGGGTGCAATCAGTAACAATATCCAGTTAAAATCATGCTTGGGCCCAGACTGGGGGGTTTACATAGCAAAGCGCTAGGCCCAATTAAAATCAGAAGAAACAATTAAAAAATCAAACAGAAAATAAAAAAGCTAGCGGTGTGAAGAGTAATCAAATTCAGTTCATTTTGCTGGTGGGCCTCGTGTGGGGTGTTGAAAGTAAATGGTTGCCAAAGCCCAGGATGAGGGCTTTAATGAAACGCAGAGTTTCATGCTCTCAGCTTCCCTCCTATTTTCGTTTTAAACCTGAGCCGTTAGATTAGAGCAAGGTCAACTGGTCAATGAGTGATCCAACGGACGAGAGATCATCTTCAACCTTGGGTTAGGGTTTTGAAAATCCTCCATGGAAATATAGAGCTCATGCACATATCTTCCATCCCTTCGTACTCCTTCATTTCTTCATCAAATCTCAACATGTAAAGCACAATCTTGCTTAGAATTTCACCCTGATCACGCCTATGGTCTTGGATTCCATTGAAATGACCTCTATACTCAAACCCGAAGGTGAAACTCCATGAATCTCAAAATATCATCAATCTTCGACCTCAACCAAACTTAGATTTCTCTACATCAAAATGATCCTTGCATTCCACTGGTTAAAATCAACTATCAATCTTGCATTGAAACTCACTATATCACACGTTCTTGCTCATCCAAGAAATGGCATCCATGAATGAAACTTCACCAATTACTCCTAAACTCATCATAATTAGTCACCTAATTGTCTCCAACAGTTCTATACTAATAACTTAACCTAACCATGCCTAGATTATGAGGTGAAAGAGATTTTGCAAACCTAGCTTCTTGATATGGTAGATGATGAAACCCTTGCTTTCAAGGCTTGAAACTCTTCAAGAATACTCCTTGGATGATGAAACCTCTTCTGTATGCAAAAGATTTGAAGGAGATAGCTTGTATACTTGAATTCGAATGTGATTTGCTTTCTTGCAATTTCCAATGGCAACCTTCAAATCTTCATGGATGGAGCTTCAAACTAATATGAATACACTCAGAAAGATCTATGGAGAAGGTTTGTGAAGAAAAATGGAGGGAAATGAGGAAGAATGAAGAGATTGAATGTGACTTGCAATGGAGGATTTTGGATTTCACTCTCTCTTCTCTACACCAATTAACACCAACCTTGCATCTGAGCAAGTCACAATGGTTATATAGAATGGTTTAGAACAGTCTAGAACCATCTAGGATCATCTAATGAGAAAATGAAGTTTTCATGTCATGGTATTTTTGAATTCTCATTCTCCTTACATGGTATCTCATGCCAAGCTTCATGTAACTTCCCATTCTGACTTGAATTTATCCCCACATGAGATTTAGGGTTAGTTACAATGCATATCTTCCTTGTTTATTGAGTTTTGCCTTGTTTTGGTTTGGTACCTTAAGATGCAAGTAATCAAATTCCAAAGCAGCCCTATGATGCAAGACTCAAATCAAAATTGTGGTTGAACCATTGTTCTTAGAATGTCATTTGGAGTCAAAATGACCTATTACATGACATGGTTTGGATTTATAACTTGGGATTTATGATTTTCAACTTCACTTGAATTAACTTATGCCTCATTTTTAGGCCATTTTTATCACTTTTGATATGAGCCTTTTCAACATCTCATGACCTCCCTAATAGCCTTAAAACATCATTCTAAGCAAGTTTGATGTTGAAGATTTTTCCATTTGAAGCTTGGAAGTAGGAGATATGGCCTTATGCTTGAAATGACCTATAACTTCCAAATGACCAAAATGCCCTTGGCTTGTCAAAGACATAAGTTGAGTTATACAAATCCTATCAAGGACTTCTAGTACTCTCTATAAAGCTAAGAAGATTCTATTCAACATTCATGTTTACCAAGAATCCATAGGAATCATCCTACTAGGGCAAAAGTTGTCTGCAAGTTGGGTGACTTTCAAGGACCCAGATTCACATACCTCAGATGACCTGTAATTTGTCAAAACCATAACTTGAGCTCCACAAGTCCTATCAAGGACTTCTACTACTAAAATTAAAGCTAAGAACAAGCTCTACAACATTCATGTTGTGGGGAAGATGAGATGACAATTACATCTTGAGCTAAACTTGCCTTGAAGATAGGGATCAAACTAGGGGATTTTACTCTGTCAATCCTTAGAAACCCTAGCTTAAAACCTCTCAAACTCCTCTATCATGATGAGTTGGTCTAGGAATCATCCTTATAGTATCTCAATACATCATTCCATGATCACATGGCTCTTGGATTAGGTCTCAACCCTCTCCAAATCATTAGTTGACCTAGGGTTGACCCAGTCAAAACCCTAATTCCACCACTCATGGCAGAATCTTCTGAATTCTTGCACAATGACATCTTTAGGCTTCATGATGGCTTTCAAGACATCTCATAAGCTTTCTCAAAGCTTTAAGTCCATCCTCATAGTCTCAGAATCATCTGAGGAGCACCCACAACTCTCAAGTTATGAGGCACACAACCTTGGTTTCAACCAATTCCTCTGAGGATCTCCTAAGTTCTCTGACAAAGGTATCAACCTTTGAACATTTGAATAGCCTCCTTGGCTAGCTTCAAAGCATCATACAACTCTTGATGGTTAAATAAATGTTGGTCAAATTTTGGGGTGCAACAGCTGCCCCTATTCAAACGGCTTGAACCTGACTGGGTGAGGAGCGGACGACTCTCAGCCAATCAGGGTGCGAGACGGTTGAATACCGATAAACCCGGAAATTTTCCAATTGCACGAGCACACGGTACTCTGAGGGGAACAAATCTTCGAACACTGAAATAATAGTTGCACGGCAACTAGCTGGAGAAATACTGACCTGACATCGCCGTCAGTTATCCACATTAAATTCCTCTGACATTGTCATCAGACAACCAAAACACCCAACATCACCGCTGGAAGACTAAATCACCTGACATCGCCGTCAGAAACAGCATACCCAACATCGCCGCTGGAAACAAACAGCCAACATCGCCGTCGGACAACCAAAACACCCAACATCGCCGCTGGAAGACTGAATCACCTGACATCGCCGTCAGAAACAACATACCCAACATCGCCGCTGGAAACAAACAGCCAACATCGCCGCTGGAAAGATGAACCATCTGACATCACCGCCAAAACCAACCATCCAACATCGCCGCTGGAGAGCTGAATCAACTGACATCGCTGTCAACCAAACAAACATCCAACATCGCCGCTGGAGGACTAAAGAACCTGACCTCGCCGTCAAAACAAACATCCAACATCGCCTGCTGGAAACTAAATCATCTGACGTCGCCGCCAGAAACAAACACCCAACATCGCCGCTGGAAAGATAACTCACCTGACATCGCCGTCAGAAACAAACGCCCAACATCGCCGCTGGAAAACTAAATCATCTGACTTCACCGCCGGACCCAAACATCCAACATCGTCGCTGGAGGGATAACTCACCTGACATCGCCGTCAGAAACAAACGCCCAACATCGCCGCTGGAGGGATAACTCACCTGACATCGCCGTCAGAAACAAACGCCCAACATCACCGCTGGAAAACTAAATCATCTGACTTCGCCGCCGGACCCAAACATCCAACATCGCCGCTGGAGGACTAAAGAACCTGACCTCTCCGTCAAAACGAACATCCAACATCGCCGTTGGAAACAAACATAATCACCTGACATCGCCGCCAGAAACAAACATACATCCAACATCGCCGCTGGAAAACTAAACCATATGACATCGCCGTCAGACCACTAAAACACCCAACATCGCCGCTGGCAAACTAAAGAATCTCCTGACATCGCCGTCAGAAACAAACATCTTCTGACTTTGCCGTCGGGGACAGACAAATATCCAACATTGCCGCTAGAGAATCGAAATAATCTGACCTCGCTATCAAAAACAAACATACCCAACATCGCCGCTGGAAACGAGCATAATCTGACCTCGCCGTCAAAAACAAACATCCAACATTGCCGCTGGAAACAAACATAATCTGACTTCGCCGTCAAAGTGAAGAAACTTTATTAGGGAATTGGCCACACGATAACCGGTAGCACATAGCTGATCATGCCATCAGGCATCCAAAGAGATTGTCGGGCATCAGCCGGACTTCAACCATCAGGTTGATCATGCCATCAGGCATTCAAAGAAGTTGTCGGGCATCAGCCGGACTTCAACCATCAGGTTGATCATGCCATCAGGCATTCCGCATTACTGAGATAACTGCTCTATTAACACGGGCAGACTTCAATCATGGAGTCTTCAAGGAAGATTTCAACTTCGCCGTTAGAAAACCTGCTGGGGAGGACGCTTCGCCGCTGGGGAATCTGGAGAACTATCAAGCAACTCCGCTTCGGGGGTCCAGAAATCATTCTGGAGGAATCAACTCTGCTGAGGACTTCAATAAGCATCTTGAGCAAATAACTCCGCCGGGGGCCTTCAAGAATCATCTTGAACCGATAACCATTCTGAGGTTTCAGGAATCATCCTGAGCGAACACTCTGTTGGGGATTCCAGGAATCATCCTGGGCAACTCTTGCCGGGGACAAACCAATCATGGCTTGAACAGCTTCCAAGGATTCGGCTCTCTTGGGGCTTCAGGAATCATCCTGGGCAACCTTCATTGGGGACTCTACTGGGGTCTTAAGAATCATCCTAAGCAGATGACCCTGCTGAGGAATTCAAGAATCATCTTGAACTGAAGACTTCGCTGGTGATCTCAAAAATCATCTTGAGCAAGCGACTTCGTCGGGGAGAATGTCAGGAATTCTGAGCAACTGATCCTTCGGCGGAACACCTGCAAAACAAGAATGGTAGCAACCTAGATCATGTTTATTATGCATATGCTTCGGCGCCATGCTCCACACGGTGGAAATGCTATGCGTAAATGATAAATGCTATGCAATCATGCATAATGATGCGATCCCGTCAGCAAAATAAATGCCGAGGGGGAAATCCTCCTGTCAAGGAGAAAGAACTACTCAGATAGAGGAATCATCCTACTGAGGAGAACATGGCCACGCCAATATCAATTGGACTCCGCAGAGGACAAAACTTCAGTTGACTGCTGCGGGGGAAACGACTTCAGTTGACTACTGCATGGGGACGAAGCTCTACGAGAACCTGGACCTGCTGATGGAAAGCGATGTCAATCGCGGGAGTAAACTGCGTGGCCTTCTCGGCTACTCTTCTGGGGATAAGATCTCTGTGGGGAAATAACTTCAGCTGCTCAACACTCCACTGGGGAAAAACCAATCATGGTCTGATCAACTTCCAAGGATTCGGCTCTCTTGGGGGATCTGAAAACTCGGCTGGGGAAGAAGAAATCATTCTGCTCCACTAGAGAGTA
This sequence comes from Lathyrus sativus, assembly GCA_963859935.3. Taxonomy (NCBI): domain Eukaryota; kingdom Viridiplantae; phylum Streptophyta; class Magnoliopsida; order Fabales; family Fabaceae; genus Lathyrus; species Lathyrus sativus. The sequence goes on from OZ012735.1 coordinate 248,917,649, forward strand.
CGACTCTGGGGGAAATACAACATCAGCTGTTCAACGCTCTGCTGGGGAAAACCGATCATGGTCCCAACTGCCTCACTGGAGAGTACAACTCTAATGAGGAATCTCAATTCCGCTGGGGAAGAAGGAATCATCCGACTTCGGGGGAGAGTACAACTCTGCAGGGGAATACAGCATCAGCTGTTCCAACACTCTACTGGGGAAGAGGGACTCATCCGACTTCGGGAGAGAGTACAACTCTGGTGGGGAATTTCAGTTCCGCTGGAGACTTCAGTCTGGCACCATCAGTTGCTGCATACTTCGGTGTACGAACAGTTTCCTACGAAACCTGCACTTGTGACCCGGTGCGGGGAAATGAATTCATGCTTCGGCGCTTGACTCAGCTGAGGAGATGGCGTTCCTTCAGGATACATCTGCTTGGGGAGAGAATCATCTCTGCATGGGGAGACATATCAATGCTCACGATCTTGCGTTCAGACTCTGCGGGAGAGAGGCTACTGAACTCTGCTGGAGAAAGAGGAATCATCCTGCTTCAGGGATGCGCACGGTGCACTGTCTGGGATATGCTACACCTATAACAACACAAACAAACAGACAAGATACCCTTCTCAAAGGGTCCTATCAAGGTTATTATCTCGTGACAATATTCAAGCAGTTAATTGTTTCAACAATCAATGGCCTAGGCCAGTAAGTTTATGTATGCGCATTTTATCAAAAACATCGGCGTTTTTTTTCGCAAACAAAACAGGTAAATGCTAAACAGACAAACAGAATTGCTGAATAGTGTGCATTTTATTGATAATGAACCCCTAAATGGGTAAAAACGTTTTACAACAGATGCAAGCTCCTGGAATGAGGAAGCCGCGCAAAAAGATAAAACATAAATATACATCAGTATATACAAATGTCGGCAACGAGGCGTAGACGAACACCATGAGTTGATCCCTCTATGACCCACTCGACTTCGATACTTCTCCGACGCTTCAGCTTCGGAAGAGATTGATTCAGATGAACGGCCCTCAGGTCCTCCAAACCACTAAACAATGAAAGTCCACACGCGGAACGCAGTCATTTGCTTTTTCAAATCCCTAACTTTTTTCCCGAACCTTTTATTCTGTTTTTGGTTCGCCGGGATGCCCCTTTTTTGCCTGGACTCTCCTTTTTTTTGTCCAGCGGGTCGCTTTTAAGCAAAGTATTTTTTAACTGCGTCCGCGTTCACCGGGGATGCAAAATCTTCACCATCCATCGTGGATAACAACAAAGCTCCTCCCGAGAAGACCTTGCTGACGACGTACGGACCTTCGTAATTCGGAGTCCACTTTCCCCGATGATCGGAGTGTGGCGGAAGAATCTTCTTCAGGACGAGATCACCCGTCTGAAAGCTTCTAGGACGCACCTTCTTATCATAAGCTTTCTTCATTCGGCTTTGGTACAGACGACCAAATGCAATCGATGCTAACCTCTTCTCGTCCATCAGGCTGAGTTGGTTCAGTCGATTCATAATCCATTCTGCCTCATCGAGTTTCACATCAACCAAAACTCGCAAAGAAGGGATTTCCACTTCTAACGGTAGGACAACTTCCATACCGTACACTAAGGAGAAAGGAGTTGCCCCGGTCGACATACGGACTGTCGTACGATAACCGTGCAATGCAAATGGCAGCATCTCGTGCCAATCTTTGTAGGTCACAACCATCTTCTGAACAATCTTCTTTATGTTCTTGTTGGCGGCTTCGACGGCGCCATTCATCTTCGGCCGATAAGGAGATGAGTTGTGGTGTTCGATCTTGAAACTCTGGCACAACTCCTTCATCATCTTGTTATTCAAATTCGAACCATTATCAGTAATGATCCGCTCGGGAATTCCGTAACGACAAATGATGTCCCTCTTTATGAATGTAGCTACCACTTGCTTGGTCACATTAGCGTACGAGGCTGCCTCCACCCACTTGGTGAAGTAGTCGATAGCTACTAGAATGAAGCGATGACCGTTAGACGCAGTAGGCTCGATCTTGCCTATCATGTCGATGCCCCACATGGAGAACGACCACGGGGAGGACATGACATTCAACGGGCACGACGGCACATGAACTTTATCAGCATAAATCTGGCATTTATGACATCTCTTCGTGAATCTGAAGCAATCCGACTCCATCGTCAGCCAGTAATATCCTGCTCTTAGGATCTTTCTCGTCATAGCATGCCCGCCGGCGTGCGTACCAAATGTTTCTTCATGGACTTCTTCCATGAGCATACTCGCCTCTTTCTCATCTACACATCTGAGTAGCACGAGATCGTGGTTTCTCTTATACAACACTCCATCAGGATTGAGATAAAAGTTTCCAGACAGCCTCCGCAGAGTTTTCTTATCCTGGGTTGACGCACCCACAGGATATTCCTTAGTCATAAGGAAGGTCTGGATGTCATGGAACCACGGCTTGCCGTCGGCGGCATCCTCGATTGCAAAGACAAATGCCGGTCTATCAAGACGCGAAAGGACAATTCTTGGAGCCTCATTCCAAAAATTGACTTTATACATTGAAGCCAACATGGCTAAGGCATCAGCCATCTGATTTTCAGCCCTGGGCACATGATGGAGTTCCACTCGATCGAAGAACGGAAGTAGCCTCCTGGCATAATTCATGTACGGCACCAAATTCGATTGACGAGTCTCCCACTCCCCTTTAACTTGGTTGATCACAAGCGCTGAGTCACCATATACGTCTAGATTCTTGATTCTCAAATCAATTGCCTCTTCTAGACCCATGATACATGCTTCGTACTCTGCCTCATTGTTGGTGACTGGAAACGTCAGTCTCGTAGTAAACGGGATATGAGATCCGTGGGGAGTCGTGATGATAGCCCCGATGCCACTTCCATAGGAATTAACCGCTCTATCGAATATCAACTTCCATTGGGATTTCCTATCTGGCCCCTCGTCGGGCAGCGGCTCATCGCAATCCTTCGCTTTGAGAAACATAATATCCTCGTCAGGGAATTCGAACTTCATCGGCTGGTAATCCTCGATTGGCTGTTCGGCAAGGTAATCAGACAATACGCTTTCCTTGATGGCCTTCTGGGACACGTACTGAATATCATATTATGTTAACACCATTTGCCATCTGGCAATCCTGCCCGAAAGAGCCTGCTTCTCGAATATATACTTGATCGGATCCATCTTCGAAATTAGCATAGTGGTGTGATTGAGCATGTACTGTCGCAGACGTTTGGCAGCCCAAGCTAGTGCACAACACGTCTTCTCCAGCATCGAGTATCGAGATTCAGACTCAGTGAACTTTTTACTCAAGTAGTAAATGGCATGCTCTTTTCTGCCCGTCTCGTCGTGCTGACCGAGAACACACCCCATACTATTCTCCAGAACCGTCAGGTACATGATTAATGGCCGTCCAGCCACTGGGGGTATCAAGATTGGAGGTTCTTGAAGATATTGCTTTATCTTGTCGAATGCCTTCTGGAAATCCTCATTCCAAGTAATCGCCTGATCTTTCTTTAAAAGCTTGAACATCGGTTCACAAGTGGCCGTGAGCTGAGAGATAAACCTTGCAATGTAGTTTATTCAGCCCAAGAAACCACGAACTTCTTTTTCTGTTTTCGGCGCTGGCATTTCTTGAATGGCTTTTATTTTTGCAGGATCAACCTCAATACCTTGTTCGCTAACGATAAACCCCAGTAACTTTCCGGACCGCACTCCGAAAGTGCATTTGTTAGGATTCAGCCTCAGCCTGAATTTCCTAAGCCTCTCAAAAAGCTTCAATAAGTTGACCAGATGCCCTTCCTCCGTTTGGGACTTCGCAATCATGTCATCAACATAGACCTCGATCTCATGATGAATCATATCATGAAACAAAGTTACCATTGCTCGTTGGTAAGTGGCCCCTGCGTTCTTCAGACCGAAGGGCATTACCTTGTAGCAGAATGTTCCCCAGGGGGTGATAAACGTCGTTTTCTCCATGTCCTCCGGCGCCATTTTGATCTGATTGTAACCGGAGAAGCCATCCATGAAAGAAAACACGGAGAACTGGGCTGTGTTGTCGACCAACACATCGATATGAGGCAACAGGAAATCATCTTTAGGGCTCGCCCTATTCAAATCCCGATAATCGACGCACATGCGTACCTTACCGTCCTTCTTCGGTACAGGCACTATGTTGGCGACCCACGGAGGGTAAGTGGTGACTGCTAAGAAGCCAACATCAAGCTGTTTCTGCACTTCTTCTTTGATCTTAACGGCCATATCTGGTCTCGTCCTCCTAAGCTTCTGCTTAACGGGAGGGCAATCTTCTCGCAGCGGCAAGTGGTGGACCACGATGTCCGTGTCAAGTCCGGGCATATCCTCGTATGACCAAGCAAAGACGTCACTATACTCTCGAAGCATCTCGACCAATCTCTGCTTGACATCACTCTGCAGCGCAGCCCCTACTCTGACATTTCTGACGAGCTCTTCAGAACCCAGATTTACAATCTCAATCTCCTCCTCGTGAGGCAGAATAACCTTTTCCTCTTGTTTCAACAAGCGGGCCAACTCTTCAGGAAGGTCTTCGTCTTCATCAATCTCTTCCTCGGCTTGATAGATCGGGCAATCAAAGTCGAAGTGAGCCGTAGAAGGTCCAGAGTCGATGTCATCTGTTATGTGGATCCTGCAATAACAAGGGTTAAGTTTAAAATAAGAATATGCAGGTTAGCACAAACCCCATTGCCATTTTACTGCTTTTTCAAAACAAATATAAAACAGGAGTAACATAGATTATAATATTTGAATACGAAGAAAACGCCTTTGATTTATTAACAAAATGCATGTACATAATCCAACAAGGCCCTGGCAATAAAACTGCTATGCCCCGGGTAGGACATAGGGTTGTACAATGATTGAAAAAATTAAATCATTACTCTTCACTTGTCAGCTGGATAATTTCCTTGATGGTCCAATTGTTGAGGCGCTCGTCTGGCTTGCTTGGCTGAATCCAAGAGTCGAGATCACAATCGTTATCCCCGCTGTCTTCAGACGCCGCGTTGATGCTTTCGAAGATTACTCCGCCACTGGTAAATAGGATCGGCCCCTTACCCCGTGACGCGCTGCTAGACGAAGAAGAAGAAGCTTCAGCTTCAGGAGAATACCCCAATCCAAACTTATCCTGCTTGTTCGGTATCTCCAAAATATGCCCCCAGCCTGGGGTAGACCCAGCTTGGACGACGGCCCGAGCTTCTTTGAATGAGGAGAGATTCATCTCTGGCTTCTCTGTGACGACAGGAGCTACCTCTTTCACTTTGACGGCTTCAAATGCTTGGCAGAGAGTTTCATGGATTTCGCCATCCATTTCAACATACTTAAAGGACGACAAATGGCTCACCATTATGTCCTCCTCACCGCACACGGTTACTATGCTTCCCCCGACAGCATATTTGAGCTTTTGATGCAACGTGGAGGTCACGGCACCAGCAGCATGGATCCATGGCCGACCCAAGAGGCAACTGTAGGCAGGCATGATGTCCATGATATAAAAGACCGTGTCGAACGTTTCCGGACCAACCTGGATCGGCAGGGTCAACTCTCCGAAAACGTGGCGCTTAGTTCCGTCAAACGCTTTCACCACCAGATCACTGGGTGTGCAAAGCAATCCACGAGTGTCCAACTTCATTAATGCCTTCTTCGGAAGCACATTAAGTGACGAACCCGTGTCCACCAGGACATGCGACATGATTGTGCCCTGCACTCTATCGAGATGTGCAAGGCGCTGTTGTGATCTCTCCCTTTAGGCGTCAGCTCTAAATCTGTGAAACCTAGCGCATTGCCAGCATTAACGTGGGCTACCACCTCTTCTAGCTGATTCACCGATATCTCTTGCGGTACGTAGGCAGCGTTCAATACCTTCAATAACGCGTTGCGGTGCGCTTCAGAACACAGCAACAGGTTGAGAATAGAAATCTTCGAAGGCGTCTGATGGAGATGGTCTACAATCTTGTAGTCGCTCTTTTTGATTAACCGCATAAACTCCTCGGCATCTTTGACCAGCAAATCTTTCTCTACCCCACACGGGGCCTCTTCGACGACTTTGCTTTTACCCTTATCGGCCGCATCAGCTCTGACCGCTTTCTCTGCCACGGCTTCTGGCGGTGCAAATACTCTTCCGCTTCGGGTAATACCACTGATACCTGCGAGATTCTCCACAGTCGACCCATACGGATCTAGCTCCAACCTCTGACCGTTGCAATAGACTTCAGCTCCATAATGCCACGGAACGGTGTTAGTGCTCTCGAATGGGATCGGCCCAGCTTTGGTAATAGTGATTGTGGGCGGTCGGGGCGCAGAAATAGTTATTGGCTGGCGAGGGATGGTGATGGTGGCGACTTCATCGGCCTGCTTCAACACTACCTCTCCTGATACACTTTCAGCCCTCCGGCTGAACTGCAAAATACCCTCAGTCATCAGACTTTGGGTTCCTTCTACCAGCTGCTCGCATCCATCAGAATGTGTAGCACAGTCCATGCATAACTCTCCGCATCCTGGAAAGAACCCTTTCTTCAATAACTTAGCTTTGACGAAACTAAGCGGCGTCTTGAGGTCTTTGACATCAGTCAACAGATCTGCACTCTCTTCTTCGATAATGGTGTTCACTCCGCCTCCCCTATGATTAGGCATTGGATTTTTCGTGACATTGGGCACATTATCGGAGAAATTAATAATCTTGGCATCTACCAGGTCCTGCACCTTGTGCTTAAAGGCTTTGCAGTTCTCGATTGTGTGGCCTGGTGCCCCTGTGTGGAAATCGCAAGTGGCATTTGCGTCGTACCCTGGTGGAGGTGCCCCTGTCAAGGGTGCCATCGTCCTCTTCTGAACCAACTGAAGCTGAAGCAAAGTCTGCAAAAGTTGCGCATACGACATGGACGGTGCCTCGAAGTGACGGTTTGTCAAAGGTGCCCGATTCTGGTACTTTCTATATCCCTGCTGATTCGGTTGCTGTTGCTGCTGCTGCTGCGGCTGCGGAGCTGCTGGGATGTTTATACTGGTTATCTGCTGCTGAGGGCCCTTGCCCTTTCTTCGAGCGTTGGTCACAACGCTCGCATCTCCTTCTCGTCGCTTACCAGCATAAGGTTTCTTTCCACCTCCTCCAGCTGAGGATGATTCACCTTGAATTTTCCCGATCTTGATACCATTCTCGACGTGCTCGCCCATGGTAATGAGAGCTGAGAACGTCCCAGACATACCGCTGACTAACTTTTCATAGTAAATTCCCGGGAGGGTAGCCACAAACATCTGCACGAGCTCGCGCTCAACCATCGGCGGTTGAACCCGAGCAGCCAACTCACGCCACCGCTGGGCGTACTCCTTAAATCCTTCATTATTTCTCTGCGAAAGGTTCTGGAGCTGGACTTGGTTCGGGGCCAAGTCGCTATTGTACTGATAATGGTGGACAGACGCTTCGGCGAGATCCTTCCATGTGCGCATGGTAGTGGGCTCCAAGCCCATGTACCACTCGAGGGATGGCCCAGAAAGACTATCTTAGAAGAAGTGCATCAGCAACTTCTCGTCTTCGGAATAGGCAGACATCTTCCTATAGTACGATCGCAGGTGGACACGAGGGCAAGTGGTGCCCTTATATTTCTCAAAGTCAGGCACCCTGAACTTAGGAGGTACCTTGAAATCAGCAATTAACCCCAGCTTGGACATATCAACGCCCAAAGTATTCTGATTCTCAATATCTCTCATTTTATCTTCCAGTGCTTTGAATCTGAGCCGCGCTTCAGCATTCAACTCCGCTTCCGCACCTCTTTGAGAAAACACATCATCCTGATGATCCTCAAGCCATGGTTGAGGCACCAACAGATTCCCGACGCCAGCATTACCGTTGACTGGCCCGATGTTGACATTAGCTCCCAGACTCCCATTGCCGACGCCCGTCATTGAGTCCGATGTTGGCCATCACATTGCCATTAGCACTGCCGTTGACCCCGGCCATATGGACACCATTCTGCGGAGTATCAACTGGTGGAGGAGTAGGCACAACCCCGCCATGAAGTATGCCGTTGCTATCAACCCTGGAGATCAAAGGTTGAACCAAAGTCCTGAGCTGGTCTTGACCATTGGTGACCACCTGCATCAGTTCCATAAAGCGATCCATCCTCTCACGGAGCTCCTGAACATCTGTCTGCACTTGATCCATAATCCTGGTCTGATTAGCTCGAGTTGGATAACAGTGAATTAGCCTCTGATCAATCCTGGAATCACCGGAAACAGCCTGGAACCTGTAAACCTAAAAAACCTGCAAAAACTAAAGATTAGGAAAAACAACAAAATGTGCGCTATGCAAATGCTTCATGCAGATGCATGCGTGTGTCTGTGTGTTTGGGAGATTTTCCCCGATCTTAGTGCCTGAGTGCCAGTGCTGATAATAATAAGAAGAAGAAGTCCGGAGTCCAATCATGGAAACATCAATCTCATATATAAAGGAAAGCCTATCAAGGCAGTACATAGCATCAGCGAGTACAAGACAAATCAAAAGCGTGACCTCAGCCAACAAGCCTGGTGATGGTCAGCATACAACGAAGATCAAAACAAAAGGAATACAACTAGTCAAGTACGGCCACGGGCGCGATACTCTGCTAATAACTCCTTCGTCTCTGGATGATCTGGCAAAGTAAGCAACCCCTCGACAAGTAGTTCCCTCTGCACAATGGTATACTGAAGTCCCTGAACTGAACTTTCCCATGCTCCTTCGCCGAAGCAATCTTCTAATTTCCGCTTTTTGGACTCAACCGTCAGCTTGCGCTCCTTCAGGTTAGCGAGAGCTTTGTTGAGCTGGCCTTCGGCGGCGTATCTGCGGGCGGTTTCTTCATCAAACCTCTGCTCACTGTCCTTCACCTCGGCTTCCAGCTTGGAGATCTGCAGCATCAGCTTGTCCTTCCGCTCTTTCCTGGTGACCAGGGAAGCCTTCCAGTGCTGGTCGAACTTGGATATCCTCCGATATGCCTCGTCCAAATGCTGCTTCTTCGTAGATAGTACGTCGTTGACAACCTTGAAGTCTTGACCCATGCGTTCACGCTCGGCAATCTGCTTCGTCAGGTCTGTACCCAGCTGGTTCACCAACTCTGTCTGCCTTTTGAAAGAATGAACGACCTCGTTCCTTTCGCTTCGAAGCTGAGCTAACTCCTTCTCCAGTTCTGCTTCGCCCGCTTCAATTCATCCCGCTCAGCTAATACCTGGTTATGCTGATGAATGGGCACAGTAGTTACTCTTCGATTGTTGGAGGGCTTTCTGGCTTGGCATGAGGAAACGGCATCCCTATAGCATTGGCTCTGGCTCTGATCCAAGTCAAGTACAGAGGGTAGGCTTGATTGTTGCTTTTTCCCAGCAAAGGCTTTCCTCGCTTACTGATACTATTCCATGCACGCTGAAGCTTGGACAACAAATCCCCCTCTAAAGTACCCGTGAGGTACAGAGATTCCTGTACCTCTTCCTCCTTCGGCGGAGTCCTCAAAGCATACGCGAACTGGCGGACCAACAACGACGGATTGTAGTTTATGCAACCCTTCCTACCTATCAAAGGTACATTTGGAAACCCGCTGCAACTGAAGATCACCTCAGTACCCAACCTGTCTCTGTCGAACCAATCAATATCCTCTGCCGATAAGCTCATCAGACGCTCAGGCCACTCAGCTGTGGCTGCAGACAAGACAAAAGGACCCCTCTTGGGCAGATGGCTATCAAGCCACTTGTACAGCAAGGGTACACAGCATGAGACATTCTTCCCCCTCCTGTTCTCATTCTTGTAGTGGACTGAGTGATAGACATCTCCTATCAAAGTAGGGACTGGATTCCCTGAAGCGAAGATGTGAAACGCATCAAAGTCTACAAAATCGGGCATGTTGGGGAACAGGATGATGCCATATATGCACAAAGCGAGGATGGCATTGAACGCGTCCCAACATCTGTCCTTGGCACACTGCTGAGCCTTAACCACCAGAAACTGCAAGGAGAACCCAGGAACCTTGTTCCAACTAGTCAACACCAATTCGGAAGCGCCCAAATAAAGTGAGGGAGCTAAACCAGCCAGATCAGGATCAGCATCCATGTGGACAAAAGGCATCTGCCTTTTGATAGGCACACCTAGCAAATCAGCATACTCTTCCAGCATCGGCGCGAGAACAAAGTCCTGAAAAGTGAAACATCTCAGCGGAGGGTCGTAGAACTGCAACAGAGCGTGCAACCCATTCAACTTGAACGCAGAAGGCTTGCAAACCAAACTGAGCAACCTGCCATAAGATTTTCTGAACTCATCCTTTACAGAATCACCTGCTAGAGCTATCAAACCAGTCAACTTAACCACATCAGGGGCAGGGAACTTGTACGCCACGGTCTTCCTCAGAGAGCCCATAACAATACAATAGGAGGCAAGAAATCCTGGATCGGGGAAAACGGTACCTGCAACACAGACACACGTTAATGAAATGCAAATGAATATGCAAACTAATGCAAAATGCAATCATGCAATAATATATCCGGGTAACTGCTGTTGTGGAGATTCTGCATCAACAAAACCATGACGCTGCTTTATCAAGAACAACCACTGATAAGAAGAAAACCCCGGTGTAGGACCAAAAATCTGATCTGTCGAGAATAACCATTTGATAGGACTATATACACAGGATCATAATTCTGCTCTGTCAAGAACGAATGTCTGATGATAAGGACCTCGGATGTATGATCAAGAAATATCTGCTGATGAAGTCTTCAGACCCCAAATCAAAAATCTGCCCTATCAAGAACAAACGTACAGCTGCTGATGAGATCTTCAGACCCCAAATCTCTGCTCTATCAAGAACAAACAACATCTGCTGATGAGATCTTTAGACCCCAAAACTCTTCTCTATCAAGAACCAACAACTGATGACAAACTCTGCTCTATCAAGAACAACCATACACCTGATGATAAACTCTGCTCTATCAAGAACAACCATACACATGATGACAATACTCTGATCAAAACCTGCTCTATCAAGAACAGACATACACCTGATGATAAGATCCTCTGATCAAAACCTGCTCTATCAAGAACAGCCAAATCTGCAACTGAGAAACCCTGGTACCAACAAAACTGATTCACTGTCAAGAAAACCAGGTAGTCTGAAGGTCAAAGTTTCCTGCAATAAACCCAATCCCACTCACAGGTATGAACCTAAACTGACTCAAGGTACGGCATCCTATGCGTTCATCAACGTCACAGACTTTCAAGAGGGGTGATACGATACCCAGAAGGTGTGGCATCACCAGCTCATGAAGCGGCCTCACTTAGATGAATCACAAATGATCGGTCCCCAGAGTCGACAATCCACCAAACCAGCAACCGTCTCAACCCAAAGGGTTGAAAGTGAAGCCAACCGAATGAACCTCGTCTGAGCGTGGATTTCATGAGACACTAATGCCTGCAAAGCAAGCACGCGCCCACTAATTTCCACTCTAAGTATATGGTGCACTCAAGCCTGGGTCTGGCTTCTCACTCATCGGAACTCCCATCCCACAACATCACAAATAATCATATTATACTGAAAATAAAATGCGGGAAATAAAGCACGAGAAGTAAAATGCGATAAATAAACGCGACCCAACAAGTAAACATACAAGCGTTAGGATTGACTCTCAGGGAACCGATGTTGTATTCCCCAGCAGAGTCGCCAGCTGTCGCTTGCGCGAAAATAAGGTGCCGGCAAAACAGAAGAGTCGCCACCTTTCGTTATTTATCCCTCAGAGCGGGAAAGGAAACGATCGGAAAAACCTGACGAAAAAGGGTAAGACAAGGTTATCGCAACCGTTGTCTGGATTCGGGAGTCGGTTACGCAAGGGGAAGGTATTAGCACCCCTCACGTCCGTCGTACTCGACGGGATCCTCGCTTGTTGTGTTTACTTGGACGAGTTGGTTTTATTCTATCTACCTATCAAGGCTGGCTGAAAAAGAAAAGAAAAATGACTCGGAAAAGCGTCGCACTTTATGCCTACGTATTCTCATCAGAGAATGAGAAATCAGAGTCAACGTAGTTCGGCCTACGAAGGGTTATGGGGGAAGGTAGCTCGCCAAGACATCGCCATCTTGTGCCTACGTACTCTCAACAGGCATGAGAGATCAGAGCTCACGTAGTTCGGGAAACTACGGCTTATTTCCTGTCTTTTACGAAAGAAGTGTTTTTTATTGTGTTTGCGATTTCAATCGTACTAGAGACTATGACCTGAGAGTGAATGCGTCGCATGTCACCCAAAGGGTACCATACTAAACATCCAGACTGTGGAAAAGAAACTCTCCCATAATCCTTTCTCAGATAGCTTAAGGCTCGTAACGTACGAAAGAAATCATTCATGATTACTGTATCTTAGACTGTGATGAGAAGAGAACAGGCCCAACTAGGAGGGAGACTATCAAGTCCTACTGTTATCATGCCATGGATTCATCCTATGGTTGAGGTTTGCACAGAGAACTCCTAGAAGTTGTCATGCATAGGTTTCAACCTAAGATTCTATCATCAAATCCTTATCAAAGGAAATGAGAGTCCTAAGGGATCATGTCAATGATACACCAAAACAGACAAAGCATCAGCTTAACAGTAAAATGCATGCAATGCAAGTGAGGGAGGAAATGTGTGTGGGGCTTCAGCCTCCACAAGCTCATCTCGACCTTAAGCCAGAATGGATAACAGTAATCATACTGAAATATAAACAACATGCTATCAAGCAATAAACAGTAAACTGCAATCATACAGATAAAATGAAATGAAATTCCGTCAGGCAAACAAACCACAAGGGCAAGGGAGCTGGGCTCTACCGAATACCCGCAAGCAAAGCCACACCGTAACAATACAAGCAGAGGAAGCAACTCAACCTCTAATGCAAGCATGCTCCTAGATTCTACCTATTCTAGATATGAACTTATTATAATGCATCAAGCAAGTCAAACAAAACACAGCAATACAGAAAAGAAAAGAAAGCAGATCAACTCCTCTCTCAACTCCAAGCCTCAGCTCTTCCAACAGCAACTCAGTCTTCAGACTTCAAATTACTCTTGACAAACATCAGTTTGCTCTTCCAGGTTTCAACCCTACAACATAAGTTTCAACTTATCTTCTCCTTTAAGCTTCAGCTTCCTGATCAGCTCCACCTTCAGGCTTCACTTAATCTTCAAGGGTCTTCAAGTATCAACTTGCTCTTGCTGCTCTTCAAGCTTCAGCTCTTCAGAATAATCTCAATCCCTTAGAAGTGTCAACTTCATCCTTCAGTCTTTACTTCCTCTTCAGAGGTCTTCAAGTATCAACTTGCTCTTGCTGCTCTTCAAGCTTCAGCTGGAATGGCAATGCTCAAGGATTCATCCTCTTCAACACTCTTCAATGAAGTTTTCATCTTCAAGCTCAGGCTCTGCATCTCTCAAGAAAATCAAACCAGAGAAAACCACTTACTGGATAAGCTGGGGAATATTGAACTGCTTATTTGACCACCAAAGGTGACCTATAAGGGTTCAACATCAAAGGAATGGTTCCCTCAAAAGTTCTATTCCCTAGGTACATCACTTATCCCTCCAAAGGAGAGAGGTGTATACCCTAGAAAGACTTTGAATCACAGGGAGGAATGGAGGTGAATGATACCATCCATGTTTGAGAAAGAAGTTATCTAAGTCTAAACTCTTCCTAATTCCTAACCCTAAAACAAAAACAAAACAAATAAGACCAAGCTCTCAAGCTCCTCAATGCATCTTCAAGTCTTCTACTATGCTCCTCAATGCTTCACAATGAGATACCAAGCTTTCCAAGCTCACAAAGCAAAGCAACTAAAGCAAACATGCCCTAAAGGCAACACAAACAATCAACCAATACAAAAATCAACTAAAAATAGCATACTATTATATTAAATCCTAATATAATTTCTAAGGGATCCTACATACCTACCCTTAATACCCATATATGCCCCATAGTCTAAATTGTCCTAAAAACCCAAAATCTAAAGTTATTGTGGACCTATGTTGAAGTTTTAACCTAATTCTACACAACCTAATATTATCTAATCAAAACCATCCTAAAAATCATCACAAAAATATGGAATTAATCCAAGGGGAACCTAAAACATACATATAACTACCCTAAAAATATTGATCTAAAAATACTAAGGGAGCTACCTAAACTAAAATCTACAAAATCATGGTATCAACTTAAAAGCATTAAAAAGCAATTAAAGGAGAAAATATGCAAAAAATATTAAAATGCATGAAATGAGAAATGTTTTTATTTTATATTTTTCTAGACAAAAATATGAAAAGGGAGAAAAAAACTCCCATTAAAAAATATTGATTTTTCCATTTAATATGATTTTTTAAAGTATGAGAAAAAATGGAATAAAAATAAAATGCAAAATGAAGCATGGGGTGCAATCAGTAACAATATCCAGTTAAAATCATGCTTGGGCCCAGACTGGGGGGTTTACATAGCAAAGCGCTAGGCCCAATTAAAATCAGAAGAAACAATTAAAAAATCAAACAGAAAATAAAAAAGCTAGCGGTGTGAAGAGTAATCAAATTCAGTTCATTTTGCTGGTGGGCCTCGTGTGGGGTGTTGAAAGTAAATGGTTGCCAAAGCCCAGGATGAGGGCTTTAATGAAACGCAAAGTTTCATGCTCTCAGCTTCCCTCCTATTTTCGTTTTAAACCTGAGCCGTTAGATTAGAGCAAGGTCAACTGGTCAATGAGTGATCCAACGGACGAGAGATCATCTTCAACCTTGGGTTAGGGTTTTGAAAATCCTCCATGGAAATACAGAGCTCATGCACAGATCTTCCATCCCTTCCTACTCCTTCATTTCTTCATCAAATCTCAACATGTAAAGCACAATCTTGCTTAGAATTTCACCCTGATCACGCCTATGGTCTTGGATTCCATTGAAATGACCTCTATACTCAAACCCGAAGGTGAAACTCCATGAATCTCAAAATATCATCAATCTTCGACCTCAACCAAACTTAGATTTCTCTACATCAAAATGATCCTTGCATTCCACTGGTTAAAATCAACTATCAATCTTGCATTGAAACTCACTATATCACACGTTCTTGCTCATCCAAGAAATGGCATCCATGAATGAAACTTCACCAATTACTCCTAAACTCATCATAATTAGTCACCTAATTGTCTCCAACAGTTCTATACTAATAACTTAACCTAACCATGCCTAGATTATGAGGTGAAAGAGATTTTGCAAACCTAGCTTCTTGATATGGTAGATGATGAAACCCTTGCTTTCAAGGCTTGAAACTCTTCAAGAATACTCCTTGGATGATGAAACCTCTTCTGTATGCAAAAGATTTGAAGGAGAGAGCTTATATACTTGAATTCGAATGTGATTTGCTTTCTTGCAATTTCCAATGGCAACCTTCAAATCTTCATGGATGGAGCTTCAAACTAATATGAATACACTCAGAAAGATCTATGGAGAAGGTTTGTGAAGAAAAATGGAGGGAAATGAGGAAGAATGAAGAGATTGAATGTGACTTGCAATGGAGGATTTTGGAATTCACTCTCTCTTCTCTACACCAATTAACACCAACCTTGCATCTGAGCAAGTCACAATGGTTATATAGAATGGTTTAGAACAGTCTAGAACCATCTAGGATCATCTAATGAGAAAATGAAGTTTTCATGTCATGGTATTTTTGAATTCTCATTCTCCTTACATGGTATCTCATGCCAAGCTTCATGTAACTTCCCATTCTGACTTGAATTTATCCCCACATGAGATTTAGGGTTAGTTACAATGCATATCTTCCTTATTTATTGAGTTTTGCCTTGTTTTGGTTTGGTACCTTAAGATGCAAGTAATCAAATTCCAAAGCAGACCTATGATGCAAGCCTCAAATCAAAATTGTGGCTGAACCATTGTTCTTAGAATGTCATTTGGAGTCAAAATGACCTATTACATGACATGGTTTGGATTTATAACTTGGGATTTATGATTTTCAACTTCACTTGAATTAACTTATGCCTCATTTTTAGGCCATTTTTATCACTTTTTTATATGAGCCTTTTCAACATCTCATGACCTCCCTACTAGCCTTAAAACATCATTCTAAGCAAGTTTGATGTTGAAGATTTTTCCATTTGAAGCTTGGAAGTAGGAGATATGGCCTTATGCTTGAAATGACCTATAACTTCCAAATGACCAAAATGCCCTTGGCTTGTCAAAGCCATAAGTTGAGTTCTACAAATCCTATCAAGGACTTATAGTACTATCTATAAAGCTAAGAATATGCTCTTCAACATTCATGTTGACCAAGAATCCATAGGAATCATCCTACTAGGGCAAAAGTTGTCTGCAAGTTGGGTGACTTTCAAGGACCCAGATTCACATACCTCAGATGACCTGTAATTTGTCAAAACCATAACTTGAGCTCCACAAGTCCTATCAAGGACTTCTACTACTAAAATTAAAGCTAAGAACAAGCTCTACAACATTCATGTTGTGGGGAAGATGAGATGACAATTACATCTTGAGCTAAACTTGCCTTAAAGATAGGGATCAAACTAGGGGATTTTACTCTGTCAATCCTTAGAAACCCTAGCTTAAAACCTCTCAAACTCCTCTATCATGATGAGTTGGTCTAGGAATAATCCTTATAGTATCTCAATACATCATTCCATGATCACATGGCTCTTGGATTAGGTCTCAACCCTCTCCAAATCATTAGTTGACCTAGGGTTGACCCAGTCAAAACCCTAATTCCACCACTCATGGCAGAATCTTCTGAATTCTTGCATAATGACCTCTTTAGGCTTCATGATGGCTTTCAAGACATCTCATAAGCTTTCTCAAAGCTTTAAGTCCATCCTCATAGTCTCAGAATCATCTGAGGAGCACCCACAACTCTCAAGTTATGAGGCACACAACCTTGGTTTCAACCAATTCCTCTGAGGATCTCCTAAGTTCTCTGACAAAGGTATCAACCTTTGAACATTTGAATAGCCTCCTTGGCTAGCTTCAAAGCATCATACAACTCTTGATAGTTAAATAAATGTTGGTCAAATTTTGGGGTGCAACACTAGTCCAGACCTATCTCCTGAGGTCTGACCAATCTGAAGGATTTCCTCTAGGGTGTCGGTCCCAGAATTGAGCATCCTTATGGATTTTGTCATTTGATCCTTTTTACCTTTTAACTCATTCACTTCACTTCTGAGTGTGTTTATTATGGCTAGATGCTCTCTTTTTTCAGCTTTTAATTCCTTGATGATTTTCTTCTGTTGCTCTCCCTGCTGGTACAGTTCTGTGCTTTTGATATGAAGCTTTTGATATAAGGCTGCAATTTCCTCAAAAGTCAATTCTTCTTCACTTGAGTTCCCTTCAGATATGCACACACTGTTGAAAGTAGTGACATGCTTGGCAGACTCTTCTTCTTATTCACTTCCTGAGTCTTCATCAGACCAAGTGACAGTTAGGCCTTTTCCCTTCTTTTTGAGGTATGTGGAACATTCCCTCCTAGCATGTCCATATCCTTCACACTCATGACATTGGGCTCCTTTGCTTTAGCCAGCTTTGTCTTCAGCTTTGCTGATGTCAGATGAGCTGTTTTTGATATAAGGCTTTGACTTCTGATCTATTCTTTTGATCAGTTTACTAAATTATCTTCCAAGCAGTGTTATTGCTTCTAACAAGTTTTCTTCCTTTTCACCATCTTCTTCATCTAAATCAGCAGTGTTTGAGACCAGAACTATACTTTTTCTCTTTTTCTCCACAGACTGATCACACATGCCCATCTCAAATGTTTGGAGAGAACCTATAAGTTCATCCACCTTCATGTTTCATATGTCTTAGGCTTCTTCAATGACTGTTACTTTCATAGCAAACCTTTTAGGTAAGGACCTGAGAATCCTGAGGTGTTTGCAAGTTCAAGAACATGCATGTAAAACCAAACCTATTCATCTAGAAAGCCTACCAGAAAACCTATTCTAGAAAGTCTCCTGATATCCAGCTTGAGCTCCTATTCTATTTCCTGGTTTATAGCTACCAGAAAACCGAACCTGCACAAACCTACGCTTGATGTCATACGACCCAAGTCATAACATTGGGTATGACATCTAGTTTAACTTGCTTTTAGCTAAGTCAACTTACCCTGCACTGTCCACATTATGTATGTACTAACATCAGTTATGACATACATACATGCTCTAGTGTTTAGCCACAAAATGCAGCCAATCAAGAGCACTTACAATAAGGATTTAGACCATGTAGACTTTATTGAAAAAGATTTGCTACTTCTTCTCAATTCAGACTTGCATATTGATCTTCCTCAAATTATGTTTGACTATCTGAAGAAGACTCTTTCATTCTTTCACAAGGGAAATATTTTCTTCATTCCTTATGGACGAGTTCTTTCTGAACTACTGATCCAATAAGGATTCGTCATAAGTTCAGAGGACGATTCTTCTAAAATCTGGAGAGAAAGTCTTGAAGCTGTTGTCGCGGTGAAATTTGGATACCAAGCTATTGATGAGCTTGAATCTTAATTCATTTGCAATCGAACTTTAATTTATCCAAAGGAAGGGAAAAAGATCGAATTACCCACAATGCAATGCAAATGCAAAAGCTAGAGAGTTTTAGGTTCGGGGGTTGGTTAAATTTAGGGAAGGTGCTAGCATCCTAAGCTTCTGTAGTACTATACAGGAACCTCTTGTTTTATGTTTGTTTATTGCTAAGTTTTATCTGATTAAAGAATAAAATACCTAATGGTTTAATCTAAGTATACTCGACAAGATATCGCATCTTGTGCCTACATATCCTGACGGGAGTGGAATCAGAGCATCTGTAGTTCCCCTAAAGGGTTTAAGGATTTCTTTGACTATGGTCAAAGATCTTACGAGATAAGGGTAGTTGATTGATTGATTTTAGGAGAAAAGGTGAGTTGTCATTTTAAGGGAGATTACTTGATTTAACCGCCACAACTTTGTAGGAAAATAGTCTTTGTATCGTCTTAAGAGAAGGGCTCAAGTACTCGGATTGTCAACAAGTACGCCTCTATCTCTCCTAAGGCAAAGTCCCTACATATTGATTGAATCGTTATGGGGTAGAATTTTTATCTCACTTAAGATGATTAACATCTTATCCTCTAATGCGTTTGAATAAGTTTGATATTGAGTTGTTGAATGTGTTTGTCTAAGTGTCGCTACTGCGAAAAACAACCGATGGAAAAAATAGAAGAATCGCCACTTTCGTTATTTATCCCAAAGAGAGGGAAAGGAAATGGTCATAAAAACCTAAAGAGAAAGGGAAAGACAAGGTCATCGCAACCATGTCTGGGTTCGGGAGTCGGTTACACAAGGGGAAGGTATGAGCACCCCTCATGTCTGTCGTACTCGACGGGATCCATGCTTGGGTTGTCTAGTCTATGGGTGAAAAGCAATCTATTTGCAGCTGCTAAAGCTACACGGAAAGAACTGACTCGATAGAGCATTGCCGCTCTATGCCTACGTATTCCCTCGTGCAATGGGAAAGTCAGAGTCAACGTAGTTCGGGAAACTACGGGAGGAGATTGCTCGCCAAGACATCGCGTCTTATGCCTACGTATTCTCATCCGGCATGAGAAACCAGAGCAAAACGTAGTTCAGGCTAACTACGGGTAAACAAAGGGTGTTCTCGATCACACGGGGGTGAGAGAAAGGTTGACGATACTAGCGTACGCATTCTAGCAGTTAGGTGTATGCTGCTTGACCATTGGAGACTTAGGTGTTACCTGTTTGCGGTAGAACGGACGTAGTATGTCGGGGTTTAAAGGTACGGGAACCTACGGGAACTAGAACTACGGTATGGTCTCAATTGCGCTAGGGCAAGAGAAAAGGAAGATTAGTCGTCAGCGGGAAAGTCTCGATCGCACGGAAGCGAGAGAACAGAGAAGTTAGTTGTTAGTGTGCTCGCTAGGATATCGCATCCTATGCCTACATATTCTCGTCTGGTACGAGAAATCAAAGCAGTTGTAGTTCAACCAACTACAGAAAACGGTCTCGATTTCATGGGGGCAAGAGAAAGGAACTCAATCGCCAGAACGCAAGAGAAAAGGGGGAAGTCTCAATCGCCAGGACGCGAGAGAAAAGGTTCGGAACGGGACACACACGCAAAGTCCTAGACGTAGGAGCGAATGCGTCGCATATCGTCCTAAGGACGTATACTAAACATTCTAGGCAATTGAGAGGTGGCCACTCAATCACCATTTCCCACGTGTCTAACGATCTCACAACACTCGGCGGTTGAAAAGAAAGAGATGAAAGAAGTGAAATAAAAATAATGTTACCGAACGGAGTGGTTCCGTTGACCCTTGACTTTTGCGTGCAAATTCCATTTCCAAGCTCTACTCTTTTATCCTTGATGATGACATTTCAAACCAGGACCAATGTGACGCTGAACCGTCATAATTCGACTTATAAAAGAAGTCAAACCCCAAGAGGTAGCGTGTTGATATCCGTGTCAAAGACAAGATAGAGAAATGATATTGAGAATCATTCTCCGATTAAATCATGTCACACGGTCAGCACAACAGAAAAGCAAAATAAAATCAAAAGAAGAAGAAAAGATGAGGAGAGGAAAAATAGTCTCGGATCCTACATTATCCCTCAACAAGTTGATTAATAACGCATTACGGAGGTCTCGTCATCGACCTACAAAACAAAAATGGTGAGAAAAAAAATCCAATAATAAAATGGAAATAAGAATTCAAATTCAAAAGTGAAATGAAAACTCCTAATAAATTCCTAAAGAAAATAAAAGGAAGTGAATAGAAAATAGAATATAAAAATTATATTTAATACATACATATAATATTCTATAAGAAAAATAAAATAAACTACTATAATTTTCTAAAAGAAAAATAGTAAAATATATTTACATATATAAGTACAAAAGTTTAATACAAAATAAATATAAAAATAAAATAAAGCACAGGGGGGGGGGGGGTTTAGCAACACAACAGAGGTGCAGCAAGCAAGAGAATACAGTTGGGCCTTAAAACCCAAATCCACAAACAACACCAATAAACTGCCCAACAGAGGGGGGTATACGGGGCAAAACTGAGGGTGCAGGGAGACATTCAATTGGGCTTGGCCCAATTCCACTTACAAAAAACAACAATCAGCAAGACGGGGGGTGGAATGAGGAAAAACGGGGAGACGATAGTAAACTGAGATTGGGCCTTACGGCCCACTAACCAAAAGGTGTCCACGAGTATCATCACCTTCCTCACTCTCTCAGCAAAACAAAACCCTAGATCTGTTCAATGGCCGCCGTTGTCCTTTGCTCCGTCTGTCTCTTTCTTTTCCTCTTTACACGTTCTTCCGTCAAACTTAATTTCTTCTCAAATCATTCCAACATCATCATTACCTGCAATAAATAAATAAAACACAAACACCACGATCCAGATGAACATGGATGGATGTCGAAGATAGTTGATGCTGACACGTTTTCTGGAAAACGTTTTCTGGAACACGTTTTCTGGAAAACGTTCATGGATGGATGTCGAAGACAGTTGATTCGGAAGATCTTCACGAAGATGAAAACGATGATTTGAAAATTGGTGAGTAGTGTTTGAATCTGAAGATGTATTCGTTAGATCTGGTGAAGGTTGTTTGGAGGATGAAAGTGAGTTTACAGATCTGAGTTGCATGTGGAGACGGTGAAGGATCTGTTGAGCGAGAACGGTTTGATTGGATGTTTTGCATGTAGATCGTGTGATGTAAGTTGTTATCACTGCAGTATCGATGTTGATGAAGATATGAGTGCAGTTGCAGAAATGTGATTTGAGGTTTGTTGGTAGTTTTTGGTAGTGTTTCGTCGATGATGGGTGTCGAAGGAATGAAAGGTGTAAGTTCTGATGGTGATGAGGATGAAGTTGATTTGGATAGGAGACGGAGGACTGTTGGAGGTTGATGTTGTTGCGGTTTGAGTTTGTTGAAGTTGGATCTGGAAAATTTGAAGTTGAAAGTTTGAATGTTCATGGATTTCTGGAAAAAGAGTGGAAGAACGGATGAAGTTTCTTGGAGAATGGATGAACATCGATCTGGGGATGATGAAGGTGCTTTGAAGATTATGATGATTTTCTGGGAAATTAGAGGAAGAACACATGAACTGTATGAAGATCTGAGTGAATCTGGGAAAAGATGGATGAACATGATGAAGATTGATGAGATCTGGGGAATTAAAGGAAGATCACATGAACATTCAAGGAAAATCTGGAAAAAACGTGAAGAACATCATGGGTTTTGCTGGAAAAATGTATGAATGTGATGAATGTGGTATGAACACATGCAGTTTCGGGCGAGATAGATGATTTTCCCAGTGAGTTTTCCGGTGAGATGGGCTGAGTTTGATTTTGTCGATAAGGTTCTCCGGCGGTTTGCATGGCCGGCGGTGAGGTGGCGTCATTGGGACGCGTGCCAAGGCATTAAATGAGGATATTTATAGCGCTGATAAGTGTCAGCCTTGGGCCTGCGAAAATTATTAGTGGACCTGCATTGACTGATTAATTAATGATTAAAAAAGATTGAAATACAATTAATGATAAACCACTAGTAATAAAGTTGCACGGTTAATCTAATCTGGCTATAATTATAGACTTAATTAAACTAACAAGCAATTAAATTCTATATCAAATAAACTAAAACAAACTAATTAAATTCTATATTAAAGAATTAATTAAAAAAATCTGAAAAAAATCCTAAAACTCAATATATTCTAAAAAACAATTAAATATTCTAGAAACAATATAAAAAAAAAGAAAATATATTTAATCTATTAAAAATATAAAATCTAAAAAACTATTTAAAAAACTCTAGAAAAAATAAATTAAATTAAAAAATTATCTAAAAATTAGGCCGAAAATAGGAAACAAATCTAGAAAATAAAATAAAATCAGTGAACGATAAAATGCGAAAATGCGACAAAATAAACAGTAATAAAACCGGATACCGAAATACCACCGAAACCAACAGCGTAGACTGAATCATCGGGCAGAGCGCAAATTCCACAATAAAACTCCATATTCGAAACGGTTTGAACTGTCCGGAACACGACAGAAAGAGTTGTAATCCCGATTAAATCAATCCGGCTGCAGAAATGCACAGTATGCGGTATGCAGATGCAAATGCTAGAACAAAATGAAATGAAGTGAAACATAAACCAAGTTAAGAAAAGGTTGAGCAAATTTTGGGGTACAACACTAACTTGTAAAGATAAGAGGTCCTCCTTATGGGGTAGGATCTAAACTTAGAAGATCGACTTGAATGGGATCAAGGATCAATGAGAATATGATGCAAATGATATGCATACGCGCAAGTTTTACGTTACGCGCAGGTTCTTCCTTTGGACGTTTATGCAATGCGATAAAAGATAAATTGCGGTAAATAAATGCGGGAAATAAAAAGACATACACACGCATGAAAGCGCTAAGTGCGTGAAAGTGAGTGCAAGCGTGCGATGTTACTTTTAGGCATAGTTGATTAATTTTAAGAAAGGTTGATTTTAAGAAAAAAGTTATATTATTTGATTTAAGAAAATGTTGAATTAAATTGGTTTTAATTATTTAAATAAGAAAGGTTGTGATTATGAATTGATTTTAAGAAAATTTAATTTAATTTATTAGCAAAAAGATTTGATTAGTTAATTTTAAATAAAATGGTTTTATTATTTAATCTTGTAGAAAAAGGGTGATTTATTTTATTAAAATAAAATAAATTGATTTAATTATAAAAGGTTGATTTTAATTATTATAAAAAGGTGGAATTAATAGTTTACTAAAAAAAGTTATTTAATTAATTAATGAAAAAGGGTGAACTATCAGATCCGTTGGAGATCTACGCGTGATTAGAATGAGGCGCATAGCATGTGTGGGTGTGGTGTGAGATATACATTATATTATAATGCTACAACAAGAACCAAAACAAAAGTAAAAGAAGAAAACAAACAACAGCATGGGATAAGACTCCCATTCTCCCTTTGCCTTCTCCTTCTTCTACCACTTCTTCTCCTTTGTCCTCTTATGGTTTGTTCTACAAAAACATTAAATATATATAAATGATTTGGAAAAAATCGTTACCCAAAGATGAGAGCTGGTGGTGGCTTTGAAAACGGTGATGGTAGGCTTCAATTTTCTCCTTATGGTGGCAGCTTTTCTGGGGAGAATATGGCAGAATTTCCTCTTGATGAGAACTTTCGTGTGTGGTTGTTGTTGTTGGTGTCCCGAAGTTGGGAAATTCTCCATGCTTTTATAGGGGAATGGATGGGCCTCCAATGAATATGGCTCTTAAAAACCTTCCTTTTTGAGTGATTCTTGTCTGATTGCTGGATGATTTGGGGAGACAACCATTTAATTTCCTTTTAATTCCGTTTGATTTTGTTGAGAGAATATTGGCTCTAATTTAGGAAGTCCAATCTTTCCCTTTTTTATGCTGCAACTTCAAACGAAATCCTGAAAAATGTACTCTGAATCTGACTTCGACTCCAACACGAAAGTCGTAGCTCTTTCTCTTAGATTTCCGAAGATTTTTAGAACGCCTTAAATAGATTCCCAGAACTCCAGTTACCATCGTTTTCGTGTAGACTGCTGATGAACTTCTTCTGAAGGCTTGCCTCTGAAGACCTTGCCTCTGACGTTGTTGCCTTTTTGGCTTTGAATTAAGTTTCCACACGAATAAATCCTCGCCATCTTGGATTTAAATTTTCAACTTTGAAGAGCTTTATTTGACTTTAAAATATCTACACATATGGGTTAGGACAAACATGCACACACAAGCATAAAGAATAAGGAAAGTAGGAGAAAAACAGAGGTGGGATCTTAAGGTCAAAAATTAGGGTGTGACAGATGCCCCTATTTAAGTTTCTTCTATCCAGAGATATGAAGATCGAAATCTTCGTCTCGACGAGATAAGAGAGACTTAAATACAAACATCGCACGAATTTTTGGCCCTAAGATACCACCGAATGCATATGATGTGCAATGATATGAGAATGCAAGACCGAGGGTCCTGTGGAGACTAGATGCCACAGGGGAAGAAACTAGACATAGAACGCGAGAAACACAGGAGCAGCAGACTCGACGAAGCGGGACTCCACGGGGGAAGAGACAACAATCATTGGGGAATCTCCCAAATAAAGGTAAGATATAATAACACCACCAAGAGTATAGTAGCTTGAACAATGGAGAGAAACCTGAAAGTGAAGGATAACCTACTACCGACGCGTGGCAGCCTAAGCAAGGGTATCCGGTTGAAACAGGGAAACACATGTTATCTACTATTAGTCCAATGATAGCCTAAGCAAAGGCAACATGAAGAGGAAAGATGACCTACTACCGAACCTGGCAGCCTAAGCAAAAGGTATCTGACCCAAAAGAAACGGTATATTACCTACTACCAAATGTATGATAGCCTAAGAAAATGTAATAGCCAAATAAAGTGTATTACCTACTATCAAACATATGATAGCCTAAGAAAAAGGTAATAGACTTGAAAGGAGAGATCACCTACTACCAAACATATGGTAGCCTAAGAAAAGGCGTCTGACCAAAAGATATGTGTTACTTACTATCAAACGTATGATAGCCTAAGAAAAGGTACACACAAATGGAAAGATGACCTAGTACCGAACATGGTAGCCTAAGAAAAGGTATCTGACCAAAAGAAAGGTGCTATATTACCTGAGCAAAGGTAATAACCCAAAGATGGAGAGATCACCTACTACCAAACATATGGCAACCTAAGAAAAAGGCGTCTGACCAAAAGATATGTGTTACCTGCTATCAAACATATGATAGCCTAAGAAATGGTAAACACAAAAAGGAAAGATGACCTACTACCAAACAGGGTAGCCTAAGAAAAGGTATCTGACCACAAGAAAGGTGTATTACCTACTATCAAACATATGATAGCCTAAGCAAAGGTAATAACCAAAAGGAGAGATCACCTACTACCAAACATATGGTAGTCTAAGAAAAAGGCATCTGACCAAAAATTAAATTGTAAAGCTTCAACGGGGATCTCCGGAAGAGATGTAAGCCAGTTGATTTGCAAATATGTCTTCTCAAATGAAGATAGATCCATTGTGACAAACTTCACCGAACTTCTCGGGAGAGATGCCATTTGATGGAAGTAAACTTGTGTAACTCTCTGGAGAGTGCATTCCTGAGGAGTATCTTCGTTGTAGTTGTAAAAAGTATGAATCATTGAAGTGCAAATTCTCAAATAAAGAGAAAACATCTGTAAAGTCTTTGACAAACTTCTCTGACGGATCTCCATAGAGATGCCATTTGACGAGTTGATAACCTTGATAAAACCCACTGGGAAGGGACAAATTGTCTTGAGGAGACTACTGTCGCTACTGCGAAAATCGGCGCTGGCTGAACAGAAGAGTCGCCACCGTGCGTTATTTATCCCAACGGAGGGAAAGGAAACGCTCGAAGTAAACCTACCGCAAAGACGGGAAAGGAATGGTCATCGCAACCAAATCCTGGATTCGGGAGTCGGTTACGCAAGGGGAAGGTATTAGCACCCCTCACGTCCGTCGTACTCGACGGGATCCACGCTTGTTTTCTAGTACGGATTGTTATTCTATCTATTCTACAGGTCTGAGGTTAAAAGAAAATAAAATGACTCGGCAAAGTATCGCACTTTATGCCTACGTATTCCTGTCTGGAACGAGAAATCAGAGTCAACGTAGTTCGCCTACCTACTGGAAAGGAGGGGAAGGTTGCTCGCTAGGATATCGCATCCTATGCCTACGTACTTTCACACAGCATGAAAGATCAGAGCAAACGTAGTTCGGGCCACGTACGACACAAGTCTGTCTTGATTGTTTTTATTCCTTCTGAAAAAGGGTTTTTCTGATTAACAGTCCCAGCGGACAAAAATTGACGTTTTGATGAGTTCACATTCTTTTACGGAAGAAGTGTCTTTTATTGGGTTTGAAATGTTTATTGTGTTTTTTTTGATCGTTTTAAGATGAGAAAAGAAACAGCAACTCTAACCTATGGTCGAAAAGGGAATCAAACTAACCTAATGTTGTCATGCATGGATGAAAACCTAATGTCCATCATGTTCCTCTCTTGCGCAGAGAGAAACAGAGATCCTAAGGGATAAGCGAAAACAGAAACAACATATATACAGTAAAGCAGTAAAATGCATGGATGCAGCAATACAAGCGAGGCAAGGGAGTCCCACTCAACCTCGAACCTAGAAAACAATGGGCAAAGTGAAACAACTTCACTTCAACCTAACAGATTAATTGGAAAACAATACAGTCCGGGAAACTCAAACAATACATCAAAAGCTTCTAAACAGCAAAAAATAAACAGTAAACAGCAACTCTACACAGCAAGCTCCATCATCTATCTTCAAGTCATCTTCAAAACATCTACAAGCTTCAAGCAAGCATCAATCTTCAAGGAGGGAAACTCTAATAGTAAACACCTTCAACAGCTTCAAACAGCAGGGCTTCAACAGCAGCAATCAAATGCACGGCTTCAACAGCACAATCTTCATCTTTTACAGTCTTCAAGCAAGGTCTCTATCTTCAATCTTTCATGGCTTTTCTTCAAGTCCAGCTTTCCAGGATGAGGAACAATTAACAAGATGAAATGGATGTTAAACAATCAGTTGCCTACCAAAGGTGGCCTACTGACTGTTAACAAAATACAAACAGTTTTCTCTCAAAAGTTCTATCTCTTAAATACGTTCACTAATCCTTACAAAGGAAGGAGGTGAGTATTTAAAAGAGACTTTGAATCATAGAGAAAGAATGGAGGCAAACAAAACCTTCCATATTTATGAATCAAGTTTCTACTCTAAGCTCTACCTAGCTCCTAGTTCCTATAATCTTCAACAGCTACAAGCAAGCTACAAACTTCATCAACTCTTGAACTTGATCTTCACTCCTTTTTTCTTCAGCGGGCTTCATCAACAAAGTCTTCAACTCAAACCCATACCCCAAGCAGGCCCAATAACCCACACAATCAAGCAATAACCCTAGAAAGGGCACACCATACAATCAATCAATTACAAAAATATACTAAAAATATTAATACAATGGGGAAAATTCTAATATTTTTTCTAAGGGATCTATTATGCTTACCCTTAATACCCCTATAGGCCCAGGTCCTAATTCAATCTAAAAACCCAAAAGAAAATTGTTTTAATACACCTATGTTATGTTCAAAACCCTAATTAACTAGTCTAATAGTTTCTAACTAAACTACCTAAAAATAATCCTAACAAATGGGGTATAATTTCCAGGGGCACCTAATATATGTATCTAATTGTACTAAAAAGAATGGGGTGAAAATCCTAAAGGAAACTCCTAAACTAAATTCTACAAATTAAAGCAACAACTAAAAGAATTAAAAAAGCAATTAAATGTAAAAATATGCAAAATATATAAAAATGAAGTAAAATGGCAATTTTATGATTTTATATTTTTCTTGACAGAAAATGGAAAGTGGGAAAAAATCCCATTGAAAAATAGTGACTTTTCTATTTAATATGAATTTTTAAAGTAAAATAAAATTTGGAGAAAAAATTAATATGAAAAAATGCAATGGGGGTATGAACAGCAATGATATTCAGTTATTTCTATGCATGGGCCCAAACTGGGGGGTGGCAGTAACAAGCGTGTTGGGCCCAGTTTAAAAGTCAGAAAACAAATGAAAAATACAAAAGAAATAAAAAAACGCGGTGCAGAAATGAACAAAAATCAGTTATAACATGATATTGGGCCTGAATAGGGGTGGAAATAGGAAGATATCATTTAAGCCCAGGAAGCGCGTTTTAATGAAACGCTGCGTTCCATGGCTCAGCTTCCCTCCACAATTCGTTTCAAATCTCAGCCGCTAGATCATCATATCCAGTCAACACGTCTTGCAGATCCAATGGTGGCTGTTTCGTCTTCAACCTTGAGCAACTAGGGTTTGTAAAAAACACCATGAATACAGCATCATACATGTAACTTCCATCACTTCGTACATCATCATTTCTTGCTCGAATTTCAAACTTCAAAAAGCAAAAACACTCTATTCCTCTCCCTGAATTCATCTAAAGCATCAGCATCAATTGATATCAACTCCAGCATCAAACACGATTACCATCTCCAAAATGCTCAGAAATTTCATCATCATAAATCAATAACCTAAATGCACTAATCTCTTCCTGGCCTCATACTGATCAATAATCACTAACCACTTAAGATTCTAACTGCCTATTCACCATGTTCTATGCCTCAACAGAATTCATGTGCATCCATCAACCTTCATCAAATCTTGCTAAAGTCTCCAGAAACAATCATCTAATAAACTAGATCATGTCTAACCTAACAAATCATGAAGACTATCCCTAATTCAAGCTAAATCGTGAGAGTTACTAACCTGGTAAGAAGATGAAAACAGATGATGATTTTCTTTGATTCAAAGCTTGCAATGCTCCAGGATCATTCAATACTTGTATGTCTTGCTTCTGTTTGCAACAATTCTTGCTCAAACACCTTGGATCATCATAACCGATTCTTCTTTCACTTGAAGATGAGAATTTGCAGAACACGATTCTTGCCCCAATCCACTCAGATCTTGATTGTAATAGGATCAGTGATGATCATTGAATTGAATAGAAACAAAAACTTGAAAGAATGATGAAGAATTGAGAGGATTCGAAGCAATTTGCAAAAAAGCAAGATGAAATGCAACTCTGAGTTTTCTATCAAAATGAAGTTCAACCTTGCTTTGGATCAGTTAGAATGAATATATAGATGATGATGGAAGGTTCTAGAACTTGCTAGATTGATCTCATGAGAAGTTGTTTATATCTTTGCATGAGAAAATGAAGTTGGTGAGTTGAAAAATCAGTCCATGAAGACCTTGTTGCAGCAGCCCAAAATGTCTTGAATTTCTCTCCAAAGGAGAATTAGAATGTGTAGAAATGCTGACTTGCCTTGTGCATTGATCTCCTTGTGATTTGGCATGTGTTTCTTCTTTTACAAGCAACTTATGATAACTCCCCTTTCTTGACCTCAACTCCAAAAATCTAACATTGCCAATAGTCTTAAAATGTCATTTATCTTCAAAATGGTTGGTCATATGCTTGGTTTTGCTTTTGTATAAAAAATTCACAATTTTGGTCATTTAAAAATGTACTTTTCCTTTTATAATTGGCCAATTTTACAATTCTAAGCTATGAACATTTCCAACTTGCCACAACCACTTTTCTAGACTCAAAATGTCATTTTGAGAAAGTTTGATGTTGAACATTTCTTCATTTGAAGTTTGGAAATAGGAGTTTTGGGCATATGCTTGAAATGACCTGTAATTCCACTTTCCCAAAATACCCCTGGCTTGCCAAGATCATAAGTAGAGTCCTACAAATCAGATGAAGGCATACCATACCTTTCTAGAAAGCTTAGATCATGAGGAACAACTTTCATGTTCACCAAAAACCCATTTGAACATTCCTTATAGGGAAAAAGTTGCTTGGAAGTTTGCCCTAAATCAGGGGATTTTACACAGAAACCCTAATTTAGAAACTTCTCTTCTTCTTGATTTCTTTTGATTTCTCCTTGGCACAACACCACATCCATATCCACATATCAAATGATGAATCCCCCATTCTTCAAATAGGCTTTGATGTCCCTTCAATCAAGTATTTGACCTAGGGTTGGCCTAGGGTTGACCCAGATGAAACCCTAATTGACTGTCTTCAACTGTAGTTCTTGTAATCACATCAATGACTTGTCTCACTCTAAAAATGACCCTCTAGGTCTTCCATGATGTCTATATACATTCCATGCTTTCAATTCATAGTCCACACCTTCTCTGATGATCTTCAAACCCCCTCAAGATAGGAGAAAAACCCACTGATTGGTCCACTAACTTCTCAAGCTTCAATTCTTTCTGATGACTTGCATAGGCTTAAATTTGAATAAGAACCTCTTGATAGGCTCATAGAGATAAGAATGGCACTTGGTCCCTTGTTGGATGGCTTGCCCATGCTATGCTATGCTATGCAGATGAATGAATTATGTACATGACCTAATATGCAAATGCTAAAGCTATGAGACATAAAATCAGGTGAAATAAGTTGGTCAAATTTTGGGGTGCAACAGCTGCCCCTATTCAAACGATTTGGACCCGACTGGGTGAAACGCCCGGAGCCTTCAGACAATCGAGGTACAAAACGGTTGAATACCAATAAACCCGGAAATTTGCCAACTGCAAAACAGACTACACCACTACTTGGGGAATACTATTTACAAATCTGATTCCAACACCATCTTGTCAATACTGAGATAACCTTATTGGTTTCACCGGAAGAAGACTTTTGTATGAATGCAAATCTATTTTGTCGTGGGACACATACTATGCTCCCTATGAGGAAATCATCCGCCTATCCGAAACGGGAACACACCTCTTGCTTATGTCACACAAACTCTTCATCCGCCTATCCGAAACGGGAACACACCTTTGTGTATAACTGCAAAGAAATCGTCACCCGCCTATCTGACACGGGAACATACTTCTATCCACTTTACTGAAAATCCTAATCTACCCATTACACCGAAAAAACCTTCATCTGCCCATCACACAGGAACATCTTCGTCTGCCCATCACACCGGAACGTCTTTGTCTGCCCATCGCACAGGAACGACTTCGTCTGCCCATCGCACAGGAATGTCTTCATCTGCCCATCACACAGGAATTTTGACTTCATCTGCCCATCACACAGGAATGTCTTCTTTTGCCCATCACACAAGAACTTTGACTTCTGTCCATCACACAGGAATTCTGACTTCATCTGCCCATCGCACAGGAATGTCTTCATCTGCCCATCACACCGGAACGACTTCGTCTGCCCATCGCATAGGAATGTCTTCATCTGCCCATCAGACAGGAATTTTGACTTCATCTGCCCATCACACAGGAATGTCTTCTTCTGCCCGTCACACAGGAATTTTGACTTCATCTGCCCATCACACAGGAATGTCTTCGTCTGCCCATCACACAGGAATTTTGGTCTCGGACATAGTTTCTTTGCCTATTCTCTGCAGTAACTAACTCCGCTGGGGGATGTTCCAAGAATAACTGTCAAACACTCGTCTAGATAACAAGCAGCTACTTCTGAATTTTGATTTTATGAAAACCCGAAATGCTGCCGCAGCAACAAACTTGAAGAAACATTCCACTGGCCGGATACAATAACGCCTCAATTGGCAACTCTGTGGGGAACAATAAACTGAACTATGTCGTCACACGTCTCCTGGTGAGACCTCGATTGTCTAGTACCATCTGATCTTTAGAACTCCATACTCCTATTGAGAAAATACCTGAAAGCAATGAATCAATCAACCTGATCTATGCTTCAAAATGTGTATGTTTGATAATGGCGTAATGCTCCATACAATATGGAAATGCTATGCGTTTTATTTGGTGGATGCAAATATGACACTATATGTCGATGCAAATGCAGGTTCAAGCTGCTGGGGATAAGCTCTGACGAGCTTGCTTCACCAATCCTTGCTGTTGAGGACAAATAACACCATGCTGGGGAGTGAACGGGTATCATGAAGTATTCTGGAAAAATAAATGCTGGGACATACAACCAACTCTGCTGGGGAGAGATCTGAACTTTAATTTCCACTGGGAGGAAGGAAAATTCTTGCTGAATAGAGAGAACTCCGCTGGGGGAAGAAACGACTCTCTTGGAGACAAAACTGGCTCCGCTAGGGGGGAGAATAAAGGATCCTACCGGGAAGGAAACCTCTGCTGGAGAGAGTAGGCGACCCTACTGGGGATAATGGATCTTCCTTGAGGAATGTGCACTGTCTGAGCACAGCCTGCCACCCTGGAATCACTACTCTGAGGCTAAACAACTCTGCTCGGGATAGAGAATCCTTGTGGAGGAAATCGTACTGTCTGAATACAAATCACAATCTTGAGATTATCAATTCTTGTTGGAAATAACTGACCCTGCGGGGGAAAAAGAAAAAACCATCTCTCTGAACCAATCTTGACTTAGTCATCCATCTTGAGAACCTTCTCAACTGGGGATTGCATCTACACCTGCTCAATTCTGTGGGGATTACCACCTTGCGGGAGACATCTCTATTAAGATACTCTTCTGGGGAATTAATCTTGTCCTTCAATAAAGGGGAGCGCCATTTCCACATCCGGGAACACGACCTGCATGGGGATATACATCAACTACGATCACATCTTTCATCCAATGCCCTGGCTAGGCCATAGTACTTCTCTTTCGATTGCTTCAAACAGGCAAGAACTCTGCAAAACAGCACAAACGCGATAAAACAAGTCCATACAACCAAATCTATTCGGGTTAGCATTCGAGACATCATTTCAGTCAATTCAAAGTTTTAGCAATTATTGGCAAGGGCCAACACCTTTATGTACATGCTAGTTTTGTCAAAACAATCGGCGTTTTTTCACATACAAAACATTAAAGAACAAATATCGAGTACTGAATAACATGTTTTATTGATAAGGCCTCTAAATAGGCGGAGTTTTGTACACTGGATGTAACTCCTGAAAAGAGGTAGCTACGCACAAACAAGTACACAAGTATGCACAGGAAGCATAAATACTAACGCAAATATGTACACATGTCGACAACGGGATGCAGACAAACACCATGAGCTGATCCTCCTATGACTCGCCTGACTCTGGCGCTTTCCCGGTATTCAACTTTCTGAAGAGGTTGCCTCTGATAAACAAATCCTCAAGTATTCTCCGGCACCAATGTGCAATGCAATATCAAATTCGGACCGCAGTCATTTGCTTTTCAAATCCCTAACTTTTGCTGAACCGCCCTTTACGGGTTTTCAATTCACCGGGATACCCTTTTTTGCCGAAGCCGCCCAGTGTAGGTTTTCGACTTCGCGGGTGTACATTTTTTCAATTTTATCCCTAACTTTTGCCCGAACCTTTTATTCTGTTTTTGGTTCGCCAGGATGCCCCATTTTTGCCTGGACTCTCTTTTTTTTGTCCAGCGGGTCAACTTCAAGCAAAATATTTTTTAACTGCGTCCGAATTCACAGGCGATGTAAAGTCCTCACCGTCCATGGTGGACAACAACAAAGCTCCTCCTGAAAAGACTTTTCTGACAACGTATGCCCCTTCGTAGTTGGGGGTCCACTTGCCCCTGTGATCCGCTTGTGGCGGGAGAACCCTCTTTAGCACAAGGTCGCCCGTCTGAAAGCTCCGAGGGTGTATCTTTTTATCATACGCTTTCTTCATTCGGCTCTGGTACAACCGACCATATGCTAGAGAAGCTAACCTCTTCTCATCCATTAAGCTCAGCTGGTTCAACCTGTCTTTCACCCATTCTGCCTCGTCTAGTTGGACATCTCGTAATACCCTCAGGGAAGGAATCTCAACTTCCAGTGGTAACACTGCTTCCATTCCATATACCAATGAGAACGGGGTTACCCCGGTTGATGTACGTACCTTCGTACGATAACCGTGCAAAGCAAAAGGTAGCATCTCATGCCAGTCCTTATAGGTCACCACCATTTTCTGAACAATCTTCTTTATATTCTTATTAGCCGCTTCGACAGCGCCATTCATCTTGGGTCGATAAGGGGAGGAGTTGTGATGCTCGATCTTAAAACTCTGATACAGCTCCTTCATCATTCTGTTGTTTAGGTTCAAACCGTTGTCGGTAATTATCCGCTCGGGGATTCCATACTTGCAAATGATATCTCGCTTGATAAACCTGGCTACCACCTGCTTGGTCACATTTGCATAGGATGCCGCTTCCACCCATTTGGTAAAATAATCGATTGCTACCAAAATGAACCGGTGTCCATTAGATGCCGTCGGCTCGATCTTTCCAATCATGTCGATTCCCCACATTGAGAATGGCCACGGTGATGACATCACGTTCAGAGGACTCGGAGGCACATGGATCTTATCTGCATAGATCTGGCACTTATGACACTTCTTCGCAAACTTGAAACAATCGGTTTCCATAGTTAGCCAATAATAACCTGCCCGCAGCAGCTTCCTTGTCATAGCATGCCCACCAGCATGCGTACCAAATGTACCCTCATGTATTTCCTCCATGAGCAGCTTCGCCTCCTTCTCGTCTACACAACGTAGTAGCACCAGGTCATGATTTCTCTTGTATAGGACGCCGTCTGGATTCAGATAGAAATTACCCGCCAATCTCCTGAGAGTCTTCTGATCGTGACTGGATGCCCCAGCCGGATATTCTTTGTTTTTCAGGAAATTATGGATATCAAAATAACAGGGTTTATCATCAGATGCTTCGTCAATGGCAAATACGAAGGCAGGTCTGTCAAGCTGAGAGATAACAATCCTGGGAGCCTCATTCCAGAAATTGACTTTATACATGGAAGACAATGTGGCCAGAGCGTCAGCCATCTGATTCTCTGCTCGCGGTACATGATGCAACTCAACCTTGTCAAAGAAAGGCAACAATCTTCTTGCATAATTCATGTACGGTATCAAATTGGGCTGACGTGTCTCCCATTCTCCTTTTATTTGATTCACCATCAAAGCTGAGTCTCCGTATACGTCCAGATTTTTGATTCGCAAATCAATGGCTTCTTCAAGCCCCATGATACAAGCTTCGTATTCGGCTTCGTTATTGGTAACCGGAAAGGTCAGTCGAGCAGTAAATGGGATGTGCGACCCATATGGAGTAATGATGATTGCCCCTATTCCGCTACCATAGGAGTTTACAGCTCCGTCAAAGATCAACTTCCATTTGGAACCCAATTCTGGTCCTTCGTCTGGCAACGGTTCTTCACAATCTTTCATCTTTAGGTACATGATATCCTCGTCAGGAAAATCAAACCTCATCGATTGGTAGTCCTCAATAGGATGCTCTGCCAAATACTCAGATAATACACTCCCCTTTATAGCCTTCTGCGAGACATACTGGATATCGTATTCGGTCAAAACCATCTGCCAACGGGCAATTCTCCCCGATAATGTCTGCTTTTCAAATACGTATTTGATAGGATCCATCTTCGAGATGAGCATGGTTGTATGGTTCAGCATGTATTGCCTCAAACACTTGGCGGCCCAAGCTAGCGCGCAACAAGTTTTTTCGAGCATTGAATATCGAGATTCACATTCAGTAAACTTCTTACTCAAATAGTAAATTGCATGCTCTTTTCTCCCTGTCTCGTCCTATTGACCGAGAACACAACCCATGCTTCCCTCAAGAACCGTCAAGTACATAATTAAGGGTCTCCCTGCCACTGGAGGTATCAAAATAGGAGGCTCCTGCAAATACTGTTTTATTTTGTCAAACGCCTTTTGGCAATTTTCATTCCAAGTCACGGCCTGGTCTTTTTTCAACAGCTTGAATAATGGCTCACACGTAGCTGCTAGGTGAGATATGAACCGAGCGATGTAGTTCAACCTCCCTAAAAACTCGCGCACCTCTTTTTCTGTTTTAGGCGCTGGCATCTCTTGTATTGCTTTTATTTTTGCAGGATCGACCTCTATTCCTTTTTCGCTCACAATAAACCCTAAC